>OY293303.1:86534712-87193028 GCA_958502075.1 Orchestes rusci
GTATGACCCATTACTTCTGGTCCACCCTGTAGAGGTTACTCAACCCAATTTCAAAGCAATAAGTCGTTTGTCAATAATCTTTTCAATCCCTATACATTATTATATTCTATATACTATGCATTATGCATGCATTTGTTTCAAGTTCAGAAATTATAGATTTGAGAGATAAGCACAAATGCTAAATGCTTGAGACGCAGCCGTTATTGAGTATATTATGTATTGTATATTTATTATATTCAAATATGAACATAATAATATTATAATTATAACGCATTTCTTATTTTTAAAACATACTCGATTTTACAACTTTCGAAATTTTCTATCCTAACAACTAAAAATCTATTATATTATTATAATATATAAAACAAAGGTTCTTAATAAGGTGAATGTTCATATATTATACCGATTGCTTACATCGTATTGTTGGAAAAAATGGGATACATTCTGTAGTTTGTTATCCCTGGCATAAACGATACCCTTTAGACTTCTTAACTTTTTATCCGGCTCAAAAAACATAAAACACAATAAGCTGGAGCATCACACGTTTTTGAATATCGCGCTTAAAAGAAAAATAAAACAGGATTAACTGAAGCGTCATCTAGATTTTCAAATACCCCGCTTAAATAACAGCTGGAAGTGACACTGTCAACAATAACGCATGATTTGGCAACGATGGAGCTCGGGTAATGTATCATCTCGTGATCCACAGTCCTTTGAAAACGGTTCAAAATCTGACGTTTGTGACTCACCGTTTAGCAAGAAAATTTATTTGAACCGGGGTGAACCGTATTAGCACATAAAAAACGCCTCTAAAGACTAAAGTGACTTTTGACGCCTGACATCTGTCATCAGTAACATAAACATATCGGCAAGGTGCTTACTACTGCTTAGTGCTTACTTACGAATTTTTCTTTCAGAGTTAGAGCTAACCAGTTAAACTGTTATATTCTGTGGTTAGATTAAGGCTGAGTTCAAGGACACGCTATTTTCGCTATTTGGCGCTACGGGCCATTCACCGTGTATGGCCCGTAGCCCGTAGCACCAAAGTTTACTAATTAGTAAACTTTGGTAGCACCAAATAGCGTCTCCCCGATCTCAGCCTAAGATAGTTATTGTGCAGAGTGCGAAAAGAGACAGTTTCGATAATAAGATATTAAACGACCCTTTTCAACGTTAAAGGGCAATGTTCTTGTCTAATGATGGGACCAAACTATAAATATGGAGCCAAACTTGAAGAGTTACAAAAGCATTTCAAGAAAAACAGCAGATGTAGAGAGTATGTGGGACATAGCTCGAAAGTTCATTCTGTTGGATGGAATAGCGATGGGAAGAAATTGGCATCCGGTTCATTCGATAAAACTGTTGCTCTTTATTCTCTGGATAGAGACAGACTGGTAGGCTAATTTTAACCACTATTTATCACTGTTCCTAATTTATCATGTATATTGTCAGACAAGTCTCTGCAAAACTACAAACTTTATTCACAAAAACGTAAAAGTATTCTGATCAATCAACGATGTTATTTCGACCAAGCCAAAGACAACTAAATTTCTCTAAAACATTCGGTAACAACACTTTATGGCAACTGAAAATAACAAATTTTCTATGAAAAGGTCTTCATAGGTATTTGCATTGGAAAAATAGGTACTTTTCGATAGAATAAGGTGAGGATTATTTCAGATTTTCAATCGGTATTTTCAAAAAAAGCTACTTAATTCGGTGTTATTTTATGCATCTGGGCAAATGGAATGTTGCTCCGCGTAGGAATATCGGAATATTTAGTAAGCCGTTATGGCGAATTGCGAATTGACAATTTGGCGGAAGAGATTCATTTGACATAATCGCTTTATTACAAATAAAAATGGCTCCTTTTGCCCTCAAAATAGAGTTTTCCAGAGAATGATCAGAATTATTACCCATTTTTAATAGGTAGCTTTAAAAACAGGTATTAACTTTGGTGTTATTCATTCATTCGAGCAAACGTCACTTTGTTCCTTGTACAGACTTGCGTCTACGGACAGCGTGGAAACTAATGAGCACGACCAATAGCGATAATTCAGACAGTTCTCTCTCTTCATAGTGATTCAAATTTTCGCGCCAGACTTATACATAAAGAGTAATACATTACTTTATTTTTGCAAAAAGTGATCATATTGTCTATTTCTAATATAATATACTTTTATGGTGATTATTTTCTTGAATTCATATTATTATGATAATGTATTCTATTCCTGACAGTTGTTGAAGGTGATGCCAAAGTATGATGCGTTGTGAACTGGTTCCGGTTTTAGTTTTCTTGTGGATTATTTTCATAAGGGTGTCAATTATTTAATTCATTTACATGTAGGATGTAGGTATTTAATAAAAATACCTATCTGCCTATCTTATAAAACGCAATAATTAATGACTTGGACTTGATATTTATGTTTTTGGATTAGTTTGGGTATTGGCGTTGGTCGTAAATACAGTGACTATATGCATAATTATAGGACACAAATACAATATATTATTATTGACAATACATAATTTACAATTTATTTAAAAAATGACAAATGTCATTGATTTTCTTGAATAAGATTTAAAGATTTCTCAGTAACAAAACAATAACAAGGAACTGAGGAGTGAAAAATTGACAGCATTCACTTTCAATATCAAAGTACACAGAGCCTCTTCCAAATATATTTCAAAAATATTGTTTGATACACAATCTGGGAGGTTCATCAGAGTTTTTCTTGTAAGAAAAGTTTTTTCCACATTCACATTTGGAATCATACGATTTCAATGATCATTTCAATGGAACTAGTTGCTCAAGTGCATTGCTGTGATATCTTTTAGGCCCGTATTCTCGGTTCATACTTAAACTCCTTCAAGGTTTGACGGCGTTTAAATACCAGATTTTGCATACGAAATATTGTATTTAAACACCGTCAAATCTTGAAAGCGTTCAAGTATGAACGGAGAATACGGGTTTTAAGATCACTATATCTCACATACTATTTTTGCAGTCACCGCACTCCATTGCACACGAGATTTCACAGAATAACACAGCGTATTTTTTTTATTTGACTTGGAAACTTGCAGTTTTCCACGTTCTAAATCTACATTTTTGAATTTGAACAATTACAAATCACACCATCAAAACGTCAAACGGAGAAAACCTAGCCCCAAATTTGCTGCTTCGCATTGATTGGTTCGGCTCATTAGTTTCCGTGCTATCCGTAGACACGTTTGTACAGTCTGTTCACGGCTTTCTTGCGGTTACGTCACAGTAATTGACGTTAGCCAGTATGTCGTTGACATTGAACTCGATACTACCGTACCTGGAAGGGACCCATCCGTGCTGTTTACATCGAGTTGACTGAAGACAAATTTTCGACTAGAAAGAGATAGAGACAGAAAGGGGTGTCTATCTTTGTCATATCTGTTGACATAATATATTAGCTGTGTTTGTTATGCACCACTAGTGCACACTTTTTCACACTGCAACACTCAGTGTTGCTCTGTTTGTGAAATGTTTGTCTGTTTTTTAGGATAGTACGTTTAGTGAAGATATTCTATCCTAAAAACCAGACAAATATTTCACAAAGAAAGCCACACTGAGTGTTGCAGCTAATATTATGTTCAATCAATATGTAGCTTTCTATAGTTTGGGTGCCAAACAAAATGGTTAATTTCTGCAGTGCATTTGGGTGTGGTAATAAATACACTCCAGAAAAGCAGATTTCATTTTTTGGCTAAGTGATATAACTCCAATTATTAAGGACAAGGGCACCTTAAGTATACCTACACGAAATTGTCCTAGTTAAGGGCCGTACTCACACTCCTGCAGCAGGGGCAATCTAGGCCTGCGGCAGGAGAAACTTCATTGTGAAGTACGTTTTGTTTTGAAAATGTGACAATTTCACATCCTGTTCGAGTTCGTTGGTACTACTAACATCATTTCCAAAGTTTGTTTTCTCATATCTTGCTTGAAATAATGCTAGATAGGTATAAAGGGGCCCCTACCGCCCTGCTTAGAAGGCGATCTAGGAAATTGCCCCAATCGCCCTGCCTCCTAGATTGCCCCTGCTGCAGGCGTGTGAGTAGGGCCCTTTAGGAATTGACGATGGTAAACACTCCAAGAAATGCAAGAGTTCTATTCGGACATTCCTCAAGCCCCCTATCAAAAAACACCATATTTATTAATTTTAATGTGACCTCAAAAATAAAAGTATTTTCATTTTTATTTTGAGCTATTATAGTTTTCCAAGTTTATACCTTAATACCTTCACTTCACTCAATACACAGGTTAAACATATAAATCACCCTGCGCCTACTACCTACCCTGTATTTTCTCAACTATTTAATCGAATTACGGATCATCTAAGAATACTTCATTATTTAGTTAGGTATCTGTTTCTTATTTTGCATTTTTCCAGATAGTTATTTGAAATATATAGATCCATCATATCATGATAATTAAGCCTACTAGTATGCACAGAATTGTGGTCATTTTTTCCAAGCAAATCAACCGCTTTTTCAATTCATCTTCAAACTATTTGAAAACCTCCGACTTCGCATAAGGGCAATGAGTTGGACAAAGATAGCATCCCCTTTTTAGTCCAATCAAAATATACCTATGCGCCAAAAAAATACGACTAAAATTGCCTCAGCTGTCGCCACGACAGGGGCCCTTCCAGTTACGTAGTATCGAGTTCAATGGTCGTTGATTGGTCGCTCTAAAAGCGCTTTTATACAGACGGTTTACCTATATACTGCGTTCAGCAGTGGAGCTTGTGGTGAAATACACTGCGTTCAGAAGCTGAGTTGTTGTGAAAAGATCGACTTATTGTAATGCAACTTTTTTCTATATTATTGTTCCTTCCAAAAAACCATATTATATTTGTAAATGCAAAAACCCAAGTCTAGGAATGAGGATTGCGTGGGTGGTGAAAAGAAAGATTAATTCCTTTTGTCGAATATCGCTAGGTTCTATTGGAGAAATTTGTATTTTATTTTTAAAAACACCTGATGCTCTTGTCTTGGAAAGTTGATTTACTTATGTCCATAAAGTTAGCGAAGCAACTTGAGAATAATCTTGTGGGATAAGGCTGATAATTTGCCGCTAATTAGTTGTGCTTGATTTAATTTTGTCGTCAATATATTTTTGTTGCAACAACGTCTTTCGCTAACTTTATATGAAGTTAGCGAATCAACATCTAAAATTATTTTCACAAAAAAACCAATATGTTCATAATTTGCCGCTAATTAGTTGTGCTTGTTTCAATTTTGTCGTGAATATATTTTTTTGCAACAACGTGTTTCGCTAACTTTATATGAAGTTTGCGAAACAACATCTAAAATTATTTTCACAAAAAAACCAATATGTTCATAATTTGCCGCTAATTAGTTGTGCTTGTTTCGATTTTGTCGTGAATATATTCTTTTGCAACAACGTGTTTCGCTTACTTTATATGAAGTTAGCTTGGAAGTTAGCGAAACATCATCTAAAATTATTTGCACAAAAAAAACCAATATGTTCATAATTTGCCGCTGATTTTCAATTTCAATTTATTTCATTTCATTAAATTAAAAAGTACAAGCAATTTTTAAAATAAAATTAACAATGGTTAGATTAAATCTACTATGTTGTTCCAACTCCTAGATGAATTAACATCTGTATGAGTTAAGTAAACGAAAACAAAATAATAATTGACCATTTTCCCTTCTCGTGTGCCGTTCAAAATTCCACATTACAAAAAGAAAAACTAAATTCAAAATACAATTTTTCACCATAAAAAAATAAATAAAAATGTTGACCTAGAGTAGTATTAATTTCCTAGCTAATTATATCTAAGAACTTAAAGTAGAAATGCTCAACAATGAACGATCTGCTTTGCTTATTGAATTGTTTTACATTTGATATACGCCTTATTTCTATGGGTAACAAATTGTAACATTTAGGTGCCAAATAATCAAAAAATCTAAGGTTATTAGACTTATTATTTTGAGGTAACATGACGTGTTTAGCTTGATTTATTCTTGTTTGGTATCCATGATTAATTGTATACTGTAAATGCTTGTAAAATTAGTTGTGCTTGTTTCAAATTTGTCGTGGATATATATTTTTTTGCAACAAACGTGTTACATTAACTTCACATATGAAGCTTGCGAAAAATCATTTAAAACCATTTGCAGAAAAAAAGCATTATGTTCATAATTTGCCGCTAATTGATTGTGCTTGTTTCAATTTTGTCGTGAATACCTATATTTTTTTTGCAACAACGTGTTTCCCTTACTTTATATGAAGTTAGCGAAACATCTAAAATTATTTGCACAAAAAAAACAATATGTTCATCATTTGCCGCTGATTAGCCGCTAATAAGTTGTGCTTGTTTCAATTTTGCCGAGAATATATTTTTTTTGCAACAACGTGTTTCGCTAATTTTAGGTATATGAGGTTAGCGAAACATCATCTAAAATTATTTGCACAAAAAAAACAATATGTTCATAATTTGCCGCTAATTATCCGCTAATTAGTTGTGCTTGTTCCAATTTTCTCGGGAATATATTTTTTTTTGCAACAAACGTGTTACATCAACTTCACATATTATGAAGCTAGCTAAAAATCATTTAAAATCGTTTGCAGAAAAAAAGCAATATGTTCATAAGTTGCCACTAATTTGCCGCTTGTTCATATTATGAAGTTAGAGAAACACATTGTTGCAAAAAAAAAATATTCCCGCCCAAATTGAAACAAGCACAACTAATTAGCGGCTAATCTGGTTTTTTTGTGCAAATAATTTTAGATGATGTTTCGCTAACTTCATATAAAGTAAGCGAAACACGTTGATGCAAAAAAAATATATTCCCGACAAAATTGAAACAAGCATAACCAATTAGCGGCAGATTATGAACATAATGCGTTTTTTCTGCAAATGATTTTAAATGATTTTTCGCTAGCTTCATAATATGTGAAGTTAATGTAACCGTTTGTTGCAAAAAAAAATATATTCCCGACAAAATTGAAACAAGCACAACTAATAAGCGGATAATTAGCGGCAAATTATGAACATATTGGTTTTTTTGTGCAAATAATTTTAGATGATGTTTCGCTAACCTCATATAAAGTTAGCAAAACACGTTGATGCAAAAAAAATATATTCTCGGCAAAATTGAAACAAGCACAACTAATTAGCGGATAATTAGCGGCAAATTATGAACATATTGTTTTTTTTGTGCAAATAATTTACGATGATGTTTCGCTAACTTAATATAAAGTTAGCGAAACACGTTGCAAAAAAAATATATTCACGACAAAATTGAAACAAGCACAACTAATTAGCGGCAAATTAAGTATGAACATATCGTTTTCGTTGGGCAAATAATTTTAGATGATGTTTCGCTAACTTCATATAAAGTTAGCGAAACACGTTGTTGCAAAAAAAATATATTCCCGAAAAAATTGAAACAAGCACCACTACTAATTGGCGGCTTATTTGCGGCAAATTATGAAAAAAATGTTTTTTTTGTGCAAATAATTTTAGATGATGTTTCGCTAACTTCATATAAAGTTAGCGAAAAACGTTGTTGCAAAAAAAATATATTCCCGACAAAATCGAAATCAAGCACCACTAATTGGCGGCTAATTAGCGGCAAATTATGAATATATTAGTTTTTTTGTGCAAATAATTTTAGATGATGTTCCGCTAACTTCATATAAAGTTAGCGAAAAACGTTGTTTCAAAAAAAATATATTCCCGACAAAATTGAAAACAAGCACCACTAATTGGCGGCTAATCAGCGGCAAATTATGAACATATAAGTTTTTTTGTGCAAATAACTTAAGATGATGTTTCGCTAACTTCATATAAAGTTAGCGAAAAACGTTGTCGCAAAAAAAATATATTCACGACAAAATTGAAACAAGCACAACTAATTAGCGGCAAATTATCAGCCTTATCCCACAAGATTATTCTCAAGTTGCCTTGCTTACTTTATGGACATGATTTACTTATTGATTAAAATATATTTAGTCTTTCAACATAGTTGACGATTGTACCAAGTTTATGATATATTTGATGTTGGGTGATGTGAAATAGATATTCCATAAAAAGTTGGTGTTGATTGAAAGTACACTATTATAATGTAATGATTATAGTAAATAGATATTATTGACTTTTTGAACAGAATTATGGCCGATTGCACCAACCTATTTTGAGGATACTTAACGGGACCCTTAACTTGACAACTTTACATGCAAAACTGTCAAAAGGGTCCCTTAGCGTTAAGTATCCTCAAAATAGGTTGGTGCAATTGGCCATAATTGTTGTTTTTGTGAAATGCAGATTCCTATTGGTAAAGCCGTTTCTGGTCACGACTTGTCGATTTAGTGTGTCCCTGGATTGACGCCACGCATGAATAGGTGAAAAAGATAACACAACTTTGGATTTAGATTTCATCTTTTGAGGTTCTGCCCTGCTTGGAGAAACTAATTTGTGTCATAGAGCCTTGAAAAATCCAGTATGTCTTGCAAATCAACCTAGAATCTATTCTTACCACTAGTAAAAATAGTAAAATGCTTTTTCTATAGGAGATAAGACAAAATTTATAAAATAGATCACAAAAGATCAAATTATGAAGATTAAATATATTTCCATGCTATTCTGAAAATGTGGAATGTTAAAATACAAATGAGAAAAAAATAAAGCAAACAATAACTTTATTAATGGAAACTCTCACAACGAAGACTGGAAATCTTCGTTCTTTGGTTCTTTGGTTATCTGGTTCTTTCATTCTTTAGTTCTCTGGTTCGTTTGTTCTTTGGTTCAATTCTTCTATGATTCTTTGGTTCTTTGCTTCTTTCGTTCTTTGGTTTTCTCGTTCTTCGATCCTTTCGCTCTTTAGTTCTTAGGTTCTTTGATTTTTTGGTTCTTTGATTCTTTCGTTCTTTTGTTATTTGGTTCTTTCGCTCTTCAGTTCTATGGTTCTCTTGTTTTTTGATTTTTTGGTTCTCTGCTTCTTTGATTCTTTCGTTCTTTTGCTGTTTGGTTCTCTGGTTCTTTGGTTCTTTTAGAGCGTTGGTTCTTCTCTCACTGTTAAAGGTTAGGAGTTTTCACTTTAGATATGCGCACATAGATGTAGATGTAGATAAGGAAGGTGTAGATATAAGGCACATTGTTCATCTCCATGACCAGTCACCAAGAGGAGAAAGGTCGGTTGCTCTCCTGGTCCATCGACGTCAAGCCTTAACACTAAGCGACAACGTAGCCCAAGGGCGGTTCATCTGACCTCCCCGTATGCCACAGTTTTAGCTAATGATTGAGAACATCACCTAGTTTTAGTATTGGACTTGCAGGATCCAATAGTTTAGTCTAATCATTAACTGTTTGACTGTAAGTAATCAATAATACTACCGCCTACTCAATTTTATTAGGCATTGAGAACCTACGACCATCAAAGCTCCGTATCTCCAGCTCCGTCTCGAAGCTCGAAGCCCCTCATATGCGCACATACTGCACACAAGTTTTTTTTGCAAGTCCATCGGCAAAAACTCAAAAATATCATTCCTCATCACTTAAGAGATCGAATAAGTCATCTGTATCATCAGAGTCCGATCCGCTTGATTGTATAATTACAGGGAGAATATGGGATGCATCAATGCATTTTGCTTTTTCCCATGCTTCATTTATCAGGTTTTTTGTATGTCTGACATAGTGATTCCATTTCTCTGTAGTTACCTAGAACGAAATTTTATTTTTAAACTTTGTAGCGTTAAAAGTTGTCCCCTCGGTTGTCCCTCTCAGAAACGAGCTTGATGTGTTTTTAGATTTTGTCGTTAAGTTCTTTCCCACCCTGTATTGTCATGCGGTAGTTTTTCGATGGGTCACCCTATATTTATTATTGAATAGTACATTTTATACAGGGTGTTCCCTCTGAACCGGTCAAAACCTTTAAAGTATATTGAGGAACCATAGAGAAGTAATCTGAGACACCGATCGGCCATCGGAAAATACAGGGTGTTGAAGTTTAATAAAAAAAACGAGTTTTTTCCTCTATCCTGAAAACACTTTCACCTATTTTGACAACATTTCAAAATAAATTAGGTATTCTTGAAACTTTTTGAGCTATTTGGGCAGATTTAGTTTCTTTTAGTCCAGACTTGGAGATCACGTGTGTTGTATTCTTGAGAAAAAAAGGTACGCCACTGTTTTTTCGGAAAAAATAAGTGTCAATCGAATTATTCGTTCCATTTTACAAAAAATGCCCATTGAGTTCTTTCTCTCCAAGTATCGAGTAGTGAAAAAAGACAGAGTCGGTCCTGTTCGTGGCAAAGAATAAACTCAAGAGATCTTTTTTATTGGAAACTGAATGAGTAGGTATTTTTGGGGTGGTACAATTTGGAAAAAAAAAAATTGCCACAAAACAGTGGCTTGCTATGTTTTCTCAAAAAACAACACAAACAGGGTTCTTCACTTGAAACTTCTCACGCGATTATCTCGAAAACGAATAGAAATTTTTGTAAAAAGTATTCAATATGTACGGGGTCAAGTAGATATTTTCCAAGGGTTGAAAAATTCGACGCCTACCAAAATATCTACTTGACCCCATACATTGACCACTTTTTACAGAAATGGAATATGTCTATTCCTTTTCGAGATATTGTCGTGCGGAGTTTAAGGTAAAAAACTCTTTATACCCTGTATTTTGGAAATGACGAATCTGCGGCCATTGGTGTCACATCTCAAACCACTTCTCTGTACAGGGTGTCCCAACGATAGAGTAAAGTAGGTTTTATCATATAGGATATGAAAAATATCAATATCAATATGCGTCACAGGTTAGGGGTGTAAATAGCGCACATTCTGAAAATATTTGGAAACATACAGGGTGCGTCACAAAAGTATGGCACAAAAAGTAGGATTTTTTTAAATTGGAACCCCCTGTATATTAATTGATATTTCAATTCTTTCTTCAATTTGGAACAAAAATTGTGATACAACTAATGTTCCTAAATTCAACCGTTATCGAGATATCGCGTTTTAAAAATGGCATTTTTGCAACGTTGACATGCTATAAAACTCAAACTATTCAAGTTAGAGGAAAATGGTTTGCACTTTCCTATCTTAACTTTTCAAGAGCTTTTCTGTCATTTGGATAGAAGGTTCCGTCAATTGTCAACTTTTTTCGGCACATTTTGACATTTTTTCACAATAATGGATTTAATCTCCTTGAATAGCTCTTGAAAAGTTAAGATAGGAATGTGCAATCCATTTTTCTCTAACTTGAATAGTTTGAGTTTCATAGCATGTCAAAGTTGCAAAAATGCCATTTTGAAAACGCGATATCTCGATAACGGTTGAATTTAGGAACATTAGTTGTTTCACAATTTTTGTTCCAAATTGAAGAAAGAATTGGAATATCAATTAATATACAGGGGGTTCCATTTAAAAAAATCATACTTTTTCGTGCCATACTTTTGTGACGCACCTTGTATGTTTCCAAATATTTTCAGAATGTGCGCTATTTACACCCCTAACCTGTGACGCATATTGATATTGATATTTTTCATGTCCTATATGATAAAACCTACTTTACTCTATCGTTGGGACACCCTGTACTCTAGAAGTTTTGATCAGTTGAGAGGGGACGCCCTGTATAAGTAATTCAGTTAACTTTGTTAACTTGAACGGAACAAACTCCAATCATTCGATTTTCAAATTCTTGAGCTACTAACTAGAGCTTATAGAACCACCTTTCACCTGCGGCAAGTGCTTCATTCCAAACATTCATAACTCTATCCTTGGTAACAGGATGAATTGAAGTTATTTTGGAGTCATAATATCTTTTGAACTCTGACCATACCATCTCTATAGCATTATACTGGCAGTGGTAGGGTGGAAGTCGCAAAAGACGATGACCATATTGCAATGCTAATTCGTCGATTCTGAATAAAATTAAGAATTGTAAAAAATTTTGAGAATTATATTATTCGGAAATATTTTTATTACCTATATCTTTTTTTTTGGCAAATGACTTTTCATTGTCTCCCAGAGCTGATCTTTCATGGCAAATGCTGGATATGGTATTTGCTTTTCCTGAAGCCAGTCCATCATTGCTTGTTTCGTCCAACTTCTATTTGGAATCCTCTCAACAAGACCACTATGATATGGTGCATTGTCCATAGTTATCAATGAAGGTTCTGATAAATTTATCAATAATTGTTCAGTGAACCATTTCTCAAAGTTGGTATAATTCATTGAATCATGATAATCCCCTTTTCACTACCGGACTAGAAAATAAGACTTGCATTTTGCACAAAACCATCCTCAGAACCTGCATGTAGGATAATGTATCTAACACCTTCTCCAGTTTTTTTCCTTATAGTTTTCAAGGAATCATCCTGCCAGCTTTTCCTAAATGCTCCTTTGCTGAAGATCCAGGTTTCATCCAAGTAAACAGGTTTTAATAAAAAATGGTTATTTTGATTTCCCATGAACTCTCTTAAAAAGTCTACTCTCTTGAGCGCAATCGAAGTTTGCTCCATTAGGTATTTGCGATTAGATATGGAGCATCTCTTCCATCTAAACTTCAATTTATTCAAGGCAGCGGACAAAGGATAAGGATATTTGTACGTCGTCATTAATTTTGAGTTGTCTTTGAAGTGATCTTATTGTCACATGTTCGCCTGTTGGAAGTTAAAAAGTTAAAGCTCTAAATAACCTGCATGAAAACTTTCTAATTACATAGGTATACAGTGGTGGTCATATTGATAAGAGTTAAAAATTTGATGTAATCATCCTGCATCAGTTATCGAACGAATGGTAGTGCTTTTTAAAACCTCAATCCATTTGTCAGTTTGCGTGTCCTGGTGATTTTTTCCAAAAACTTGTTCAGTGCCTCTTTGCCACGTTCAAAAAAACGGTTAAAAATCAAACTTTTTTCTGTGTAATTTTTGATAAAAATGACTAGCACCTTTTGAAAAAGGAGCAAAAGTTATGTACTTCCTGAAAATCTCATAATAATTGAACAAAGGATAGTCTCGCTATAACATTTTAAACTTGGCAAAAATGACCCATTTTTCATGATTTCTTCAAAAATGAGCAAAAATGGGTCATTTTTGCAAGTTTAGAATTGTATAGCGAGACTATCCTTTGTTCAATTATTATCACATTTTCAGGAAGTACAGCTGGTTCGTAAAAAAACTGGTATTGCTCATAGAAATGTTTACAAAATTGAGCAGTGTAATATTTGTTTTGACAAAACTATACGACAGTGACATGTCATTCAAGTGAAAAGTTTGGGTATGTTATGATGTATGCATTGACTTTAAATACTATAGACTGGGCATCCCGTTCATAAAATGGTATTAGTCTTGACGCCAACATCACAATAAGTGCGAAAGAGACAGCACTATGAGTGGAAAGAGATAAAACGAGGAATCCGAACCCATCGCGCAACACCGCATGAGAACATGTGATTCTTATAATACGTACGTCCGAACTCGATTTTCATCTGGATCAGTGGCGGCACATTTCGAGTTTCTACCGTTTTGTATGAAAA
Organism: Orchestes rusci; assembly: GCA_958502075.1. Taxonomy (NCBI): domain Eukaryota; kingdom Metazoa; phylum Arthropoda; class Insecta; order Coleoptera; family Curculionidae; genus Orchestes; species Orchestes rusci. The sequence continues at coordinate 86,548,255 of OY293303.1, forward strand.
ATATAAATGAATATTAATTTGGGTAGGTACCTATGTCGTTATTGTTATATGACAGTATATCACATTTTGACTTTCTGAATCAATAAAAATTGAAATTTTCATAACATTAAAAATAAATCTCCTGCTGTTCTTCCGACAATAATGAATTACGTTTCCGAATAAAATGACAACCAAAATACAAAATATTGCCGAAAGTTGGTGCACGTTCAATAATCTTATTATTAGGTGCTCTTAAAACGGCTGCAAGTTATACATACAAGAATACAAGGTAGATCAAAAAATATAAAAATTGTACAGGACCAAAGTACCACAATTTAGAAAGAATGCAGCAAAATGTCATGAAGAAAAGTTGATCAGAATTAAAAGTTATGCAATAACAAAAATCTAGCGTCTTAGAAAAAAAAAAGTTGTTCTGAATTTCTAATATTACACTATAAAATAGAAAATGAACCCTTAAAATGAGAGTTTTTCATATACCTACATATTATCATTACCTATACTGATGTTTTATGATGTTAAAAAGATTTTTGCGAAATTTTGAAGTTGTGTTATATATCGTTGAAACCAACATATTAAGTGTGTGATTCCGAGTGATTCCCTAAAAAATCAAAAATTAGGTCATAGGATTTCAAAAGGTTACAATTTTTATACTCAGGTTTTTGTTGATGCTGATAGACTCAGATTCTTTTCGTGCGAAAATCATGGAGATGAAGAAAGTTTTCAAATCAATTCAAATCAAATATGCTATATTAACATGAGAAATAGAAACAATTTTTGGTACAACCTACACGTAAACTCCACTTTTCAATGCATGTAACGGACGAAAGATGATTTTGACTCAGCTAATATCTGCCTTCGCTTCGCTCGGGCTGATACTTATAGCCTCGTCAGAGTCATCTACTTTCCGCCCTAGATACAAAAATGTACTATTATCGGTAAAGCAAAATAAAATAAAAATGAATATAAGTACTATGAAAATACTAATGGTCAAAGATAAAAAACAAAGAACACAAACAAATGATTGTAATAATCATATATCTTTATTTGGCATGAGTTATAAAAATGATCGACAGTGTATAAAATATATATTATAATACAATAATTTATGAGCATGTATAAAATAATAATTCAAGTATACTCAAGATGCATAAAATAATCAAATAATCTAAAGTAGTATGATGTAAACAGTAGAAATGTTCAAAATAACATATACAGGTGAAAATATAAACAGTATAGCAACACCACAGTTTAAAATGTTAACATACAATGACATGTTCCCTGAGCAGTCTTTTAAATACATTCAAGTTGGACATTCAGTGGTTCCATAATTATCAGAACCTGTATCGGAGCTGTAAAAGGGATAATCAAAAGTTAAGATCATTTTTTTTCTGATTATTTGTCTCTACCTTTTACCAGGAAGACCTTGTTCCATACTTTCTAAGGGTGGACATTTAGACCCTTCATGGATCAACGAATCAGAACTGAAAACGGTTGATTGAATGAGATTTTTATTACTACTGATTAGATATCCCTTTTGCCTGGAGAACAATGTTCTGCAGCTTCTAGCGGTTGACAGGATTCATCTTTCAAAAAATCGGAACTGAAAAGCACATGTGTCAAATGGCTGTTTATTATTGAATAATATTCTCTACCTTTTGCTAATCGGAGCCTCTAGGGGTGACCATTTGGGGATTTCGGAATGCAAAGAATCAGACCCCGTATCAGAACTGAAAAACTGATGATTCAATGTGATTTAATTAATTATCTAGATTAATGATTTAAATAAGGGTGTAGAAAGTATGCAGTTTCTAAGTTAATTTTATAAAATATCATCAAAAATTAAATAAATTAGGTTTTACCTCTCACTTTCAAAAATCCGGTAAGTCATGATTGGCAAGCTTCCCGGTTTTAAATATTTGATTCCATCAATGTTACGTAAATAGTCTTGTGGGTTAAAATGGGCCGAACACAAAAAGGGAGGTTTGATTCGAAGTCGGTCCTCATCAATCCTCACCAAAGAACACCAAATATCTGGCAGCTCTTCATTTTTTGGAAATCTAAAATTGGATAACAAGAAAAAAATATAAAAAATAGGAAACAGCAACGTTTTACTTTTCTTGTTTCTAATACATAAGTATATGTACAGGCGAAAAGTATTATAAATAAATGGCCGAAAAACTATTTTTAACTATACCAAAATGATTATCAGTGCTGGAAAGTGAGTGGAGATAAATTCAAGAAATATGGTGCAGGAGTCATACTAAACAAAGACCGCAAATATTGGTATACCTGCAAATTGAAGCAGGTAGTCATCCATCCGAACGACTTTGTCAAGAGCTTTGAAGTATAGTTGATTGAAGACTGACGTGATTTTTTGTTTCAATGTGTAAGAGAGAGACGGAAAAGTATGACGTAACCGCAAGAAAGCCATGAACAGACTGTGGGTGCCGTTTTACCGAATTGACATTTTGGCGAAGGAGATTCATTTCGAATTGAATTCATTCTGGTGAACGTGCAGGAGATTCATTTTTGATTTCACATTACTTATAGTGTTTTCAATTTTTCGAAAATAAACGTTACATCAATTGAACAAATATTTTGTGCCCTTAGAAGAAGTGATGAGAGAGTGTTGACACTATTACAAGACGCCGGATTGATTCGGAGAAAAATCAATCAGTATAACTATTGCAAATGTTGGATCAGGTTAGTTTGGGTTAGCTTGGGTAAGTTTGGGTTGACAAAAAAAAATGATCTCGCGTGAGCGACATCATTTAGTTCATTGTAAATGTTAGGTTAGGTAAGTCTTGTTCAATTTTGGTTAATTTGGGTTGGCAAAAAAATTGATGTAGCCATTTAGTATATTGTAAATGTTAGGTTAGGTTAGTCCTGTTCAATTTTGGTAAGTTTCGGCTAGTTTTGTTTTGATAAAAAACTTTCCCTTACAACTGTTAGTGTTTCACTTCACCCAGCACCCCTATTCGCTCACAGATCCCGCAAATTTGAAATATTTCAATTCCTCACTTTGTTCTATAGAAAAATATGATTTCATAGCAAATATGAAGAAATATTTCTGGAAAATGTGTTATTTTCTTTTGCCATAAAATGATATAAAGCCAAACATTCATACTTTCAGCAAAGTGAAAATATTCCCTGCTATTTTTAAGAATCGAAGAAAACAGTATTTACTGTTTCAAACCCGTTTTCCTCTGATTAAGTATGTATGTTCAATTTAATGTAATCTCTATGTGAATAAAAACAAAGTCTATCTTCATCACAATCAAAACAACTGATCAATACAACGAATTCATATTATTATTACAATTTTATACAAAATTTTGGTCATTTCTAGTTTACGTGACCGATTGGTTTTGCTTGGTTCAAGTAGAATAGGGAACTAGCTTTACACCATTTTTTTTATTGATGGATTTGAAAGTACATGAAGAATAAGGAGAAGTGTTGAAACAGAGGTCCGGCCAACATACTGACTTCGGCCGACTCCGACTTCTTCACCGGATTAACTGACTCCGGCACTCCGGCTTGTTTGGTTAACAGTTGGTGAATTACAAGAAAAAAACACAACCTTATCATTTCTTATGAATTCTTACAAAATATGAAAATCAACTTTTTTGTGATTTTCCCGGAGTCAATCTATTCCGTTTGTCTTCATATATGTTTCCAGCTTCAGAAAAAGTTCTCTCGCTGTAAAAGCTACTCTGGGTTGCAGAAAAAAGATTTGAAGTAACTTTTAACAGATATGGGAATCCATTTTATTTGTTCTTTCCAAAACATAATTGGTTCTTTCTCTCACCCCTTTTTTTTGGGTAAAATACATCCTCGCTGAAATGATTGAGTAATCGCTCATTTTCAAGATCTTCTGTCCCTCATCATATCCTCTTAGTTTGGAGATATTAACTTTTGCGGTTAATTATTTATTGAATGAAGAAAAAATTAAAAACACATTCTTGACAAGCTGTCATTCCAACAGGAATGACAGCAGAGACTTGAAACTCGGCAGTTGTAATCAGGGCCAAAGGGCCTTTAAAATAAGGTATCACTCGACTCTCCTTTCCATTTAACATTTTGGGGATGAATGTCACACGCTCGCTCAGGGGGTGATGCTGCAAAGTTGAAAATATGCACAAATTGTTTCCTCCTTGAAATAGAAATCTACGGGTTCGAGCGTTTTTCATTCTATTCTCATGAGGGCCCGTTATTCAGGGTGGGAAGTTTTCAAATTGACACCCTGTATAAACAAGTTGGAACTTTGCACCAAATTTTGATTTGATAAGAAATATCCGGAATATATCAATAACCAGAAAAAGAATTGATCTTTGAGTAACGGTTATTCGAAAAATAGTGAGATTTCGAAATTTCGTCATACGACCTACCACCATTATTTTATCACATACAATCACCTCCTCAAGTTTCCTGACGTTGTTACGGGACACCTTGTGATAAGTATTTTATTGCACTTGGTGTAACAATGTAAAAATTGAACATGCCCTCGTGATGCAACTTTCAAGTGATTTATTAAACCTACAGAAAAATTCATTATTACAATAAGCATAAATTCTATGGTATTGATATCAATACTGAAAAACAGCAGTTTCCGAATCCAGTTTATTCTAAAACAAACCTTATTGAATGAAACGTAAATCCATCAAATGGTCTCACAAAAATCGTCGTCGCAACTTATCCTGTTGCCTCCTCAAATCTCCGCACTTCCTCTAAAATGGTTTCAACAAATGATTCTTTTCACCTCGCTTTTCACCAATGTGTGTTAAATTTGCTTCTCGCTTTATACAACACATTTCGTTTTTTGGTCACTTTTTTGTAACATGATGTATGTCTGTGATAAAAAATCAAGCATGTGATTAAATAGAAGTTGATTATTATAAACATTCCAAATGAAAAAAGCAGTTTTCTCAGGATAATTCTGGTGTTGAGTTTTCTAAAAGCAACTTTGGCAATTCAGACACTCTAGCTACCATCCGGACGATGCACAAAAAATCCGGATTAAGGCAGACAAATCTAATTTCAGAAGTTCATATGCATGCGGTTTGGGAATTTGGAAAAGATCAGAAGTGACTTCAAGGAATGTTGAGAGTCATAGATGCAAAAAGTTTTTGCTTAGATCTTGACTGAAAATGTATAGTATGTATGTTTGTACTTTATACTAGGACAAACTGGACAATCCCCTCTTAAGGCTGCGGTCTCGCAATGCTAATTTCCTATACCTGACATAGCCTCATGAAAAGGAGTTGATCTAGAGAAAACAGCATAAATAAACAAAGAACCATCTCATTGTCTGAAGTAATTTGAGCTGGATATATTCAATTTTACTATATGATCTTCATGTTTAAACTCACGCGATTTTGGACGCTGCAATATGGACGACATAAATACCTATTCCTTGGCAAGTTCGATATTTTCCCTCAAGTAAAGACTTCAGACAATGTATTCCGGCATGCACTTCAACAAAACACTTCGTTTATGGAAAACAAATGCTTAGTTTTTGAAATTAACGCATAATCCCATGAATAAAATTAGTCCAATTCGTTTACATTTCGTTCACGTCAAAACCACATGCTAAAAAAGGACAGAGATATTGTCAGACCAGTGTTATAGACCCAAACTGTACAGATTTCGTCGTCCGACTTGAGCTGGTTAGTTCGAGCAGAGTGAAATAGATGACGCAGCAAAACGAAGGCATTTGTCATTTTGCTTACGTCTAGAAATTGGGATATGAGCCGGACTAGGAAATATTTTTTGATTTGCGAGATGCTTTTTCATCAAATAGTGGAAATAAAAACTATATTATAATAATTGAAGTGTTGTGCTCTGCCCCCGTTTGTATGGAATAAAGTTTTTTTTTGTTATATAGACCTATTCAATGGACAATTTGGACATTTTTTGAAAATATGAAAAATATAAGAATTAGTAAGAAGTGATGCCATTGATGTTTAAAAAATCAAGCTACGACCTTTAATAATGTAGTAATCACCGATTAAAGAGCGCCAATCAGCATCCACTACGTCACAGAATACACTATCTATCGCCGTCTGACGTATTAACTGAGATGACTCTCTCTCTCGGAAGGGTAATATGGCCCCACCTCTTTTGCGACCATGCAGTGAAATTCGCGTTTTCTTTTTCATTTATTTAGTATATTTTTGGGTATTTCGGAGAAATTTTTTCGCTAGTGACTTTCAAATAATGTCTAGAAAACGTATATAAAATTTTAACTCATTTGAAAATGTATGCAAATTGTCCATTGTCGCATTAGATAAAATTAAATTCGAATACCTATACCTAGGTAACAAGTAACAATTTTACTAATAAGGTTTTGACTTTACAACTCTAGCTATAATGAGGTTATTTTGGGTTAAAAATAAATTTAAAGGGACGAATACCTATGTGATACATACACTGCTCAACAATTGAAGTGGATATTTCAGTCAATCATTTAGAACACTTTTTGATTCATTGAAAAATTTAAAAAAATTATTAAATTATTGTTGAGGCATGATTTCCCAAATTGCCTGTGTGGAAACATCCATATAATCGGAGAGTCATGTAATTTTTTTTTTGTATATATTTCAACGGAAATTTAGTTGAACTAGTACGTAATATAATTTGAAGATGAGTGAGCAGTTCATATTATTATAATGAGGAGAAAATCCATTATTACAACTCTGCTGTTTATTGCCAGCCTAGCTCCATAATATGCAGCGGCTAGGCCAACATTCTGTTTTTTTACCTGAATGTCTTAGATATATACCAAAATTGGAGGCTAAGGTTGGCAATATCATTAGGTTGATAGTCTGTGATCCGATTTTGATACGGTATCATAGAATTGTTCACTGTGCCTTTTGCTCAATTGTTGGTGTTTTTGTGCGTTGTAAAGACTTTTATTGTTATAATACCATGTCACATATCAGGTGTGCCTTTCGAAACGGTTCAAAAACATTTTCTCTTTTCCAAGGGATGCAGATCGGTAAGTACATATGCAGCGTACTATAAGCAAAGCTGATTTTATATTAGGATTATTGCCAGATACGCCGCTTCAAGGTCACGGAACTGACGTGTTTTTGACAGTTCTCTGGCGCCGATTGTCTAATTAGCTTGAGTTCGTTACCAAGTCATAAATGATTTTCTTTTCTTATTGAAACGCATGTTTGTATGTTTTGTTTTTTATTACCCAATACTGTAGGTCTAATGAAAATCTTGCGAACATGGAAAACAATATTTCCATGATAATCACAGGTTGTCTCCAGCCTCTGAAAGCGTGAGTTTCTTTTTGCGCAAAATACTCATCAGTGGCAAAAGAGTTGAGAATGCGTTTTTTTTTAAATCAAAAAAACATTGTTTTGAGCAAAAATATAAACTTATACATATATTCTCTAAAGTAACAATCACCATACTTATGTTTTAGAAAAAGAAGTTTTGCTTTGGGGGACATCTGTAAAATAGAGAGAGAATTTTCATTTTCAAGTGAAGTGGTTTCACGATTTATTTCTCAGAACCTACTTCGATGTTGACGAAATTTCCAATAATTCTCTTTGTTCCGTATTTTTCATATTGTTCATTATTTTAATTATTTTAATAGAAGAAGGATCTTTTTATTGCTTTTGTATGCTTATTGCTTTTGTACCTAATATGGGCAAATACGTGCAATCAGACAATGTCTACAAAAAGTGTTTTTAATTAGGTCAGAGCATATTATCCGAGAATCGATGTCATGCAGGTACAATTTTTCAATGTTTTTCAGTTCCGAATTCTTATTTGAATTATGTATCTATGACCACTTTAATTTTCAAATATTGGAGAAATACCTCTTTTGTGCTGCTCCTGTTTTCTTGAAAAAAACAATAAATAACTTACTCAAGAATGTTTTTCCATCTATATGTTTCTGCCCATATGGAATGTTTCCATGTAAATAAAACTTTTTCTGCCTCTGCATTGTAGAGTTCATATTCCTCATTGTAAAATTTATTTGGAAAAACCTGAGCACATGTTAGAGAAAATATTTGACTTTTATTTGTTTTCGGGGAACAAAATTTATCGTATTATTGAACTGAAATAATGTAATACTGGAAATAATAAATATTTCAGGAGCTTATATTCTTCATAATTTTGTTCAAATAAATCATACGATAAAAAAACCCGATATAAAATATACGCAAATAAGCCATTGCTACGTACATAGTTCGGAACATCAGTCCGGTCCATGTATCCCATGATTTACAAGTCGATATTGCCAAGCGGGAAAACGAAAGATTTCATATTTCTCGACAAACAAGTCTTGGAAGTATTCTAAAAATAGATTGATTCGCAAGTCATCCGTTCGTTTTACATGGCAGTAGCTGTCGGGCGTATTTCAACGGGACAAATTCAGACGGCGAGACCGCAGCCTTAAATAACGGTAGTTTGTTTATATGGAGGATTTGTGTCTAATACGTCAGTCGAGACGTCAGTATTCTTCGAGGTATTCGTCAACCAACTAAAGTTAACAGTCTTGAAATAAAAAAAAAAAACAAAATCTAAAAAAGATTTCTAAAAAAAACATACAGTTTCTAAGTCTAATAGTCAATCAATTTCTCACAAAAGTAGTTTATCGGATCGTGATGGATTTATTGCAAACCAACAGTTTTCATCGTTTGGAGATGATAAATGTTCCAATGATGAGTATGAAGCCGTGTTCAACCAGGTATCCCTGAAAATCCTCACACGGATACAGGGTGAGTCGGGAGGAATGTGCTTAACTCTGAAGACGTAATCTATGCATCAAAATAATAAGAAAATACTCAAATGTTGTTATCCAATGCTCATTTGTTTTCAAGTTATAAGGCGAGTTCGGAACGCTTCCAAGCTCTAATGTAACATCCGAACGAGCGATTCGACAATATTTAGAAGAAATAGAGAATGTTCTTGCTTTAGTAAAAGTAAAAGAAGATGCGAAGACGAGCTCACGAATAATTCAAACTCAGTTGAGGATTTCTAAAAAATAGTCATCAATACGCGTCACGAGCGAAGCTTATACAAATGAATATTGAATAACAACATTTGAGTTTTTTTTATCATTTTGATGCATAGATTACACCCTTAGACTTAGGCCCATTTCTGCCGTCTCACCCTGTACACGAATAAACCCTGCAGCCAACTACAACCTCAAAAGCAGAGTGATACATCAACACAAATTAAAGAAGAGAATATGATCCTTTCAGAAGACTCATTCAGCAGGGTTTTCGTAGCTTTTGAAAAGATCATGGAAGTTTTTGAAAAGAAAATCAAAGATGGTAACATGTGTATCTCGGATTAAGAGTATAATATAATGGCGAAAGAAGAACAAACTGATATTTCTGATATTTGTACAACACGGACACCTATGATATTCAGAATGGAACAGGTGGAGATAGAAAATATCGAGCTTAAATATGATTTTCAAAAAGAACAACCGAATGAAAATGAGAAAGCCACTTACACCGAGACGGTTGAAAATATTTGTAGATTCACAAAAGAGACATAATGGAAGAAGATTGAAAAACTCCGAAGACAACGACGAAACATGAGACAGTGAGTGGTATGAATAGAAACGAGGTACATGCAGATACTAAAAGTATTGGTATTGAGTGGTGTGAATGAAAACGAAGTTCATGCTAATACTAAAAGTATTAGTATTGTCTACGTATTAAATTCTCCAAAACTAAGAAGGAACTGCATTTCGAAGTAGATACTTGTACATTTTCCTGACGCTACTTCACCGAGTAGACCATTTGAGTATTTACTACAACTTGAAGTACCGACTTCTTAAAGGTGGAAACTTCGATTTGAAGAAGAAATTGTAGTATTTGCTTTACTTTGGTGAAGTTGGTGTAAGAGCAGCTTCACTGAGCATGCTACGATTCTAGTTCTGTTTGAAATAGATGGAATACGCAGAAGAAAAATATACAATGTAAGACAATTTATCAATGATGATGATTTGGTATCATCAAATATTCCGATAAGTAGCTGAAGCTAAGGTATAACTTGGCAATCATGTTTTAGTTCCATTTTTTTTTTGGTTTACTAGGGAAAACGTATCTTATCTAGCCTATACATTTCTTACAGAAGTAAAGGAAACTAGGGGGTGTGTGTGCTTGGACACGTTCAATAAATAGAAGTGTTTTCAGGGACTTCAGGAATGTTTGAATAGAAATACTAAAGCAATGTATATCAAAAATGGAGAGTCTTGAAATGAAGTAGAGAAAATACTAGTCTCACATGCAATTTGCCGCAAGAAAAAATGATGCATCAAATTTCCTGATACAGGCTAAAGATGAGTGGGCAGTACTTGACACAGTACCTAACGTTATTGGTGCGATTAGCTGCACTCACGTTAACATTTTAAAACTCTCTGCACATGGTGACGAATACATACGTTGCCTGAATAAATGTACAAGCCATTTGTGACAGTAGAGAGATGTTTATCAGCGTAGTTGCAACATGGCCTGGATCTGTCCATTACACTAAAATTTGTCACAATTCTTCCCCTTATCCTGTAATGTATGACAATCGAGAAGGAGTATGTCTTTTGACTTATGGGCGATTTCGGATATGCTGTTAAATCCATGGATGCTCACACCGTTCCTGAATCCGACATTTTACCCAACCTCGGATATAGTTTACCACTTCAATTCTTCAACAATTTCACTGACATGCAAAACAAAACAACCAAACGGTCAGGCTTTATCTCAGGGAAAAGCAAAACTTCGTGTTTACAGACATTCAGTTTGAATTAAAGTTATTTTGGTATTTCCTACCTCAAATATTATAATCATCAGCAAAAATTTCACGAGTTTGCTGTTAAAAAAAAACTAAGCGGACGCATTGTGGAGATGCTACACCTTCGACCATATAAAGCGTGTATGGTCGAAGTGCTACACATATTGAAATATATGGACTTGAAGTAGATACTTCACACAGTATAGTATATGATTCGATATATATATACTACTATATATATATACTACCGGAACTGAACAAATGCTTAAGCATGATGAAGCAAATTCTTCGAAGAAGATGCTTGGATTTGGAGTATAAGCATTCACTTCGTTTTTATTCATACCACCATTTTATAATAAGACTATATTAGGATATTTCTTATGGAAGCAATCCTCCGAACTTTAGTAACTCAACAAAAGCCTGTTAGGTGGCGCAAAGCTGCACTTTTATACAAAAATGAAAAAGCCCTCTGTTGACGATTATCGGCATTTCGTTCCTACAGAATACTACAGATCTCTTTTTTTAAGGAGGCGTGGTATAACGTCGAAAAAGAAAGTCGCAGAACAACATGATGGTACGTTATTCTCGGATTCAAACCATCAAACTGGTAAGGGGTCGGCCCAAATTTTTCAGAATGCTTTTTATGCTATGGTGCTATTCTCCGGAATATTTCTTGGAATGCAATATGGAAATTAAATAATTTCAGGTAGCGCCAGTTTTGCATATCGTTTTTTCTTTGATTAAGGTACCTGATTGGAATAATATGTGTATTTTTGTATGTATCGGAAACTATTGAAATAAATTATTTTAATACAATTATTATTACTTACACTATTTACCAGATTTTGTTGGGTATTCCGCCACATCCCATCAAAAACCTCACACCAAATTACTTATCTGGAAATCTAATAACATTTCTTCAACAAGTAGTGATTGTTCACTTGAAAAATTGATCAAACCAGTGCTTATACGGGGTCTTTCTTTTAAAAGTAATAGTGATACGCTCATAAAAATTCTCACACAAAGGTTCTCGACCATGAACTACTTTTTTAAAATACTGGCAGTTTTCTATATCTTCCGGTTATACCGGAAGTAGCTACCAACTCCCTTACTTTAAATGAGAACCCAAATTCTTTATTTCACATTTAGATTCCTGAAAATTAAGGTCAGTTTACTGAATAATATATATGGCCTTCTTTGACCATTTTGGAAATAGTTGCCTTTTAAGAAAAAAATGAGAGTTAACCTGGGTGCTTTGAGGCTCTGTATCTCAGAGACTATTAGACGTAAAAAAATTAAATTTTGGGGTTACCTATAATGCTGGTATTCCAAATGATCTTGATCATTCTTGACTATAATCTACAGGGTCTTGGCAAATTATGAAAAACAAAAAACTTCCCTTACATAAAAAAAAAACTTCAGTTTTTCCAAAAAAGCTCGGGTTTTCTATGTGGAATGTCCCATTTTTTATTTCAGATGTTAATCCTTTACTAAATTTTCGTTTGATTGACACACATTGTCTTATACCTAAAATTGATAGTTTTGAAGTTATTCACATTTTCAAATTAATTTATTGAAAAAAATTTAAATAACATGATATCACTTTTAGCTGTGGGACAATGTAGTGTCAACCGAAAGAAATTTTTATCTATAATCAATATCTGAAATGGAAAAAGGGGCATTCAACAGTAGATAAGTCTTTTGTTTTTTTTTTATGTAGAGCACAATGTCATGTCTATCGAATGAAGAGTTTGTCTAGAATTGCTATCTGAATTAGAACAAGAAGAATTCCGTTTGAAAAACCGGAGTTTTTCAAAAAGACTTTTTTTTATAATTTGTGGTATGTAGTAGATTATTGTGAAAAATGATTAAGATCATTTAAATAACCAGCATTTTTTATAGGAACATACCCTCAAAATTCATATTGTTTTACGTCCGATAGTCTCCGAGATACAAAGCGTCAAAGTAACTCACTTGACTGTATTTTTTTTCCTAAAATGCAAATATTTCCAGATCGTTGAGAGATGGCCAAAGATGTCATTTGATAAACTGATCTCAATATTTAAACAGAGACATAAATAACATTATACTCTATTTAAAATTAATAGTTTTCAAGTAATTTGCATTTTTTTTAATGGATTAATTCTAAAATGTAAATAACTTAAAAACTATCTATTTAAGGTATGTGACAATGTAGTGTCAATCGGAAGAAAATTTTGCCAAGAATCCATATCTGAATTAAAAATGGGGTATTCCATTTGAAAAACCCGAGTTTTTTTGGAAAAACCGAAGTTTTTTGTTTTTCTTAAATTGTCAGATCTTCAACTGTAGATTATTGTAAAAATTGATCAAGGCTTTTTGGATGACTAGCATTTTCTATAGAAACCTCCAAAATTTTATTGTTTTACATCTAATAGTCTCTGAGATACAAAGCTTCAAAGTACCCCCCTCACCTAACTCATTTTTTTTCTTAAAATGCAAATATCTCCAAAATGATCAAAGATGACCATGGATAATATTGGATAATCTGTCCTTAATTTTCAAAAAGCAATCTGAATGGGAAATATAAAATGGGTGTTCCCATTTAAAATAAGGAAGTTGGTATCTACTTCCGGTATAACCGGAATTGATAAAAAACTGCCACTATTTAAAAAAAAAAAGAGTGTGAATTTGTATAAGCGTATCACTATTACTTTCCGATATAAGGCTGATTGTCCCTTTAGAACAAAGACCCTGTATATCGGTACTTTCTAATGTATATATGGAAATTATTAAACGTGTTTCAAAGTGAAGTGTAAAGGTACTTGATCTTTATTTGTTATTGAAAATTATGAAATGGTAATGGGTTCTTTTGCAGGTAAAGAATGAAGATCAGGTATACAGTACGTAACCGTAACCTGGAACCAATGGCATTTGGTTCCAAGCTACGGGAAAACTTTTTTATTATTAGTCTAAAGAAAACAAGTTATTTTTTATAAAAAGTTCTAAATTCTACATGTTCATGTCTGAAACACAATCATGTGGTAAATTTTTTTTTAGTCATATACGAGGTTTATTAGAAAATATGTATTTTGCTCAAGAGTAAAGAACCTTTATTTTGGACAATATGAAAGGTTGTTTCCAAAAAAAGTTGATCGAAACTAAGAACCACGTTTAAATACGCAATGCAGTGGACAATTTGTATAAATTTTCAAATCACTTGATATTTTTGTGGAGTAAAATTCACTTCCAACAAATGTCAGGATTTATTTGTAACAATAACAAATAAATATTTGACCGGTTCACCGAGCTCAGCTCTTGGCCAGAACAAACGCACCTGAAACTAAAAAGTAGGTTGAGTCACCTTTCTTATTGATAATAATAATAATGTCTTTATTTAGCCTGAAGCTATAAAAATTACAAAAGGTAAAAGTCTAAGAGAAAATAAAATTATTAACAACCAAGTACAAAGTGAAAAATAAATCTTGAGAGTATTAACAATAATATTTGTAAATATGTGTGAGTAAAATGTAAGATGTAAAAATATAAAATATAGTATTTGTAAACTGGACAATACATGTATCTAACTTATTACAGGGGTTACGTAAAAAATATAAAAAGCCATAACTATACGGTTTCCATCACATAATTCTTTAGAAGTCGTTTGAATGTAGGGAGATTATCACAATTCTTTGAAGCTGTTGCTAGACAATTGAATTCAAATAGGCCCCTATTCAAAACCGAATTGTACATTTGAAATGTGTTACATTTATGATCTAGGATGAAATCGTTCTTATTTCTAGTTTCATACCTATGAACATCTGGAAATTTATTGGCTTTATTACACAAATACATTGGTACTATTTCATTCTTGATTTTATATATAAATATGAATACATTATATATAACTTTTTGTTCTACAGATAACAAGTTAGTGACACTTAACATACATTTGACAGGAGTATATTTATTACATTTCAAAATCGTTCGCATTGCACGGTTCTGTATCAGCTGGAAATCATTCATTATTTGTTTTGGCATTGAATAGAAAAGGGTTGCGCAAAAGTCTAGATGGGGCGCTGCAATAGTTTTATATAACAATAATTTCGTTGTCATCGATAAGTTCTTCCCCACTCTTGATAAGAAATAACATTTTTTAGTAGAAAATTTTCTCATCACATAATCAGCATGTGCTCGGAAGTTCAAGTTCACATCAAGAATAATTCCCAAGTATTTAATTTCCCTATCATGCTGTAGTTGATTCCCATTCATATGCACATTTACATCATCCACATTAATATTGGACAGTCTACATTTTTTGCCAAAAATACTAAATTTAGTTTTGGTTACATTAACACTAAGACTATTTTTACATAACCAATCCGACACTAACGAGAGATCACTGTTCATAGAATTCTGCATGTGTTCCAAATCTCTACCGCTTACATAAATCATTGTATCATCTGCGAATAAATGAATCATAGTATGATGTATAACATTAACAATATCATTGATATAGATCAAAAACAATAAAGGTCCCAATACTGTTCCTTGAGGAACTCCGTGACTGACCATCATTGGATCAGACAAAGCGCTCTTAAATCTAACAATTTGTTGTCTATCACACAAATATGATTTAAACCATGTTAAAGCAGAGTCCCTCAAACCTATTTTCTCAAGTTTTTTAATGAGTTTTGAATCATGTTAACATACTTTGAGGTATTTGTCACGTTTAAGATATTTTAATATGGGTTAAACTAAAATCAAAATAAGAGAAATACACCAATTGTAAAATCTATACTACTGTACAATGCCAGGGATATTACTTCCTCTAATGTGATTATCAACCTCCGAAAACAATGCAAGTGAAATACAGACATTCCATTATATTAAATTTGATCATAAGTAGACCATCACACAAGAATTTGTGTAGCATTCTACACATAATCCAAAAATAAACAACAATATGGGGCGTCCCTAGGCTGCAGGACAACCATATAACTTGGCACAAATAGCTTTCTTATTTAATCAATTTTAATATCAACTCACAGCCAAATGCGTCAAGCCAATATGTGAAACCTACGCGTTATATGTTTAGTCTCTAACGCATTCCCCTCAAAGAAGGGCCGTGGCAAGTCGATATAGCCTTATGAATGATATTTTAACTACTCATAACTCAAGAATCACTTCATTCACAAAGACCAAACTCCCATACCACAAGTATGATTATATTTCATACCACTATGCTATAGGAACAGTGAGCTGTAGCAGATCATTTAACAAGTGTCAAACTCTTTAGACTACCGATGGTGAGTCATTCCTCAATCTCCATCATTCAGAAAAAGGGGCGGCGGCAGATCGTTTCAACCTGATTCTTGATAGCTCAAGAATCAAACTCTTTAGACCGCTGGTAAGATAATTCTCACCATAGTTCGCCAGAAGTGGCTGCAGAATAGAAAACACAATAGGATTTCTCTTGATTAGTTAAAAACGCGTAATAATAAATTAAGTAAGGTAACTCTGTGAGACCACTCACCATAATCAGTAAAATAGGTATCTGGCTCATCATTACAACGCACATTGGCTGCATAAGAGCCCATCTTCTGCATTCTGCACTCAAAATACCATCAAAAGGAATTTAGTTTTCAAATATCATTTTGACCACTGTCAAGAATGATTATCAAGGTAGAGAAGAATGATCAGTAAGAACATAAAATTGTAACCAGAAAAATGGGTTGCTACATTTTATACGTATTCTGCCCAAAATTTGTCAGCAAAAAAAATGTTAAAAGTACCAACCCAAAAATAAACTAAATGAATGAAAAAGTCAACGCGAATTTCCCTACATGATCAAAAAAGGGACGGTGCTGAAGCAATCCTCTCTCTCACCATATACGTATAATAATAAGTATATTTCTCTCACTCTCTTCTTCTCATTGCAGTACCATACGCCATTATCTCTGCGCCAGGTAAATACTTAATAGATCATGTGATATCAGCAAAGAGTATCTATATGAATACTCCTGGATATTATAAGCGTGACTATTGGAGCAAATTGGAGGTTGGCTGAGGGTCTTTAATCGGTGATTACTACATTAGTAGACACCGTGGCCCCGTGGCCACCGTTTATTGTTGTTTTAAACATTGATGGCATCAGTACTTAATAATCTTGATATTTTTCATATTTCCGTGAAAATTGCCAATTGTCCATCACAGTCATTACACCCAATACACCCATTTATATTGAAAACATTATTTATATGTATTTTCCCATTGGCAATATTAAATATGCATTCATCACGTGTTTAAATTGCAAAATTGTTAGACAAGATGGGACCGCTTCAAACTGTCGAATGTTCATCCTGTCGACGAACGGTCGTTCGGGTTCGGAAGTTTCGACAATATGCTCTGGGCCTCTGGGGCTGTGAAGTATATTGTCGAATGGGGATTTTGTCGAATGGAGAATGGAGGGGACAAGTCGAATGCCCGGTGATATGTAAATGGATGGATGGAGCAGATCACACAAATATTTTGTTTTGTGGCATTGGATTTGTGGATTATTTTCCATGTTGTGATTCTTTTTAGACGTGCAAATAAAGCGACGTGCAATACTAGGTAT
Source organism: Orchestes rusci (assembly GCA_958502075.1). NCBI lineage: Eukaryota > Metazoa > Arthropoda > Insecta > Coleoptera > Curculionidae > Orchestes > Orchestes rusci. The sequence goes on from OY293303.1 coordinate 86,565,617, forward strand.
ATAATTTTGTATTGGTTCCATCACCTAGGAAAAAAAAATATACCTACCTAATGATCCCAAGTTACAGAAAACTTTGTAGGTATGGTATACGTACTAGGCGATTTTGCTTTTTATCTGAAGGAAATTGCAAATTTGGGTATAATATCGTCCCCCTAAAGACGAATGTGCGTATCTGGCAAAAAATAAATCAATATATCTAGGTATACTTATTTCAGAGTCCTCTAGTCTCGAGTGTTGCAGAGATAAAATGATTATTTTTTGAAAAACTGATTCAGTTCGTGTTTTCCATGATTGAAAACTCACGAAAAGTGAGCAGGACTGAGCAATTACTGCAATCGCAATCTCAGAAGACCTTTCCAAATTCACGTGTTAGTGTTAAGTCATTTAGGTACCATAAAACGTGATAAGATATTATAATAAGACATATCTTATAAAATGGTAATAAGCAGGGTGTTTTCAATGCAGTCTGTGGATTAGGCTTTGATGTACTCATATCACTCACTCCTCATTGTTACTAAGTGGTTCGTGACTGTGCTGGTTATCTTAGTGTGTCCTTGGGAGTTTGAGTGGCTCCAGTTCCCGGTGTTGCTAAGTCTATATGCTCCCATTCTTGCTTCCATTTTGATATAGATATCTAAAGGGGGTAGGTTAAGCATGGCCTCCATGGCAAGTGTTGGAGTGGTTTTCATGGCTCCCGTTACACAGAGAACTTTTGCATGTTCCGTGGCTGCTTGTCGCTGCTCGATTTTCGGCCACCAGACAACAGAGCTATAAGCAAGGGTGGGTCTTACCACGGTACAGTAGAGCCAGTGTACCATGCGCGGATTTATGCCCCAATTCTTTCCTATCGCTCTTTTTGTTGCCATTATTGTGGCTTTACCTCGATTCACTATTTTCTGTAGGTGTGAATTCCATGTGAGTTTGTCATCCAGGATGATGCCTAGGTATTTGACTTCTCTTACCACCTGCAGTTCTTGTCCAAAGAACATGGGTTTGAATAATTCCGCTGTCTTCCTCTTTCTCGTAAAGCTGACCAGGGAGGTTTTCTCAGGATTGACCTTCAGGTTCACCTTCCTGCACCAATCTTCTACGATTGTCAGAGCTGTCTGCATCAGTTCTGATATTGTCTTGGTGTGTTTGCCAGTGATAAGTATTGCTACGTCATCGGCATAGCCTTGGGCGTAGAAACCTTTGCTGTTTAATTCTACCAGTAGTTCATCTGCGACTAGGTTCCAGAGGAGAGGGGACAAGACTCCACCCTGGGGCAGCCTTTAGCTGCCTCTATAGTTACAGTTTTGTCAAGCATAGTTGCTTGAATTCTCCTACCTTTCAGCATGTTTCTTATCCACCTACAAACTGTGTCTTTAATTCCACGCCGATTGATTGCGGTGGTCATTGAATCGAAGGAGGTGTGATCAAATGCTCCTTCTATATCAAGGAATGCAGCTAGGGCAACTTCTTGGTTGTTCAGTGGTTGCTCTATTTTATGAACAAGTTCATGCAGAGCAGTTTCACATGATTTACCAGGTTGATAGGCGTTTTGGTTTTTGTGTAGTGGCCTCTCTGTTAGGGAGGTCTTCCTAATGTGCCTTTCAATCACTTTCTCCATCGTTTTGAGTAGAAACGACGAGAGATTTATTGGTCTGAATGCCTTGGGCTGAGAGCTATCTTTCCCGGGTTTCGGTATAAAGACCACTCGTGAGAGTTTCCATATCATGGGTATGTGTCCCGTTGCCAGGCTTGCTCTGAATAGTTGGCAAAGCATCGATATGAGTTGGGCTTCGCCCTGCTGCAGGTGTGCCGGTATTATCCCATCGCATCCAGGTGCTTTGTATGGTTCGAATGAGTTTATGGCCCATTCGATTCTATTTGGTGTCACAATCTGTCGGGCTATGACCCAATCATCTCTTGATCCTCTCATCCGGAGGATCTCAGGAGATAGGGAGTTGACTCCCTGTTGCGAGTTGATTATGGTCGAGTCTGGAAAGTGTGCCCTGAGTAGTGTCTCAATGGTTTCTTCGCCATTTTTCGTGTATTCCCCATTTGGTTTCTTTAGTGTTTCCATTGGTGGAAGGGGGTCTTTAGCTAGGATTCTCTGAAGGCGTGCGCCTTCCTAGGTTTTTTCGACCTCAGTGCAAAACTTCCTCCAGGAGTTCCTCTTAGCTTTCCTTACTTCTTTGTTGTATTTCGTCAGAGTATGGTGGTATTCATCCCATTCACCGGTTTTCTTGGCCACATTGAAGAGTCTGCGTGTTTCCCCCTTCATCTTGTCAAGTTTCTCGTTCCACCAGGTTGTGTCCTTGCATGAAGAACGCCGGATTAGCGGAGAGCTTTGATGGTATGAGTAAATTATAGCGTTTTGTAGTTGTTCTGCTACCACCTCAACATCAAATCTGTTACGCATACGTTCCTTGATCCCGCTCAACCCCGCCTCCAGCTCCTCCCGGTATTCAGTCCAGTTCGTTTTGCGTGGGTTGCGGTACATTTCTGACGGCTTGTCAATACTATTGATTTCCATCAGTATATACCTCTGGTCCGACAGGGATGGTTCATCGGATACGCGCCACCGCTGAATATCGGGATTAATACGGGAGGTGGACAGAGTGACATCAATAACTTCCGACCGTATGCGGTTTGCAAAAGTAGGCTTGTTGCCCTTGTTTAGAATCTCCAAATCATGGGTTATAATTAAATCCAATAAAGACTCACCTCTTTTGTTGATATCGCTGCTCCCCCAGATGGTGTGATGCGAGTTGGCGTCCATACCTATTATACACTGTAGGTTTCTCTGCCCACAGTGATTCACTAGTTTCTCCAGGTCTTCCGATGGTGGGGGTCTGGGTGCATCGTAGGGAAGGTAAACCGAGGCTATTATGATGTTCTCCTGGGTTCCTTCCTCTTTGTAGCTTAGTTGGACGGCTACTTGATCCCTGGAATTTAGTTTCTTAATATTGAGAGCCTCCACTCCGTTTCTCACGTATATGCAAGCTCTCACGTTACCTGTTGATTGCTCCTTGTAAAAGATCTTACCTCCAGTGTTTCCTAGACCGGCTATTTTTCCCTTCGTGATCCAGGGTTCTTGGATGATGGCCAGGTCTTTGTTTTTTTTTGCCAGCTGTTGGCAAAGGGCAGCAGATGCTACATTACTGTGCTGAAGGTTTATTTGTATTACCCTCAGCATCGGGAGCCTCCTTCTTGAGAAGTCTGAAGGTTAGCTGCATTAACCGAAAGTAGGCCCGGAGATTCCGGTTTTGCAGCTCCTTCAGAGATCTGCTGTCAAGACCGATAATGAGTGTCATGCCCTCATTGTCCGTCTTGTGGCTGATTATTCTCCAGTCCTCGGTCTTCAGCCCCATGTTCAGGGTTTTGAGGAACTGGAGAGCTTGTGCCGGTTCCTTGATTCCCGCGGATTTTGTCGGTATCCAGACAGCAGCCCTCACGACTGGCACCACTCTGTGTGCCAGGCCAATCCGAAGACTGGTTCCCTCGTAGGGGCTGAAGCCTGGAACCACCCGCAGCAGCCAAGTCTTGGCAGCTTCATTGAAGCAAGTGATATAAATCACCCCACCTCTGGAGCTGCTGTTCTTGAACTGAGGACCAGTTCCGGGTTCGCACTTGAACACTTCCCGGAGTAGAGACTGTTGTAGGCCTCTACACTGCTCCTCAGTGAAGGTTTCATCCGGATATTTCTCGGAAGTGATGGCCATTCTAAGCCCGGCTAGGGTTTCGCTGTAAGTTTCCCCAGTTGATGTACTGGGTGTTACTTCAGCATCCCCCTGCCGTGACCTTTTCTTGGCGCTTTTTTCTGGGGTTGGTGTGTTGCCCTCAGAGCGACCCCTCTTTGCAGAGGATTTGTTTCCAGGGGTCCTAGGTTTACCTGATGCTCCAGGCTCTAAGGCCCGAGCATCAGGATTCCCAGTGTTCCCTGAGCTATTCGGGAGGGTTCTATTCCCGGGATTCCTATTTGTCCTCGGTTTACGAGGCCGTATAGGCTCTCCCTTGGCTTTAGCCCTCTGGATCGCAAGCTTCCTTCGCTGGGCTCCGGAAAGCTTTGACATTTTGTTCAGGCTGATGTTGCCAACGCCTGAACTAATGGCAGATACACCGGCACCGGGGATTGCATCACTGCTTCCCTGGTTACCCGTGGTTGGTTCATGAGTTACATCGAGGTTTGGTTGTTCCTCGGATGCCAGAACGTGTGATTGGCCCTCCCCAAAATCCGTGGGGCCAGCGTTGGCCACCGGGGCTTCCACCCGGTCGGAACCAACGGTGAGATTGAAACTCACTTGGGGTACAAAGTCCTCAGGTTTGTCACACATCGTTCCTAGGTGCTGGTTTTGGTCCAACCCGGGGTATTTAATTTCCCCGATACCTCCCATATCTGGGAGGCATTCCCCTATCCGCCACCTGGGGAGACGCCCGATAGGGGACCAGCAACCCCCACAGGTAGTTGAAATGAAACAAAAATTTACGACATGAAAATTATGATTTCCAGAATGAACACAAAGCAACCAACACCAAAATTTGGGACCGTCCCCAGGCGATAGAAAAGGATAGACTTATGCGAAAAATATACAGTACAGTGGCATCTTCTATCTCATTTTGGCAACATAAGCGTGTAGAATTGCTTCCCATATAGTTATTAATAGATATATGTATTCGTATGTCGATTCGTCTCCTAGTTATAGTCCTCCATAATTATACCTCAGTAGTCACCAATGTAGACAAACCTCACGTGATCAGACAAAGGGAAACGATGGAAAGGTCACGTGGGAAAAACCATCACATGTGCTATAGGTTCAATCGTTTCTCTATGTCTTACCACGTGTAGTTTGTTTCACTTTTGGTGACAAAACTTTGGTTGTGATAGAGTGTATAGTCATTCTGACACTGACATTTATATTTGATCATTATCATCTCATGAAAAAATTCATTTGTTGGATAAAACATTGTATGCCTCTGGTGTATTATGTTTCCCAAGTGACTTGCGAATGTATTTATCTTGACTTATTTTCAACATAATGCACTTGTACCGTACCACAAATAACTATTTTTGTACAATACAAAATATCATTGACATTGAAACGCGTTAATATGTTAACTGCAAACATGCAGAAAACTATGTTGCAAAAAAAACAAACTGAAAACTATTATTTTGTCTTTCTGTACCTTGTACTACTGAGTTGGGTACATTCAATCTCACTTCGAAGTGGAAGTGATGCATAGTTCAGCTTACCAAACGGAAATCATATGGAACCATCCACACTCAGTTTGGCGTAGGTGAGTGTGACTGCTAACAAAATCAATTTAGATGAGCATATTATGATTCCCGTTTGTCAAACGGAAATCTGTCACTAAAAACAATGAGGTCACTTAACACAGAACTGCCCTCCAACGATTATACACTAACTGTCCTCTACCTTTTCTTTTATATGTAATTTATACCTAAACAGGGTGCCACAGATTCGAGTGCATGCATGGGGATCTCAGTTATTATAAGAGATACAGGGTTGGTTAAATGGCTGCAAAGTTGCGCATTTTTATGCTCAATAAAATGCCGTTTTGAAATTTGAAAAATTCCGACTACTTCCGAAGATATTCCAAGAAACCAAAATTTCGCAAAAACGCTATCATTATTTCCTGAGTTTATTTGAAAAAATATTGTAAAATGTATTACACTTTCTCATTGTCACTTTTTCTCCTCTACAAGATGGCGGTATCAAATTGAAAATCTGACGTTTCGTCTTTGAGCGGCCATCATCAAGTTATTTTTTTTAAATACGGACCTGGATTTTTTATTTTATATTTAATTATCTTTTGACGTCCTTAATGTATTGAGGTCTCGCAACCGTCGAAAAAAATACCAGAAAAAATTAGTTAGACAACCCTTTTCTCCCTAGCTCATAGTTTGGTTCATAAATCTATCTTTATTCGACACGTTTTTCTTATGAGAAAACCTGAACAACTAAACAAGCCTAATTGACCGAACCCAAATCGAAATATCATCCAATTACGATACATGTAATGAAATTGAATAAAATACACAAATGACATGGAAAATAAAAAAAAATCTTATAAAAAACTGAATCAATGTCTGCAAGTGTCCAAGAATATTGCCATTTTAACAAAATATTGAAAATAACAATAATAGGTGAAAAATCAATGGTGAAAAATAATTGAAAATATTGACGTTGCTAAGGCAACCCATCGCTCTACATCCTTATCTAATCACCTCAATGCCTCCACCACCCTTTTTATCAAAATATCTATTTTGAAATCACCTCATTTTTGAACCTGTATTCGCAACCCTACTCGATATCTTTATCTTATGTATTTCAAAATAAACTCATTGAATTACTTGAATTCCTTTAATATGATACACCCATCATCAGTCACAACCCTAACTTTTTTCAGACATGTTGAAAATATACGTCGTAATCATGCTTTGATCATCCTCAAAGCAATAAGAGGAAACTTGTGAAAAAACAAAGTATTTTGACGATTTTGTTATGTGCTGGAGCAATCAGAAATAATTTAATTGTGTTTTCTTTCTCTTCATAATCTAATTTATAATCATTATTATCCACGACTAGCTATTTAGCATAATACCCTACTAGTAATAGCCGAACATCTTTGATAACAACGGCTTGGCAACAGAGCACGCATTTGCGCTCCCGCCAGCATGCAATCTCTCCCCCCCACCACGCCCGCGGAACATGTCGTCTTTTTCCGGAGTCGACAATTTGAATCGTGGTCACTCGTCCGCTCCCAGCGATCGTACTCGACCTTTTCGACAGAATGAACATTCGACAGGATGCAGCCATCTCGACAAGATCAAGAAACAAAAAAGTTATTGTATTTTTAGAAATCACACAAAAGCTAAATATTCATCATTCATAATAGAATTGGTGACAATAGAGAAACCTATCTTTGATCACCTAATTGCATATTTGAACTTTTCAGTTCTGATCAACTTTTTTCAATAATAATTTCTGTTTTTGTCTATATAAGAACAGGGTGTTTTATCATTGCGTACTTTAAATTTAAGAGCGTATTCCTGAGCTATTTCACAAAAAAAGTTCATATGAACGTGGGTTCGAAAGTGCATGGTTTTCAAGAGGCATGGAGTTGAACTTAAAAAAAATCGGTCTTTTACAAATGTTACAGATATCCTTGAATCGATTTTTTTAAATTTGGCAGATCAATTTTTTGTAATGAAAGCCTAATGTAGCCTTAGCTAGATAGAAATTATAAAGACCAGTGCCGTCCCGACGGGCAACTTACCAAATATTTTTGTTAAATAAAACGCCACTGACTTCATCGAATGACTGAATTTTATTTTTTTCGGAAATGAAACATACAAAAATATAACTTTTTACTTAGAGTTTTCTTAGAGTTTTTTCGTATCTGATGACCTCGTTGTCAAAAGAAAAAACAATCTTTCAAACTCCGCAAATTATTTTTATACTTTACACGGGTAAAGTATTTTACAACAAATAAAACCAGGCCAGATACAAAAAAAAATCTATGAGATAAAAAGGTTGTATTTTTGGTCGTCATTCAAGAAAAAAATAAAAATCACAATAAAGTCAGTGGCGTACATTTTTTTGAGTTCGCAACACCCTATATCTCGAAAACAATGGACTCTTCCGGACCAATGCTTTTATGCTTTTTTTCCGTGAAAGGAGTATGTCCCTAAACATTTTAATCTTTGAGTTGACATGATATCTTCTTTTTCAAGGGAGAAATTTTGTATCAGAACATGGTAACATTGAATCTTATGAAAGACAATGAATGATCTAATTTTTATGACACGTTGTATAGATAACCAGATAGACAAACTGTCCTGACTCAGCCTTCAAAAAGAGTAGTCTAAATACAAACACTCAAAAAATATTTAAACGATATATATTGCATTTTTGTGATATGAATGTGAAGTACAATATCAAATACCTATATTGATTATCATACAACATTTTATTTTATGAAATGGTAATGACCAAGAACATTGGGTGGCATGAATAAAGAAAAGTGAAAGCTTTTGCTATAATACTATCTTTGCCAGTTATTTATCTCAAAAAAATTGAGTAAAAGCTTTTACAGTCTGTTATAGCTTTCTTGCGGTCACGTCAAAACATTTGACGTTTGGCAGGGTGTCGTAGATTGATCGCTCCACATGTGACATTTGTGAAATTGATCCGAAAGACCCTCGTCCAGACGTACGTGATTTTTTTTTCAATGTGTAAGAGAGAGACGGAAAAGTATGACGTAACCGCAGGAAAGCCATGAACAGACTGTACTTGTTCTTTATTCACATTACCCATTATTATTTTTTCTTTTTTTATTCAATCTTATAACTGAAAAAATAATTATGTCACAGCCTTTTGAAACAACAAGTTAAAAGGATAGCATACAATGACATGGTACATTGTCAACATGTACTTATTATCGATCTTGTGAAGTTGAAGTTTTCAGGTTTTCACTGATTTTTGAAAATATCCAATTTGTTTTTTTTTGTCGAAGATTTACCATGCTCAGCGTTTGCTCCCATAACACTACTCATTTGTTTGCATGATGAATATATTTTTGCATTATACAAAATCTGTAGGAAAAATGTGAAATCGTCAATACAACATGAATATTTTTTTAGATCAGGTCCTAAAATAGCCTCTACCTTATTGATCATTAATTGTTTTATACATTTTTTGAAATATTGTTTTTTAAAATGTTTTTCAAAAACTGATAAGGCCGTGTGGCAAACAACTTTGCACAGATTAGTTGGAGCACAGAGACCGCTGGATTCAGGTCTTTTTTCAAATTGTCTAAAAATAATTAGAGTATCTTGTGAACCTTTCTCCAATGGTTTGCTTGAAAGGAGTATGTCTTTGCACTGCATACAGTTTCTCATTTAAAATAATTTGCTTGCGCAGTAGCCCGCAAACATTGCTTCAGAACAACTCTCGAAGTCTGTTTGTTGAGGAACGCAAGCAGGTATGTCTTCTTCAGATTCTGAATCTTGTTCGGCGTCGTCGTCGTCATCGTGATGTGTTTCTTGAACACCACTGGGTCTAAGGTGTTTCCTTTCCAAGAGTGACTCATCAACTGACAAGAAGAAATCTTCATCCTCTTCACAATTTGAAGTTTCAGCTGAACGAAGCAAGCTATTAATTGTAACTTGTCGGAAAGTGCATCGAAACCTTTGTGCAGGTGGATTGCGACAATATCCTCCACGCTGCCTAATAACTGAGAATAGGTTTTCATTGATATCTTGATTCAACCTAGCCGTCAAGAGATAATTATGATGTTCTTTTTTTTCCTGATCATGCAGCTGAAAAAAAAATGTTCATATCAAACAATACGCATTTAATTTTTGGAAGTTATTGGGCAGAAGTTTTAATCAGATTTAAAAGGATCTTTGGACCAAACTTTTTTGTTTTTAGAGAAAAGGTGGGAGAGAAGTCTAAAAATATAAAATTATACCTATTTAAGTTTTTGTTGCAAACATTTTGCAACAAAAACATTATTTAGTGTAATTTTCAATCATTGTAAAATTTTTAATCGTTCTCTTAAATTCACGATAGTATGAGGGTCACTAATTGGGAATACTGGATCGTAAGTGTGAAATGGGATAGGCAAGAATTTTAAGAAAGCTAGTGCAAAATTTCAAACTCATATACCTACCTAAAATAGGTGTTTTAAAATGTTTATAGAAAAAAATCTTTCTTAATATCGGTTACTATTAACAATAAAAACAATCTACCAGAGTTTAAAAAAATCGGTGACGTAAATTGTTTTCACCTGGTACACTTGAGAATACTCTCTCATATAAATCCAAAAGCTATAATTCACATCTTTAAAAGCAGTTAAAAAACAATATCACCATCTGTTGGTACTTGAAAGCTCTACTTTTCCCCAGAGCCCTCTGCTGATTGACTAGCTAAGTTTGTGAATATCGAATATGTTTTGGGCCTTTTAGTTCCCGTCCCGGATTGTAGGTGGAAACATCGATTTGGAGATGTCTAAGGACGGGAGAATTCTTAGCATGGGAAATATCTCAATATAGTCTTATTATAAAATGATACCACTCATTGTCTACGTAGTAAATTCTCCAAAACTAAGAAGGAACTTGGTTTAGAAGTAGATATTTGTAAATTTTCACGACGTTACTACACCGAGTAGCATCGTCGTGGAAACGACTTTGGTATCTATTACAACTTGAAGTACTGACTTCTTACAGTAGAAACTTCGATTTCAAGAAGAAAATGTGGTATTTGCTTTACTTTGGCGAAGTTGGTTTAAGAACAGCTTCCCTGAAACGATAACAGTTTTGTTTGAAATGGACTGAATATGCAGAAGAAAAATATACAATGTGAGACGAAATGATATTAATGATGATGATTTGTATCATCAAATATTCCGATAAGTAGCTGAAGGTATAACTCGGCAATTGGAGCTACAGTAATTTTTTTTTTCGGTTTGATACATTTCTGATAAAGGTGAACGAAAAAAGGGGCTCTGTGCTTACACAAATTTAACAAATGGAAGCTTTTTTAGGGACCTCAGGTATGTTTGAATAGAAAAACTAAAGCAATGTACAGGGTGTCTATTAAAGAATGGCAAGGTGCCAGATCTCAGAAACTAGGCATCCGAGAGACTTGCGGAAAAAAAATTACTGGGTAATATGAAATAGAGAAAATACTGGAAAAATATCAGAAGTTCCCAAGATCGCCACAAGATGGCGTAACGGTGCTATCAAAACACAAAATCGCTGTTTTTTCGTGATTTTTAAATACAAACAAATACAAATGAGTACCGCTATGGATTGAGAGATTTCCTTCAAATTTGTTTTTTTGATTTTTTTTCCTAACATGTCAAATAAGACAGGTATCAGCTGTCAAACCTTACAACGCAAGAATGCTCATAACTTTGAAACAACCCAACCGATTGACGCGATCTTGGTCTCATATGAAAGAGCATGATCTGCACTTCAAAAAACTTTTTTGGTTTTGAATTTTTGACCTTCGCCGTCGCCGCTAGATGGCGTTTACTGAAATGGTACCATGTTTTTTTTTTGTTTTTTTTATTATTATTTATTTTTTTTTTTTTAATAGGAAAATGTATCCCCTTTTAAAATATATAAAAATAAATATACCATTACATTTGATTTTTTGGAAAAAACTCAAAAACATGCTACCATTTCAGTTAACGCCATCTAGCGGCGACGGCGAAGGTCAAAAATTCAAAACCAACGTCTTAAATTCAATAACGCCATCTTAAAAAGGAAAAAAAGTGGAATGAGAAAGTGACATTTATTTTCAAAAATCTTTTGTAATAAACTCACCAAAAATAAAACTATTTTTCCAAATTTTGTTTTTTTCCGCATATTATCGAGCACCAAAAGCCGCTACATTCTTCTAATGCAACCGACTTTCTATCTCTCATGGTTACGGAGATCCCTGTACTGACCCCCCTTATCTTGGGCAAATAGTATACATATTTGTGAATGTTGAGCAGAATTGTACTATTTAATACTCTCATTTCTGATCATACTGCACAAAAGATAACCCTGTTCACCTATAATCAGATTCACCCGTTTAGAGTATAGAACTATTGACACCAACACTGCTGATGTAAACAAACAATGGAATGTTTTCTCGGACAACTTCCTGCAAAATTTTCAATCATGTTTTCCACCGAGTTTTCCACCAACATTATTACCGACATCAAAAGAAAAAACATGAATCTCCTCCAAATCCCGAAGTGAAATTCGGTTTAAGGCGCTTTCCGTTTGAAAAGATTCTGAATAATCTATTATCCTACTGTTCATAGTTGCTGTATGTCTGCTCTAAGAAGTATATCCACGGTGATCTGACAATACCTGCTAACGGACATTTTTTCGAAAAGTGAGATTTCACTGCCGTTATTCAGCTTTATAATCTATATATTTGAAACACTAAGCTCTTTTTTGAGACAGTCTGTGAGCCAGTTGTAGTGCTCTAATCAACATGATTTTTTTTAAAAGATCGTCTGGTTAACAGGATGAGCCAAAACTATTTTTTTTTGTTTCATTTTTGCGTATTTGTTTATAAAAACAAAAAAAAACAGTGACTAGAATGCAATATGGCGGCTATATCCAGAATTTTTAACGTTCCCTGCCTCGGTGGCGTATTTACCAACCCTAACCCATTGCAGTGCAGATCGGTTCCGACTGCGGCCGAACGACAAATTAACAAACCATCCTAAGTTGCATTAGCGTGAAGAGCACGTGGCAACCACGACACTAGTGAACTTTGAAGTATCCCGCCAAAATGGTAACCACTTGGTAGCCACGGTTTTATCACATGGTAACCACGAAAATGGGGAACAATTTTTTCGGGGCAGCCACGATCCGACATATACTTTGTTCATGGCTTTTCTGCGGTTACGTCATACTTTTCCGTCTCTCTCTTACACATTGAAAAAAAGATCACGTACGTCTGGACGAGGGTCTTTCGGATCAATTTGACAAATATCACATGTGGAGCGATCAATCTTCGACATACTGCCAAACGTCAAATACTGTGACGTGACCGCAGGAAAGCCATGATCAGACTGTAGTTTCTGGAACTTATCCAGTAACGTTTCAGCCACGTTGTAAAAACGTGGCGGAAACGTGGGAGTATAACGGTCGCCACTAACCATAAAACTTTGCTCTCTGATCCTCTTTGTCCGTCTTTGTTCTGCATATTGTTATCCGATTTTCCGATTTTCCTTGTTTCTTCTTGACAGAACAACTTATGAATTTTAGCGGGTACGTAATGGAAAATAAGAACAAATACCTTTATATACTATCATGATACTACGACAAACAAGATATGCTCACTAGCCGAACGAGTTTCGAACTGAACTGCGCATCAAGCTATCCGGTGACCCAATTGGATAAAATAGCATTGGAAAGCATGGCTTATATTGCGATTTTGTTGAATTCTGATAATTATAGTTGGTTATTTACCCCAAAATGAATAATATGTATTTAGTTGGTTATCTATCTATCCAAAATTGATAATATAATCTACGCAAATCCCACCAGATTGGTTAAATAGTATTTAAAAAAAGATCATATTTTCAATTTTGCCGTTACATTGAAAAAACATTTTTCTCAGTTGGTTTTCGACGGTAGAAAGGATGTTTGCGGTGAAACTTTTTTATGTGCGGTGGGAGTGGAATCTCAAGGTCGCGACACACTTGGTTCTTTGTGGTTTTGTGTGTTTTTTTGTGATTCTATGTTCTTTTTTTCCTTCCTTTGTGGTTTTATGTGTTTCTTTGAGAATCTATGTGATTCTTTGTGATTTTATGCGACTCCATGCATGTGGTTCTTGTGGTTCTATGTGGTTCCATGTGGTTTTGTGGTTCTAAGAGACTTTTTGCTATTTTATGTGGTTCTAAGAGGTTTTGTCATGTGGTTTCTATGGTTTTTTGTGTTTCTACATGGTTCCATGTGGTTTTTGTGGTTCCATGTGGTTCTATGTGTTTTTTTGTGTTTCTATGTGTTTCTTGTGGTTCTATTTGTTTTTTAGTAGTTCCATGTGGTTTCTATGGTTGTTTGTGTTTCTACATGGTTTCATGTGGTTTATGTGGTTCTATGTGTTTTTTTGAGGTTCCATGTGGTTCTGCGAAAGATTTCTTTTTATTCTATGTGTTTTTTGTGGTTCTTGTGGTTCTATGTGTTGTGTTGTGGTTCGATGTGGTTTTTCCGGTTCGTTGAGTTTTTTTTGTGTTTCTATGTGTTTTTTTGTGGTTCCATGTGGTTTTTGTGGTTCCATTTGGTTTTTCAGGTTCGTTGTGTTTTCTTGTGTGTTTTTATGTAGTTCTTGTGGTTCTATGTGTTTTTTTGTGGTGTCATGTGGTTCTTGTGGTTCTATGTGTTTTTTTGTGGTTCCATGTGGTTTTCAGTGGTTCTATGTGTGTTTTTTTGTGTTTCTATAAGTGGTTTTTGTGGTTCCATGCGGTTTTTCTCGTTCTATGTGGTTCTTTGTGGTTTTGAGAAATTTTTTGTTATTCCATGTGGTTCCATGTAGATTTTCTGGTTCTTTGTGTTTCTATGTGGTTCTGTTGGTTTTTTTTGTGGTTCCATATGGTTTTTCTGGTTCCATTGCGGTTTTTCTGGTTCTATGAATGTGGTTCCTTGTGGTTTTTTGTTTTTCTACATGATTCGATGTGGTTTTTGTGGTTTTGGGCAATTGCTAATGTCTCTCTTTGTCACAAAAGTCGTCTTCAGAAAAATTGTTTGAACAAATTCTAGCATATTCAACATTAAAACTTTCCTCTTGATAACACTTCTGTATCCATATCTTGCGAATATACTTGGATGTTGGAAACCGAAAGAAACGGTATTTACACGGACGGTTTTCTTTATTTTTCTTATTGCTGCTTCTGCAAAACATCACGGCACAGTAGACCATCATCAAATTATGCGAAATTCACAAAATAATAAGATATTATATCACACAAATATCAGAACAGCAATATCTACATTGCAAACTGACAGAAGCTTGACAACATAACCTCACAAAGGTCACCCGACAAGATGCGCGTGAGCTCATCTGTTTGTCGTAGTATCATGATATACTATCATTACCTCATGTTAAATAGAGGAATGCTATTACAAGAATGGCAAAAATTTCAAACGAATTATATTTTATTGTCGAATATTGATATTGTAGCTCTCAAATATTTGGTTTTTATTAAAAAAACATCAAATCAGTAAATTTTGCGCCTGAAAAATAATGTACTCAAGTATCGCAATCAATTTTTTTAACGATGTTGATGCTTTAAAACGATTGAACATATTATTTATTAATTTTTCCATATTTCATCTGGAACTAAGAAAACTGGAATTTTTTGAATAGCGCGTATATCTTCGCCATAATGGCGGTCTTAAAACCGATAGCAAAGATGTCTTTATCTTGAAGATGGAACTATAAAGTGGTTTACACCCAAAATATGTTTTTGAAGTTGCGGAGATTAGGAATCTGCCACTACGGTTACGGTCAACGCATAAGTGGCGAACGGAACTAATTCAAACATTTTTTCACCACTGGAAAGTGGCGCTTTTGTGGCAACCAGTATGTTGCCACACTCACACACGTACCCACTCTCACACATGTGTAATAGTGTAATTCATAACCTCAAACTCCAATCGTGAATAAACCGCCGGAATAACCCTCACTAGTCACGTTTCTGTTTCCATAGATGCAATTTGTTCAGAAAATGTAGAATGGTCTTTTGTGGCGATGAGTTGGCGATTAAAGTGAAGAGCTCAGTATTTCTGTGATCTTTGTCATTGATGTCGATTGATGTTGAGAATTTGATGATGTTTTTTGTTCCGATGGAATCTCCTTATTCACTTCGGCACTCTTTATTTCTTGTTTAAGCATTCTATAAAATGTTGTAGAATGCCGAAAACACTTTTTTTTGTCGAGTTTGTTGTTATTGCCAAAGTTTACTAATTAGTAAACCTTGTTATTGTCCATTTTACACAAGATATGCGTATGTATCCTATGAGACTATGATGAAAACAAAGTTGTTTCCACACAAATGGGCCACATCACATAACCTTGGACGCTTGATTTGTAGAAAACTGGGTGAAGTGGACATCTGGCCTCTACTAGGTGTATGACACTTCAATGTGAATTTTGAAAGCGATACTACCTTTGAAGTGGCTTTAGTTTCTTGCGACCGGTGAAAATTACTTATGAGAGTGATAAACACGTGATAAGAACTATCATATTTATATAATCAAGCGGCGTCACTATAAAGGGATATCAAAAGTTTTCAGAACGTTATTAAAACCATGATATACACTCTAAGGTGAATCCCAATTCAAGGTGGTATTGAAGTGATACTAGTTAGTTGCCATGACTATTACTTTTCACATCAAAGTTTTTATAATTTTGAAGTAGTCCTGTTAAGTGATTGTAACATTTCGAACACCTTTAGTAGCACCACAATTTTATGCAACTTTGAAGTGTTCTCCAGCGGTGGAATTCACGTGAATACATCTAAATCGATATCAAATGGAGTTTTTTGCACTATACAGGGTGCCACAGATTCGAGTTCATGCATGGGGATCTCAGTTATTATAAGAGATACAGGGTCGGTTAAATGGTTGCAGAGTTGCGCATTTTTATGCTTAACAAAATGCCGTTTTGAAATTTAAAAAAATCCGACTACTTCCGAAGATATTCGAAAAAAAACCAAAATTTCGCAAAAACGTTATTATTTCCTGAGTTTATTTGAGAAGATATTGTAAAATGAATAACACTTTCTCATTGCCACTTTTTCTCCTCTACAAGATGGCGGTATCAAATTGAAAATCTGACGTTTCGTCTTTGAGCGGCCATCATCAAGTTAATTTTTTTAAATACGGTCCTGGATTTTTTATTTTATTTTTAATTATCTTATGACGTCCTTAATGTATTGAGGTATCGCAACCGTCGAAAAAATACTCATTTAAAAAATAATACCGGAGAAAATTAGTTTGGCAATCCTTTTCTCCCCAACTCATAGTTTGGTTCATAAATCCATCTTTATTCGACACGTTATTCTTATGAGAAAACCTGCACAACTAAACAAGTCTAATTGATTGAACCAAAATCGAAATAACATCCAATAACGATACATTTAATGAAATTAAATTAAATCTACAAATGACATGGGAAATAAAAAAAAATCATACAAAAAACTGAATCAATTTCTGCAAGTGTTCAAGAATATTGCCATTTTAACAAAATATTGCAAATAACAATAATAGGTGAAAAATAATTGAAAATATTGACGTTGCCAAGGCAACCCATTGCTCTACACCCTCATCTAATTACCTCAATACCTCAAGGACGTCAAAAGATAACTAAGAATAAAATAAAAAATCCAGGTCCGTATTTAAAAAAATTAACTTGATGATGGCCACTCAAGAAAAAACGTCAGATTTTCAATTTGATACCGCCATCTTGTAGAGGAGAAAAAGTGGCAATGAGAAGGTGTAATTCATTTTACAATATCTTCTCAAATAAACTCAGGAAATAATAATGTTTTTGTGAAATTTTGTTTTTTTCCAAATATCTTCGGAAGAAGTCGGAATTTTTCAAATTTCAAAACGGCATTTTGTTGAGCATGAAAATGCGCAACTTTGCAACCATTTAACCGACCCTGTATCTTTTATAATAACTGAGATCCCCATGCATGCACTCGAATCTGTGGCACCCTGTATAGGGATAGTTTTAGTGACTATCACGTGGTAGCCACCGAACCGAACTGGCGATATCCGTTTCTGTTACTATAAATGCTACTTGAGTATCCCGATACAGTGCGCCTGCACTGGGCATGGTTAGGGTCTGGAAATTGTGTGTTGTGAAGCATATTCTTATGCCCCACGGTTTTTTAAATCTGAAAAAAATACAACAGAGTCGAAACTACTACATATTCCATATTACTTTACAGGTAAATGAATAAATACATTCAACCTTCAACTTAAACAGGATTCCTGTTAAATTTAAAACATGGAATATTCAACTTACATATCACATTAAAATTGTCAAATCAAATCATTAAAACTTATTAATTAACTGTCTTGAGACAAACTACTACCGCAAACTATTGTAACTTGTGACTAAATCGATGAGGTTTGGCATTTGACATATTTATAAGCAACAAGCGCCGCGAGTGCAACCGGCCTTTTTTTTCTTGAGATTGATCCTGGTTGAACTCCAATATTTTGTTTTCGCTGGACCGCGGACTTGTTAATATCAACTAAATATGAAGCAAATTGTGATGTTTTTATATTTTCTAACTTCGCATTGGCTTATTTTGAGAGTGGTGAAATTGTGTTTTTGTTTTTGTCTCTGATACTTTCATAAGCCTATTGATATTTTAATTTTCCAACTGCATGTCATTACCCATAATGGTATCAGTATAATGGTATCTGTATTCTATGATTTGTAGACATATTAGGCCCCGTGATAATATTGTCATATTTTTCATGTACCGCATACAAATGTTTGCAAAAAGCTCCGCCTTGTCCTGTTATGCACTCATAAGTTTTCATATCTATAAATACTTTGTAAACCTCATCACTTTTGGAGGAGTCAGTCATTCAATTCATTATCTGATATTTTATGATCAGCAAGTTTTTTGCTTTTGAAAACTTCAAGTAGGTAGATACCTACCTCAGTTAAATGTGAAATTCTTGGGAGTGACTTTTAAAAAATGATATTTATTTGTGACAAGCGTCAAGTACAGGGTTATTGATTATAAATGCCCCCCCCTCTAACTTTTTGATTTGACGGTTTAGAAAAAGGTGTTCCAAATAAAAGTTTCATGGTTGAAAATGAACTTTTTAAATAACCTGTTTTCACATATACAGGGTGCTCCAAAAAGTCTGGGCGAGGTCCAACTTTCTTATTTCAAATTAATACCCTATTTTCTTATTTGATATTTGGATTCTCCTTTTAACTCTTAACATTTTCTATGAAGCATATCCTATACCTAAGTTCAAAAAGATATTTGATATTTATTAATTGAATAATAATAATTTATTGTTGTGAAAATGTCAAATATATCTATGATTTCGAATTATTGACGCTCGTATTGACGAAAATGTCACGTCATTAAGGACTTTCAAAGTGTAAAAGTATCAAAGTATAAATAATTCTGCATTTGATTCAAAAGATTTTTCTTTATACAAGACGTTATTTTATTTTTTGTCCATTTTTTGGGTATCAATTTAAAATCAGAGAAGTTTTGGTATATCCTACACACACAATTACGTCAATACTTCGAAACCATGGATATATTTCACTTTTATAACAATGGATTTGTATTATTCAATTTATAAAATATCAAATATCTTTTCATAGAATCAAACTTAGGTTTAGGATATGCTACATAAAAAATGATTAAAATTTGAAGGAGAATCCAAACATCAATTTAAAAAATAGAGTATCAATTTGAAATAAGAAAGTTAGACCTCGCCCAGACTTTTTGGAACACCCTGTATATGTGAAAACAGGTTTTTTTAAAATTTCATTTTCAACCATGAAACATTCATTTGGAACACCTTTTTCTAAAACGTCAAATTAAAAAGTTAGATGGGGGAGGGCATTTATAATCAATAACCCTGTACATGTAATACAGTCAAAAGCAGAATATAGTGTGTCTTGATTATGGAGAGGAACTCATATTTATAAACTAAGAAATGCTTATTCTACATTTTACAATCATAAAGACGTAGTATATAGAACAATAAACAATGGGGTGATTCAGCGGTAATGGTCACATAACTCCTCCCACCGAAGATGAAAACAACGGATTTACCACGTTGTTTTCAGGAAATCTTCTGGATCTGAGCTTCATCTCTACGTTGGGTGGTTCTTGGCTAGTATGACCCCGGGACAGTGATAGGCATGGACACAGGGGTTGTTTCTTCAGGCATCTCCAGAGAATGTATGCTAACAGCAGTACAAAACATAGGATCATTGCGTAGAACTGAAGGTTGATGTGAGTGTCCATCGCATGGGGTTGATTTCTGGTATTGGTTCAAGATTATTAGCTTGATCTTGAAGTGACTTGATCTTGTCGAAATCAATGGATTCCAAGACGATTGACTTTTGCGATGTGGATTGGTCTTCTTCTTCGAATTGGATTTGGGGTAGTTTGAATGGACTACCTCAAAGAAGGTCTTCATTATTAATGAAGTGGAGGTCGTCAATTTGAATTTCACACTTTAATATGGAATTTTGATTAAACTTGGATGCTGGATGAAGTTGATTTCTCTTCTTCCACAAGTTTGATGCATCTTGAGGGACTTGTTGGTAGGTATAGCCAATACGCATTGATTGTCGATGTCTTGAGCACTCGGAGAGTTTGACATCTTGACTTTTCGGCATGTTGAATGAGTCTGACTGCACAATCTTCTTTGAATGGTCTCTGATGATCATGGCAGATATAAGTGTCTTCTACCATCGGGCATGGTTCTGCTTCATATTGCGGAAGGTGTGTACCCAGTACAAGGTAGAAAAGGGTAGGAAGGTTATTGATTGATTGATTGGAATTGGATAGAGACGAAAGATTTCGAATTTTTCGTTTTATACTATTGGAACGTGAATTGCAAAAACTAGTTTTGATTTTGAAAATTTCACTTGGAAGTGCTGCGACTTGATAGTAATAATTTAAGTCTTTGAAATAAATTATGTTGTCCTCACCATAAAGGCTTTTTAATTTTGAAATTATGTTTCCTAATTCTGACGCGGATATAACAGTGGTATGTAATGTGTTCAATTTAGCGAACAGGACTGCGTCTTCAATATTATCTAGGAAAGTGATGAGACTCTGACAGTTCAAAATAAGTTGGTGAATCTAATTTGTTACTTTGAAGAAAATTGAGATGTTCGAAGTTTTTGCTCTCAAATCTTTTTCTAAGTTTTCGACATAACTTTTTATGGAAAGTTGATTTTTGTTGAGCGTTGTGATTGACTGATTGTAGTTGTCGATCAGCTGTTTTGTTAAAGATGTTCGTAGAGCAATTTCTTTTTTATATGAATTTGCCGTATTCTGTAACTCATTTATTGCTTGTTCATATTTTTCACCGTCTTCTGAATCTAAGGTTTCGAAGAACCATTTTGAAGTTTTTCCAACAAAATTTATAAGTTCACGTTTAGGTCTTATTTGGTATGGTCTTATATTGTTTAACTTAATGCTTGCTTCTGCGATAAAATATTTAGCATGATTAAATAGATTATCTTTACTTATAAAAGAACTATTTTCTAACTGATTATTCATTTTATCTTGCGATCTTTTTAGAATACTATAAAAGCGTTTAATATTTTCTAGTTCGACTACAAGCGGGGTTATTTCTATAAAATGCAGAAATGTATGCTGCGTTTGAATTACTTTCGCATTTTCTAAGTGGAAGGGAAGTAAATGTGTCTTAATCTGGGATATTTGTTTGTCTTTAGTTATCACTGTCGTAACTACAAGAAGGAAGATCACGTACTGTAGAGTCATTTTCCTGAAAAGAAGGAAAAGCTTTAGGTCTTTGAATCTGTGATTTATGAATCACTTTTTGTTTAGTTGTTATAATTTTATCTTGTGAAACATACTGTTCTGTTTTTCGAGGTTTGTCTTTTGATCTTAAGGCTGTTTTATCGATTACGTAGACTTTCTGGTTGCACTTGAAAGTTGGAGGTTCTTCTCTATGTTGATTTTGTTTCTCTATGATACGAGTTTGGAGTTGAGAGAAGTACGGCTACAAACGATGGCTAAAAGCTCTTTTTCAATAGTTCAGTAATTTTGTTCTGCCGGATTGAGTGTTCGAGATTCGTACGCGATAGGTAAATCAGATCCTATTTTTCCTTGACTAAGGACCGCGCCAATAGCTATATTCGAAGCATCGGTAGTCAAAATAAAGGGTTTTTCAAAATCGGGATATTGAAGTATTGGGTCGTTGCACAATAGAGTTTTACAAGTTTCAAATGTATTTTTGAACAACTCGGTGTGTTCGATTTTCGCTCCTTTTCTCAAACATTGTGTAAAAGGTTTTGTCAATTTTGCCAAGTTTTTGTTTCGATAATATCCGAGAAGTCCTAAAAATGACTTTATTTCTTTAGTCGTTTTTGGAATTGGAAAGTTTTTAATTGCTTCTGTTTTTTTCTGATTTGGTTTGATTCCATCTTTTGTGACGACATGTCCTAAAAATTCAACTTCTTTTCTCAAAAATTCTGATTTATCGAGTTGTATTTTTAATTCTGCGTTTCGCAATTTATCAAAAACTTGTTTGAGATGTTTAAGATGTTCTTCCAGGCTACTAGAAAATATAATAATGTCATCCATCTAGACTAAACAATGTTTTCCTTGGATGTCTCTTAAGACATTATCCATAACTCGTTGAAATTTCGCGGGGGCATTTTTTAAACCGAATGGCATTGTAAGATTTTCAAAATGACCATTCTCTACGTTAAACGCTGTCTTTTCTATTGAATTTGGATCCATCTCTATTTGGTGGAATCCAGAGGATAAATCTATTGTGGAAAAATAAATACATCTGCCTAATTTATCGAGAATATCGTTTATGTTTGGCTAAGGATATCGATCGTCTACCGTTTTTTCATTAACTCTTCGATAGTCAACTACTATTCTCCATTTTTGTTTTCCACTTGCATCTTTCTTTTTAGGTACAACCCAGATAGGCTTTGCTCCGAGGGCTTTGACTAGGACGTATAATTTCTTCATCAAGCATTTTACTTATTTGTCTTTGAACTTCTTTTTTATGAATAAAGGGATATCTATACGATTTTGTATGAACGGGTATTTCGTCACTTGTTCTGATCACGTGTTTAATCTTATTTTTGACTTTCTTTATGGAAAAGATCAGAATATATTTTACACATTTCTAAGAGTTTGTACTTTTCTTCTTTATTGAGATGAACAGGACGCAAAAGAGTTTCGATGTGATCATTTTTCTTTTTATCATAGTATTTGGGTAAAATGTCTTCAATGTGGAAAAGTTCAATTTTTGAAACTTCCAAGGGTTCCATAGATTCGACCGTAATGGGTTCATTGCCAAAATTATGAATTTCCGCTCTTGCAAATCCGTTTTGAGTTATCGTAAGCGTTTCGGGTATAAATAACTTATTCGTCTTGAACTTGAACTGAGGAATCACAATGGTACTACTATTTCCAGATACGGGTACGTTTGTCGTAATTATCTCATGTGCATTTATGGTGATGCAATATTTTTCAACTGTGGGATTGCGAAATTCAAAGGGGATAGAAATTGTATTATTAAACAATTTTTTATTCCTCAGATCAATGTTGAGTTTTAATCGCAAAATATCTTTTAATCCCAAAATACCATCATAAAAATGATGAAAGTCAAAAAGAATTAAAGTTATATTTTCATTTGATTTCAGTTCAGGAAAAGCCGGGATAGTTGCTTTGAATAAAGCTTGTCTTTGACCAGCAGCTGTTCTAATTGTTAAAAGGGAATTGAAAATTTTATCAGAAAAGTATTTTTCAACAATTGAACTTACTGTAACGAAAGGTAATTTATTATTATTTGAAACAGTATTTACTTCCACGTTACATTGTTTGGACTTTTGGGAAGTCGAAAATTTTGATCATCAGATTTTTCATTTTCAAAGTTTTCATAATGTTCGTTACTTTCTTGAGAATGAGAAGTATCATTTTCGTAAGTTTCATTATATTGGTAATCATCATCAACATTTGAGGTACCATAATAATTATCATGGTCTTGTTCAATATGATTTACATCCTTGGGCTCTGGATTACGAAACCGATTATGTTGAGTTGATAACCTATGAGAAGTGGACATGGGTTCAGCATAGACCTGATGCTGATTCTGAGTTTGATTTGTTTGTATTTTGAGGTTGATTTTGATTTGGTCTAAATACGTTTCTATTTTGAGGTTGATTTTGATTTCCAAAAATCTGTCGGTTAGTTGGGAAATGTCTTCTGAAGTTTCTTGGTTGACCAGTATTTACTGGGCCAGTTGGAAATTGATTGTGATTTTGAAAGTTATTTTGATTTCTGTTTTGTTGATTCGGGAACCTTTCAAAATTAGAATTGTCGTAATTCCTGGAATTGGAATTGTTCTGAGAATTATTATAGTTTCTGTTTTTAAAAGATTCATTTCTCGAATCTTCACCTTTTTGAGGTTTAAATATTTTTTGAGAGTAACGGAAGTTTTCTTCCTCAGTGACCATTGTTATTGCCGTTTCTAGAGAATCAGAGTTTTTCAACCTAATAATGGTTTGCAAATTACCTTCTAGACCTCTTATAAAGGTTTTTAAAGTGAGTTGGTCATATTGGCGTAAATGTATCTCTTTTGTAGCTTGATCCATTTGGATAGCGGGAAAACTAGCGATTTTTTTAGCTAATGTGCTTCTTAATATTTGAAGTCTTTTACCGAAATTCAAAGGAGATTCATTTTTATATGGACTAGCAATAAACAAATCTTGTTCTAAACATTCGAGATTTCGTTTATCTCCGACTGAGTCGTATAAAGCTGTTTTTATGAGTTGCCAAGTATTTAGTTCAATTCGGCACCCTACAAGTAATTGAGCTATTGATCTTATCAAAAAATCTCTTAATATAATGTCTTAGGATTGAGCATACGTTGCAAAAGGAAAATCACCAGCTGATAGAAAACTATTCAAGGTTTTAGAATCACCATCATATTTTGGAATGGTATCAACGTACATTTTCAAAAGTGTAAAATTGACTTCACTCATGATGCTTATTGAATTCTCTGTGTTAGATTCGAGCAAATTACTATTAGTTGAACTTGTTGCGTTTGCGTCAAAATTAAGAACGCTGAAAAATTGATTCACTAATTTGTCAATTTCTGGATGTGACATTAAGATGAGTCAGTTATCATTAAAATACCGTTTCGCGCAGTTTCAAATGTAACACACAAATTATTGCACTTTCATGGTAAAATAATATATGTCTCTTCCAAATCAATATCAATAAAGGAAGGAAAATAGGTTTTACAACAGGAGTACTGGGCACTTACCCTCACAATGGAAAGTCGATAAACCGCTCCTTCTGTTGGACACAAGGGCTGCTTGGTTTTTGTGCTTGCCACACTGGTTCTTCTTTCTTCAGGCCAAAGAGTTGAGACTCACGTCTCTAACAAAAACAATAGCGAACTCGATGTCGTGACTATTGACCGAAACCGCACTGAATCCGAACGACTGCGCCAGTTAAATGTGAAATTCTTGGGAGTGACTTTTAAAAAATGATATTTATTTGTGACAAGCGTTAAGTACATGTGATACAGTCAAAAGCAGAATATAGTCTGTCTTGATTATGGAGAGGAACTCATATTTATAAACTAAGAAATGCTTATTCTACATTTTACAATCATAAAGACGTAGTATATAGAACAATAAACAATGGGGTCATTCAGCGGTAATGGTCACATAACTCCTCTATGAGATCGTTTCTTGCTTTGGTTTCTAGTATCACGACGATCAAAAAAATGTATGAGTCGCAACATGCGATGATTTGTCAGTACTGATGCCATAAAATCTTACAAGGCACACATATTAAATGTTCTACATCTTTGTAGAACCACACCTTTGAATATTCTAATAGACTAATAGATGAGCACCAATACCAATCTGTTCTACGTTTCCACATATTTCGATTGGAACTCAAATAATGATCATATTTTTTGGGATCAATGACTACGTATATACGGCAATGACCAAATATTTGATGCGCGGATCAAATGACGCCACGTTTACTTTTGAACTTATCAAGGACCATTGTTTACACCAGTTAAACCGCATCAGACAACCCAATGGAATCCCTCTAATATTGAAACGCCAAATATTAACGTCACTACACTATCGGCCTGGTTGTAAGAACCACTGGAATCTAGAAATACTATAATCTTAGGAGAAATCCATTTTGTGACCACGTCACATTTTTGATGTTACTGAAGCTAAGGCCACAACTGACCCATTATCATTTTCTTGAATAGCCGTTTATATGTCAAGATCGGCATACACTGCCTGATTTCTTTTTAATACCATCATCATATTTTTTGATCTCGTTTACAAAAATTTTTAGTTCTGGTAAGGAAATTACAGGTACCTAACGAATTTGTTTAATCAATTCGACTTTGCTTTACCTCCACTTGCGTATAACGATTAAGTTTGCCTTTTTCGGGGATTAATTTGTGCGTAAGCTAATAGCATCAGCGACAGCGTTCCAAACACAGTTAACAGTTCGAACAGTGACTTTGAAATTTTCAATTCAATCGAACTTGGAAATCTTCCCAAATATGTAATTGCGCAGTATCTTCCATCATAGTTACAAACAAAACTTGCACCTTCTCCATCAAAAATATGTGTATGTAAGTAGTTATGACTTTTGAGTTTGGGGAAATCTCGTACTTAAAGCTCCATGCACGCAAACGCGCACATTACAAAATTTGTCGCTCGGCCGAAATCGGAATTGATTTGCACTGTGATGGGTTAGGGTTGGTAAATACGCGCACTGGTGGCTCAGTGGCTGGATGTTAAGGACCTGGGTTCAAATCCCAGCTCGGGCATGCTACTTTTTATAAAGTCACTGTATTTTTTCTGTGAAAATGAAATTTAATGTCATTGAAATAGTAAAATTATGATGAAAATTGACTTGAGCAAGAGATTTATCTATTTATTCAAAACAATAAGCTTATTTTTGGAGCAGTCTGTGAGTTTATGTTGAGGAAGTTTGCGTTCTGTTTCAATTACTTTTTATAGAGTGGAGTTTTATAGTTTTTCGGTTTGGTTATTTTTGATTATATTTGAATGCAGTTTGAGGTTCCCTATTAATTATTGCATACAGGGTGAGTTGGGAAAAACGGACGAAATTTCAGGAGTGTATTATACACGCGAAAACAATGTAAAAAAACCCATCTGTTCTTATCCGATATTCATTTGTTTTCAAGTTAAAGTCTGATACCAAATAATAAAAATACGTTTATCGTGGTTTAATTACTGCATAGATGTCAAATAGTTCAGAGTCTTGGGCATAATTTTTTTTTAAAAAAGCAATAAAAAATAAAAATATTTAAATTTTGTATTTGTATAACTTAAAAAAAAGAAAAAAAAGAATTTTGTATAAGGACATATCGGTTTTCCACATTTTTTTCGGGTGTATAATACACTCCCGAAATTTGGTCCGTTCCTCCCGACTCACCCTGTATATCCATACCTATGTATATTATACAGTGAACGGCTAAAATATAGAACAAATTCATTTTAACTTCAGGATTACGATTTTTCAAGAAACGCTCGGGCACGTCGATTTGTATTTTTAGATAAGGTTTTATTCATGTCAAATTTATGTATACAGCAACTTCTTCTTTTCAAATGGAAACATCTGTTTTCCATTCCATATTTGAATTTTGCGTGGAATCCGAAGTACATTTCATATAATACACCCCATACATATATCCAACCGTTTTCTAGAAAATGGGCTTATAAATCCATAATATTTTGGTTTAAAAAATAGGTTGATGTTCTTATTGGTTCAATGACCGAATTGAATCAATCTGAATTTCCAATAAGCAACATGAAGAAGTGGTAACTAAGCAAACAGAATCACGTAGTTGTTTTTTTTTTTAATACACCTCCAAAAGGCAGCATTATAAACAATAGTTAACTACGCGATTATGTTTCTTTTTAGTTTGTTACCACTCATTAACATTGTTGGATAAGCATTTTATTCAATTTTGTATCTTATAAAAACATTTACCAGCTTTCAAATAATTAGTATTATGGATTCAAAATGCTATTTTCTTGAAAACAGTTGGATATAATTTAGGGGGGGGGGGTATTTATGATTTATACTCAGAATTTCACGAAGAATTCAAAAATGGAATAAAAAATACAAGTTTCCATTTGAAAAAAAGAAGTTGATGGTCGTAACATATTTTTGGTCCACCCTGTTTACATCAATTTGCCAGTAAACAAACCGCATCCACAAATAAAAATCGACGTGTCCAAGGTCCAAGCGTTTTCCAAAAAATCAAAACGCCTACTCGGGAACATATTATATAACGGGTGGAGCACAAACATCTACTTATGGTGTTTTGGCCCCCTACCCCTTTACCTCCTAAAACTTTAAATTGAAAAAAGGGGGTCGATTAATACATCAGTTGATATGTATTTTTACAAAGATTATAACCCCGAGGTTTCAAGTTGTTGCAATTTATTATTTTTTTTATTATTTGTCATTTTTTATTATAATTTTTTTTTGGGGGGAAGATATCCTCTCCTTAGTAGTTGACAGGTAGCGGTGAAAATACGACCGAAAAACAAAAATTCCCATTTCCGTGCGATTTTTACCACAGAGAAAACCTGGGTAGGACGTTTTTCGTGCCCCTCCTTGTATATCTATAGTGTTGATGAATCGTCATAGTTGGCGTTCTGGTTTTTAATAACTTTTAAGATATAGAGTAGGGTGTCCGTGTTTAATTTATTTTCCAACATTATCTCGCGTCGAGTTACGGCGGGTTTAGCTAGTTCAGTTTTTAAAGCTTAGTATAAGTATGTCTTGGTGTAATAATTTTATATTGTATTATGTATGGAGAGGAGCTCGCATAATAAATTGTTGATTAGAGTAGCCTAATGGGCTAGACTTCGTCATATTATGCACGCCATTCGAGACGCCATTGCTCCAAAATTATTGTGAAAAGTATTCAGTTGAATCAATAAAGGTGCTATTATTAATATTATTATTATCATCATGAAAAACCATCTTAACGACTTCTCAAATTGCGAGTGAAACAGGTGATTGTAGAGTTGGAATTACATATTATATCTATTTTCTGATTTTTGTAAAAGACTAGCTTTTTATGTGGTATATTTTTGTATGTTCACATATTATGTCAAAACGTATTTTCATTATTGGAAATAGAGAATATTACTATCATCATTATTATTGTAATCAAAGATTTGCTTCGTTATGTTTGGAATTTTCGATTTCAGAGTAAAATACTAACATTCAAAGGACACAGTGGTTCAGTCGATCAGCTCTGTTGGCATCATAAGAATCCCAATCTTTTAAGTACAGCTAGTGGAGACAAAACAGTGAAACTCTGGGATTGTCGGGTTGATAAATGTATAGGTTCAATACATACAAAAGGTGAAAATATCAATATAACTTGGTCTCCAAACGGTAAGGTTGAATTTCGCGTAGATTCGTGACGTGACTGATGGTTTTCTATTTACAGGTAGAACAATTGCAGTTGGGAATAAGGAAGATTTGATAACCTTCATAGATACAAGAACTAATAAGATCGAAGTAGAAGAACAGTTTCATTTTGAAGTAAATGAGATAAGCTGGAACAATACTAGTGATTTTTTTTTCTTGACAAATGGACAAGGATGTATATATATTCTGGGGTAAAGCCCATATTCCTATTTTTTTTATCTATATACAAAAACGAATTTTTGATTTGAAATGGCAAACTTTATCTTTATTTGAATTTTTTGAAAGTTCTTCAAGCTTTGTCAACTTTTCTAAGATTGAAATATCAATTCATCTATTTATTTGCATTGGAGACACCCTGTCAAAAACGTGTGATACATGAATAGTAACATCTTTTCACTATACGCATTATTCATGTCTCATTGAAAACGTTACACCTAAAAAACAAAATTTTTAAAATGGGAAGTATGAATAAAGCGAAGCTACTATATTACTATGTTTGTGAGTTGTTTATAAAGTATAATAAGTCTATTTCAAGAAGTAAAAGTATTTGCTTGTTCTCTATTGATACCGCCCAATATGTAGGATAGCCTGTATAGTGTGTCCCAGATTCGCTTCTCTATAAAGGGATCTTGGCTCCTATTATACCTACAACAAAGGTTAAATGGAGAAAGTTTTAGAGGAAACTTAGTACATTCGATATGCGGCTTCAGATTTACTATCGTTCAATTGGTTTTGGAAATACCAAAAATTTCATTTCTTGCCAGTAAATCCGAAACGGCTTATTTGACAGCTGCCAAAATGTGACATTATCGGGACCCTCAACTTTCATTTTTCTTATGGCCGCCATATTGGATTTTTGATAATAGCGTAAAATTTCCAGTCTAGTGATGTCTCACAAGTGCATAAAAGATTCAAGTATCATCGAAATATCACATTACGTAGTTATGTCATGACCTTCTGAGAAGGCCTTGATTTATTTGTCTGAAATTTGGTTTATAGGCAAAATCTTTTTTTTATGTCGCCTGTTCCCAAGAAGACCGGCGCAACTCAAAATTTTCACTTTCAAGATATTCGCATTTAAAGATTTAAACACTATTCAGAGTGATCTGGTGATCTAGCTTTTGTAGATAGAATTTTTATTTTCACATGTCACTTAAAGCATGTCTCCAGACATATTGTTTTGTAGTTTAAAGATATTCATGTTGAACCTGTGAAGAAAAATCAAAATGTGACGGACTTCTAGGAAAATCAGCAATAAACGGTATTATTTATGGGGAAAGACTAGCACAAAGTCATTATTGTGACGGTTTTTCCGGAATAATGTATGAAATATCATTAATTTTTGTAGAAAACTGAGGACACTTCTGCGATTAGGACGGTTTTGACCGAAAAAGACCGACGTTGCTTCTATAAGTGTCACGTGCGTACTGAATTAGACGATATTCCGGGAACCAGCTATCAGAACTCAGAGTTAGCACGATTTTCACAGTGGCGCTGTGTTTGAACTATTTGGAGTAGACTTGTGTCGATTTTTCTGGAAATAGTATTGCTGTTTTGAAGTTTGGGAAGTGCTAAAACTCGAAAATGAGTTTTTTCGATTTGTGCCGGTATTCTAGGAAACCTGTCGAAACCTGTTGAAAATGCCCGGTATTCTCTATTTCTCAATTCAAATGAAGAAAAGTTAGTCATGTTAGCGCTGCACTTGCGGTCACATAGAAATGCCGACATCACCTCAGCAAGGTCAAGGTAATTTGGAGATTTATCCCTATTTTTATAGAAAAACCGTGATTAATTTGGTTAACTATAAACAGAGATACACTTGTAAGGGTTGTACGAAAAACAGTCGCTAATTGTCAAAAATGTCACGATGCCTGTCCATGTTCTATTGAAAACTCAATACGTTCAACACATTTGCTGCACACTAAATGCGTTGACCTCAAATTGATACAGTACTTATTCATATTTTGCGACAAATAAATCATGGCCCCCTTAGAAAAGATTGACTTCCAACTACAAAGTATGATATGTCGATGATCTCAAATCTTTTATGCATTTGTGAGACAGCACTAGACTGGAAATTTCACGCTCTTTCCAAAAATCGAAAAATACAATATGGTGGCCGTAAGAAAAATGAAAGTTAAGGCGGGTTGTGGGAAAACAAAAGACGATTGAGACATATCATACACGCCATTTTATTCGTCTTAAAAAGGTGTTCCGATAATGTCACATTTTCAAAGCTGTCAAATTAGCCGTTTTGGACTTACTGGCAAAAAACAAAATTCGCCATTTTCGGTTTTTCGCCGATATTTCCAAAACCGATTGACCGATCGCAAATCTGAAGCCGGATATCGAATGCACTAAGATTTCTCTAAAACTTTCTCCATATAACCTTTGATGAAGGTATAATAGGAGCCAAGATCCCTGTATAGAGAAGCGAATCTGGGTCACACTGAATTTCAACTGACGTTTCATGTTTTTAGATACCCCGACGTGAAAAAACAACATATCTTGAAGGCACATCCTGGAACGTGCATTTGTATCAAATTTGATCCTACTGGAAAATATTTTGCAACCGGTAGCGCAGATGCATTGGTATCTCTCTGGAATTTGAAAGAATTGTCTTGCGAAAGAGTTTTTAACAGGTAATATAATTTAATTTGTAATTTATCCTTGTTAACAACACTTTTTCCAGAATGGACTGGCCAGTGAGGACGATTTCTTTCAGTCATGATGGACAAATGCTTGCGTCAGCGTCAGAGGATCTTATTATTGACATAGGTTAGTTCTTTATCTTGGGTTATCATTTTCATTTTTATCTGATTAAACATTCGTTGAAAACAGTATCGCGAAATATGTATTAACATTATATAATTGGCCATGCACGGAAATCTTTATACTACTACAGATCAAAAACCTTCAAAATAAATTAAGAAAATGTTGGTTTATAAGCATCAAATAATCAAACTGAACCGCGAAAATACTAGGATCACTAATCTTGGATCAGTTCAAATACGGATCATCTCACTTGTGGTAAGTTGGATCGATCCGATCATGTCATGATACTGAAACACCAGATAAGACCACTTGCTGGACGAAATTAGAACCGACTCGCGCATGGTGACCCAGATGTATAGATGTATTGAAACATTAAAAACGTAACTCAACGATCTAGTCACCTATGCAATTTGAATGGGGGGCATCCTATGAGGACACCGGAAGATGAGTGATCATATCTTGTTTGTTATATCATCGTATCATGTCAATCAAATACGCCTTTGGGGTGCGTTCACAAATAACGTCGGGCGATCGCACGGCGACGCTCTGACCTTTCCCGGCTGTTCACAATTCTTGCCGAGTAACATTCAAACTCATTCACAATTCGGGTAAATATTCTCCGGGCGATCAACTTTTCAACCCACTCTTTAGCTGGTGAAGATTTGTCGCGCCTGCGTTGTGTGTACAAACAAATTGACATGTGTGATCCTAACCAAAAACAACAAACCACACGGCTGATCGTCGATACATTAGGGCTGGTGATAATTTAATTAAAAAATGAATTTTATGTCGTCAGAATCGCACAATCTTGTGGTAGATGCGGATACCAATCTTCCAATTATGTCAGACGATGGAAAAATGGTATTATTAAACCGAATCGAAGGAAAAAAATTGTAAGCTTAGAAAACAAAAACTAAAATGGTTGTATTATTATTCAATGACCATGACAGTCATAACACTTTCAAATTTTGAAGGTTATGATAAACCAAAGCAAGTCGAATAATCGTGAACGAGGATAATTTACCATACTTCATCTGTCAGATGAAAGTGACATTTGACGAAAGTTCCGGGTTAACAATTGTGAACGCACCCCTGGTCAACCCCAAAATCCGCCTAATGTTTGTGGCACACATTGGTTCTTGAACGGCAACAAGTCAGCATATCAACTCATATCACCAATATTGAATTTTTTCTCTTCAGAAAAATTCCATTATAGAAAATCAAAATATTTTGAACGTCGATTCATGTAATATGTTTTCAGGAAACACATTGAGGCTAACTTCAAGTAATGATTATAATTATGAGCAGGTTCATTGGGTAGTACCATCTCTCAAGAACTCACAGAACTCTGCAACTGAGCGCGATATTTTAAATGGGACACTATTTATATTATTGCATTTTTGAATTCTTCAGAACATTCTGAATATTTTACATGACTATTATCCTATACCTATCTGTAGCGGTTTTCGAGAAATTAATCAATTTCCTTCTTTTTCCTCAAAATAGAGCTCTAGCTTCTCTCCTATTACTATGCCACTAGGCTTCATAGAAAGTTGAAATTTTGAGAGTAATTTAGGAAGACCTTCTGTATTGCAGCTGTGTAAAGAAAGTGAATTAAACAGGGTCGTATGATTCTTTTTCTAGGCTTTAAAAAGCTTGAAAGTGTGTTTTTTTAAATGGAACATATATTGTATATCATCAATTGTTTTGAAAGCCAATTAGAATCTACGAATGATACGTCATGACCATACAGGGTGCGCCAATAGTGCGTGGACGGGATATTGTCGGTTTATAGAAGCACGTTTTTAAAATTCGTTGCCAAATCTACATTTTCCTTTTAATTCGTCGTTTCTATCAAGCCTCAATACTAGGTAGGTATTGTGATCAAGTAGGCCATGGAAAACAAACAACATAATTGATTGAAGTTATAAATGTTATTATTTATTATGGAACTAAACACTCTCAGTGATCGACAGGAGACCAATCATAAAAAGGGAACAAAAGCAGTATAATTATTATAACTAGATATTTCTAGATATATTGCCACTTTTTGGAAAAAATGGCTAGCACTATTCAAAAGAGGGGCAAAACTTTCACATCAATAACTGGACAAAAAGCTAATTTAATTTTTGCCAAGTTCCAAATGTTATAGCTAGACAACCACTTTTGTATTTCTGTATTTCTCCAGAAATTTAAAACGAGTGAGAATTCATTTTATCAGAAGATTTATTGATTTGTGCATAGAATAAGGGGTCGGTATGTTGAAAATTTCTTGATATAATAATCATTATACTGCCCTTGTTTCCTTCTTTTGATATTATTGTTAAGATCCATGATGAAATATTTGAAATTTTGGTACTTGGTCTATTTTCCACGGCCTACTTGATTAGGTAGGTATTGAGAATTGATAGAAACGTCGAATAAGTGGATTTGAAAGTAAACTACCAGAGATAGACACTAGCAACAGAGTATATCGCCAGAAAGCTGATAAAATTCTACATTCGATCGCATAAAAAAAGTTAGTTAGTTTCATTTGAAAAAAATCAAGTTAGCCTTGATTGAATTTTTCTCAATTGGCATAACGATTTCTAATAACGATAAATCGTCCATTGTTCCCAAAGAGGACTGTCTTCTAATCAATGGAATTGTAAAAGAACACAAAGTCCAAGTCCTCAAGTGTTTAATAGATAGAAACGTGACACGTGTTTCGCCTATTATGGCATCATCAGACCTAAGAAAGAACCTTAATAAAAAATATGGCAAACGACACGATTGTTAAAAAACTTACGAGGAGTTTACTCCTTGAGTTGTGAGGACTGTGACGCGGTGTGCGTTGGCCAGTCGGGGAGAAGGATCTCGGTCAGGGTGAATGAACATCTAAGCATTGTCAATAAATTCAGAAACACTGACACAACCGAGACTAAATCCGCCTTTGCCACTCACCTACTTAGCACAGGCCATAATTCCTCATTCCCGGATAACACCACAGTGCTTCATGAATGTTCTAAAGGAAAAAGATTAGACTTACTCGAAAAGTTGGAAATAACAAGAGCTAAAGAGAGCCCGGTTATGACCTGCGTGAACGATGTTTTCAACTTCGAACCCAACTTAATTTTTAACTTGTTAATCAACACCACACCACCAGACGCCCAATAACACTATATGTACTGCATACCTTAGCGGCTAAGGCGGTGGACTCTTAATCTGGGGATTGGGGGTTCGAACCCTGAGCTGTACGTGATAATTTTATTCTTTTTATTTTTGTATTTTATCCTTATTATGGTTTTTTACTTGTTGAACATTCTGTTTGGATTGAGATAAGCCTCATTGTGACTTGAACCATTGTGAGATGTAGTGTGATGTGTTTTACTTTGTTATTCATGTATTTTAAATTATTGACGCTTTATCCACGTAAGTTTTTTAACAATCGTGTCGTTTGCCATATTTTTTATCAAGGTTCTTTCTTAGGTCTGATGATGCCATAATAGGCGAAACACGTGTCACATTTCTATCTATTAAACACTTGAGGACTTAGACTTTGTGTTCTTTTACAATTCCATTGATAACGATTTCTCTTGACTCAAAAAGAAATGGAGCTAGTACATACGGCCTACATCAGTCATTTCATGGTTAGCATCACCAAAAAATCCCAGTTCTCTTACTCTTACGATCAATGCGATACTCAATTTTTTTTTAAACATCAACGTTTTAAAAAATTAGCGATTTGCGGGTGATCGGTTCGTTTAAGATACCATGTGTGGTACATAACGTCAATCTGAAATTGTCTGAGGAACCCAAGCCTTGAGGTCTGTCTTTCATGCCTTTGCAACAAATTCAAAAAATGTGCTTCTATAAACCGACAATATCTCGACCACGCACTATTGGCGCACCCTGTATAGGTACCCGAATGTTCCCGTTTTCGAAGTGAACGCCTCTTTTATAAAAACGTCTTTTTACAGTGGGTGCCCATGGTATATCTATTGAAAAGTATTTAATAATAATAATAATAAACAATCTTTATTTCAGATCACAATTACATGATGTAATATAAAATGAAATGACGTCAATAGAATGAACATGCCTACATCAAACATTCTAGTGTAACCTACTAAACATTAGTAGAATCATTCAAACAGTAAGGTTCTAAGTCTATCAACATTTTTTTAACTTCTCTTTTGAAATGTCTAACTGATGCGATTGATTTTATGTACATTGGCAGTGAATTATACAGTTTCACGCACATAAAATGAGGGCACTTCTCTGTTAATGTTCGTCTATGTACAGGATATTTCATATCAATTGTCCTTGTGGTATATTTATGATTTGGGACAAGATCAAACATTTCTCTATTATTGAACGCAAACATTAAACATTCATATATGTACAAAGCATACCCTGTCATTATATTCAAGTTCTTAAATCTACATCTGCAGCTTTCCCGACTATTCATTCTCTCCATTATCCTAATGAGTCTCTTTTGAATAACAAAAATATTCTGAATCCTGCTATCTCTACCCCAGAAGATTATTCCATATTTCAGAATTGACTCAAAATTTGCAAAGTACAGAATCCTTAGAGTTTTACCATTCATGTATTTACATTTTGTTCTTATGCTGTAACAGACAGAGTTTAATTTTTTTGCCAGATTTTGTATATGACACAACCAGTCCAAGTTTTCATCAAGATAAACTCCCAAAAATTTTACATCTACAGAAAATTCCAAGCTCTTGTTGTTCAAAAATATTCCATCCGGCTTCCGCACATTTGAGTTTTTGGTCCTGAAAAGAAGTACATTGGTTTTCTCCTTGTTCAACGCTAGGCGGTTCTGAGCAAACCAGTCTTCAACCATTGAAAAGAACTCTTGGGCTTTCGTGATCAAGTCTTCAATGTCCTTGTTGCCAACTAGGAGGTTTGCGTCATCTGCATATTTGACCATATTCATGCTCTTATCTGCTGTATCCAC
The DNA here is from genome assembly GCA_958502075.1 of Orchestes rusci. Taxonomy (NCBI): domain Eukaryota; kingdom Metazoa; phylum Arthropoda; class Insecta; order Coleoptera; family Curculionidae; genus Orchestes; species Orchestes rusci. The sequence continues at coordinate 86,602,122 of OY293303.1, forward strand.
CAAAAGTGCCAAATCATTTAAACAGGATTGGTCCCAAAACACTGCCCTGTGCCACACCAAAATCGTTAACGTGGAGGTCTGATTTGCCACATACTCCATCCTTGGTAACTTCAACGATTTGCCTTCTGTTGCTCAAATATGAAGAAAACCACTTGTTTGCTATACCTCTTATACCATATCGCTCTAGTTTGTACATAAGAAGATCTCTGTCCAAGCAATCATACGCCTTTGATAAGTCCAATAACAATCCCAAGGCCAGTTTGTGTTGATCTTCCCCTTGTAAATCCATTTTGACTGTAGCTGAAAATATTACGCTCCTCTACAAAGTTCAACAGTCTTGAGCACATTGCCATTTCAAAAATTGTAGAAAATCCAACCAGCAAGCTGATTGGTCTATAGTTGTTCAAATCGCTTGGATCTCCTTTCTTGAACACTGGCTTAACCAAAGCAATCTTGAGGTTTTCTGGAAAGATTCCGAAAGCGAAGGAATTGTTGATGATGTAGCACAAAACTTCTTGTGCTTCAAAAGCTGCTAGTCTTACTAAATTAGTAGGAATATCATCAATCCCACTGCTGAACTTATTTTTAATTTTACTGTCTATGTCACATATCTCAGACTCCGTCACAGGTTTAACAAATAGAGACTTTGTATTCCATGGAATATCACTGGTGAAAGGAGGTGTGCTAACTAAGTTATTTACAAGTCCTGGAGCAACAGATAGAAAATGTTCATTGAATGTGCTTGCTATGTGTTGAGAATCACCTGCAATCTTGATTCCTAATGTCCCCACCTCGGATCCTTTCAGTTCTATATTAATAGCCCACATACATTTGTTCTTATTATCAGAATTTTTTTATTCTTTCTTCATACTGCAATGCTTTTTATGTTATAAGCAAATTGTCATAAAATTTTTTTTTTAGGTTATATGGATCCTTGAACTTTCCGTCTTTTCGAGACAGTGTTAATAGAATGTCTAATCTTCGCTTGCATTCTTATAGTCGTTCACTCCTAACTACCACTTTTTTGGATTTCTTATTATCTAATTGTAATGGAAAACATTGGTTGAATAGCATTTTTACTATGTTCATGAAGTTATCCCATTGTTTATTTACATCATGTTTTGCAGCATCATACACTTCTTGCCGGTTTTGTCCACGCATCAGGATTAAAAATTCACTTTTATTACGCTCATGAAAGTGTCTTATGATATTTAGGGTTGATACTATCGTCATTTCTAGTTGTAAAAACAAACTTTTGTGCAGCATGATCTGTTATGAAGTTTTCAAAAATGAGCTGAACCAAATCACGTAATCATCATATGATTACGTAATCATCATATGATAACATAATCATATGATTTATAAAATAATTATTTTGTGATTCACTAACGTTCAAATATATTTCAAATGATATATCATGGCAACCCACTGTAAAAAGAAGATTTTTATGAAAGAGGCGTCAATTTCGAAAACGGGAACATTCTGGTACATACAGTGTGTCCAGAATAAAATGATGTACATGGGTCTATATGGGGATGTTGGAAACGGTAAAAGATACGACGTTGCTTGAATGGAAGAAAAGTTGCGTATTTGTATGCCCAAAAATATTCTACCTTTGTTTTATTTTGAATCGATACAGTAGATACAGGGTTAAAAAAGAAGATGTTCATTTTTGAAAAACCACAGTATTTTGCTTCTTATAAAACCTAACCTTAAAAATTCTAGGCCTATCATGTTGCGTCCAGACAAAGTAAAGTCTGTTTTTTTTATAAGATATTTTTGAAAATCAATTTTAATACGAATCATGAATGAGAAATTCAATATGGCCCCCATAAGAAAAAAAAAAGTTGACCTTGGTCAGAAGCAACATAGTAGGCCTACAACGTTTTTGATGCCGTTTTTAGAATCGACATATCCTCTTACCCAAATCCTGAAAAATTTAAAATGTTGGCTTTTATGATAAGCAAAATATTGTAGTTTTTCGAATATGGACATTTTCCTGTTTCACCCTGTATCAACATTACGGTATCGATTCACAATAAAACAAAAGTAGATTATTTTTGGGCATACAAATACGCTGCTTTCCTTTCATTTAAGCGACGTCGTATCTTACCGTTTCCAATATTCCCATTTACATCATTTTTTCTGGACACACTGTATATGGACATGACATATCATCAGAAAAAGATTCTTATTGGCTTTTAAAATTATTGATAATATTCAGTATGTTCAATTTAAAAAAAAAACACACTTTTGAGCTTTTTTATACCTAGTTAAAAAAAATAATTTCATACTTCGACCCTGTATAATTTACGGAATACTTCTTTGCACAGAAACAATAGAGAAGGTCTTACTAAATTACCTTAAAAATTTCAACTTACTATGAAGCCCAGTGGCGTAGTAATAGAAGAGAAACTAGAGCTATATTTTAAGAAAAAAAAAAAGGAAATTGATAAATTTCTTGAAAACTGCTGCTGGGATAATGTTCATGAAAAATATCCAGAATGTTCTGAAGAATCTAGAAATGCAATACTATACATAGTGTCCTATTCAAAATATCAAGGCTTCTGCTACTTTCTAATGGAAGCGGCAATGTCGCATCACTGAAAATATTTTAGATCGATAGAGCATGACTGCTTACCCAAATAACCAAATTTTCAGAACGATCCTAGAACATGTTTTTCTCAAACGTCTAAAGTACCATCCACCTTGGGATCCCTGTATGTATAGGAAGATTTAATAGTGATCTACTTAATCGGATTTGAAAGCTCGTAATAATGTATTTCTTTAAAACATTCATCTGGTGAAAAGGGATTCAGATTAGATCTTATGATTAAAGTGCCCTCTTTTCAAAGAACTATAGGATGAAATAAATTTATTACCAAATTGAAATCAGTTTGGTAATAAATTGAGGTCATCCAATAGTTTTGTGAAAAGACGGCATTTTAATCATAATATTTATTCAGGCTTCGCTGTAAAGGAAACAGCATACAACGCTGATATACTACAAACTCCATTGACTTTGGAGATAATATGGTATATAGAGTCTTCCTGTATGTTTTTGCACCCCAGCCACGGACCTCTATAAAAACTGGACAGCTAATGCATATGGCCGACCTTGCCAAAAATCACTGAGGCATGGGCGCCGCCATGATGGGACAATTTGAGTTGGTATCTCTGATTTTTTTGACGTGCCACTAATGGCTGCGTTCCGAGAACTAGCGCTATATTCAAGCGGTCCCACTGGAATGACATGATTCGCTGCAGCACAGTAGTCTAGCGAGAAAACCTATATTTCTTTCGCTTTATCGCAGGAACTGTGTTGCAGTGGTGGAAGTTATCATTCATGTCATTTCAGTGAGATCGCTCGAGAAAAGCGATGCAACGCTGCGATTCCTCTTATGCGGTCATTGAAAAATGCAGAAAGACAGCTGATTGTTTTGTTTTTGAGGTTGAGGTTATGTCTTGTGTCACCTATTATTTTGATTTGGAATTTGAATTATTGGATTTTAAGAAGATACCTATACTTAAAATTCAAGATTCACATTGTGATTTTGTGCAGGGTTTTTGACATTATTCTAGATACTTATAAAACTATGAAACGTTTTGTTTGTGATTATTATTAACATAAAAATGAGCCTTCATTCAACTCAATTTTTCAAAAATATCATTACCTATACTGCCGTACTAAGCGCAGAAGCGGTAACAGCAAATTTATGGGAAATTAAGATTTTCAGCTCATGAAAGTACGCTTAAGAATACTTCATCTACCAAGGTATTCAAGCGATATCTTCGGATATATTGACTAGAATATCGGGATATTTTCAGCGGTATCTACACATTTGAGCATTCTTCATTTAAATCCTACAGTACTCCGCGGTAAGCAGCTCATACTAAGGTATTGTAGACGTATCTACATCAAGTTACCGCAAAAAAGCTTAAGTAAATTGTAGTTACCCCAAAAATGCCTTAGAAATATGTTTTTTCCCGCGAAAATACCTTAGAAAGCTCAGTGTGTTGACGAATGTCAGAGTGGCATGTGAGTGGCATAAAAAGTAGTCATTTCCAGCGTGACAACATTTCTTATCCAGAATATGGCAGATAAGTTAAATTTGGGTGAGCCAGTATTACTATCATAATATATTTTTAATTCCCTCAAAATCGATCAAAAAGTTTTGTTCTTATGATTCTGTTTTGTGGGTATCAATCCATTTAGACTTTCTGACTCTTCCTGTTTTTCAATTTCAATTAGATTTTCAATTTCCATTTTTGGGTGCCTTCAATTAGACTTTTTTTTGTGTTTGTCAGATTTTCAATTTCCATTTTTGGGTGCCTTCAATTAGACTTTTTTTTGTGTTTGTCAAAATTGAGGAGATATCCTAATTTCCAAAAATAAACCAATTTTTTTCAAGTGACTGGATAAATTTTTTTATCACTCACACTAAAATTAACAGTTTACACTCTATCTGTTCCAGATCTGGAAATAGATCAAGAACATCAGAATCTTTCTGACAACGCGGTTTTTACGAAACTTGTTGATGTTATCCCAGATGGCAACTCCTCAGTTGCTGTTGATGAAAATGAGTGCAATGCTATAATAACAAGAAGCCTACCTAATGAAATACATGATGGGAAAGTTTTTCAAACGTTGATGAGGATTGAAGAACATGACGAAACTAAATCTGTCAATATTGATACTACACAAAAAGAGAGCAGAGACAATGAAAACGACGACCCTGGTTATGAACCTGAAATTGATAATATCAGTTCTGAAGGAAATCATACAATTGATGAAGAGGTGGAAAACGTTGACCCTGATGGCAGTGACAGCAATATCGACATTACGGAGACGGAGTATACGAAAAACGGATCCTTAAGAAAAAGAAAAAAGTATAAATATTCAGTATTGAAAAGAAGAGAGAAGAGACTGAAGAAAATAAAAAAAGCACACAGTTCTTGAAGGATGTGGAGAAATCTGTAGAAAAAAATGTGGGCAGAATATCACAGATGAAAGAAGAATAGACATAAACAAACAGTTTTGGAATATGAACCGACATGACCAAAAAAATTTTGTGATCTAGTGGAATAAAAAGAAGAACGGCTGGAGAACAGTCGCGTAGATCGTCGACGAACAGGTACTATTTGAAAAACGGAGAAGGACAGTCTATTTGTGTATGCAAAACATTTTTTCTAACAACATTGGGATATAAAAAAAGCAACGGCAAAATAATAGAAAGTATGATGGAGAAGAATAAAAGCCTAGTAACCCCGAAGAAGGATAAGAGGTACGGAAAAAGTCCACCAAATAAAAAAAAACTTGACAAAGTAATTCAACACATTGAATCCTTCAAGCCCCGAATTTCCCATTATCGACGCGAACACGCTCCTCGTCGCAAATATTTACCCAGCGATCTGTCTGCTCAAGTTTTGTATATCAACTTTATTTCAGAAAATCCAAATTTTTGCTCCTATGATTTATATCGGTCAGTTTTGCGCAAAAATAATATTTCTTTTGTCAAGTTGGGACATGAACAATGTGAACATTTCAAAATACATGAGCATGATAAAACTAATCTGAATCCAGATTGTGATACCTGCAAGAACTGGAGTATTCACATTAAAAAAGCCGAGTCAGCAAGAATCAATTATAGAATTGATGCTGAAAAGCCTGCTTCTGAAGATGAAATTATTTTCTCAGTGGATCTCCAAAAAGTTATAATAGCCTAGTTTACATCGATAACTCGTTTAGTTCGGTCCGATAGGACTAAGCTGGTGGGGATAGTACGGTAGGACCAATGCTTGCTTCCTGCCCGTTTACACCGTCTTGCAACGCGTGAACTAAATGTGTACGCCCGCAATTCGTCAAATGTCAAAAACAAGTCGAAATTATTCATCAACCCAATTCGTAACCAAAAAAAACATGAGTAAGTACGCTCAGATTGCCTTAGAAACTCAGAACCAACACAATTCACAATAATAACAATCAACATAACCTCATAATTTTGATCCAGATCGAGCCAAATTTAGTTCGGTACACTTGCTGGCGAGTACCGAACCTGCTTAGACCGCAACTGTTTACACCATTCGAACCAAATATTTGGTTCGGATATAGTCCGAATTTGGTACTTGGTCCGCGGACCAAGTTGTCGGTATAAACTAGGCTAATGTTACCCAGATGCGAGATGTTTAAATCTATTATATTTACCGGAAGATTAGTTGCCTTCAATGAAAGTTTTGTACCCGTGGGAACAAATAATAAAAATTTGAAACCGATGGCCATAATTTGGCATGAAGCCATAAAAGGACGTAAAAAGGAAGACATTATCAGCACCTTTTATAAGTTCTTTTTGGAGCAGAGAGACAGAGCCAGGATAGTGCTCTGGTTAGATAATTGCTCAGCTCAAAACAAAAATTGGGCGTTCCTCACCTTCCTCATTTACATTGTAAATTCGTCCAATATTGTTGCAACCGAAATTGTTATAAACTACTTTGAACCTGGACATACGTTTATGTCGGCGGATTCGTTTCACCATCAGGTGGAACAATCAATGAAGAAGTTCAATAAAATCTACGACTTCCATGATTTCAAACAGGCAGTTTCGAACGCAAATTCTTCCAAAGTGAATGTTCTGGAAATGGAACTTGAAGACTTTTTTGAATGGAAAGATTTTAGTTCCAAATTCAAACTGAAGAAGGAGAAGATTTATTTGCACGATATTGTTCAGATTGTAGCGGAAAGAGGTAGAACAAATCTACTTTATAAAAATGATTACGAGGGACAACTTCAACCGTTCAATTTTTTAAATTCAAAAATTTTAAAATCTGGAATTCCAAATCCTAATCAGCAGTCAGCGAATAGGGGTATCTCCTGTGAAAGGCGTGATGGAATTATTAATCTTTTTAAAGGCACAACCAGTATCATTCCAAGTAACAGAATTCAGTTATGGGAGAATATTCCCGTAGTGAGAGACTAACCTCTTGAGGATGAAGATGACTAGATGTTTGAAACCATGTTTATACTTTGTAGAATATAATTGGTCAAGTTGTTATTAAATTTTCTATACGCATAGGTATTTTCAATTGTTTAATACAAGTATTTATGAAGTATTCGATTTTCATTTATGTAATTAATTTGTATTTTCACCAATTGACAGTTTCAATATGCAACTTTCAGTAATAAATTGTAGATACGTGAAAATGCCTTAGTAAAGTACTTTGAAAACATGTTCAAAAAGCGGTATCTACCTTCTAATTGATGAAAACATCTTATTCCATTCAATGTTCATAGACATTAGATGAATACTATTGAATGAAGTTGTTGTACAAGATTTGAAACCCATACGTGACCCAACCGAGTTGCCAGATCTATTAAAATGAAAGTACTCATATCTCTGAAACATCATTATGTTACTTACCGCTTCTGCGCTTAGTGCGGCAGTATAATGTCCTTTCAACAGCATTATAAGTAGCGAATAGCACTTGATCTATATATTGTACCGTTGTTTTACAAACAACGATCGTACCTACCTACTATTTCCTAACGACTTTAACTTGGACCCGGGAAAATAGGTATAGGTAGGACCAGAGAAATGGGCCCATTTTTCTGGGTAGGACTTGAGATAGTCGATGTTTCAAGATTTATGCATTCTGCGCTTTTAGAATTGATATAGTGATATTCTCTTCAATATGCACAAAAGCCACGGGAACGAGAAGTCACAGACACTTGAAGAAAAAATAGAAATATTTACCAATGAAGGATATTGGTCCTTCAACTAATTGTTTATTTACTTATATTATATTTATAATTTGTATTAATCAATATAACCTCGAAATCAGACAGTAGCTGTATGTAAGGTTTACATTCAATTTGTTTTCGAATCGGAACTGTCAAATTTCCGCTTGGCAAACGGGAACATATCGTCGTTAATCTTCCAAAGTGACGTATCTCAAAAAATCCTATTTTGATACAGTACCAAAAACTTTCATCTTAAAAAAAGCCCGTTTATTTAAAAAAATGTCGCATATCATGGAGATATACCTAAAGTATAACATATTGATATAAGGCACTTTGTGAGATAAAAGGATGAAAAAGCTTTTTATAAAGTGAAAAGTTTTGATCCTATCGCAAAATAGGATTTTTTGAGATACGTCTCTTTGGAAGATTAACGACGATATGATACCATCTACATTGAATTTGTGTCACGCTTATGTCAAATTCAATGTGGATAGTGACATATGATTCCCGTTTGCAAAGCGGAAATTTGACAGATCTACTTCGAAATAAAATTTAATGTAAATCAGACATGACAGATTTCTGCATTTTTCAACGATGGCGCCACTGAAAATCAGAAGCACCAACCTAAATTGTCCCATCATGGCAGCGTCCATGCTCCAGTGATTTTCTTCTCATTGCATTAGCAGTCCATTTTTATTTAGTAGGTCCGTGACCCCAGCTCAAAACTGATCGTTTGTTGACTCGGTGCTATGGTCTTTATCATGCCTCAATATGTGACATTTTGGCCGCTTATAGTTCGAAAACTAATGGATGAAATGCCACAAAAATATACAGGGTTCGCCAAGGTAAGTGGTGTATTATAATATCTCGGATAATAAAGCGATTGGGATTCTAAAGATTTGTAGGGAAGGATATTCGGAGATGCCTTTTTCAAATGAAATAAAATTGACATTGCGCGACTTCCGGTTATACCTGAAGTAGGTGTTAACTCGCTTGATTCAAATGGAACACCCTTCATATTATATTTTTGAATTGTACGTAAAATTCTAGGCAGATTGGATGTATGATGTCTTATACCTATGTGAGTATAAGCGTTTTTGAAGTATTTCAGTTTTCATGGCAAAAATGACGTTTGAAGGTTCCTATGAAAATGAAAGCTTTGATTGTTTAATTTGTATTTGATTTCTTGTTGAAAGGTACCTACTTTAGAACATTTTTCACAATATTTTGATATCCATCATTACAGGGTGGCCCAAAAATAAAACCAAGAAAACTGCCAAGAATCAATCTTTTCAAATGGAAACCCCCCAATTTTTATCATTTTATCTTATTGAGCGTTGAAAATTAAGGTGAGTTTATGTAATATTGTCCATTCCAAAAATTCAAAAAAATTAATAAAACTAAGAATTTCTGGAATGGACAATCTTTTACAAACTCACATTTATTTTAATTCCTCAATAAGATAAATTGATAAAAATTGGGGTTTTCATTTGAAAAAAATGATTTTTGGCAGTTTTCTTTTATTTTATATCTTATTTTTGGGCCACCCTGTAATAAAAGTTATCAAAATATTGTGAAAAATCTTTCAAATTAGGTCCATTTCAACAGGAAACCCAATACAAATTAAACAATGAAGGCTTTCTTATAAGAAAAATTCACATTTACAGTAGCGGCAAAAATTATAGCAACCGCCTAAAATTTGATGAGACTTTAACACTGCATCTGTTATCAAAGAAGTGATGGAGCATTTAAAAACTTCAATTTATTTGTCAGTTTACGTGTCCTGGCGATTTTTTTCAAAACAATGTTCATGCTCAAAAAAAGGCTACTATTCTAACTTTTGTCTGTGTAACTTTTGATAAAAATTACTGGCACCATTCTAAAGAGGGGCAAAAAGTATGTGATACCTGAAAATTTCACAACTATTTAACAAAGGAGACTCAAGCTATGAAATTTTGAACTTGGCAAAAATGACCCATTTTTCATGATTTCTTCAAAAATTGGTCATTTTTGACAAGTTCAAAATTTGATAGCTTGACTATCCTTTGTTAGATAATTGTGAGATTTTCAGGGAGTATATACTTTTTGCCCCTCTTTCGAATGGTGCTAGTCATTTTTATCAAAAGCTACAGAGAAAAAAGTAAGGAAAGTAGCCATTTTTTGAACATGAAAAAAAGGCACTAAACAATGTTGCGAAAAAAATCGACAGGTAACGTAAACTGACAAATGAATTGAAGTTTTTAAATGCACCTTCGCTTCTTTGATAACTGATGGAGGATTAAAGTTTCATCAAATTTTAGGCGGTTGCTATAATTTTTGTCGCCACTGTAAATAGGAAACTACAATTGTCATTTTTGACATGACTCTTATACTTAGGTATAGTACATCATACATCAAATCTGCGTAGAATTTTACGTACAATCCAAACAATGTAATAATAAATAGGGTGTTTCATTTGAAACAAGCGAGTTGACACCTACTTCCGGTATAACCGGAAATCGCATAACGTCACTATTATTTTATTTGAAAAAAGCATCTCCGAAAGACTCTCCCTACAAATTTTCAGAATCCCAATCGCTTTATTTCCCATGATAGTCTAATAGGCCACTTATCTTGGTGAACCTTGTATGAACATATACAGGGTGGGCATTAGTGTGTGGAAGTCCATTTTCTCCCTTGTCAAAAGAGATAGGAAAAAAATTTCAAGACAAAACTTATAGGGTTCCAGCAGGGTCACAATTTAAAAATATTACTGTGTATACAGAGTGATCTAGGAAACAGTAGCATCAAAAAATGCACCTTTTTTAAATAGCAACCCCAACTTTTAATTGTAGAATCAGCGTAATATTCTACGTATGATACAGTGGTTTCATTTGCCAGAACGTGGAGTGTTGTCAGGCTATCGAGGATTTACTAACATTTAGGGATAGAACATTATGTTGGTAAACTAGCTACAAAAACAAAAAATTTGAAATTGAATCTTGCAAATATGCGTATTTTTCAATGTAAGGGTCAAATTAATTGATTTTTGAAAAGAGAATCGCTATAATTTATATAGGATGTTTTCTACAGCAGGCCCAACTTAGCGAATTTAGAGACGAAGAAACTCAATTTTTCAAATGGAATATCCTGTGTGCTGTTATCTAGTTTTGTTAAGCACTCAAAACACTGCAACTTTGCCATTAGAAAACATGTCGTAAAATGTATCGTTACCTCGCAATCTTTGATTATGTCAAAATAGTACCCCTTAATTGGGTTTCGAGAGGAAAAATTCGAACGTGTTAATGGATCGTTGCTATGGCAGATGAATCCAATTCAGTTACCATGACAACCAGCATCACCAAGTAATAATATTTGGAGTGAAATCTCGTCAAAATTCATTTTGTAGTTAGTTGCTGCATATTACCTTAATTAAAAATAACATTTCAAGATTTCGCAAAAATGAACATTCCACAAAATGATCTTATTGATATGGTATTCATACTTGCAGAAATTCATCGAAACTGTCTCTTAGCGACCAGCCTCTATAAAGGAGACATCCCAGAAAGGAGGTCTTCGAAAATCTTTTGGATAGATTTAATCGAACTGGGAATGTTGATTATGAAAAGCATGAAAGAACAAAAACAGCCAATTCGGAAGATAATCGGCTCAAGGTTCTTCTTAAGGTTGTTGAGAATCCCCACGTTTTGCAGCGAGAAATTGAAAATGAATGTGATGTTTCCCGGCGAACCACTCAAAGGATTTTGAAAAATCATCAACTGCGCCCATACCACGTTCAGCTAATGCAGGAGCTACATGATCAAGATCATATCACTAGACAAGCATTTTGTGAATGGGCCCAGGACCAATTACGACGAAACAGGCGATTTTTTGAATACGTGCTATTTGCAGATGAAGCCACCTTCCATAAGAACGGCTGCGTCAATCGTCATAATTTCCATCACTATTCAACAGAAAATCCACACTGTAAAAGGACCCATTCACAAACCAGATGGTCGTTGAACGTTTGGGGAGGTGTGATGGGATCTTTTGTCATTGGTCCCTACTTTTTTGTGACGTGTGACCGGACAATTTCAGCAATTTCTGCAGAATGAGTTACCACGACTTATGAACTGTTTGCCAAATTACATCAAGAACAGGATGTGGTATTTACATGATGGAGCTCCGGTTCACAATTTCGCTCCGGTACATCAACAGTTGGATGAAGTGTTTCCCAACAGGTGGATCGGAAGGGGTGGTCCAGTCCAGTGGCCTCCTCGGTTTCCCGATATAACTAAAGCTGATTTTTTTTTGTGGGGCTACATCAAAGATCAAGTCTACCGTGTACCTCCTACGCCTCGAGATGATATGAAAGATCGGATAAGGGAAGCAATCCAGGATATAAACAATAATAACAACATGCTAGTTGAAGTTGGTCGATCATTTGAAAACCGTGTACAGACCTGCATTCAAAATAATGGCGGTCATTTTGAACATTTACTCTAGTTCCGTAGTTCGTTTTGTTGATTCTGTTCATGATAAGAATTGTTCCATTTCGATTATACCATAGTGGATATTCAACTCGATTTTGAATAAAGATCTTCAACCTCTTTTGTTTTCAGTCATTGTTCTGTTAGAGAATTTCAACACGTTGTCCGAATACCCAGCCAATGACGTTTCGTCGCGTAACCTGTACCGAGAATGAACCAGAAATCCCAATTAGAAACTATTTTGACATAATCAAAGATTGCGAGATAAGGACACATTTAATGACGTGTATTGTAATGGGGTTTTGAGTGCTTAACAAAACTAGATAACAGCACACAGGGTGTTTCATTTGAAAAATTGAGTTTCTCCGTTTCTAAATTCGCTAAGTTGGGCCTGCTTTAGAAAACATCCTATATAAATTATAGCGATTCTTTTTTCATAAATCAATTACCTCGACTCTCAGATTGAATGATACGCAAGATTCAATTTCAAATCTTTTGTTTTTGTAGCTAATTTACCAACATAATGTTTTTTCCCTGAGCTTTAGTAAATCCTCGATAGCCTGACAACACTGCATGTTCTGGCAGATAAAACCACTGTATACGTAGAATATTACGCTGAATCCAAATCTCTAATCAAAAGTTGGGGTTGCTGTTTAAAAAAAGTGTATTTTTTGATGCCACGGTTTCCCAGAACACTCTGTATACACAGTAATATTTATAAATTGTGACCCTGCTGGAACCCTATAAGTTTTGTCTTGAAATTTTTTTCCTATCTCTTTTGACAAGGGAGAAAATGGACTTCCACACACTAATGCGCCACCCTGTATACATTAATGGACAGCCTAAAATTTGATAAAACTTCACTCCCGCATCAGTTATTAAAGAAGTAACGGTGCATTTAGGAACTTCAATCAATTTGTGTCTACGTGTCCTGGTGATTTTTGAAAAAAAACGTCCAATGCCATTTTTTTCACGTTAAAAAGGGTTGAAAACAAAACTTTTTTACGTGCGATTTCTGATAAAAATAAATAGCACCATTCTAAAGAAAGGCAAAAATCATGTACTTTCTAAACATTTCACAATATTTGAACCATGAATAGTCTCGCTATAAAATTGTCAAAAATTGGTCTGTCGGGTTCAAAATTTTATAGCGAGAGTATCCTTTGTTCAATTATTATGAAATTTTCAGAAAGTACATAACTTTTGCTCCTTTTTCAAATTGTGCTATCCATTTTATCAAGAATCGCCTGAACACGAAACTGACAAATGCTTGAATCCATTCCTAGATCCACCATTACGTTTTTAATAACTAATGCAGGTGTAGAGTTTTATCAAATTTTTGGCATGTCATATACTCATGTCCTTCACTGTATATTAATAGAATGGAAAAGGTCTATACAAATTTGAAATAATATACAGGGTGCTTCATTTGAAAAAATCATCAACCTGTCAATCTTTGACATTCACTAAATTTTTTTGACAGTTGAGCCTACAAATTTTTAATGTTCATGAAAAAAACATGAAACTTTTTCATTTACCTTATTTGATTATCTTCTCAAATAAACTCTCTACGGGAAGACTCTGTACGTCATCGAACAGATGAATACATTCCGTCCGCTACCAGGGTAGCCTGGGCCTTCATTATCACGTGTTTGCTCAAAATAATGAAACAAATATGGCACTTACTTTTGGCAGCGGCTATTCGACTATTTTGGCATTTTCCTAGTGGCCAAGATTCTTCCATGTGTATCAGTTTAGTTCTAACCTGAGTTAAAACTGTTTCCATCTTTTGTTGAATACTTTTCTTGTGAATTGTGCCCAAAAAGTTTGGATTGATCTTGCCTAGACTTTTACTATACGTGCAATATATGTATAAGCGGAAGTTCTATGAACTACTTCTATCGATTTTTCTCTGTATTGAACACACTTATAATTCTGGTTATTTTTCAGCATTCGTAGAAACTGGTGACAAAGTTACTTCGATAAATGTTGAATCAGCTACATTCACGGTAGCTTGGCACCCTACACAATACCTCCTAGCATATGCATGCGATGATAAAGATAAATATGAGAGGAAGAGAGACGCTGGAAGCTTGAAACTCTGGGGACTTTCAGACTGAGTTTGGAAGCAATTGGGTTTGAGTCTAATAGACTTGTGTAATAAACTACCATTTTCTATACAATTTTTCAAATTTTATTTTAGTAATAATTTGTTTTTTTCGTTTTTCTGCTATATTTAAACACTGAATGTTGAAACTTTCCACGCGGTATGCTAATATCAGTTATAAACACTAAAACGAAAGTAAGATATACTTAGTGGGGCTGGCAAAATAGTCCCAGACTGGTCGAGTGGTCAAGAACACTGCCTCCCGAGTTGTGTATTGTATTTTCTTCCCTCCCTCTCAAAATTGAAAAAATATATATTTTTTGTGTGATTTGCTTGATTATTCCAACTAAGATATCATCACAGAACCGAGGAACAAACTAAAAAGTATGAAAGTGAGGGAGAAGTCAGTATAAAACCTTAGTTGCCTGTAATGATTTTGAATAAGGCTTTCATCCCCATTGGATTCTAACATTAGAAGTGGATAAGATCCGTGAGTGCAGAAAATAAAAGCAATAATAACTATCTTGAGTAGTGCCGCCTCAAAATGGAGAATGACATTTTTCCAAAAGATGTCCCGCCGAACTCCGAACGTTCTTAAAACGATGAACGAGAATGTTGCGTTCTCAATAGGTGTCAGGCCTGATCAATGGCAAGAAGCTTTAATCAACTTATTCACCGCCCAAGAAAAAATTGCTGAATACGCGAAGCAAACATGACGATGACGTTATAATCTTTGCAATCAACGTCAACAACTTCTCGCAGCAGGCGGATCAAATGTGCAAGCGTTAACATCTTTCACAACATTTTAATTAACAAGCTATGATCCAGATAACGCATATGGTATTCACGAGAGGTTAGAAGAACAAAATTGAAAGAATCAAGTGCTTGCAATAATTCGATGATCGTGAAAGCAGGTGAAGCTTTGAAAAGTCGAGGATATCGATACTGTTATGAATGGCAACCAATCCGCCAAACTTGGGATAGCTTCTATGTTGACCTCATCACGGCTTTACCTGATAAAGAAACACCTAAGGCTCGGGCATTCAGAGCTGCTACGTTGCATGACTTACGAAACAAACTGTTTATAGATTGAATCACATAGAAAAAGGAGCATTTCAAAAAGCAAAGTGTCTTCAACTCAATAATAACTATTTCTACTTTGTTTTAAGCTTTCTAACTCGCACTTTCTAGGAGCTAACTAAATATTGGAGTAAAATGAAAACAACCCATTTCTTAATACATCCACTACTTTTTATTTATAGAATTTTTATACTAAACATCAACCTTTTCTGTACGACATTAACAAAAAAGACTAGATTCTATTTCTTGAAACTATGTTGAAATAGATCAAGCAATACCTTATCCAAAATCAAAAAAGAAACATAATACTATGTTATGATCAATTTTTAAGATTTGACATCCAGATGACTAGTAAAATAAAGCACAAGCACACATAATTATTATACTAAAGGTACTCCAGCAAACAATATCCTAAGCGTAATAATAATATCATCTCAATTTATCATTGAAAATACTGAATGAATTATATAAATACTGTGTATCAAGCAATAGAAAAATAGACTAGGTAATTATCAACTTCTGAATGAGGATGAAATGGAAGTAGGTTAAACACAACCAATACACTGAGTCCTATTCATATATCTGATAACTTATTTCTTGGCTTTATTACACATAAAAGTCGTGAAATATTCTTATGAAAATAAAAAAAATTGACAATAACGGATAAGTTCTGACTATAACCAACATCAATCTAAGCAATTTCTGAAAACAGCAAATTTTGATATTTTTACTTTCAGTGCTACCTCTATTTATAAATCAATACATTTGCAACTCTATTCCTAATCTTTTCAAAAGAACTCTAACGTCGGTTGAGCGACAAATATGCTAATAGTTACACTTTCATTCTTTCACTAACTGGAATCTGAGATCCAAAATGATCCTAATTGGATATAGTTCAACTAGTACATATTATGAAACCAAATTGATGGTCTGGGTGATAATAAGTCAGTTTCAAAATTATACACTATAAATGCATTTTGTTATCCCTGGATTTTTGAATAGAAGAGGTGATTTTTTCTTTGCTGCCTATTCCGATTGTCAGATTTCGTTTCGAATGTTCAAATTTAATCTCCGGACACGAACACAAAACTCTTCTATTCATCGATATCCTCATTATCTTATCAAATTATTAATACGTAGAAAATTTGCATTTTGATAAGCCTGTGGGATTATCCTGTGGGAAGATCACAAAAAGAGATAATGTAGATTTTTGGCTGAACTTGGTGAGATTATTATATCTTCAAAATGGTAATCATTGAAAATTAATACGATTGTTATTTGAAACGTCTATCAGTCTCAGAGGTTCGTCCCTTCTACATAACTCAGATATAAAAATGTATAGAGGAAAATTATTGTAAATTGCTAATGTATTAACCATCATAAAAATGCGAGCAAAAATGTGAGATGTTATCTGGACGATGAAAGTTTATCAGTATTTAGCAATATACACATGCATGTGAGAGTGATATTCTGTGTATATCTAAAGATGCAGATGTGTGTGATTCACTTTTCCATGCAATTTTCATGTTCCATCAAACTTTTGAGAATTTACATAAACATGGTTTGACTTGTATAATGGTTAGTCAATATCAGAACAACTTAAAACTGACGACGCTTATAATGAGATACTCTATTTTTCAAAAATCCTAGACGTAAACGACTTCGATTCTACACAGTCAATATACGCTGTGTTGTTTCTGATTATGATCGGGAAACTTTAGCAGTCGATAGAAGATGGAACTCAAAAAAAAAAAAATGGAAAGATAAACTTTAATTAAAGCTTGGTTTTGAGACACAAGGTGTTTTAGAAAGATTCAGAATTAATTGATATTTTCGTAACGACTTGGAATATGGGACCTTGGAGATTATTCTCGCCGCCAAAGATATTTCATATTTCAACAAAAAAGACATTTTTGGAAAACATAGGCGTGTGTTTAGTGTGGATCTTGATGATTTCCGAATCCTTTGAAGAAAAAACAAAATAGATTATTTATAATTTGTACAAAATTATTGTACTAATATTGCAAATTGCAAATATTGTAGTTGAATCAGCCTAAGGAATCGAGAGCAATATTATGGCCTAAAAATTTAATTATTGATTATTGCTTTTGGACTAGAGGATCTTCCAAACCAACGCGAAATATTTGCAGTCGCGGCAAATTTTTCGCAACGTTGAAGTTTCGCCCCACCAGCGACGACGAAATTCGCGTGTATATCCAAACCAGCGCGTTAAGCGTTAGTTAAAGCTCTTCAAAAGTGAAGCTTTCATCTGACGAAGAAGCAAAACTATTTCTGTCTCCAAGAGCTTTTGTCTCCCAAATTAGTGACAGGATTGTAAAAACAGGCCTATGCTGGTGATCCTAACGACGGGCCGCCACATTCAGGAGCTCAGGGCCCCCACAATGCGAGCCCTGAGAATTATAGAAGAGTGGTGCTCCCTTGAAGGACCTAGGGTCAACCCCGAAAAGATCAAAATCCTGTTATTTACCAGGAAATACAAATCAGGACTCAAACCCGAGATATCCCTCTCGGGAGAAGTCCTAGAATACAGAAAAAAGGTCAAATACCTAGGAGTTACCCTTTACCAGAAACTGTCCTGGAAAGAACACATCGAAGAGCGCTCAAGAAAAGCCATATGCTCCTTACGGGCATGTAAAAAGGCTATAGGGACAACATGGGGACTGAAACCCAGAATAGTTCACTGGATATATTCTATGGTTACCAGACCTCTGATCACCTACGGAGCCAAAATATGGTGGCCCGCAACTAAGAAGGCATACATCCAGCGGCAACTGGATAAGGTCCAAAGGATGGGATGCATCAGTAAAACAGGCGCAGTACGGACCACACCAACGAGAGCGTTGGAGGTAATCCTGGACTTACCCCCACTGCACCTGTTTGTAGAGAGTGTTGCAGCATACCGTCTGTACTGTCTGGAACATCTGAAGCTGAGGAGTAAGGGACACTCGGCCATCATGAGTGAACTCCAGCTAAAGGATGGAGTGCTGCTAATGCAGCAGAGCAGAGGATTGGACGGATCAGAACAGACCAGCTCAAATACGGAAAGGGTCGTGGTGGTTTACTTATTGGCTCCAAGCATCAGAGGGGCACAGGAGCAGGTTTCTGCAAGAACGGGAGGGACAATAAAATGACCTCGCTCGGAATACACGCTTCGATCCTACAGGCCAAAATCTTTGCCATAACACAATGTGCATATAACATTTTTGAGACCGGCACAAATGACAGAACTTTCAACATTTGTTCAGATAGCACTGCAGCATTAAAGGCTGTTGTGGGAAAGGCAGTAGACTCCAAGGCAGTCCTAGAATGCAAAGAGGTTCTGCATAAGATAATTCAAAATAACAACAGAGTTAGGCTAATTTGGGCCCCGGGCCATTGCGGAATAAAGGGGAACATTGAAGCTGGCAAACTTGCCAAAATTGGATCATCGCACAAGCCGATAGGACCCGAACCAATGATTGGCATCCCTAAAGCAACAGGAAAGGGCGAGACAAAGAAACTTCTACTCGACAAAGCCACTCTATGCTGGAATAATGCCCCTGGCATGCTACATGCCAAGGTAATGAAGTAATGATAACAAGACCGGATACGGGCAGAACCAAAGAGCTTAAATACGAGCAAAAAAGACCTCCGCAAAATGGTCGGTCTATTAACTGGTCACATGAACCTGAAGGGTCACCTCCACAGGATCGGAATCGGGAAAGATTCAGACTGCAGGTGGTGCCTTGAAGACGTAGAGAACGTAGCCCACATCCTAATAGAATGTCCGGCTCTTCGTAGCATTAGGATGGAATACTTCGGAGCCGAACTCACAACACTCCAGGAATTGGAAGGGATCTATTTAAGGGACCTGCTGAGCTTCGCGAAAGCATCGTGCCTTCAATAATCTCACTTCTAGCAATTGTGGGTTGCAACGGGCCCAGGAGGCCTAAGCAGGTTTTGGCGTGAGCCACCCACTCAAACATCTACATCCACAATCCAAGCCGTTGATCAATTTTCATCTCTTTTTTGAAACTTCGACACCATCTCGGAAACGAAGCTTCAGTTTATACTCGAGTTTATATGAACTCATCAAATTATCAAGTTCCATCGACTGTCGAATTTTCTCGATTAAAATATTGAATACTCTTTTGTTGTGTAGAAATTACATGTACAATCCAGACAGGAAATAAACAGGTTTATCTACGAAGCATAAAAGAGTCAATATATCACTGGGTTTTTTGAGAAGACACAAGCTGTTTAAATAGCTCGTGAATAAAGTGAACATAGTAATGTAATGGATTATTATCAGTTATCAACTTCTTCAATCAGCGGGACACTGATTGATTTGTTCTTTCGTCGAAAGAAACTTATGATAATGCTAATCTTGAGGTTTACAGATGAAGCAATAACGTAAAAAAACATTTTATATAAAATATCTAGGAATCACGTATCACGAAGCTTCTGATACTTTATTTTTAAAAATGATGGTACAAGGCAATCTGTCAGCTGATCTGGATAGACTTGAAGTGAAAACAATCGCCATTGCCGTTTGAGAGATGTCGAGCAGATCTTGGAGCGTCTCTTCATAGCGGGATTTTTTTCTCAAGAACGTAGATTCTTGACAGGAAGTCCATTTTCCAGAGAGTATATTTTCAAACCTTGATAAGAGTCACCAAAACATTCTACTCATAGGAATGTAAGATAGTGATACACTTGTATCAATACCTATGTTCTTTTTTTTTTAGCTGAAGTAATAAACGTCTTATTATTATTATTATTATGTCACTGAATAAACAAAAATCTCATCACAAACAATTTCAGATTTCTTTTTTCTTTCAACTGCTTTTTGTAGGGTTCATTGATACTCGGTAATAGATGACTCTTTGAATGGTGAAGTGACAAGCCATTTTTATATGTCATTATCTAACATATGAAAATGTCCAACTGTATGAAGAATTAGGACTCAAAACAATGTCATCATATAAGACCACTGACCAGTCATATTCAGATTTTCTTGAAATTTATTTAGCAGTCACTATTGCAACTCGAGACTGGGTTATCGATGCCAATATATACAACTGATTAATTGGACAATTCGGCATTGGAAATGTGACAAAAGTAGATATCTTGACTTATCTTTGGCAAATAAAAAAGTTATGAGGTTTGATGAAAAACACAATATCAAATAAATAATTGGAAGTTATAAGTAACCATAATTGGAACTATAATTAGTTCTTTCTAGTCGTTCTTATAGTCCGCCAATGAATTATTTGCATGAAAACAACTTTCTCATATTCGTCGCGAACGATATTTAGGATCTAGAACTGGCCCTGGCTCGAATAGTATGCAAGTGTTTTGAAACCTGTAGTAGTTCGACCGTCGTACCGTTCGGTTGAGTTTGTCGTGCTCCGTTCGGGTGGGTTTTGTTTGTTGTGAATTTGCGCGGTCAGTCCACTACTCAGTACGTGTGTTTGTTTCGTTTTGATTTAAAATCTGTTTTTTTGCTATGGCTATGTACAAGTGTGACAATTGCCTCAAGGAATTTTCGGACAAAGACAAATATAATAAACAATGCAGAATACGTAAATCACACACACTTTCCCTCCACCCTTACATGCGAACGAGATTCCTTGTTTTGAATGAAAATTCACATCAAAAAAGCAGAAATGATCTAATCACATGATAATCCTACCTGCCAACTTAATGAATAAATTAATCCATCAGAGTCTTCTATAGTGTGGTACAAGCCCTGAAGTAATACATTTGGCAATGCCGTGTTTGAACGGATTAAGGTACATTTTCTAATTTCAACTATTCAACTCATAGGTGGTGTGGTGCAGTGGTTAGTGCATCGAGTACTCATGCACGCATCTGGTACGAGGTTGAATATCCGTGCCGGCCAACGCCGACGTTTAAATTTGATTGTGAGAGGTGCACCGTCTTTCGGACGAGATGTTAAAAGCCGGGAGACTTATCCGCTTTTAGTTCCCCCCGTGTAGTGTACGTTCCGTTTATTTTTAGCATTGGATCAAATTAGAACACGTCCGGCACTCGGCCGTCAAACCCGGTCAAACGTACTCGTTGCGGATAAAAGTGCTGCATATTTGTATATAACTACCAGGATCCAAATCGGGTCAGGCCCGAATGTGGACAAAACCCTTCCCTTAAATAGCAGACGATATCGAAATTCTATCGTTTACACGACAGTCATGATCGAACCAATGTTAGAATTGTCAGTATATAAATAGGGATTCAAATAAATTTTGATAAACATTTATTCATAATGAGAAAACTATGGAATTCTGAATATTTAATCTACACTCATACATAAAATTTGATATACAAATTGAAAATTGATAACATATAAGGAAGAAGACCAAACAGTTACTGGATTTGGAAATAGTTCATGAATTTCGTTAAAATATTCTTTTTTTTTCACTAACCCTAGCTCGGGGTAATGAGTTCCATGTTTTTATTTTGGGTTGTATTTGATGCTTGGAACATTTTATGAGATGATTATTGTATGAATCAAGGCAACAAAATTCTTATAGGTACATACATGAAACTGAAAGCTTATTGTCTCAAGCTCAAGACATTTATGATAGCGATGGGGAGCTAGTTTCTGCTTTTAATTTAATTAATTCTGTCCGTAAAACAATCACAAACCAGTCAGAGCCAATCAGTATTAATTTGTTTGCAAACTGATTTCTGACTGACATTGACCAATCGATCAAACGCTGATTAGTTGTAAAGTCTATTTCCATCGATCTTTTTTAGTACAGTCGGGAAAACACAGTTTCAAGAATTCATATTCATAATTTCAAACAATTTCGACTATGCCTTTGCAAAAGAATTTATTATCATTTTTTTCTGTGTTCATTTGACCTCAAGCATTTCCAGTGTATTTTTTCTCGTCTGCAAGATAACGCAATCAGATCGAGTTGTCTTGTTAACATAATACCAGTTTTTATGTATTTTCATTGACTCACTTCTACAGGGTAGACCAGAAGTAATGGGACATACGGTAACAGTTGATTCCTCACACAGAGATATTGCGATAGACCTCAACTTGTCAATTCCGAAAGTTGATATTAACAAAGATACAGGGTGTCAAAGTTGAATTTTAATATTTAATAATAATATTTAATATGTTTGGTTAAAGTTGATCTAACAGTGTTTTCATTCAATTAAGTTGTAGTTGTACTTTAGTGGCGGCAAATTCGTGATAATTCATCTAATTGCAGAAACAAAAACTTGAAACTAGATCCAGAAGTAATCACTATAAGACGGTTGTTTCCGATCTTAGATACTCCTGAACATGCTACTTGTCAGAAGATTTAGGGATATCGTGTGCTATTTATATGGCAGTTCTAAAATTTGAAATCATGACTGTAATTCACACGACGGACTTGCGATATCGTCTGCTATTTACAAGGTGGATCTTGACTGCACTCGTGCCAGACCCGATTCGCGATCCTGAGCGCTGTTTACAAATGGCCTTGAACGGTTGATCCCGTGCCATGGATGTTGGCACGTTAAAGAACCCTACCCTCTACAGAGAGGGATTCGGCAAAATTACTAGATGGGTGATACAAATTCCCTGACATCAGTGATAAGCTTAGGTAGCAGAAATAGGTCGACGAAAAAAGGAACAAAAAAAAACTATTCAACTGATTTTATTCAGGTGTTCTCTAGTGTAAGTGTTGATGAAAAGTTAGAAGTCTATGTTGTCTCAAAGATGAGTGAAGATATTCAGTGTGTCCGCGGATGGGATTGACAATGGGAAAAACTTTTTTATTTTTCATTTTATGAAAACAAGTCATTATTTAGAAAAAGCAGAACTTTGTCAAAAAACAATCGATTGCAATATTGAAATTTCAGATTTGGTATACAGGGTGTTGAAAAATCCCAGATAATCCACAATATGAGAATTATATTTTTTATTTGTTTAGTGAATCAATGAAAATAAAGGGGTTTTCAATCTAATCATTCTTGATAGAATTACTCTCGGAATTACTGTAAGAAGTCGGCTTATCTTTGAATCACAAAATTGTCTCACGATCCGCATCCAATGATGTTTAATTGTTATCTTGAACAGTGCAGACATTTATGGTGGGTTAACCATTTGGCCACTTTAAACTAATTGTCAGATTATTCTCTATATTAGATATATTAGTGGTGAAGAATCAGATAATGTCGTATTAGAAACTCGAGTGGAAACTATGAATTATGTACAGCCAAATGGGGTAGTCAACTTATTGTGTTTCATTGAACATTCTTCATATCTCGTGATACACCTCAATTTTCAAAGAAAGTGCCTTCAATCGATGCTTACGTGATCTACTCATAGATAAATGGTCTGCCATTGACATCAGATGCGACGTTGCAATTGTTACTTCAGGGCTTGTGTCACGATATAGACGACTCTTAATGCACTCAACGTTTTCCGCATACGAAATGTAATACATTGTATGTATGTAATACATTTTATAACGATATAATTTTAATCCTATGTAGACCTTTTCCCTCCACCCTTCAACGTTGAAGCCCCCCTTTTTTTTCAAAATAGCCTTTAGCTACGTAATGTACACTGTCCTAGGTAGATCTTAATATCTCCTTCAAAAGTAGCTTCCTGAAAGTAGCTGAACAAGAAACAAAAACATTGAAAAAAAACAAGGCTTTAAGGTTTTGACATTAAAAAAATAGTTCATGCTCAGTATAGGAACACACTATTGCTCTGAAAACGTAAAACACTCTGTAGAATTTAGTGAGGAGAATAGAATTTTTTTATTGTCAAAACCTTGTTTTTTTCTAATGTTTTTATTTCTTGATCGGCTTGACAGCTCCTTTTTCAAAGAAGATATCAAGATTTACCCTAGGGCATGTTTTCACATAGTCTTATGTTAAAACGGGGGGTGGTGTTCAATTTTTTGGAGCAGTGTAGGTATTTTATTGTGAAATTTTCAAATACTTTTAGTATAACAAAAAGAACTCCCAAAACTAAATCACTGAAAACTGGGATGATAATCCAAAGATTATCGTGATACCTTATCCCAACCTCACGTTCATGTGATGGTATGTGTATGATAGTATTGATAGTACAATATCCATATTGAAATATACACCTGAAATTAGTCTGAGTAATACTATAATGATCAAATTGCTTCATAGATTGTTCAAATGTTACTCACAAATATGTGACATACCTAATAAGTACCTATTCCAATCGTTCAACGATAAATACATATTTAAAATTTCTGTAAAAGAATGTAAAAGAAATCACAGAACCGTCACTAGGTGACACACATCATTGTTCATAATGAAGCAAATAATTCGCAAATTGATTCATTAAAAACATTGACTACTATTTTAAGAACTACCATTCAGAGTGACCAAAACATTTTCTTGTAAGAAACTCTTCAGTTTTTTGTACGCATCGTCCAAGTTGTCATTGATAATAACTAGATCAAATAATCCGGAAGTTTTTCCTGTAACGTGATAATAGATTATGAAAGCGACAAAATTTATAATTGAGAAAAGATAAATACTATGGACACATTTGAATCAATTGTTAGAAGAACTTGAACTTTTTATATCTGCTATAATCTCGTCCTATAAGGAGTGCGGCTCAAAAAGGTCCCTCCTTCCGTCCAACTTTTGAACCGTTTGATTTATAAGAACAAAATTTGGAATTTGAGGACGTTCTTCCTTTTTTGACATGGCAGTGACTGCTGATAACGTAAAACTGACAGCCATTTTGAATGAAAAAATCAAATGAAGATTTTTTTTTACCCAATAAATAGTGATAGAGTTCACTTCTCCAAACTGAAAGGATATGATGAGGGACAGAGGATCTTCAAAATGAGCTATTACTCAATCCTTTCGACGAGGATGTATTGCACCAAAAAAAAAAGGTTAAAATAAATGATCGTCGAAAAGAATAGCTAGTTTTGAAGATCTTCTGTCCCTCATTATATCATATCAGTTTGGAGAAGTTAACTCTTGCGGGTAACAGGAATGCCAACAGAGGCTTGAAACTTTGCAATTGTAATCAGGGTCAAAGGGCCTTCAAAATAAGGTATCACTCTTCTTTCCATTTAATTTTTTCATTCAAAATGGCGCATAGCTGTCATTTTGACATTTTCAGCTCTCACTACTATGTCAAAAAATGCAGAACGTCCTCACATAAGGTTTGTCCAAATCTCGTTCTCATATATCAAACGGTTCAAAACATACAAGTGGGGGGACCTTTTTGAGCCGCACTGTAAACCCGCCTACAGACACACGTACATCTCTTGATATATGTACAGGGTGTTCCCGTATATTTTTGCACCCCCCCACCTAGAAAGTTTATTTGAAAAGATATTGAAATAAGGTTAATACAAAACTGCCATGGTTTTTCATGAACTTTTAGAATCTGTAGGCAAAAATGTCAAGAAAAGTAAGTAAATGTCAAATATTGTCAGGTTGATGATTTTTTTAAATGAAACAAAAATGGAAAAAAATAAAAAATATATATATATATATTTGAAAACAGAATAAAAACGTCTACAAAAATTTGAAATAATATACAGAGTGTTATATTTGAAAAAATCATCAACCTGTCAATAATTGACATTTACTTACTTTCTTTGACATTTTTGCCTACAGATTCTTGAAGTTCATGCAAAACCATGAAAGTTTTGTATTAACCTTATTTTAATATCTTTTCAAATAAACTCTCTAGGTGGGGTGCAAAAATATACGGGAACACCCTGTACGTGCGATTTGTACGCGCGTTATATTGAAAAATTAGAAACAGAGACAGCGACTTCGAACTTGCGGGGTGTTCTAAGGATGAAAAGGATGATAAGAATTTGAGTACATCGAACTCACCATAGTCCATCTCTTCTGTAGCTACTGTAAGTCTTTGTATAAGACTTTCTTCAGTCTCCGTATTTCTAGCTCTCAAACGAGCTTCCAGTTTTTCAAGAGATGGAGGCTCGACGAAAATGTACCATGGCTTGAAAGATGTGTTTTTGATTTGCTTCACTCCTTGGACATCAATGTCCAGAATGCATACCTGCAGAGGCAGTACAACAATGATTTTACCGCTTAGCTAACTTATGATTGGAAAAGTATCCCAGTATAAGAATATTACAACTATGAAATATATTATGATGTAACCCAAATCTAGATTTCTCTATCCCATCGTCAACTTTGTTACCATCTAGAAATGATTGAGCCAGTAAAAATAACTCATGGGATCCTACATCCAGGCCAAGCGTTGGGTACAAAATATGAGGTTCTGTTTGCAAAAGGTCGAACAGAAATGAAATTTTGTGGGATGGTGGAGATAGGTCCCCCGATAGAAGATCAAAGTTTGCGACCTTGAAGGGGGGGGGGGAAATAGCACCGTTGGAGTAGGTGCTGTAAAAAAAAGTTCAGATAAAATATGTAGAAAACAAAACTACGCACAACTTTGGTTTCATGCATTTTTTCGCTCCGATCAATATTTTTTGCTCTAAGAAGTTTGCAAATTTTAACAAAATCAGCATTTAATCGCGGATTGAAACAAATATGACTGCCAAACTGTTTTAGTATCATTTTTTTCTGTAAGAGTGATGTGTTCCAAGTAAACTGATGCTTGATTCATTTGACCTTATATTATAAAAGATATGATTTATTGACCCCCCAAGATTGGCGCGCCGTAGAGCAAAAAATATTGGTCTGAGCGAAAAATTGCATGAAACCAAAGTTGTGCGTAATTTTGTTTTCTACATATTTTATTTGAACTTTTTTTTATAGCACCTACTCCAACGGATCTATTTTCCTCCAAGCGCCGCGAAGCAGAGTTTTCATCCCCCTAACCCTCGAGCGGAACCCCCTCGAGGTCGCAAACTTAGATGTTCTATCAAGGGACCTATCTCGACCATCCCACAAAATTTCATTTCTGTTCGACCTTTTGCAAATAGAAACCCCCTGTCGCGTGGCCTAATCATCGTCTTCTTATATTTTCGAGGGTGATGAAAACATTACTCATTACTTTCTTATGATAAGAATCTCTCCATACTTATTATTCATAACGGCAAAGGCAGAAGACAGATAATCTTTTGAGACAAGTTTATACGGATTTTGAATAAAGACTGGTTAAAGTACGAAGATGGTTGATATACAGGGTGTCCCACAATTAGTGTACAAAACTTCAGCCCTGTATTTATCATATAAACATTTATCGGCAAAAGCCTCCACACCTGAGGATGGATTTTTCAAATTATTTTCGAAACGGTTTGAAATCAAGTTTTGAAAATTTGGGATCCTACTGATTTCAATTGATGAATTCAATGACTTAGTCAAAGGCGTATTATTGGGGATGGGAGGGGGAAAGGTGAGAATAAAACTTAATTGTTTTAATATCATCTTTTCGCCCTTTTCGAAAAGTTTCTGCGCAAAAAAAGTCGTCGTGGTTTAAATCGCTAGGAAGCACCATTTTCGGGAAAAAGGCAATTGAAAAATTACGCTGCATAGTATTCACAATGTTATATAATTGAATCAGGTCAATCTCAATTGTTCTGGCTTACTACCGAGTTTTGATAAAAATATGATGATTCTAAATACTACGCAGCGTCCTAGCGATACAAACCAAGACAACCTTTTTTGCGTAAAAAAACATTTTTTTAAAATTTCGAGAAAAAATTACGAAAAGATGATTTATAAAAAAGTTGGAGCTAATTTTTTATACTCATCCCCCTCCCCCTTAAATGATATGCCTCTGACTAAGTAATAAAAATTTTAAATTCATAGTTGAATTCAGCTCATTTTTATAAGTATAGGATCTCAAAGTCTCAAAACTTAATTTCAAAACGTTTTGGAAATAATTAGAAGAATACATCCTCAGGTGTAACCATTTAAGAAGGCGTAGCACTCTTAGACCAATGAATACAGGGCTGAAGTGAAGTTTCGTCTACTGATTATGGGACACCCTGTATAGCTCATAACCGAATTATTCAATTCAGTTGCAAATGATCACATTGTAGTCCGTCAGATAACGACATATTTTGCTGACTGATTTTCTCGCTTCAGGGATTTCAACTACTGAAAATTATGCCAGTGTTGACCTTGAAACTTTAGCGACCGCAAGTGTGCATGGCATACCAAAATTCTGTTGATTAGCATACGCGAAAAAGTTCATCAGCAACCGAGTATTCTTTTACAAGATCGCGCCTTTATTTCGACAATATAAATTCGTGCAAACCTTATGGCACTGTTTTTTTAATCTTAGATTGTTATATTATTTTAATGTGTTGAAATGCCATACACAAGAGATTAAAAAAATAATAACTTTTTAGGTAGAAGGAAAAAGCATTTTTTTCATATGCCATGCACACTTGCGGTCGCCAAATTTTTATTTTTTGAGCTCAACAATGATATTATTTTCAGTGGTTGAAATCGCAGCGACGAGAAAATCAGTCAGCAAAATATAATAATCTTAAAGAATCAAACTTGTGATATATTCAAGTTTCAGACTTATTTGGACTGATAGTACATTATCTTAATACATAATAATAGGACGAATTGATTGTCCAAAAAATGCTTACTTTTCCATCCTTCGCCACCTTATCAACCGCTTCCCAACTTGTCCCATACATATTTCCGCTGAATATTGCTGACTCGATAAACTTTCCTGTATCGATATCTTTTTGCATTGCTTCAGCGGTTGTGAAATGATAGTGTTCTCCATCAACTTCTCCTGGACGTGGTTTCCTTGTTGTATGACTCACACTGAAGCCAAAACTATGAGGAAACTCCTCCATCATTATTTTCACCAGGGTACTTTTACCGGATCCAGATGGTCCGCAGAATACTATTGGTCTGGTTTCAGTCATCTGCAAGCTAGTTTAATGTATATGCACAACAAAGAAAGTGCTTTGTTTGGACAAACTAAAAATTCTCAATGTGTTATATTTCAGAGTGTTTCACGAAAATAATGTACTTTTTCATTAAAAAAAATAATGTAAAATAATATTGCCATCACATTAAAGATTAAAAAAATACAATATGGTTCATTGTGTCTGCTGGTTTGATACATGCTCATCCATGCATTCTCCTTGAATTTTCTTGGACTATTATTATGAATTCGTCAACTGAATGTTGAGAAATGAATATTTCTGTGGAGGCGACAATACTTTCTTAAGGAAAGGTGTAATGAACATTAGACATTTTTTCATGTAAAAGAGTTCTACTCTTGAAAATCTTGCAATCGAGAATGAGAACGTGTGTAGATGTTATCACTTGATTGTTGCTTGTTCACAGAAGTTGGTTGCGTGAAAGATTCTCGCTGGATCTGCCATGAAGAGTTGAACGTGTCGCTCTGCAAGTGGTTGAACGACAAAGTTGTTCAACAGATTGAATGGAGAGTCTTCACAACCCTCTGAATAGTATTTTTGCCACACACCATTCAGTTCAGTTAACAAGTTGGTTCGACCGTCTCAGTGATAGAATATAAACTCGAAGTCCTCTGAGCTTGTCGAAGCAAGCACACAAACCATCAATTTATTTGTATTTGAGGCGGTTGAAGAACAGGTTTTATAACCCGGCCAAAAACCTGAAACTCAACCTCGTTGCACAACTTGTTAGACGATAACTCCACACACTATGCGATTATCTTTTCGACTGTCGAATCAACCTGTTGTTCAACTTGTTGATCAACTGATTGCATGTTGTGTGGGCCGTTCTGTGTAGAGAGTGACCCATTTGGAAGCGGGTCACCCTCATAACATTTTTATTTATGAGGCGATTTGTTTTGAAATGTTGAAGGAGGAGTATATTTTGGAGCCAGGCGGCGCCGGCGTCCAGTTTTCTTTTGAAACAAGGCCTTCTAGATTATACATTTATAGGCTGAAAAATCCAGAATCCATATTAGCCAATTTTTTGGAAAAAATATGCGTACGCCACTGAATTCGTCATCCCCTGAAATGAACCTGCTTCAAATTTCATGGAAAAATATTCAACATTAATGATTCTACGGCTATTGTTGTCAAGTTGGTTATTATACATTTAGAAGATTATTTTCTCGTTCTATGGCGCAGTTCTTTGTTTTTTTCTCTGATGAATCTCACTAGAAAAAAGTCTAGGGGAGTTAAGTCGTGGATTCTGGGAAGAAACTCCATCCACCTTCTATTTCGCCCTATATCTACCAATTAGAAAAATGTTAATCTATCTACTCTCTCACGCATTTAGAGTTGAAAAATCCTGAGTTTAAAATTAACTCATGCGTGTTGATTTCATTTTTTGTAAAATTTATATTTTTTTATTTTTTTTTACTGCTTGATTTGTTGCATTTTGCTTTTTATATACCTGAGGATGTTTATTGTAGTTGTTAATTGATAAATTTGATGTGACTGATTAGTTATCGCATGAGTTACAAGATAAAAAGCTTCCAAATGCCTGATAACCAAGTTGACAGCAAAAGCCGTAGAATCGTTAATGTTGTTATTGTAATGTAATTTCATGACATTTGGTGCAGACCCATTTTTGGTGATGACAAATCCAGTGACGTAGGCAGGTTTTTCTTGTAGAAATCGCTAATATGGTTTCTGAATTTTCCAGCCTCTAAATGTAATCTTAGTTATCGCATGAGTTACGAGATAAAAAGCTTCCAAATGCCTGATAACCAAGTTGACGGCAATAGCCGTGGAATCGTTAATGTTTTTATTGTAATGTTATTTCATGACATTTGGTGCAGACCCATTTTAGGGGATGACAAATCCAGTGACGTAGGCAGATTTTTCTTGAAAAAATCGCTAATGTGGTTTCTGAATTTTTCAGTCTCTAGATGTAATCTACTAGGCTTTGGTTTAAAAGAAAACTGGACGCCACACGGCCTCAAGATATAGTTTCTCCCCTCTACAATTCAAAACAACTCTCGTCCAAATCGCTCCATGAATAAAAATGTTTTGGGGGTGGACTGAGCTGCTTCCAAATGGGTCGCAAAGTGGCCAATAAAAAAAGATTTCAAATCCTATCCAAAGACTTGATCTGAAATTTCAACTCAGTATTCCAAATTTTATTTTTCTGTAAGGTTTTAAAATTTTATTTTTAATTTTTATAAGATGAACTTTATAGCAAATTGAGTGTAAAAAATTATCGGATTTATTCAAAAATGCCTCCCCCGTCATAAAAAGGTAAAGGATACGTGAAATGATCTAAAAAAGAATAAATTAGAAACAAAATTTTAAAACTTTATGGAAACTCTATATACTGAGTTGAAATTTCAGAATTGGTCTTTGGATATGATTTAAAATAGTTTTTTACTTACCACTCTTCTCCAAAACCAAAAAGAAAGGTAGTTTACTCTTAATAGTATTTCACGTTTTCTTGTTTTTGGACCCCTTGTATAATATTCTCAAATTTGAAGTATGGCAATAGACTTCCGAATAGACTTATCAAATCAAGCAGAACTTTTTATGAAGAGTGACTTTTGGTCGAAAAAAGAAATGTTTGGTCTATTATATACCTGAAGGCTCTATCTTTCCTTAGACAAACTGTATAAGGTGCAGGCATGCAGGCAAGTTGCTGCAGTGTGGTCGCCGCTTAACAGTGAGTATTTTGACGTTTATGAATACCTACAATTTTGTTGTATGTCGACATTTCTTCTACACCAACTGATGGTGAAACTACTAATTTTCAGCATTCCAAAGTACCGCTTATTGCGGGATACAAAAACGTCTTCTTTGGGCATGACGTAGTCGTAGTATGGAAGAAAATGGAACTGACTGACCATCACAAACAAGAAAGAGTAATTTTTGGAAAGAATAATTTTCTAAAGAATACTGTGATAAGGTCATCTTTATGAATAAAAATGTTTATGGACTTCATGACAATTAAAAGAATCCGACACCACATTTCTAGAAAATTTAATAATAAGTATTCATTGATAAGTATAATATATGATTTTTTATTCATGAAATGGCGAAGCATTCGAGGATGTGGTCAGGTATTGAGAAAAGGGTCATTGCTATTATATCGTAATATTTTACAACATTACTGTTATGCTACCAGAGTAAAAGAACATTTTCCAATTTATATAATTTATTTAGAATTTTGAAACGAATATAATATGGACGTTCCCTTCTCCATTTATCTATTTTATGAATTTGACTCCTGTTTTTCTTGACCATTCATCACTTGAGAGCGGCTGGAGCACTTAAGGTATTTTTTTTTAATGTTCCTTGAAATATGAAGAGAAAAATTTGAAATATTTCCCGGAAAAACCTGAAAATACAATTTTTCCTTCTCCATTTATCTATTTTATGAATTTGACTCCTGTTTTTCTTGACCATTCATCACTTGAGAGCGGCTGGAGCACTTAAGGTATTTTTTTTTAATGTTCCTTGAAATATGAAGAGAAAAATTTGAAATATTTCCCGGAAAAACCTGAAAATACAATTTTTCCTTCTCGCTGTTTTGCGAGCCAATAAATGGCAGTGACTGTTCAAAACGACCACTGCACATACATATCCAGACTAGGATATCCCTTCAGAGTTACATTGATGCATGATGTGAGTGGTGCCACGCCACGCTGCCATTACTTATGAGTCATGTTCGGTATGAGAGATGAAACCGAAGGAGGACACTACTCACATGAATGTAACACTCGACATTCATTACGATTCTCTACCTACAGAGTCGCCAATTAGATATGTAGGTCCTTTTTAGGATTTGATCCAGAAATTAAAAAAAATTACATAGTGAGGTCCAGGTGAGGTTATATTTGCATAGTTTTTTTTATTTTTCAAAGGATTTTGTTCAAATTAGATATGTAGGTTCTATTTGGGATTTGATCAAGAAATTTAACAAAAATTGACCAAGTGAGGTTATGTTTGCATGATTTTGTCATTTTCCAAAGGATTTTGTTCTAATAAGGTGTGTTGTGGGGATGTCGATCCGAAAAGCTTTCTCAATCCCGTTATCTTATCCCGAGATAAGATGTATCGGAAAAGAATCAGATATCATTCAAATGCTTTCATCACAAATTAAAACATACAAATCAATTAAAAAAAAACCCAAATTAACCTCTAAACCAATGTGTTGTAACAAGAGGTACGTTTTCAACTTATACATTTAAAAAAAAAAACAAAAATATTATCAGATATTCAACATATCATAACTGAAGAACCGCTGAAACGATTTTTATGATTTTTGATATGTTTGATTAGTCTCCGCTCCGAATAAGAGAATAGTTATTTGAACATCGGGAAAGATAAAAAAAATATATGAAATAAATTCATTCAACACAACATTTTATTGATTATGAACTCACATTGTTTTGCTTATTTATGAGGCAACAGTGAGCTGACGAAGTTATTTGAAGGTAGCGATGACAGTTCACGATTTATTTGCAAATAATGAGTGGTTGGAACGTGTTGAACTCCTAGCTTTGCTCTATCTTTTCACCTGTTTTACTTATATAAAGAGTAGTTTTAATCACTCTTTTACGCAAGCAGAATCCTCTGTTTTTAAGCTTCATTTTCACATACTAATTGTCACGAAAAGATAAAGGGAACATGAACATGTAATTTTCAATGATTTTTGTAAAACACGTGGATAGGGCAAGTTGGCACATATGATGGCTGTGCAGCATGGCATGGTATGCCATCTTGCCCGAATAGATAATAGCATGCTATAAAAAAATTGTTGTTGTACTCTTACAAAAAGAAAACGGATAGAGGAAAGTACTTATGTTTGAGTTTTTTTTGTTAGTATTTGCGTTTCCTTTGATAGAAGCGTTGTTACAAATATATGTATTTGGTTTTTGTTTTTTTTTTTTTTCTAATAAAAATAGATTAATATCTATCAAATGATTTGTTTTTGTTGAGAATATATTTTTGACAGCTTGTTTTGCCTTTTTCATGTGCGGGCAAGATGGTTTTTTGTACTTTTGATTATTCGATTTTTTTTTGTCTATACGTGTTCCTAATTATTTCTACCCCCTAAAATCAATAACAAACATAACTGGTTGAAAACCAATCACCATGTTTTTCCTTAGTTTTCATCCATCTAAAAGATATGATTTTTCAAAAGATTGATGCAATCTTGCCTGCCTCTCCCCTATTTGCAAGGTTTTTTCCAGAAATATATTACAAGCTAAACAGTAATGAACATAAGTGGGTATACTATACAGACAGCCTAAAATTTGATGAATCTTCACTCCTGCTTCAGTTATTAAAAAAGTAATGGTGCATTTAGGAACTTCAATCTACACCCACCCACAAAAGTGGTGAAACCGCCTAAAAAATGGGTAATTTTTGCTTAGTTCAAGATTTTATAGCTAAACTATCTTTTGCTCAATTGCTGGATAAAAATGTAACAATCGTGAATTTTGAGTTTTAAACTTTGGGATTTTGAATTTTTAAACAATTTTTTTCATTCAAGTGAATCCTGCATTTAGTTTTAAGTTTTGAAATACACTGCGCCAAAAAATTAAGCAATATATTTTTCATAAGACTCAACGAGAGACTCAATCCAAACATCCAATAATGAAAAATGTCATATTATCTTTGAAAAAGCCTCTATCAAGTTGACTCTAACATTTTCATACTTCACAGGGTGGTTTTGATTTCCGAGACATTTCGCCCAAAGGTTAATGAATGGCCAGTGTGGCTCTAATATTGAAACACTCTGTGGATTATACAGGTTTAAATAGACTTTTTCTGTTGTCAAAATATTGTAGTTACATTCACTCTTTGCAAATCAATGTTCGAGTCAACCTGATACATGGTTATTCAAAGAAGGTATGAAATTTTGTATCGGGTCATTTTAACATGTCAAATGAGAGATATATATATATATCGCTTATCCGTTGATTTTTTTGCGCAGTGTATTACGCTGTCACGGCCAAATTTATTAAATTTTGTAATCAACCAATATCGGTTTGTAAACAGCTTATGAAAATTTGTTGAGGTGAGGTCAATCAGGTTGAATGTGGACAGTGACTACTAAGGGGTAAATCGAGACAGAATTTTGGGGCAATTGGGGACAGAAATTATTTCTGCTGAAGAAGTGGAAATGACATTTTCAGATCGTTCTTTGGATGGCCAAGGCATTCAAAGGTTGAGCATGTAGCCGTAAAATCATTTTAATGGAGGTATTAACAGAAGATTCAATTATATCATTAAACCCTTCCCTTAAAGACATTGAAAAAAGTGGAAAGAGTCGAAGTATGATATGAACAGCTATAATTTTTTGGACATCCCTGTATTATACAAGTAAAAAAATAGATTCTTTATCATCTTTACGCAGAAAATGTATACTTGTTAGAAGTCGCTACTTGCAACCATCCTCGAGATATTTGGGTTTGAAATAATGAATACATGTGATTTTGAAATTATGGCGAAGGTGGCGTGGTTTTTTATTGATAGTGCCAAAAAATCTGGATGAGTTTGTCTGATTAAAAATAAATAATAAAATTTGTTTGGAAATGCTTCGTTACAGAGCTACAGGGTGTTAAAGTTTTAATTAGATTTATTTTGCTTTTTTTTACATTTTTTGTCCAAATAATAATTAAATAAGAGTTGTTGATAACATTACACACTAGTCGACTTTTATCTTTTTCACTGAAAATATAATAAAGCAATCATATAAAATATGTAATAACTTCTAGCAGGTTACCTTCGCCATAATGTCAATATTACATGTATTAATTATTATTTCAAATTTAAATATCTCGAGAATGGTTGCACGTGGCGACTTCTAACAAGGACAAGTATATATCCGCGTAACAATGAAAAAGAAATCTGTTCTTAACATAAAAATATAATACAGGTTCGTCCAAAAAAGTTGATGCTGATCATAACAGGTACAAGTTAGAGCCATACTTAGATCAAATTCGAATTTCGCATGATGAGAAACCCCCAAACACAAATTGTCATAAAGAAAATCGTTATTATTTCAGATATTAATTGGAAAAAACAAAAATGAAAATAAAATTTCAGCACCCTGTAGCTCTGTAATGAAGCATGTCCGGATGCATGTTTATAGGAAGTTTTGTTTTTATTTTTAAGCAAGGAAACTCATCCCGAATTTTCTCCCAATAATAATGAAACACCCTGTACAGTAGTTCGGATCAACTTTTATAGAAATAGTTAAAAATCCTAATGCTAATCTGACATCACATATCACCCTATTGGAAGTTGGAACAATCTAATATCCATCATGATGAAGACTGATGGTTCGGTAGTTTGATACGTAATTATTTTCTTACCTGTGAACGGATGTTCTTCATTATTGTACACCTTGTAAATTGGATAAATTAAATTATGTGATTAACGATTCTAGAAATCTTGATTTTCAAAAGTAGATTAGTTTAGTAGGTAAGCTATAAGAGCTACCTAACCATTAATGAAACTCACCTTTTCTCACAAAATGGAACTCACTTTTATTTGAATATTAAGATACTTTTACATCGAAAAACTAATAAGCTTTAATGACTCTCATTCAGATTGCCCAAACGATTCAATTCAATAAAAAAAAAACAGCATGTGGACGTGGACCATGATAAGTATGTCTGCCTCTGTCTGCTCTCTGTTCACTGCTGGAGAATAAATTATTATAATTCAAAATTCAATATTTTCTCAAAAGAAAACACTAAAACAACTCCGATTTTTTCTTTTTTCACACTTGCCTCTTCTAGATGCTACTTACTCTCTACTCAGTCTGTTCTCAGTTCTGTCTTCTGTCTACTCTACCACTACACGCCTCTTTCAGAATCTAGGGATGGCAACGAAGCATCGATATGTTTTCACAATATCGATATTAAGCCCGATTCACACTTCCTATTTAACATAGGTGAGTTCGAGTACCGCTCTGAACGCTCGGAGCGCGAAATTGTCCATTTAAGCGCGTACAATTTTTGGCGCTCCGAGTGTTCAGAGCGAATACTC
This sequence comes from Orchestes rusci, assembly GCA_958502075.1. Lineage (NCBI taxonomy): Eukaryota > Metazoa > Arthropoda > Insecta > Coleoptera > Curculionidae > Orchestes > Orchestes rusci. The sequence goes on from OY293303.1 coordinate 86,639,436, forward strand.
GAACTCACCTACTCATAGCATAGTTGTATAAAGCCGGGTCCACACTTTTTGATTTAATTGTTTCTTTTTTAGGTTCCACTGACGACGGAAGCAGATTCGCTTCCGAAACATTTGCTATTGATAAGTTTTATTGTTAACTAATAGACTCTTCTCCAGGGTGTAGCGAAATAGCCAAAAAAATCTGGTAAATACCAAGAACTTCACATCACTACTTATTAGACCTACATAATTATTCGTTGTCCGGGTCTGCCATGTCGGTCCACAAATACACAGCCGTTATCTATATGGGTATTCATATCTACAGACATTCAGCTCGACGTGTCCGTAAAAGACACGTGCCAGCAACGGCCGGTATTGTCCATTAGATCATCAGTACTTTGCTGACGAGTGTCTGTGGCGGGTCTGCCACGTAACGTACTGGACACGCTACGTGTCGGTTTATATGAATGGACCTTCAATTTCAATCAACTACTTTTCGATATAAAACAAGACTCCAAACTTTCTCAGAAATAGCTATAAATAAGTTGAAAAGCTGATGTGCTTGCGTCTTTGTTTGGCTTGTCTCTGACTCTGCAAAATGCAAATAAAAAACACTGTGGTGTTCAACCAATCAGCCAATTGGGTATTACGAACATGGTCGAAGATTGTCCGAAGAAACTACGAGACTAAAAAATGATGGCGGTTTCATTTTGAGCAACTACTTCAAAAGCGATTGCAGGACATGTAAGAATCGTATGAAAGTATATGCCTTTTGAATGCGTGTATCGTCTACTTTCTGAGCAATGTTGCAGAAACAAAGTATTCAATAAGAGCTTATTGAATGATGAGATTATAGTGCTTTTTTTCGCTTGTCGGACGTAAGAAATTTAGCACGCTGCTACCGGCGGAGCATTTATCCGGCACTCCTGATGTTGCTTCACATCCTAACAAAATTTTGAGATGTTTCAGAAGCGCTAGGCAAGGTTGATGTATTCTTGCCAAACCAAGTATGTATTTGATAAGCGCTTAGTAAGTTTATGATATAAAGTGCTCTCTTTATGACTGCAGACCGTGGGAAATTGAGAATCTTACAGCAGAGTGTGCTATCTGGGTTTTCAGCTCTTTTTTATATTGAAAAATGATTGTATTGTCATCGGCCCTTGATAAGTATGCAAAGTTTCGAATCAATCTGGGCATTTGCGAAGTGTGTGAGAATCGAATTCCAAGATTCCGTTATAAACTCACAAACTTAGATATGCAAGTGGAGCTAATAGAGACCGTGTCATAATAAGAATCTCTCGCTTCGAAAATGTTGTTGTGTAATTCATTTATGGCATGTGACCGTATTTCTATCCTTCCTTCAGTATCCTTCTCTATTCTCGTTACCCTTCAAATTCAACAGCCATACAAAAGAAAACTTTCTGCGTCTTATAATAATTATTTCGTCAAATGGTCACCCTCAAAACATTTTAGAAATTCTAAAATGCCACGAGCCACGCAAAGAACGCAGTCAAAACGACGGTTTCTGATTTAAATTCAACTGTTCTTCCTCTCGTTCCAAACCTACGAACAAGTCTTTGGGAATGCATCGTTGCAATTTTTGACATTTTTATACCCACTACAACTCAAGGTTTCTATATAAGAGGTTGCCTCACTTTTACGGTCATGACGTCATTTGTGTCTACTGTAGCACCACTGCGGCCATTTCTCGAACCATTCCATCATAAAATCAAGAATTTCATTTATCAATGTCTTAACCTTACTATTTATTTCGTGGTGGACGAGAGATTTTTTGCTGTCGATGGTTTTTCTTTTGTGAAATTATCCATTTACGTTTTGAAAACTCTTTATAAGTGTCTTATCCATGGATTTGTCTATCAAATATAGTGTTTTAAAGGTAGGTGTGTCAAGAAATGATCATAATAGAGTTTGTTTACATGTGTTAAACTCAGTTCAACTGTCTACTTTATGTGTATTTGACGTAAATTAAGCTTTTATTATAGTTCAATAGTTTCTTAGTAGAATAAGGTAGGTCTAATAGGTATGAACTAATAGATAAAAAGTTGTTGAAATCTGAGCATTGATTTATTTGAATATACATATTATAGAAAATACTCACATTTGCAGCAGTATTTTCGCTTCCTTTACCAATAATATACAATAATGATGTCCCAAAAGATAATTGTACTCCTCTATTAATATTTTATTTTGATTTAAATGATAAAATTAGCAAGAAATTCAACGTTTCATCAATCATTGATCGAATGACACATGATACGACACAATGCAGTCCGATTCAATTGCATGACAGGAATGACAGAAATTCTGTCAAGAATGCGGACTGTTTCAGACCGCTATCCACAAATGCCGTCATAATTTCCCCCCTTCCGTCTTTACCTCAGGCGAAGTGAGGCAACCTCTTGTATACTGCTCTTGACTACAACTAGCGTACAGCCTAGCCCTAGATTCCGGGCAAATTGTTTGCCACTATCATAAAGAAACCACTGATAGAGCAATTTCCTTAATGGGAGCTGTCAAAGAATGATTTTGGGTCGGGCCCACACGCTGCAAACTGCTGGCGCTGGGGTCGGAGCTATTTGCCGTGTGTGTTTGTTATGCTTCACTAGTGCACACTATTCTACACTACAACACTCAGTATGGCTTTGTTTGTGGAATGTTTGTCTGTTTTTTAGGATAGAATATCTTCACTAAACTAGTAAAGATATTCTATCCTGAAAAACAGACAAACATTTCACAAACAAAAGACACACTCAGTATTGTAGTGTAGAAAAGTGTACACTAGTGGAGCATAACAAACACACCTACTATTGTCAGTATTGTCAATTGTCACGGATCAACGCTATAATTAAGCGTTTTCATGGAGTATGGTATCATGAGACCATTCCAGTTTGGTCTGTCATTAACGTCACTTTCAGCCAATCAGCGAGCTGCAAAGTGACGTTGATGACAGACCAAACTGGAATGGTTTCATGATACCAATAGCCTAGTTTATACCGACAACTTGGTCCGCGGACCAAGTACCAAATTCGGACTATATCCGAACCAAATATTTGGTTCGAATGGTGTAAACAGTTGCGGAATAACCTGGTCCGCTCTTGGTTCGGTACTCGCCAGCAAGTGTACCGAACTAAATTTGGTTCGATCTGGATCAAAATTTTGAGGTTATATTGATTTTTATTATTGTGAATTGTGTTGGTTCTGAGTTTCTAAGGCAATCTGAGCGTACTTATTCATGTTTTTTTTGGTTACGAATTGTGTTGATGAATAATTTCGACTTGTTTTTGACATTTGACGAATTGCGGGCGTACACATTTAGTTCACGCGTTGCAAGACGGTTTAAACGGGCAGGAAGCAAGCATTGGTCCTACCGTACTATCCCCACCAGCTTGGTCCTATCGGACCAAACTAAACGAGTTATCGATGTGAACTAGGCTATAGCCTAGTTTACACCGACAGCTTGGTCCGCGGACCAAGGTACTTAATTCGAAACATATCAGAACCAAATATTTGGTTCGAATGGTGTAAACAGTTGCGAACAAAGCTGGTCCGCTCTTGGTTCGGTACTTGCCAGCAGGTGTACCGAACTAAATTTGGTTCGATCTGGATCAAAATTATGAGGTTATGTTGATTGTTATTATTGTGAATTGTGTTGGTTCTGAGTTTCTCAAGGCAATCTGAGCGTACTCACTTATGTTTTTTATTTATTACGAATTGTGTTAATAAATAATGTCGACTTGTTTTTGACGTTTGACGAATTGCACGCGTACTCATTTAGTTCACGCGTTGAAAGGCGGTATAAACTGACGGGAAGCAAGCATTGGTCCTACCGTACTATCGCCACCCATTTGGTCCTATCGGACCGAACAAAACGAGTTATCGGTGTAATAGGCTAATGTATTGTCAATCTGGACATTCGAAGTAAGTAAAAATAGAGTTCCTGGTGTTTTTCGGTATATAGCTCTCTTTGCCATTCTCACTGCGTTATATATTTTTGGCTTTCTGTAACGAAATCAGAAAAAGTCTCATTTGCGTTCCATTTTTTCCAATTCACTCCCCATGCTCCATTGTCGATAAATTATCATAACGCTGCAAAAGAAGTTTCACTTCAAAAATAGTGCTCTGCATTATTTATCGATCTATCGTTACATCTAGCTTATTGTACTTTCGATACATCGATGCTCTGACGTCATATTTTATGAAAACCGCCCTCCCTAATTGTATGGAGTTAAGAAAATGACAGATTAAAGGACTGGTGGAGCACATTGATTAATGACACCAAGCACCAAGGTTTAGATCGGAAAGCTTTGCCATTTGACAGAACACTCTTTATTGTCATAGGAAGTTCATTTAGCGACAATGGGATGTCACTACAATCGCGGTCTTATCCGCTTACGATAAATTCTACAGATTCAGCACTTTTCCGCTGAATAATTAGCCGATTTCAAGTGAATTACCAAAATGAATTGGTATTTACCGCGGTTATTTTCTGGCAGATTTAGGAAGTGGAAACTCAAGTGACGTCAGAGAATGGTGACCGCTGATGTCGCTTGAACGAACTGGTATTTACCACTTTCACCAGTACCTATGCCGGATTTGTTTTGCTTTTGAATTATTTTCTAATACGTAAAATTTCTGACTCTAAATTATTGAAGACTTTGTTTGATTTGTTAGGCTCGTTTTTTTTTGGAAAAAAAACATTTTTTTTTCCTAGTTTTATACCATAAGATGGATATAGATATGGTTTATGCTCAGTATAAACCTTTCCATTTTCGGTCAGCTTTTGTTCCTTATTTATTAATTTCAAAATCATCACATAACCTTCAACTGCGTCAAACTCAAAAACAGGTCTCAAGTAAGGTAAATACCAAAGAAAATTGGTGATAAGTATGACAGAAAACAGCTGAGTCATGACGTCACAAATTAAGAATAAAAGTTATAACCATTTTCGCTTGAACGTTGTGGTAAATACCAAACTGAAATGGTTAATACCAATTTATTTTGGTCATTCGCTTGAAATCAGCTATTGATTCCATTTTTGTCAAGGGTGGAATTTTGATTAAATTTGGCCCATGAAAAATACAAACAATATTATACAACTATTTAATACAAAGTTTTCGGAATACAAATAGGTATATTTAGCAGTATTTATGGTAACATAAATTTTGAAACATGATCGTAGGATTCGTAAGTCATCTGATACCTACATCAACTTTTGATATTGTTAGATGTAGCTTATTATATAAAACTAGATTTTTGGCGGTCTTTGGATGAAAATATCATTTATTAAAGTTGATTTACCTCGACTTATTATATTTGCTGAATTGAGTGCTTAATCGTAAGCACCTTTTTTTCGACAAAATTGTCAAATGAAATATGACATAATATGTCATTCGAATTTTGTAACGGATGAATGCGTTTTTGATTCTGTTGCTTGATTTGAATTTAAAATTTGCTGAAAAATCTGCTTTTTTTGAGGTGAACTTTGGCGAACAATTGCAGTTGAAAGAGTTCATATTCATTTGTTCGCATATCGTTCGATTTTTCGGGTTTTCTTCTCTTTTTTCAGGATTTAGGTTCAAGGGGCCCCACAATGGCTGACCATCGAGAACTTTTCACTTTCAGCCAAGAACCGAGCCATCATAAATTTAATGTTGTGTTCCGAAGTGTGAAAACAAAGACGGTATCAGGCGTCGTTTTCAGTGAAAAATGAGATGTTTGCAGTATGGCTGAATGTTATAAAGCCCAAAGGACATGACACTTCGAAAGGTCGTGAAAGCTCATTAACTTTATGTACTTTTTTCGCTTTTCCACCTTATTTCGCAGAACCGAACCACATTAATGAGAACACACGGTATAAACTATTGTATTTTTCTTTTTTTTTTTATTAAGGTTAGGTATACAGAAGCTGCTACCTACACATCTCATCAGCATGGATCATAATTACAGTGCGAGATCATTTGTAACAGGTAACAGATTTACAGTTTCGTCTTCCCGAAGTTGCTTCGTTTCTGAGATAGGTACAGGACGTTAAAGTTTTTTTTTTAAATAAACACTAATATAGATTCATAGTTTGTTCTATTGATGTTTAACGAATTTTAAATGAAAATAAACGTACATTTGAGCTGGTTGCGACTTTATTGTCATTCTACTTTTGTCTCCATGCATGATTTTTCAGGAAATTTGATACACTGATCATTTTCGTTGCCATGAGTTTTATTTCCATTTAAACATTATGCTTATTCATCATATGTAATCATTGATATCAGAAGTGGATAGAATTGAATTTTTTGAATTCTGTGGTTTCACCATCGCTAAATTATTTATTTAAACAAAAATATTATTTGATTACAATCTATTCCTTCTGATTTCAAAGCACTTAAGTATATCAATAATTGGAATAACGATTTGATTGACTAATAAAATGAAACATTATTTGGAGATTTAGGTATATTCAACAAAACTTTTTCATCATAAAACAATACAAACAATTCCGTCTATCATCGGATAACCGTAAAATAATGTCTCTTCAATCATCAAAGTCAAGTCTGTCTATTAGTATGAGTTCTACATTTTCATTCTATATAGGGATAGGGTTGTTGTCAAGTCTTAAATCCATACATTCCTTTAGAGATGTGATAGAGGAGGAGTGAGGAGTAAATTTAACCCCAATATGCATTATGCACAAGTTCATGATTTTTTAGATATTTCAATTTTGCTGTAGATTCAAAAATCTGCATACCTGTCCGAAAGAATGTATCGAATTACCAATAACCCTGTATAGTGTTCAAATGTTTCATTCACTTTATGTTTGTGAATTTGTTCAAAGAATCTTCATGTAAAGTTGTGTTCATATAAAAGTCATACAGCTATTTTTGTTTCTTCTGATATAAATATATTGTTCGATTTTTTTTTATGAAATAAAATAGGAAATAGGTATGAAAAAGATCCCTTCATCCTCCATGTGCCTATAAATCAAATATCGTGTATGACTTTTATGAATACAACTGTACATAATGCTAGGTTCAAAATATTTTGAAACTCAATTTTATCACTAAAGAGCAAAAAATTCAACCCATATTGCCTCAACTTTCATTCTTTTCCTTTTTCAGTTATGTTTTGCGATACCTATCTTTTTTGTACAGTTAGATTTGGGATTTTTTTTCTAAATTTCAAATTCATACCTACAGTATTGGTCCAAATTTAGATTAAGTAAGTAGATAGACCGCCTAAAATTTGATAAAACTTAGACTCTATATCATTTATCAAAGAACTGATGGTGCATTTAGGAACTTCAATCCATTTGTCAGTTTGCATGTCCTGGCAATTTTTTGAAAAAAATTGTTTAGTGCTCTATTTTCACGTACAAAAAAAGGACAACTTTCAAAACTTTTTTCTGTGTAGTTTTTGATAAAAATGTCTAGCCCCATTCGAAAGAGGGGCAAAAACTATGTACTTCCTGAAAATTTCACAATAATTGGAGTTTAGCTATAAAATTTAGAACTTTGCAAAAATTACCCATTTTTGAAGAAATCATGAAAAATGGGTCATTTTTGCCAAGTTCAAAATTTTATAATAGACTATCCTTTGTTCAATAATTGTGAAATTTTCATGAAGTACATAGTTTTTGCCTCTCTTTCGAATGGTGCTAGCTGTGTTGCTCCTTTTTTTGAACATGGAAAAAGGGCACTAAACAATTTTTTGGAAAAAATCGCCAGGACACGCAAACTGACAAATCGATTGAAGTTCCTAAATGCCCCATCGGTTCTTTGATAACTGATGTAGGGTCAAAGTTTTATCAAATTTTAGGCGCTCTATCTACTTATAGCCAATAATACTGTAGGTATACTTACATTAATTCCTCTTGTTAATGTCAATCTCTTTCTTACTCATAATTAACAGTAATTGAGTTAATATGTTTGATTTTAATAATATGCGTCGAATTTTTAGCACCTCACTATTACTATCAATCCCCCTTAAACATTATTCTATGCTATCAATAACTTATTTATGTCAATGTGAAGTTTAATAATTTGAATAGATTCATGTCATGTTAAAATACAAATGAGTTTCAATACTTCCCTCTATTACCCTGATACTATCATCAAAATATGTGATATTTTATGGTTTATGGACGAATTTTAAATGTTCGTTCATAATGCCATAAAATTCACATAATTTTGATGAAACAAAATAAAAACCCCAAAAACAAACATTCTGACAATATTTTGATAGTTATCAGCTGTTTTATGTCAGTTTGTCAGCATTAGTTCATTTAGCGACGTATAGGTGGATTGAAAAGTGTGTTCTATTGGCTCTTATGAGAGTTTCCGATCTAAACCTTGGTGGAGCACTCTGGAGCAGTGGGATTTCGACCAGTCGTTACGTCTCGTTACGAGACCGGCAGTCGGGATCGGTGTCTGTATCGACCATAGACTAATAGTGTTTTCGATTGGGAAAACAAGGGCTGCACTGGGTTTGACCTCGGGCAAAACCAGTCATGATGAAAATTTTCTCTAGGGCAATCCCAATCGAACATACATTTTTTATCGAGTGCTATAATATTGCACGGTGAAATTCCGATTAAATTGAAATTGGAATCATTGAACTTCTTGAAAATCTAATATTATGTTGTCTCTGCGTAGCGGCTGAAGTAGTGACTCTGAACTAAACTAATTATTAGAAGTCCATTTTTCATTGCCAAATGACAAAATCTTGAGACCAATCAATAGTTTTGTATTATACAGATCATAGATAGGTACTAGGAACAACTTTTTTGAGAAATTAGGTATATGCACCAGCTCTTAAATGCAATTAATTCAGTTTTGAGTAGGTACTCGTTTTCCATAACTCGTCAACGCCAGTATTTTCTTTTTTCCGCACTACTAGATTCCAACAATAATAACTCCAACTCGAAATCTGTTGTCCACTCACAGAATCACCTCACGCGACGTTTATATCCACCATTTTTCATGATTTTTTTCAATTTTGCTAATGCACTAAAATTGCACTATACCAGCACGAGCTCAAAGATCTCGTGCCGAAAAATCTGCACTTAGTGCAAAACTCATTGACCCGGTTTCCCAATCGAACATAAAAATCCACTCGATTTCTACCAATCGAACATAAATATTGCCCGAGTGTTGCACCAGTGCTGCCCGATTTTACCAATCGAAAACGCTATAATATTATATACCCAGGTATCGACTGAAATTCGATTCTAATTCGGTCTCGTTTAACTGTTTAACATACCGTTTTCACTCGTAGCTGCCTAACTTCAAACTTATTATTTTTATAGGTTAGGTGAATATTTTTATTTAGCAAATACGATTACCTATCCTAAATATATGTTGAAAATTATCATATAATGTTTGTGAAGGCTTCTGGAAACTTGATTTTTAAAAATATCATGTAAAAGAGCTTACTGAGGCAAGAGGCAACCACGCGCGGCTACTTCCTAGTTGGTTTGAGAACGTGTATTTTTAAACTCAACGTTGGTTTGTACCACAAATCCACCAATACAAGACTATCTTTAAAAATAGTGAATTTTAGTTGAGTCCCTCGATGGAACAAATCCTTGAGTCAACAGTATAATGTTTTGTTAATATAGTTAATGCAACAATAAGACTCCAACTTTTGAGAAACTGCTTTTTTTATTTTAATGCGGGGTCATTGTGCTTTCTTTTTCTTCAAATCGTAGTTGTCCATCAGCATAAGCCGTCCGTGGCATAAGCATACAAATAAATCAATTAATAACGATTTGAACTATCCTCATCTGAAATTGAGGAGCAAATTGATTTTCCACTCACGGAGTGACGTGAGGGATCATTATTTTTTTATAATTCGTAAAGAGCCAATGAAATAAAAACAAATATCGTCAACAACTTATAAACATGGGTTGGTTCTCTTCCAAAACCCTCATCCATTAGTTTGTGAAAGTATTTAAAAATAATGACCAAAATCATTTAGTCACCACAATCAAACTAGAATATGATCTAAATAATGTTTATTCACTCACAATCGCGCTTAAAAATTGAAAACTACTGTCAAATTAATATTTGAAAAAGTGGTGAACATTTCTGAAAAGTGAGGTCTGTTTTTCCATTTCGGGACTGGGGATGGTCTCGTCTGATTTGACATTTCAAAACGACACGTGGACGAGAGGTTTCGACGATTAGAATCGCAAACTGGCCGTAGTCGTGACGTGACGTCTCGAAATAGCGAATTAGAATCTGGGGGCAGACCTAGAAACTAGGCACTAGCCTAGTTTACACCAAAAGCTCGTTTAGTTCGGTCCGATAGGACCAAGTGGGTGGGGATAGTACGGTAGGACCAATGCTTGCTTCTCGTCCGTTTACACTGCTTTGCAACGCGTGAACTAAATGAGTACGCGCGCAATTCGTCAAACGTCAAAATTATTTATCAACACAATTCGTAATCAAAAAAAACATAAGTGAGTGCGCTCAGATTGCCTTGAGAAACTCAGAACCAACACAATTCACGATAATAACAATCAACATAACCTCATAATTTTGATCCAGATCGAACCAAATTTGGTTCGGTAAACCTGCTGGCAAGTACCGAACCAAGAGTGGACCAGCTTAGTTCGCAACTGTTTACACCATTCGAACCAAATATTTGGTTCTGATAAAGTTCGAATTTAGTACTTGGTCCGCGGACCAAGTTATCGGTGTAAACTAGGCTACTAGCCTAGTTTACACCGACAACCGCGGGGTTAAAGGTTAAAAGAATCCAATTTTTTAAATGGTATGGTACGCCAGTAGGGTACGCCCCTGATTAAAATTTTGAAATTCTGAGCTCAAATTCTCATTCAGCATTAAAAGTTTGTATGATGTACCAAATTTCATGATTTTTGTATGTAAGGTTTCGGAAATATTGAGGAAAAACCGTCTTCGGGGTGCCCTATTTAAAGGGGCGTAGCTCCCTTAGGAAGCATTTTTCGGCAAATGTTTATAGGAACTTTTTTTCATGAAAATACCCCAGGAATCACACAACGAATTTTTTACCAATCTTTAGGAAACACCCTGTATATACGCATGCAGGGGCTCTTAGATGTGCGGATTGGATGAGTATTATTATCGTTAATTAATTATTAAATATATAACCTCACTTTTTGGTTCCTTCTACCACCTAGACTTTCCAATTTCTTTCTCCAATTAATTCTTCTGCAATATCTAAACGCAAAACTACACTGGTGCCTTTCTGAGGAATTTGTATCATCAAACTGTTTGCCTTGTCAGCTGCTTAGCTTCAAAAACTCAAATTTCCATACGTTATCTCATAAAAGCATGTTAACTGCACGCACGTTATACGAAGCCTGTTATTTCAACAAATATCATTCGAACATAACGTATATACGTTATGTAGATAACGTAAACGCTGATACAGCATAGCGATTTCAGGAAAATAACATATAGGCGCATAACGTTCATGTTATATTTAACGTACCTAAATGATACAGCATACGGCTGATTATCTATTTTGATCATGGCAAAAACCGTTAAAGGCATTCATGTCATTCGCTTTTGATAATTTCAATTTCTGAAAAATATAGAATCAATTTTTATATCAAAAACTCAAAATTAGTATTTACAATAAATTACATGAGGCAACGTCGCTCAAACGGCCTCGTGTATGACAAATGCCACTCCCCTTAACATAGGCGCTTGAGGACACGGTAATTCGCTCAACTCGATCATCTTTTGTCTTTTTTTTATTAACGTGAAGCAAAAAGAGAAGAACTCGGTAGCTGATGATATTGGTTTATCGAATCTCTCTAAACTATTGCTTATGTAGGGGCTCCATATTCACAAAGTGTTTATGAATGTCTGCCTCTGTCTATTTTATTTTTAGTCTAAGGTTAGAAGTGCTTTTGAGATTGATGATTTAACACCTTCATATTATTCGCGAAAAAATTATTGTATTGATTTTTTTTTGGTATGTCAAGGTGAAGTCCATGTTTTGTGAACCTGTAGTGAAGAAATTTGCTACAGCACACTCAAAAATCAAAAACTAAGATTCATTATTTACTATACACGGTCGGTGGTACCACAAAAAAGGGTTTATTGTTTTGTGTACGTTCATGAGGAACCAGCTGTAACATAAATGACGAGTAAAAAGCGGATAGTCATAATTCAATCATTGTTGGGGTTGAATACTGAAATTATTGGTATTCGAATACGAATCCTAAATACTGTATTCCAAGTTGTATTTGAATACTAAATTTAAATTTGAATAGATTTTGAATGCGGAAACTAAAAAAAAAACAAGGTAACCAAAAAATACAAGGACTGCAAAATGTAGTTTGATCTCCCGGACTATTAGATTTTTTGTTTGACTTACTTTTATGAGTGACAGACGGGGACAAAATAATTCTCGCGACCAGCCGTGTTTAACGACAGAAACGTATGAAACTCGATATATTGGGCTATTATAAGCATAAGTGCTGGCGGCCAAAAATGGTTGAATTCGACCCCTTCACAGGGGTAGTTTATTCGAATCATGATGATTTTCAATCAATTCGTTCGGCTATCCGTGTTTAACGACAGAAACGTATGAAACTCGATATAATGAATCATTCTAAGCATTAGTGCTGGCGGCCAAAAAATCGTTGAATTCGATCCCTTCAAAGGGGTAGTTTATTCTTGATGATTTTCAATAAATTCGTTCGACTATCCGTGTTTAACGACAGAGACGTATGAAACTCGATATATTGGATTATTATAAGCATAAGTGTTGGCGGCCAAAAAATGGTTGAATTCGACCCCTTCAAAGGGAAAGTTTGTTCTTGATGATTTACAATAAATTCGTTCGGCTATCCGTGTTTAACGACAGAAACGTATGAAACTCGATATATTGGATTATTATAAGCATAAGTGCTGGCGGCTAAAGAATGGTTGGATTCGACCCCTTCAAAGGAGAAGTTTATTCTTGATGATTTTCAATGAATTCGTTCGGCTATCCGTGTTTAACGACAGAAACGTATGAAACTCGATATATTGAATCATTATAAGCATTATTGCTGGCGGCCAAAAAATCGTTGAATTCGATCCCTTCAAAGGGGTAGTTTATTTTTGATGATTTTCAATAAATTCGTTCGACTATCCGTGTTTAAGGACAGAAACGTATGAAACTCGATATATTGGATTATTATAAGCATAAGTGCTGGCGGCCAAAAAATGGTTGAATTCGACCCCTTCAAAGGAAAAGTTTATTCTTGATGATTTACAATAAATTCGTTCGGCTATCCGTGTTTAACGACAGAAACGTATGAAACTCGATATATTGGGCTATTATAAGCATAAGTGCTGGCGGCCAAAAAATGGTTGAATTCGACCCCTTCAAAGGAAAAGTTTATTCTTGATGATTTACAATAAATTCCTTCGGCTATCCGTGTTTAACGACAGAAACGTATAAAACTCGATATATTGAATCATTATAAGCATTAGTGCTGGCGGCAAAAAAATCGTTGAATTCGAACTCTACCAGTAGTTCATCTGCGACTAGGTTCCAGAGGAGAGGGGACAAGACTCCACCCTGGGGGCAGCCTTTAGCTGCCTCTATAGTTACAGTTTTGTCAAGCATAGTTGCTTGAATTCTCCTAATTTTCAGCATGTTTCTTATCCACCTACAAACTGTGTCTTTAATTCCACGCCGATTGATTGCGGTGGTCATTGAATCGAAGGAGGTGTGATCAAATGCTCCTTCTATATCAAGGAATGCAGCTAGGGCAACTCCTTGGTTGTTCAGTGGTTGCCCTATTTTATGAACAAGTTCATGCAGAGCAGTTTCACATGATTTACCAGGTTGATAGGCGTTTTGGTTTTTGTGTAGTGGCCTCTCTATTAGGGAGGTCTCCCTATAATGTGCCTTTCAATCACTTTCTCCATCGTTTTGAGTAGAAACGACGAGAGATTTATTGGTCTGAATGCCTTGGGCTGAGAGCTATCTTTCCCGGGTTTCGGTATAAAGACCACTCGTGAGAGTTTCCATATCATGGGTATGTGTCCCGTTGCCAGGCTTGCTCTGAATAGTTGGCAAAGCATCGATATGAGTTGGGCTTCGCCCTGCTGCAGGTGTGCCGGTATTATCCCATCGCATCAAGGTGCTTTGTATGGTTCGAATGAGTTTATGGCCCATTCGATTCTATTTGGTGTCACAATCTGTCGGGCTATGACCCAATCATCTCTTGATCCTCTCATCCGGAGGATCTCAGGAGATAGGGAGTTGGTTCCCTGTTGCGAGTTGATTATGGTCGAGTCTGGAAAGTGTGCCCTGAGTAAGTGTCTCAATGGTTTCTTCGCCATTTTTCGTGTATTCCCCATTTGGTTTCTTTAGTGTTTCAATTGGTGGAAGGGGGTCTTTAGCTAGGATTCTCTGAAGGCGTGCGCCTTCCGAGGTTTTTTCGACCTCAGTGCAAAACTTCCTCCAGGAGTTCCTCTTAGCTTCCCTTACTTCTTTGTTGTATTTCGTCAGAGTATGGTGGTATTCATCCCATTCACCGGTTTCTTGGCCACATTGAAGAGTCTGCGTGTTTCCCCCTTCATCTTGTCAAGTTTCTCGTTCCACCAGGTTGTGTCCTTACATGAAGAACGCCGAATTAGCGGACAGCTTTGTAGGTATAAGTAAATTATAGCGTTTTGTAGTTGTTCCGCTACCACCTCAACATCAAATCTGTTACGCATACGTTCCTTGATCCCGCTCAACCCCGCCTCCAGCTCCTCCCGGTATTCAGTCCAGTTTGTTTTGCGTGGGTTGCGGTACATTTCTGACGGCTTGTCAATACTATTGATTTCCATCAGTATATACCTATGGTCCGACAGGGATGGTTCATCGGACATGCGCCACCGCTGGATATACGGGAGGTGGACAGAGTGACATCAATAACTTCCGACCGTATGCGGTTTGCAAAAGTAGGCTTGTTGCCCTTGTTTAGAATCTCTAAATCATGGGTTATAATAAAATCCAATAAAGACTCATCTCTTTTGTTGATATCGCTGCTCCGAGGCTATTATGATATCCTTCTGGGTTGGTTCCTTCCTCTTTGTAGCTTAGTTGGACGGCTACTTGATCCCTGGAATTTAGTTCTTTAATATTGAGAGCCTGCACTCCGTTTCTCACGTATTTGCAAGCTCTCACGTTACCTGTTGATTGCTCCTTGTAAAAGATCTTACCTCCAGTGTTTCCTAGACCGGCTATTTATTCCTTCGTAATCCAGGGTTCTTGGATGATGGCCAGGTCTATGTTTTTCTTTGCCAGCTGTTGGCAAAGGGCAGCAGATGCTCCCTTACTGTGCTGAAGGTTTATTTGTATTACCCTCAGCATTGGGAGCCTCCTTCTTGAGAAGTCTGAAGGTTAGCTGCGATCCCAAAGTAGGCCCGGAGATTCCGGTTTTGCAGCTCCTTCAGAGATCTGCTGTCAAGACCGACAATGAGTGTCATGACCCCATTGTCCGTCTTGTGGCTGATTATTCTCCAGTCCTTGGTCTTCAGCCCCATGTTCTGGGTTTTGAGGAACTGGAGAGCTTGTGCCGGTTTCTTGATTCCCGCGGATTTTGTCGGTATCCAGACAGCAGCCCTCACGACTGGCACCACTCTGTGTGCCAGGCCAATCCGAAGAATGGTTCCCTCGTAGGGGCTGAAGCCTGGAACCACCCGCAGCAGCCAAGTCTTGGCAGCTTCATTGGCGCAAGTGATATAAATCACCCCACCTCTGGAGCTGTTGTTCTTGAACTGAGGACCAGTTCCGGGTTCGCATTTGAACACTTCCCGGAGTAGAGACTGTTGTAGGCCTCTACACTGCTCCTCAGTGAAGGTTTCATCCGGATATTTCTCGGAAGTGATGGCCATTCTAAGCCCGGCTAGGGTTTCGCTGTAAGTTTTCCCAGTTGATGTACTGGGTGTTACTTCAGCATCCCCCTGCCGTGACCTTTTCTTGGCGCTTTTTTCTGGGGTTGGTGTGTTGCCTCAGAGAGACCCCTCTTTGCAGAGGATTTGTTTGCAGGGGTCCTAGGTTTACCTGATGCTCCAGGCTCTGAGGCCCGAGCATCAGGTTTCCCAGTGTTCCCTGAGTTATTCGGGAGGGTTCTATTCCCGGGATTCCTATTTGTCCTCGGTTTACGAGGCCGTATAGGCTCTCCCTTGGCTTTAGCCCTCTCGATCGCAAGCTTCCTTCGCTGGGCTCCGGAAAGCTTTGCCATTTTGTTCAGGCTGATGTTGCCAACGCCTGTACTAATGGCAGATACACCGGCACCGGGGATTGCATCACTGCTTTCCTGGTTACCCGTGGTTGGTTCATGAGTTACATCGAGGTTTGGTTGTTCCTCGGATGCCAGAACGTGTGATTGGCCCTCCTCAAAATCCGTGGGACCAGCGTTGGCCACCGGGGCTTCCACCCGGTCGGAACCAACGCTGAGATTGAAACTCACTTGGGGTACAAAGTCCTCAGGTTTGTCACACATCGTTCTTAGGTGATGGTTTTGGTCCGCCCCGGGGTATTTAATTTCCCCGGTACCTCCCATATCTGGGAGAAATTCCCCTATCCGCCACCTGGGGAGGCGCCCGATGGGGGACCAGCAACCCCCACGGAAATTAAATTATTAAGATACATAGTTTCTTTGGAAGCCTCCGTTACAGCCATGTACTCCGCCTCCGCACTACTTAAAGCAACAGTCTTCTGCTTTCTGCACTCCCATGAAATTGCACCACTTGATAGTTTAAAAATATAACCAGTATATGACTTCCTATCATTGACATTACTTGCAAAATCCGCACCTACAGAACCCATCAAATCTAAATTATCTTTTCTATATTTTAAACAAAGAGTTTTAGTACCCTGTAAATATCTTAATATTCTTTTAGCACACTTCCAATCTTGTACTGTAAAACAAGTATTGTATTGACTGAGAAAATTTACCGCAAAAGTTATATCGGGCCTTGTCAAAACTGACATATACATTAGACTGCCCAAAAGTTGTTGATATGGCAACTTTTCACAACAAACACTTGAATCTTTTTCATCAAAACTGATATTTTTCTCCATAGGGGTACTAACAGGTTTACAATTACTCATGTTGGATCGTTCTAGAACTTCATTGATATATTGTTCTGGATCCAACAAAATCTCATGATTTTTTCCATTTATTCTGACTCGCATGCCCAAACACTGACTAGTCTGACCAAGATCTTTGATTTTGAAGTTTAAAGCTAACTGCCTTTTCAAATCTTCAGTTTCGGCTTCAGAATCAGAAAAATTGAAAAAATCGTCGACATATAAGGCTATGATGGTTATGAAACCGTCCTCAGCCTTGACAAAAATGCAAGGTTCATAGACACTCTTTTTGAACTGCAAACTAAGAAGTAAACTCTCGACTTCTTCGTACCAAATTCTGGAGGACTGTTTCAGCCCATAAATGGCCCTATTCAGCTTCAAAACATGATTTTTCAAATTTTCACTGTCATAGCCCTTTGGTATTTCCATGTAAACCTCCTCCTTCAGTTTTCAATTCAAAAAAGCTGTTATCACATCCAAATGTGTGATCTTTAAATTTAGTTGAACCGACAAAGCAAAAAGCAACCTCAGAGTTGTATGCCTGACAACTGGGGAAAAGGTTTCATCAAAATCTATACCAGGCCTCTGACTGAACCCTTTTGCAACTAATCTGGCTCTTAACGTAACACTGCCATTAATGTTTGGTTTTCTTTCAAAAACCCACTTTCGACTGACCTTTAGGCAACACAACCAAGTCCCACGCACTGTTTTGTCTAAAACACTCCAACCCACGCTTCATTGCGCTCGCCCACTCTTGTTGATCAGGACCTGCGAGAGCCTCTTCCACTGAACCTGGATCTCCCACTGAATCAGGAATTACCTCGACATCTGGATGGTCTGGAGCAGAATACATGACAAAGTCATCAAAACGTATGAGTTTTCTTGTTCTTTGTGATGATCTTGGAACTGCTGGTTCTGCTGTTGGTGTAGTGATGTTGGTATCTTCATCAGGAACATATGCTGTCATTTGAAGAGTCGTTCAGGTCACTTTCAGAAGATATTGGCACTTCTGGATCAGTATCTTCGTGAGCGCTTTCTTCAACATTAAAATCTTCTTCTTCACAGACATTTGGTTAAAAATACATGCTCTCATCATCTTTTGGCTGCTTCTCAATGACATATACATCTCTACTTGTAGATATTTGATTTGTTACTGGATTAAAAAGTCTATAACCCTTTGTGGTTTCAGAAAATCCTACTAGAATCAATTTTTCAGATTTCTCATCCCACTTCTCTCTCTTTTCTTTGAGAATGTCATTTTCTTTGGGAATGAGTCATTGCTTTGCTCCCAAAAACTCTCACATTACTCAGATTCGGTTTTTGGTTAAAAAACATCTCATATTATGGTGTTCTGGGAATATTAAATACTGGAGATCTATTTCTCAAGTAGCAAACGGTGTTGACAGCTTCTGCCCAAAAGCGTTTCTCCAAACCAGCCTCGTAAAGCAAACATCTAGCCTTCTCCACCAACGAGCGATTCAATCTTCCCGAAAGTCCGTTTTGCTCAGGAGTATATGGGTTCATTGTCTGATGGATGATGCCTTGTTTCTTCAAATAGCTCTGGAATACTGCACTTGTATATTCACCATCATTATATCTGATCGGAGAACTTTAATTTTCCTGTCCAACTGCTTTTCAACCATACACTGGAAATCTTTAAACTTCTCGAATGTTTCATCCTTAGACTTGATGAAATAAATGAAACTCATTCGACTGAAGGTCATCCTGGAAGCTGATAAATTATCTTGAACCACCAATTGAAGTTGTCTCCATGGGTCCAGCAACGTCACTATGTATCACATCAAGAAGACCTGTTGCTCTGGTTCCTTTATGTCCGAAGGGGTGCCGAGATTGCTTTCCCTCGCAGCACACTTCACAATTCTGCTTTTTTATCTTCGAATTGTCACTGAAATTCACTCCTTCTGCTAGACCATCTCTCAATTTGTTCAGATAAGTTGAATTTATATGATCTAACCTCTTATGCCAGGTTTCACAGGTAGCTTGACCAACAAAAGAACACTCTTCATGAACATCATCGATTTTGTAAACACCATCAATCAGAATAGCCTTGGCAACCATAACTTTATCGGAATTGTAAATCTCACACATATTTTTCCGAAATTCAATGGTATTACCTTTATTCAAAAGCTCACTTACAGACAATAAGTTTGTTGTCAAGTCTTGAACGTAGTGTGTATTTTGAATTTCTATCTCAAATGTTTTTCCATCTAAACAAGTGAGAATTTCAACTTCACCACAGCCTTGCACTGGAATTTTGCTTTTGTCAGCAATCAGCAACCATAATTTCACTTAGGGTTGATTCGTTGATTTCCTCTGATTTATCAGCCAATCTTTCCTGCATGTTAGGTGAACACTCGCACCAGAGTCCAAAAACCATTCTTTGTTGTTGAATTTCGAGGACAGAAAGACAACATTGAATGCACCTTTCGTTTGACTATTGTGATCACTTTTTAACTGATTTTGTGGGCACTTTGACATAAAATGTCCCGGCTGTTTACATTTATAACAGATGATATCCTTCTTTTTCCTGTTAACATTCGGTGTATGTTTGGTTGCAGCCGATCCATGACTTTCATGACGTTTCTGTCTAGGGTTATGGTAGTTACCTGCTTTACCGACAAAAGCACTAGCGGTCGGATTTGCGTAACTTCCGCCATCTGCCTGCATGTCGAGCAACTCAGCCTTGATGGAATCTGTGGTGATGTTGATTGGGTTGTAATAAACTGAACAGTATTCAATTCATTATGTACAGTATAATATCACAAGCAGTCAGTATAATATTGTAAAAGACTCAGTATTTCTGTTAAAAATGATGAGTGAAAATGGAATGTTTGAGGAGCAGTAAAAGTACTATTTGGCCTGTATTTCTATCATATACTTATAAATACAATATACCGCGGGCAGCTTGTCGGGACTCCCGCGAGGATGTTGAAATAGGCATATACTTTTACACATAAGTCTGTCCTTGGTTAGGAGATTGAATTATGCGCAGAATCGATTTTCGAGAATTGTGATTCGCCGGCTGAAACATGGCGGAAACAGTGCTGCATGCTTAATATCAGCTGTTGTATCGACGTATTTTTCGCGGGATTCCAAAAAAAAATGACGTGAATTCACATGTGGGGTGGGCGATAAATATTATGAGCATGAGTGGAAAATATGTTCATGAATTCATCTTATCTGATCCAGGATTTTGTGTTTAGGTGTGAGATTGCATAAGATTTAACATTTTTGTGCAACAAAATCCCTACAAAATATTATTTATTATTGATTCAAAAACGATTTGAATTAGTTTCGTGATTTGTTCTCGATTATACATTGAAATATTATAGTTACTTAATAGTTTTTGAAGCAATATAGGTATCACCAGAGATTGGTAAGGTTTTACTTTATAAACTTTGTGTACCTAGGTAGGTATAATGTTTTTGTCATTATTATCGCTCATATTTATAACAGTTCGAGGTATTTGCGGTAGATATCTTAAATCAAGTGAGATTAATTCAGAGGTAGGTGAATAGACGATAGAGAGTAGACCGATATCGGCGTTCTTCTAGTTTTGTAACAGAAGGAGTAATACACGGAGATTTGGAAAATCAAACAGCTCTTTCTTGGTTTCCACCATATTTGTATTCATAAGTATGTTTTTCACTAATGAAATAAGGGTAAAATCCATCAATCAAGCTTTTAGAATATGCCATAATATACATAAATAAAACAAAAGCTCCCATAAGCGGGCAGTCACGGTTCCAGCTTTTTTGTTCGCTTATGGGAGGTGCCCGCTTAAGAGAAAATTTCATCGAATGTTCATATTATACTTATAAATAAAAGTATATACAAATGTGTTAAAACATAGATTTAAAATTGGTTCCAAGAAATTTGACCGTTTAAGGGAGATAATCGCTTATTAGAGCTGCCCGTCAAGGACTTTATTATAAAATCAAAAGAAAATAGTAATTTTCTGTGCGGTAGTGCAATCACACAGTTCATAGGTCTTACTAAACTTTCTAACCTTATACTTACTTCTCAGAGACACTTCGACAAACTGTTCCAGACCTTTCCAGTTTTCAAGTTTAAATTTAGTGAAATATCCATATAGGTAATATGTACCATTTTATAATATAGTCTTATTATAAAATGTATGTACTTATATGGAAATATCTTATAGGTACAATTTTTGATGTATAACTGGTAGTGATCGACCGATATGACTTTTTTAGCCTTTAATTTAAATATTTCAAATTTGTAAACTCAAATCATTTGTCGCGCAACGCAAGATGAAAACCTTAAAATAGAACTTTGACACCGTTAGTGTTTAAAAAAAAAAGTGTTTTTTATCCAAAAAAAAACGGGTCAATTTGGAAAAAATAATTTTTAATTTTTGTTTGCTGTTTTGTTAGTTATCCATTAACAACTCATTTACGTAATTTGCAATGATTCTTTGTTAAAAAATGGTTGAATATGAGGTCTGAGGACCATAGTGAGTTTTTCAAAATATGAATCTGAACAAAATTAGGTTTATTGATTTAGTTTCTGAAATAATATTTGGGTTTGATTTTTTTCAAGTTCTTTTATGTGTTGTTGTATTTGATGAAGGAAAAAAGTCGTTTTTTTTTTGGCAGTGGGAAAAAAAAACGTATTTTGTCGGAAGGAAAACAACGGAATTTCTTTCACTAGGCAGTAGGCACCGCTGTAAAATACACGGTAATTTTCAGTATTGTGGGGATTCAATGAAATTATTCTTAATTTAAACTGTTTTTGTCCTAAATGATTCCTCTGTTTGAATAAAAATGTTTTAAAGCTTGCTTAAACATACAAACAAACAGGTGTTATTGGCGTCCCCTAAAAGTAAGAGCAATTCCGTGCTCAGATATGAATTTTGCATGTCAAACAGCCCTCATATCCTGCCAAATTTCATCAATATAATTTGATTATTTCGAAAGAATCCAAAACAACGGTAGCACAGCAAAGAACAACAACCAACAACCATGAATCAATAATGGCGTCTTTTCAACGTTCCCGTTCAATTCAGCCGGCTCTAGCTCCTTGTCCGTCTCCGTCGTGACAATTTGAAACCGAGCCAATAGGAAATGGTATTTGGCGCATGGGTAGTACATCGAAATCCTAACCAAGGATTGCCTTATGGGATTCTTCTGTATTCTCCTTCTCACTTCTTCGCGGGAAATCCCTCTCATTTGCCTTATGGGACGCACGCGGTATATTGTATTTATAAGTATATGATTTCTATGTTCACTATTATTGTGATTCTAATGGTCAGTAAAAATGTATGAAATGTCAGTATGACTTAGCTGGTGATAATTCCACAAATGTACAGTAAGAAATAATAAATGGCCAGTATGCAATATTCAGTAATGATTTTAACTAACTCAAACTAACTCAAACTTGATACACATAATACCAATACAGAACACTTCAATTATGATATATAATAATCATTGTAATGTTAACCTGGTGCTAACCAACGAGCCGCTGCATATTTTTTTATCAATTTCGATCACCAACACAAACTAACCCAAACTTGATCCACATAAAACCAATACACAACACGTCAATTATAATATACAATAATAATTGTAATGCTAACCTAGTGCTAACCAACGAGCCGCTGCATATTTTTCATCAATTTCTATTACCAACACAAACTAACCCTAACTAACCCAAAATAAATCCGCCTCTCAAAAGAACTGACAACTTCATCATGACATAAAGGCAGAGTGTTTTCTCCTTACTAAGTTGTGTTTCGTTCTGTTGTAAAATTTTTTGTATTTATACGAAATAAAATATATGACCAACCATTCATTATTTTACTGTCGCTTTATTAATTTTATGGACTGTCCATTATTTTCACCAAGCATTGACTAATTTATCTGATCGTTTTTTTATGATACTGACTCTTGATTATTTATATCTACCATTTATTATTTTTACTGACCACTTCTTTATGTTACTGACCCTCCATCATTTGTACTGACCATGTCTTTATATTACTAACCGTTAATTAATTCAACTGACCATCTATTATTATACTGACCATTTATTATTTTTACTGACCACTTCTTTATGTTACTGACCCTTCATTATTTCAACCGACCATTTATTATCATACTGACCAAAGGAAATGAAATAATGGCAAAGAGTACTATCCATAAAATTGAAATACTGACCATTTAATTTGTTGCCATGTTGATTCCGCTACGCTCCAGCGCCATTACTATTGGGGAAAAATGATCTGGCAACCCTGCCAACAGCAAACTGCATACCAAACTACCATGATACTATACTACGACAAACAAGATATGCTCACTAGCCGAACGAGTTTCGAACTGAACTGCGCATCAAGCTATCCGGTGACCCAATTGGATAAAATAGCATTGGAAAGCATGGCTTAAATTGCGATTTTGTTGAATTCTGATGATTATAGTTGGTTATTTACCCCAAAATGAATAATATGTATTTAGTTGGTTATCTATCTATCCAAAATTGATAATATAATCTACGCAAATCCCACCAGATTGGTTAAATTGTATTTTAAAAAATATCATATTATTTTCAATTTTGCCGTTACATTGAAAAAACATTTTTCTCAGTTGGTTTTCGACGTTAGAAAGGATTTTTGAGGTGAAACTTTTTTATGTGCGGTGGGAGTGGAATTTCATGGCCGCGACACACTTGGTTCTTTGTGGTTTTGTGTGGTTTTTTGTGATTCTATGTTCTTTTCTTCCTTCTTTTGTGGTTTTATGTGTTTCTTTGAGAATCTATGTGATTCTTTGTGATTTTATGTGGCTCCATGCATGTGGTTATTTTTTGGTTCAATTTGGTTTTTGTTGTACTAAGTGGCTTCTTGTGGTTCTATGTGGTTCCATGTGGTTTTGTGGTTCTGGGAGGGTTTTTGCTATTCTATGTGGTTCTAAGAGGTTCTGGCATGTGGTTTCTATGGTTTTTTGTGTTTCTCATGGTTCCATGTGGTTTTTGTGGTTCTTGTGGTTCTATGTGTTTTTTTGTGGTTCGATATGGTTTTTCCGGTTCGCTGAGTTTTTTTTGTTTTTCTATGTGGTTCTATGTGTTTTTTTGTGGTTCCATGTGGTTTTTGTGATTCTATGTGTTTTTATGGTTCCATGTGGTTTTCAGTGGTTCTATATGTGGTTTTTGTGGTTCCATGCGGTTTTTCTGGTTCTTTGTGGTTTTGAGAGATTTTTTGTTATTCTATGTGGTTCCATGTAGATTTTCTGGTACTTTGTGTTTCTATGTGGTTCTGTATGTTTTTTTTGTGGTTCCATGTGGTTTTTCTGGTTCCATTGCGGTTTTTCTGGTTCTATGTGGTTCCTTGTGGTTCTTTGTTTTTCTACATGATTTGATGTGGTTTTTGTGGCAATGAGAGATTTTTTTGTTATTTTATGTGGGTTTTTGTGGTTCCATGTGGTCTTTGTGGTTGTATGTGTTATTTTTATTCTAATTTGATCTTGCTACTCAAGGTTAGCGGGTTTCTCTTCAGATATACCGGATATGCGATGCGCACATAGTGCTCACAAGTTTTTTTTATAAGAGTACCTATAATTATGTCGGAAAAATAATTTTCTATAAATAATGCAGTCTTTGTCCTTTTGATAACACTTCTGTATCCATATCTTGCGAATATACTTGGATGTTGGAAACCGAAAGAAATGGTATTTACACGGACAGTTTTCTTTATTTTTCTTATTGCTGCTTCTGCAGAACATCACGGCAGAGTACACCATCATCAAAATATGCGAAATTCACGAAATAATAAGATATTATATCACACAAATATAAGAACAACAATATTTACATTGCAAACTGACAGAAGCTTGACAACATAACCTCACAAAGGTCACCCGACAAGATGCGCGTGAGCTTATCTGTTTGTCGTAGTATCATGCCAAACTACCAATTCTTCCATTCTTCGTCTAGCTTCATGCCGCCATGCCGGCCCTACCAAGCTTCTGGGATGTTTCGATGACTTGATCCACGTAATCCTCCATCGATGTGCAATTTTCCAGCTTCAGAGGAATGAGATTACGAAGGAGACCAACTTTCTGTGTAAAGCCCATATTCTCATATAAATTCTTCAGCTTGTCCCAGACATCTTTGACTGACGTAGCTTCTCTGACGTGTACATACAACGTCGAATCAATGGACAAAATTATTTTGGCTTTGGCTTTTCCAACCTGCACACTATCAACCTCCGAGCCATCAATGCACTTGCTAAGGCCTTCCAGCATGAGGAAATTTTCCAAACGGCCATTCCTCGTAATTATCGCGACCTTTCAATTTAGGCACACTCGAAAGATAGTTGTTGGCGGCCATTTTTCAACTGCCAAAAAAAAAGACTTTCTTTACGGAACGAGAACACAACGTGCGTACTACTTTCACGATTCGCGATTTCACCACTGGGAAAACTTCGCTAGGGCTAGAACAGGGTCCTGGGCCCATAACCTATTAAAACAGGACGTGGGAAGTTCTAGTTCCAGGTTGAAATAAAACCACAACGTGTTTCTCGAACTGCTCGTACAAGACTAAGTCTTTATTCGCCTCTTTACACTGTTGCCACTTTTATGAGATGGCATGACAAAATATGGGTAATACCAGAGCCGTCTATATTGTGATACAAGCCTTAAGTGATGACAAGTCATGACGTGCAACGTCGCAATTTGGACCACAGTTGACGTTTAAACGGTGGTCGAAATTTTGCATTGATTGAAGGTGCTTTCTACAAAAGCGTAGAGGGGCCACTACAGAAAATAAATTGAATTCTGACTTAATTTACGGAATTCTGTGAAATTATCTCGGAATTCTGACTTAGTTTCACGGAATTCTTTCAAATAAGTCGGAATATTTTATTCCGACTTATTTCTACAGAATTCCGCAAATTATGTCGGAATTCTGAGATTCCGACTTATTTCACGGAATTCCGTGAAACTATCTCAGAATTCCGACTTAATTTACGGAATTCCGTGAAATGATCTCAGAATTCCGACTTAACTTTACGGAATTCCGTGAAATGATCTCAGAATTCCGACTTAACTTCACGGAATTCCGCCAAATTATCTCAGAATTGCGACTTAACTTCACGGAATTCCGTGAAAATAAGTCGGAATGTTCCGCGGGCGTGGTGGGGGAGAGGTCGTTAAAACAACAGCTGTTGGGCGTTGGGCGTTGGGAGATTGCATGCTGGCGGTAGCGCAAATGCGTGCTCTGTTGCCAAGCCGTTGTTATCAAAGATGTTCGGCTGTTACTAGTAGGGTATGCTAAATAGCTAGCCGTGGATAATGATGATTATAAATTAGATTATGAAGAGAAAGAAAACACAATTCAATTATTTCTGATTGCTCCAGCACATAACAAAATCGTCAAAATACTTTGTTTTTTTACAAGTTTCCTCTTATTGCTTTGAGGATGATCAAAGCATGATTACGACGTATATTTTCAACATGTCTGAAAAAAGTAAGGGTTGTGACTGATGATGGGTGTATCATATTAAAGGAATTCAAGTAATTCAATGAGTTTATTTTGAAATACATAAGATAAAGATACCGGGTAGGGTTGCGATTACACGTTCAAAAATGAGGTGATTACAAAATAGATATTTTGATAAAAAGGGTGGTGGAGGCATTGAGTTGATTAGCCCCCCATATGCACCGTGAAAATCTAATCCGGATGAAGACTTCATCGCGATTATTTTCCATTAGGTTGTATGGAAGATAATCGCGATAAAGACTTTATCCGGATTAGATTTCTACGGTGCATATGGGGGTAAATGAGGGTGTAGAGCGATGGGTTGCCTTAGCAACGTCAATATTTTCAATTATTTTTCATCATTGACTATGATTTTTCACCTATTATTGTGTTTTTCAATATTTTGATAAAATGGCAATATTCTTGGACACTTGCAGAAATTGATTTTTTATATGATTTTTTTTATTTTTCATTTGTGGATTTTGTTTAATTTCATTACATGTATCGTTATTGGATGATATTTCGATTTTGGTTCGGTCAATTAGGATTGTTTAGTTGTTCAGGTTTTCTCATAAGAATAACGTGTCGAATAAAGAGAGATTTATGAACCAAACTATGAGCTAGGGAGAAAAGGGTTGCCTAACTAGTTTTTTCTGGTATCATTTTTTAAATGAGTATTTTTTTCAACGATTGCGATACCTCAATACATTAAGGACGTCAAAAGATAATTGAATATAAAATAAAAAATCCAGGTCCGTATTGAAAAAAAATGAACTTGGTGATGGCCGCTCAAAGACGAAACGTCAGATTTTCAATTTGATACCGCCATCTTGTAGAGGAAAAAAGTGGCAATGAGAAAGTGTGATACATTTTACAATATCTTCTCAAATTAACTTAATAATAACTTTTTTGCGAAATTTTGGTTTTTTTCGAATATCTTCGGAAGTAGTCGGAATTTTTCAAATTTCAAAACGACATTTTGTTGAGCATAAAAATGCTCAATTTTGCAGCCATTTAACCGACCCTGTATCTCTTATAATGACTGAGATCCCCATGCATGCACTCGAATCTGTGACACCCTGTATAGGTATAAATTACATATAAAAGAAACGGTGGAGGACAGTTAGTGTATAATCGTTGGAGGGCAGTTCTGTGTTAAGTGACCTCATTGTTTTTAGTGACAGATTTCCGTTTGACAAACGGGAATCATAATATGCTCATCTAAATTGATTTTGCTTGCAGTCACACTTACCTACGCCAAACTGAGTGTGGATGGTTCCATATGATTTTCGTTTGGTAAGCTGAACTGTGTATCACTTCCACTTCGAAGTGAGATTGAATGTACCCAACTCAGTAGTACAAGTGTACTACTTGAAAGACAAAATAATAGTTTTCAGTTTTTTTTTTTTTGCAACATGGTTTTTTGCATGTTTGCAGTTATCATAATAACGCATTTTAATGTCAATGATGTTTTGTATTGTACAAAAATAGTTATTTGTGGTACAAGCGCATTATGTTGAAAATAAGTCAAGATAAATACATTCGCAAGTCACTTGGGAAACATGATACACCAGAGGCATATCATGTTTCATCCAACAAATTAATGTATTTTTTCAGGAGATAATAATGATCAAATATAAATGTCAGTGTCAGAATGACGACACTCTATCACAACCAAAAGTCACCAAAAGTAAAACCAACTACACGTGGTAAGACATAGAGAAACGATTGAACCTATAGCATATGTCATGGTTTATCCCACGTGACCTTTCAATCGTTTCCTTTTGTCTGATCACGTGAGGTTTGTCTACATTGGTGACTACTGAGTTATAATTATAAAGGAAAATTTTATATGGAGAGATTTTTTGACCCTTAAGTTCCTAGACCATTATCAGCAACAAGAGTGCCTGTGGAATCACACCATCGATAAAAAACAAGGATGCCAAAGAAGAAGTTTTGTGAATATGGGATTGCTCATACGTAGAGGATTTCTTTATCTAGCCTCATCTTCAATTAATAACTCTTTTGTAAGCCTCTGTAAGGCTCCTAATCAGTCCCTCATTGAAATCCAACCTCTTAACCAAAATCTCTGTTTCTTTCTGGAAGTTTCTTTTGGCAACATTATTTTTAATTCCTGAATCAAGATATTTTTTATTTCGGGCGACAAGTTTGAACAACCTTGCTTAGAGCAATTTTCAAGTTTTACAATGTCATTCAAGTCCGATAATGGTTTCAACACGATTTTTGTTGATCAACAAAAGTCGTTCTACTAAAATCGTCTTTTGAGAACACAAATCGCTCGCGATTTTTGTCGACCAACAAAAATCGTTCATCGTTCCTCGTGAGAACCGTACTTAAGTCTATCTTTTCTATCGCCTGGGGACGGTCCCAAATTTTGGTGTTGGTTGCTTTAAGTGTATAATAATAGTAATAATAATAATAATAATATATCTTTATTTAGCAAAAGTGCTACATATAAATACAATCTTAAATAAATAAATATAATTTTACAAACAATTTTTCAAAACTAACATAGATAGGTATATAACAAAATATAAAGTTAAAATCAAAATTTCTCTTCTACATATCGACGTACCATCACTTTGAATTTTTGTAAATTATCACAAGCTTTCATCACAGTTGGCATTGAATTGAATTCATGAAGTCCTTTATGCAAAACACCGTTGTTTGGTTTCATTGTTTTACATTTATGAGTGAGTACAAAATCATGCTTATTCCTAGTATCATAATCATGATGATCTTTAAAAATACTTGTTCTATCACAGATATATTCAGGTAAAAGGTTATTTCTTATCTTAAATATAAACACAAGAACATTGTACACAATTTTCTGCCTAACCGATAACAAACCCGAAATATTTAACATAGATTTGATAGGAGTATATCTGTTACATTTGATTATGGTACGCATCGCTCTATTTTGTACCTTTTGAAATTTGTCCAAAATGGATTTTGGCATATTATAAAAGAGTGTATACTACAATATTCTAAATGTGGCGCAGCAATGCTATGGTACAGTTTCAGTTTTGTATACATTGAAAGGTTTTTGCCAGTTCTTGCTATGAAACCAACCTTTTTTGAGAACTTTCTTAGGATGTAATTGGCATGTTCAACAAAGTTCAGATGATTGTCAAGAACAACTCCAAGGTATTTGATTGTTTGTTCGTATTGTAATTTACAGCCATTGAGGTTTATATTCATAGCATTTACATCAACACAAGATAGAGCAGTTCTGGTTCCAAATAAGCAAAATTTACTTTTTGACGTGTTGATCATTAGGTCGTTTTCACACAGCCATTGGAAAATTCGGATAAGGTCATCATTCACGTCCCGCTCCAGTTGTCTTAGGTCTTTTCCTGTAGCATATACCATAGTATCATCTGCGAACACTTGAAGTTTCACCACACTGACAACATTGACCAAATCGTTTATGTATAGTAGAAACAGTAAGGGTCCAAGTAGGTACTGTTCCTTGAGGTACACCGTGTAGCACATTCACCGGATCAGATAAGGTATTTTTGAACTAAACTCGTTGTGTTCGATTGCTAAGGTATGATCTGAACCAATCCAAAACTCTTCCTTTCAGTCCCAGTTTTTCCAGTTTTTTCAAAAGTAAGTTTCTATTAATTGTTTCAAAGGCCCGTTTGAAGTCAAGAAACACTGTTAGCACATAGTTACCGTTCTCCATTTCAATGAGGAACTCATGACACATATTGACGATGTTTTCACAGGAGTGATTCGGGCGAAATCATAATTTTCATGTCGTAAATTTTTGTTTCATTTCAACTATGTCAACAGTTTTATTGTAACTGGAAAGACAAAGTCCAAACAAATTATCAATCAATTTTTGAATTTTCTGCTGCTTCACCCTGAGATTCGTAGTTTTTGTATTGCATAATAATAACCAATTATTATGCGATTCTCATCATGTGACAAGAAACCTCTCAACATATTTTTAAAATAAATAGAGTCGCATAAAATTAATGTTCCTTGCCCCTGAGGGAAAGAGACATTCATCCCTCATAATCCATCAGTCACCCCCCTACCATTTTCATTCCCATTGGGCATCATAACCCTAGTTATTTTTCCCAAAAGTTGCAATTATAATATGATGAAGCCTAAGAAATGTTATTGAGCAATCGACCCTGAAAACTTTCAATGCAATTTAGTGGCGTTTTGGTACACGACGGTGGTGGTGGACGATGTTCGAAGCTCAGTAGTCAGATTAGCAATTTTTTGAAAATTACAGCAAATTTATCACTCTCAAAACATCCCAGTAAAAATTTTGCAACAAACAGAAGTTTATTTTTTTTAAGTAATTGATTGATATGAGTAAATCAAAGCCTAATCTACAGACTGCATTGAAAACACACTGCTTATTACCATTTTATAAGATATGTCTCATTATAATATCTTATCACGTTTTATGGTACCTACATAAATTAACACGTGAATTTGGAAAGGTCTTCTGAGATTGCGATTGCAGTAATTGCTCAGTCCTGCTCACTTTTCGTGAGTTTTCAATCATGGAAAACACGAACTGAATCAGTTTTTCAAAAAATAATTATTTTATCTCTGCAACACTCGACACTAGAGGACTCTGAAATAAGTATACCTAGATATTTTGTTTTATTTTTTGCCAGATACGCACATTCGTGTTTAGGGGGACGATATTATACCTAAATTTGCAATTTCCTTTAGATAAAAAGCAAAATCGGCTAGTACGTAAACCTACAAAGTTTTCTGTAACTTGGGATATACAAAATTATATACCTAGTATTGCACGTCGCTTTATTTGCACGTCTAAAAAGAATCACAACATGGAAAATAATCCACAAATCACATGCCACAAAACAAAATATTCGTGTGATCTGCTCCATCCATCCATTAACATATCACCTCCATTCGACAAAATTCCCATTCCACAATATACTTGCGTCTACGGACAACGCGGAAACTAATAAGCACGACCAATAGCGATAATTCAGACAGTTCTCTCTCTTCATAGTAGCCTAGTTTACACCGATAACTCGTTTAGTTCGGTCCGATAGGACCAAGTGGGTGGGGATAGTACTGTAGGACCAATGCTTGCTGCTCGTCCGTTTACACCGTCTTGCAACGCGTGAACTAAATGAGTACGTAACCAAAAAAAACATAAATAAGTACGCTCAGATTGTCTAGAAACTCAGAAACAACACAATTCACAATAATCACAATCAACATAACCCCATGATTTTGATCGAGATCGAACCAAATTTAGTTCGGTACACCTGCTGGCGAATACCGAACCAAGAGCGGACCAGCCTAGTCCGCGACTGTTTACACCATTCGAACCAAGTATTACATTACTTTATCTTTGCAAAAAGTGATCCTATTGTCTATTTTTACTATAATATACTTTTATAATGATTATTTTCTTGAATTTATATCATTATGATAATGTATTCTATTCCTGACAGTTGTTGAAGGTGATGCCAAAGTATGATATGCGTTGCGAACTGGTTCCGGTTTCAGTTTTCTTGTGGATTATTTTCATGAGGGTGTCAATTATTTAATTCATTTACATGAAGGATGTAGGTATTTAATAAAAATACCTATCTGCCTACTTTATAAAACGCAATAATTATGACTTGGACTTGATATTTATGTTTTTGGATTAGTTTGGGTATTGGCGTTGGTCGTAGATACAGTGACTATATGCATAATTATAGGACACAAATACAATATATATTATTATTGACAATACATAACTTCCAATTTATTTAAAAAATGACAAATGTCATTGATTTTCTTAAATAAGATTCAAAGATTTCTCAGTAACAAAACAATAATAAGGAACTGAGACTGAGGAGTGAAAAATTGACAGCATTCACTTTCAATATCAAAGTACACAGAGCCTCTTCCAAATATATTTCAAAAATATTGCTTGATATACACAATCTGGGATGTGCATCAGAGTTTTTCTTGTAAGAAAAGTTTTTTCCACATTCACATTTGGAATCATACGATTTCACTGATCATTTCAATGGAGCTAGTTGCTCAAGTGCATTGCTGTGAAATCTTTTAGGCCCGTATTCTCCGTTCATACTTAAACTCGTTCAAGGTTTGACGGCGTTTAAATACCAGATTTTGCATAAGAAATATTGTATTTAAACACCGTCAAATCTTGAACGCGTTCAAGTATGAATGGAGAATACGGGTTTTAATGTGTCTTCTAAGATCACTATATCTCACATACTGTTTTTGCAGTCACCGCACTCCATTGCACACGAGATTTCACACAATAACACAGCGTAATTTTTTGATTTGACTTAAAAACTTGCAGTTTTCCACGTTCTAAATCTACATTTTTGAATTTGAACAATTACAAATCGCACCATCAAAACGTCAAACGGAGAAAACCTAGCCCCAAATTTGCTGCTTCGCATTGATTGGTTCGGCTCATTAGTTTCCGTGCTATCCGTAGACACAAATGACAATATTCTTCACAGCCCCAGAGCATATTGTCGAAACTTCCGAACCCGAACGACCGTTCGTCGACAGGATGATGAACATTCGACAGTTTGAAGCGGTCCCTCAAAGATTACTAGAATATTACGAACCACTGTTTCACAGATTTTCATTACTGAACTCATGTTAAGATTACCAGATCTAGTGATGAAATTATCGAATTGGCAACACTGCTGACGCGAACACTATTCCGTTGCTGCCAGATTACCAGATGTTAATACCATAAGTTGGGATTCCGACATATTTTCACGGAATTCCGTGAAGTTAAGTCGGAATTCCGAGATAATTTCACGGAATTCCGTGAAATTAGGTCGGAATTCTGAGATAATTTGGCGGAATTCCGTGAAGTTAAGTCGGAATTCTGAGATCATTTCACGGAATTCCGTAAAGTTAAGTCGGAATTCTGAGATCATTTCACGGAATTCCGTAAATTAAGTCGGAATTCTGAGATAGTTTCACGGAATTCCGTGAAATAAGTCGGAATCTCAGAATTCCGACATAATTTGCGGAATTCTGTAGAAATAAGTCGGAATAAAAAATTCCGACTTATTTGAAAGAATTCCGTGAAACTAAGTCAGAATTCCGAGATAATTTCACAGAATTCCGTAAATTAAGTCAGAATTCAATTTATTTTGTGTGGTGGCCCTTCTACGCTTTCGTAGCTTTATTTAGGTGAGTTCGAGGTTCGCTCCGAGCGCGAAATTGTCCATTTAGGTGGGAATTATAAACTCGCCGTTCGCCGTTACCGCTAACGCTGACGTTTGACGTTCGAGATAGACATATGGACGCACCTGCATCCTGCATACATTTATATCATGCCGTCTGCCGTTGGCGCACCGCTAGAGATCGTTCATCTCGATCTTTTGCCGTCCGCCGTTCGTGGCTAAAGCCATAGGAAAATGGCTCAATAGGTTTTTGTTTCCATAATTCATATTTTTATATAATAAAATTAAGATTTGTACCAAAATATACTCGAGTCAGTCACCAAATCTCACTGAACCAAAACAAATCAACTTCAAAGTAAGCAAACAAAAAATTTGAAAATCTTTGACGACAATCGACGGTATAAAAGTTTATAAATTCATTGGGCGACGGCAACGTTAGCGGCACCGGTGAACGTCAACCGTAACGGCGGACGGCAAGTTAATAAATCAACCTTCAAGCGCGTACAATTTTTGGCGCTCCGAGTATTCATAGCGTATTTTACGATTACGAGTTACGGAAAATGTTCAATAAAACAGTAACTTGAAAGAATAACTTATATATTATCGCAACAGGTATGATGTATGTGTATCAAATTGTAACATTAGAATTAACATAATACATATCCTAACCTAACAACAGTTTTATGATTTTTTGGGAAAAAATATTGATTCTAAACAATAAAACATCAAAACCGCCAGATAGGTAGATGGTTACAGATTTTGAGATGTGATTTCCTCAGATTCTGGAGGACAGGAGTTGATAATTACTATTATTAAAACAGAGAAACCAGAAAGCACCATCTCCGTCACGCACCAAAATGTTTCTCCAAAGTCCTAAACGAAATAGCACTCGTTTTCTATGATTTTCCACATAACATAGAAGCTGGTGCATATGTATGAGGAATTCAGGATGAGGCATTAATTCATCCATTTTCCCTATTTAAATATGTATTTTTTTTTCTTAAGTACCCACCCGCGCACCTACCTTATTCTTAAATTTTTAGAACGCAGAAACCTCATTTTTTCACTGAGCCTCTTTCTCATTCTCACATTCTCAAAATACAATTTCAAGTTGAATGAGGGGAATGTTTTGTGGTTGAATGAAAGCACTGAAAACTAAAAGCAGTTTTGAAACGTTGAATGCCTGGGAGCCTAAGTTACATTCAATTTCATTTCGAAGTGGAACTGTCAAATTTCCGCTTGGCACACGGGAATCATATGCTACCATCTACATATGATTCCCGTTCATAACTCACCTAAAGAAAGCACCTCAATCAATGCAAAATTTCGACCACCGTTTAACGTCAACGGTGGTCCAAAATTGCGACGTTGCAATTGTTGACTTCATGGCTTGCATTACAATATAGACGGCTCTGGTAATACCTATTCTTGGATATAATAACAACAAAAATGTCCCCCCCCCTTTTTTTTTATGTGTGCACCAAAAATTTTGAAACTTGGCATACTTTAACTGCTGTCGAGATACTACTTTTTGATGTTACTGACGTACTTTTAGTATTCAGAATGGCGACTGGGCGCCATTTTGAAACATTTTTTTAAATAGAAAGGGGGATCGATCATTCGAAAGGTCTTATCGAGTAGATTATTGTGTGAAAATTTCATAGGATTAAACGCATCCGTGCGGATATGACAGTCTGCCAAACTTTTAGTTTTTAAAAATGTCGTTTACATCAAGTTTCAATTTTTTAACGAGCTGACACATCAGATTCCGGAAAAATGATGGTGAGCCTGAGCAAAACAGTACACGTTATCAAATAGGAATGCTGATACAAAGCGAATAAAGAATTTCAAGATGATAAAAAAAAATTGAAAAGCATTTATTAGCATTATAATACTAAAATCTAAATCAAGATGGAGATACAGTTTCCACACTACCTCGCCAGAGCACTAAAGTTTAACCAAATGTGAAAATCTTGAAACGATATGAGCCAGTTGCTTGATTATTGTGCTAATTAGGAAGTTTTACAAAAATGCCTTATTCGCGTCCCCTCGCAGAAAAAATTGAAGCAATTTTTATTTATGGCGGAAATCGTAATGTCCATGAGATGGAAAGAATCTTCGATGAGCGCTTCCCAGACCGTCCGATATTTATCGAGACTGGTAGTGTTCAGAGCTTGAAGAATCAAGGGCGACCATCTATTTCGGAAGATAAACAAATTGCAATCATTGGTGAGATGGTGGTTAATCCTGAACAGTCGACTTCTCAGGTTGCAGACATCTGTGATGCTTCGTCTGCTTCTGTAAAACGATTGCTGAAAAAATAGAAATGTTATCCTTATAAATTTCAAATGGTGCACCAGTTGACTGAAGATGATCCTGACAGACGTGTGGAATTTTGCGAAATTATGACCGATAGAATAGGCCGAGAACCGAGATACGTTCAAAATATTTGTTTTAGTGACGAGTGTACTTTCTTTTCAAATGGCCGTGTACACAGGCAAAATGTTCGTTATTGGAGTGACGTGAATCCGCATGTTTTTAGGGAAACCCACACACAATATCCCGAAAAGGTTAACGTATGGGCTGGCATATTGGGGTACCATATTGTTGGTCCTGTTTTCATTCATGAAAATTTGACAGGGGACCTGTATTTGAACTTGTTAGAAACTACAATAGAGCCTATGATTGTACAAATACGTCAGAATAATCCCAATGAATTTGGCACGGCACTAATTTTTCAACAGGATGGTGCGCCTCCTCATTTCAGCAGAAATGTAAGGCAGTATGTGGACATAACTTACCCCAATCGTTGGATTGGTCGTCGGGGTCCTACCGAATGGCCTGCCAGGTCGCCCGATTTAACATCATTGGACTTTTTTTTATGGGGATATATAAAACAAAAAGTATATGCAACACAGCCACACTCTCTTTCAGATTTACAGTAAAGAATTAAAATATTGATGTCGATACTTTCGAAAAAGTCCGTCAGGAGTTCTCAGACAGATTATTTCATTGTTTGGGGGTCAACGGAGAACATTTTCAACATTTTTTACAATAAAAATTGAATTATGCTTTCTTTGTTCATATTTCACGAATTTCTTTATCTTGTTAGTTGTTAGTTGACAGTCTGTCATATCCGCACGGATGCGTTTAATCTTATGAAATTTTCACACAATAATCTACTCGATAAGACCTTTCGAATGATGTATCACACGAGCCCCCTTTTCATTTAAAAAAATGTTTCACAATGGCACCCAGCCGCCATCTTGAATACTAAAAGTAGGTCAGTAACATCAAAAAGTAGTATTTCGACAGCAATTGAAGTATGACAAGTTTCAAAATTTTTGGTGCACACATAAAAAAAAGGGGGGGGACCTTTTAGAGCCGCACTGTATATCATCATTCAATAAGCGGTAATTGCCCAGCAAACATTGAGCGTCGATTTAACGTTGGCCGATGTGTTCTTGGATCATCGGGCCAATGCCGGATGTCAACGTCGATCCGGACCGTATATGACCGCCCGGCCAATTGCAGATAGCCAGCAATCGGCCAAATGGGGGTCTCTATGTCTTGCCGATATTCCTCTACAACTCGATCATCTTTTAGATGCATATTCCTTACCTATAATTAGTCGGTTCAATAGGTAAATGATGCGTTTTATTTGATTATACCTCAAATACTCAGTTTCATTTAAATGAGGTATATTCAAATTATGTAAACATTTTATTTATCGGAAATCAGCTTTTCAAAAACTATTTTCATTATTTTGAATTTTATATTTTTTTTTTTGAAAAGATCTCTATGCTCGTAGATTACAGAAAAGCTGTAGTTTACGATAAGTAGGTACATAATATATTGTTTTTTTTTTTACGTAAAAAGTATAAAGTCCATGGATGCAAATATTTATTTACAAACTAGTAGTGTGTACTTGTATTAAACATGACACTTTATAAATTTAACTAGAATCAACTATAATTAAAGATAGGAAAATTCAGATAGATAAAATGTGATATAGAATGATGTCTATGAAGCTTTATAGAGTATCATATATGTTCATAGAACAATTTGATAGTGTGTATGATACCAATAATTGGCATTGAAGTGAAAGAACTCGAAGCCCTCCCATTGAATAAAAGAGTTGAAATTTGGAAGACTCAAATTTATTGAACTTCTTTCCCGGAACATAAACACACAATGCACCTTCGACATTCAACAAAATAAAAGTACCTATATTATTATAATATAATGTTATACAGAAAAAGCTAAATAGAAACATAAAAAAATCTGTGATACCTGAAAATCTTTGGTAACAACCCAGATAACAAAATTAACTTGAAACTTGCTAAAAAAGCACTAAGCAGAGGTTTGCTTTTGGTGCACTGCAAAAAATCGCTTGGCTAGTCGACCGGCGTCCCTCCGGCCGACGCAAAAATAGCATTTCATAAAAAGCTCTTTAAATAAGTGTCGTCTACGCACTTCGGATATGTGCTTGGTCTTCGCTTCAGAGAAATGCGTATTTCACGCTCAAGAATTCTGCTCGTCGCTAAAATATATGTAAACACTGATACAGAAGACTCTATTTTCCAGTACATAATCAACAATGGACAATTATTCAAAACAAACCATGCATACCTATATTAAGCAATTTGAAATTTTACCAAGTACCTACAAGCTGATGATAATATATAGTGTAAATAACTAGAAATAATCTCATAAATGATTTAACACTTCATGTATAAAACCCTTGAAACAATATTCTCAGCATAATAATTATCCAGTATAATAACAATCATTCTCTAAAATTTTATTATCGAGAACACATCACTACTTATCACTCTTATCAGCTGCCTTCGGCCTTATTATTCGTTGTCCTCGTAAGCCATGCCGTAGGTCCACAAACACAAAAATACAAAGCCGTTCCAAAGGATCACAATTCACAATCACAAGAAAACTAATGTGGTTCACCAAAGCCAAAAATATCACGAATAACTTTGTCAATTGGCTACTTCTACAAATAGCCGAATAAGCCGAATAAGTTGAAAAGCTGATGTGCTTGTCTTGTTTGGCTTGTCTCTGACTCTGCTCAGGGCAAATGCAAAATGCAGATACGAAGACCAACGCGGTGATCAACCAATCAGGCAACTAGGTAATATACGAACATGTCCGAGATTGTTCGGAAAAATGAAACAACAAGCCTAGCAGTACTTGAAAAGCGATTACAGGGTAGCATAAAAGCATAATTATGTATTTTGAATGCGCGTATCATTCACTTTTTAAGTAATGTTGCAAGAAAGAAGTTTTCAATAACCGCTTATTGAATAATGATATAAAATACTATCTTTTTGCTTCTCGGACGCAAGAAATTTGGCACGCTGCAATCGGCTTGCTATCTTTGAAGCATTTATTCGGCCGTCCTGATGTGCTTCAGATTTTAACAAAATTAGAAGCTATTTAGGAAGCGCTGGCAAAGTATGTATCATTCGCATAAAAGTGAATGCATATTATAGGCACATATCTTTCGCTTTTGATGTAGTCTTGCCAAAAATAAGTATTTGATAAGCGCTTATTGAGTAAATGATATAAATTGCTCCCTTTTTGATTGCCGGCCGAAGGAATTTAAGCACCTTGCAGCAGAGTGTGCTATCTGGGAACAGTCTCTTACTATTTCAAAATCAAATTTCATTCACCTCAAAGTCGCCAAAAACAAGTCAAAATTTTAGTCTTAGATGTCTTCTTTTTTACGATTTACTCGTCCACCTAATCTGTCGCCTGCATTACGCAGCCAAGATTTGATAGTTGACTCGATTTCTTCGATAGTCGCGTTCCTCCCGTTAACATTTCGGCGTACAGAGGCTAAAAATTACACAAACATTAATTGAATATAATACATACATGCATGATATATTTTTGTATTACTATTATCAATTTTCACGTTATTCTATTGAATTCAGAATAAAAATTATTTGTTATTCAATTTTCCTAGCATGATACGTATGTACTTACAAATTATCAGTTTTCTCAAATT
This sequence comes from Orchestes rusci, assembly GCA_958502075.1. NCBI lineage: Eukaryota > Metazoa > Arthropoda > Insecta > Coleoptera > Curculionidae > Orchestes > Orchestes rusci. The sequence continues at coordinate 86,679,237 of OY293303.1, forward strand.
TCCAGTTGAGCGTTTGTGACGGCGAATGGCTGATAATTTGGCCCAAAATGTTTCTCGTTATGGAGCCTACGTCTCTCCCACCAATTAGACTGAGTTTAATGGTCTGAAAAAAAAAGAAGTCTAACTTTTGCCATCAGTACTATGACAACGAATAATAAGGCCTAATAAGTAGCGATCTGAATAAGTTCTCGATAATAGTATCTTCGAAAATAATTATAATAATGGACAATTATTTTGCGGAGAATATTGTTTGGATGGTTTTCTACATGTCGTTATCGTCCTTCGTTGATTATGTACTGGAAAATAAAGTCTTAGGTGGTATCCTCAGATTAAATTAATCTGAGGTGGTATCAGTGTTTACATATATTTCAGCCTACATCGAGCAGTATATTTGAGCGACGAGCAGAATTCTTGAGCGTGAAATACGCATTTCTCTGAAACGAAGAGTAAGCACTTATCCGAAGTGCGTAGACGGCACTTATTTAAAGTGCTTTTTATGAAATGCTATTTTTGTTTCGCCAGGAGGGACGCCGGTCGATTACCCAAGCGCTTTTTTGCAGTACACCAAAGCAAACCTCTGCTCAAGCTTAGTGCTTTTTTAGCAAGTTTTAAGCTAATTTTGTTATCTGCACTGAAAAAACTGATGCTTTAATGGCAAGTGAATCCACGCATTTGCTGTTTTGGCTTTCGTGGTAAGGGAGCCTCCTTGATTGCAATGGCACTGCTTTTGTGCTAGACAAAATCACAACAATTAGGTCAAATTCTACGTGCATTTGACCTGTTATGACTTGGAGGCAAATGAGCAGATTTTATGTGAAATTTGGAAGTTTCGGGCTAAAGCCATGCTATGGTTAGCAAATCGGTCTTTGTCTCAACATTTCTGCATTTGAACCAATTTCTGCGTGAATCTTCTCCTATTCCTTGAAGTAAAATCTGAAGCTTTTATGTCGAATGTAATGGTTTCGGTAGCGGGTCGGCGCTTTTCGCATAAGTACATTCCGTTCCGGGTTTCCTGATTTTCGACCAGACGCATCAATCAGTAATCAGTTGTTGTCTCGTTCGAAAAAGTGCGTGTGTTTATCTTTGTTATGAATTATTGATCAGTACTTTGAGATGAGTGGCCTAGAAGAATTTTTGCAGTCGTGCATGCATGGCGTCTCGACCACCTTTTACTAAAATTTCAAGGTAGGTACCTAGTATGCATGTGTTGCTTAATTCTTTGTTGTTTTTTCAAGTCATTAGAGAAACCATCTTGGGTCATTATGGCTAATCTTTTGTTAAACTTATTTCTCTTAATCACGCGGTATGCATCTTGGGATTTAAACGTAGGTTTACGTAATTTTACTATAGACCACGATATGATATCGCCATTTTTAACAAGACAGGCATTACTATATAAAAAAAATACGTTTGAATCAATACCTACCAGGATCTAAAGTAAACAAATAGGTATACATACTATTAATTATTTGATATATTGAATGGCCTAACACGGTTAAAGCTCTTGCGAAAATTGAATTGAGAAGATTAAAAGATTATTCGTGCCATCTCTGGATATCAGATTAAATTGCAAACCTAGCGTTTGAGCGTTGGTGGGCCTCCATTTTTTTTTGAAAGAATCCTATCGTTTTGGAGAACCTTAATCCAGGAGCGTCTCTGCTCATGGGCTAAATGCGCCGGCATTTGCTGCCAAGTCTTAGTCTATGCCATCAAAATCTCATGATTTTGTTACAATTTCGCGAAAATTTCATATGCAGCTCAATGTTCATGCCTTGTTGCTATGAGAGGCCTAGAGAGGGGTGGTGGGACCATAATATATTCATAATCTGATCCAGAGAGCGCGTTCCAATTTTTGGAAAAAAAATATAAATACTTTTTCATTCAAGACACCTTGAAAGTGAGAGCTATGAGATTTTCATTTATTTGGGGGTTCTTTTAAGTCGGCCAGCTACATTTTACTGTTTGAAAGTGTTCTTTGTTTTCTTGCAGAACAAAATATTGACGGACTAGATATTATAAAATTATCATCAAAAGAAGAAGCGGCCATTCTGACTGACAGAGAATGTACTGGGAGACAAAATTAGACTATGCAAAGCCTTCAAGATAGGGATGATAAAAATAATCTAGGTACACATTTTACTTTTCACCCACTTTATATACTTTTATTTTACGCGCAGTCTATTGTATACCTACATATAAAAACGTACTGATTTTGTTTATGTTAAATATCGAAGGTGATTTTGTAATTTAGTATGCTTAAAAGTGTCAAAGTTTTATTTTCGTTACCTGCACACCTAGAAAGAGACCAATAAAATTATTTTTTGATATTTCTCTTGTTTATATTCTATACCGACATCAACATAGCACCAGGTAAAAATATTCGTTCATAATAACAAAACACCACGACAATTTGTTCCTAAAAGCATGCGTGTTCATCTGTGAAGGGCGATCAGAAATTGGACCCTCAAAAACGTTCTTGCTAGTTGGCCTGAAAAGTTGAAGTCATTTTTGAGGGGCCCAAATATCTGATTGCCCTGTACAGATGAGCTCGCATGCTTCTAGGAGAAATTCGCAATGCTTTTTTGTAACAAATCCACAATGCTTTTATCGCAAATTCACAGTGCTTTTGTCACAAATACGCATAAGTCTTGTTGCAAATTCGTAGTGATTTTCTACCAAATTCAAACAGCTTTTGGGCAAAATCGCAGTGTTTTTACCACAAAGTCGCTGTGTTTTTGCAGCAAATTTGTTGTGATCTTTTAGCAAGCTCACAATCCTTTACCAAAAAAGCATAATGGACTTTGAATTCAGAATTGGGACTTTGACACAAGATAGTTCAGATTGCTATGCTTCCATGACAAGACCATACCTTTGAAACAAGGAATTTTTGAAGTTTGTCCGAAATGTATCCTGAATTTATTTCAATTGAGCCCTGCATTTGGCATAATTATATCAAATGCATAGCGCAATTGATGCGAGTGCGTACGCACTTCTGTCAAACGATTTGTTTTTTCAGTGTGGGTTGGGTGCGTTCAGGTAGTCTGTGGCGCTTGAGCACTTTTTCCACTTCATGTTTCATTTTCCCTGAATCGGCATGCCTGTAATGCTGTACGTCCAATGTCATCCAGTTTATCTTGATAGGTACCCGAGCAAAAAGTCGTCAAGTTTTCTACTTTTGCGAGAAAAACAGATTATACCAGTCGAATTTCTTATCAACGAAGAGCTTCTGATGCTATTGTTAGAAACAGTCGAAATATTGTGCACGATTCATAAGGATTTAAAAAAAACTTTCTGGCATAATATCAACAGAAATATAGTAAATAATGTTTAAATTTCGTAAATTCAACCGTTTATTCTTCTTCTTCCCCTGTACAGTAGGTAATTACAATAATGCACAAAGGAAATCAATTCAATTTATTTTGCTTATATATACTTTATATCTAATAACTTGTTTGAATAAGTAGATACTTTCATTAAGAATTCTTTGTCTCTCATCATCCGAGGAAGCCTGTACATAAACAATTTTCATCTCAAGATTATAGGAATATCGTTCCGTCTACCGAATCGCACATTTTATGAACCACAAATTTGAACCGATTTGCCGGTTTCCCGCCGCTTCGACACTTGCTGCGATAAAGTTAACCAAAATATATGCCTTACCGCTGGAATAAAGCGCTGCAGCACTTGAATGAAGCGCTGCATCGCCACAGGACGCGACTATGGAGGACTGTAACTAGGAGAGGAATCGAAATGCATAAAAGTGCTCCAGATGGCAAATCGTAATTCAGCTTCAATTGTGACCCCCTGATGGAAACTTCATCATTTCCTGCGGAACATTTTTTATTTTAAGGAATTTTTCTTTGCCTACTACCTGTGTACGAAATAAAGCATAAAAAAATCAACGTTCTCATTTTTATAGTTCACGACTTAGTGCAATGATATACAGGGTGTCTCACGGTCTATGGTACGTTAGACGTTTACGGAAAACTAGACATAGGATCGACCTGAAAATTTGGCTGAGCCCATAATCCAGTATGATCTATATTTTAAAAATATTTTCAGTTTTGCAGTGTTGCCGCTTCTACCCAAAAGTTGTGGCAACTTTCTTATTTTAAATGGACCACCCTGTATAATATTATTTTTTTGGATTCCTTGACTGATTCTAATCACTTTTGCTAGATATACTCCTATACCTATCGGCAGCGGTTTTCGAGATATAAATTAATTTATAATATTTTTGTCGTAAAACACATCAGTGGATTGAGTTCAATAATTTCGTACTTGAAAACGGTGGAGAGTTGAAATTGCTATCCCGACTAGAGGAAGGTAGGTTTATATGGTTCCAATGGAGAAACCAATCTGTAAATATACAGGGTGCTTCAAATTCATTAATCTTTTTCCTATACACAAAAATGATAAAAAAGCGATTCTTTCAAATGGAACCCCCTGTATATTACTTGAAAAATGAAAAGACCAATAAATTTCCTTTCAAATGGTATCCCATGTTCCTATACCTAAACCTTCAGGTTCTACAAGAAAAATGCATTTGTCTAAAAAATAAATTATATTGGTATTATTGATATGAAACATAATGTAGTTGCAGTTTGCTACTAAAGATAAATTGTTATTGCTGTGTGACCTGGCAACTATAAGTTGCCCTAGAAACTACATTATGTTTCATATCATGTATACCAATATAATTTATTTTTTAGTAAAATGCATTTTTCTTGTAGATCCTGAAGGTGGGTCCATAGCGACTGTCCTACCAGGCAAAAGTTCTAACAGGCAAAGGTACTAAAAATATCCTACGTCAGCGGGTTTTGTTGCCAAATTGTATGTTCTACTTTTCTCAGGCAGCTTTTTCATTTGTCCGAAAAAGGCGGAGCCAGATTGACTTGACACTCTTGACAGTTTGATGCATGATGCATGCAACATGTGATTGTGAATTGTGATCAGCTGTTGATTTGATTGTTTACTTACTTATTGTTGGCACTTTAAAGTCGGATTTTCAGTTTGTTGCATAGACTAATAGTACTATATGAGAATGTTTCAAGGTAGGTAAATTGTCAAAAATATTAATATAGAATGGGTATAATGTCAGTAGTTGATGTTGAATGTGTTCCTTCCACCTTCCAAATCTGATATTCACGAGGCGGTTAGTGCGGGCACAAATATCTCAAAAGCATATAGATTAAAGTAGATGCAAGTAGGTAAGACACTTGAGTTCCATTATGTTTAAGGTATTTTAGATATCAACAATCAAAAATGTAATAATATACTGCCGTTTTTCCGCATAAAAAAATGAGGTTGAGGTATATAGTCAATGATGGACTTCATCCTGTTTAAAACTACCTGATCTGAATGCAAATCACGTACAACGAAAACCATGGGCATTATCCTTTATCTTTTATAACTTTCGATCAAATTTACAGTGACTATAGAAGTAGGTACCTATGGAGGTACTTGTATTCCAAAAAAATATTTTATGAACTGTCCACTTTTTGTAAATGGAATACCTATATAATATTGCTTCGTAGGTTACTTAAAAAAAAAATATGTAGAAGTATAGATCACATTGATATTATACTTGACTTAGGGCCGATATTTCAATGTCAACTTAAGTGACATTTTAGTATACTTAAAGTTGATGTGAATTTTAAAATTAGCCATCCAAAGTTCCGTTTAATTGCGCCATTCCTTTCATTTAGCTAAGGATCTAATTTAAGTATCGCAATATGAACACGTCAATCACGGGAGACAAATTCAAGGTCCAAAATAACTTTTAAGTGTACTTTAATCTTAGGGCCGATAGTTCAATGTCCATTTAAGATTAAGGTACTCTTAAAGGTTATTTTGGACCTTGTATTTGTCTGCCGTGTGTTCCGATTGCGACACTTAAATTAGATCCTTAGCTAAATGAAAGGAGTGGCGCAATTGAAAAAAGGCACTTTTGGTGGCCAATTATAAAATTCCATCAACTTTAAGTATACCTTAGCTAAAATGTCACTTTAAGGTGACGTTGAAATATCGTCGGCTATGAGTGTCGTGTTTCAATTGCTACACTCACATTAGATCCTTAGCTAAATGAAAGGTGTGGCGCAATTGAAAAACGTCACTTTCGGAGGAAAATTTTAAAATTTAAATCAAATTTAAGTATACATTGAAATATCGGCTGGGGGTTCGCGAGACCATGGTCTTGGTCTCGGTCTTGTCTCAGTATCGGTCTCGAAATCGAGCACAAGACCGAGACCGAGACTTGCAAAACTGAATCGAGACCAAGACCGAGACTTGCACATCGAGATCGAGACCAATACCAATACCAAGGTACCGAGACTCTCGGTTTGGTGTCGGTCTCGAAAAATTCATTTGGTTTGTTGACTTGTTGGAACAATGTTTTGTACAAAAAAATATTTTTGAAAAATTTGATTTCACGACGAATGAAAGTATGAATACTCAAAATTTTAGAACTGCACTGAAAATATTGAATAACCTGACGCACTTGTTGAACATGCAGTCACAAAACAACCATAGAGCGCCACGCATTTCTTGAAACTTGAAAGGCTCATAGAATAACAGATAAAACTTGGAGTACCTATCAATATTCAGTGTTATAAATTCAAAGAGGTTTTCTTTGTTGTGCTCTTGATAGGATGATTATGATGTAATGTTCGTTGTACTTTCATCATGAAAACTTTGATCTTTCCTGATCAAAGTATACCCACTATTCAGTACAAGAAATCACAAAAGTGTAAAGAAATGATAGGTATGACATTTTTGATTATTTTTTTGTTTGAAACAACATCCCCTACAGAAACTTGATTATATTTTGATCTTGAAAACGAAAGGTCAAGTCTCGCTCAACTAAAAATTGAAGTGAAAATACATGGCTTTGAATACCACTAAAGTCTGTAGAGGTTGTTTTGCAGCAAACCTCTCAAAATACAACTATTTTTGGTTTTTTGAATCTGCTTCTATCGTGAAGCTCTACAATGCAAATATTATGACTTCACTAAACATTTTATATAAATCATTTCATATCATCAGGATGCTAAAAAAATATTGCACTATGAAATAATGTCATAATATTCTTATTCCATTTAATTTCTGAAAAATACTATAACATCCCTTAACAAAAATTGATCTCGCTCGATTTTGCCAATGAGCCACTACCTCGCGCAAAACCTATGGGTGCTTGGAGTTTTTATAACACCTTCAACTTCAACTGAGTATAATAATTTCTGTTATTAAAATATTGTTTTACTTATACTCACTTTTACCACAGCACACATTGAAAAATATTATTATTTTGCTTTGTGACACCAATTATTGGAAGACACCTATTTAAAATATGAGACCGAGACTGAACGAGACAAGACCAAGACCAAGACCGAGACTATCCATGGTCTTGATTCATTTTTCGTGACCAAGACCGAGACTACGTTAGTCTCGGTCTCGCGAACCCCTAATATCGGCCCTTAGTTTTTTTTTTTTTTTTTTTTCAAGGAAAAATGATTTTGATTTTGAGTGGTTGATCCACACAACGTATGTTACATATTGAATTTTAAATGCATGTTGACGTAGCCCTAATAAGAATCTGTTTTTTTTTTTTGTACATGTATAGGGTTATTCATTATACTTTGACCCCCACCTAGGGGCTACGGTGGCCGAGCGTGTAACACGCCGGCTTGAGAGAACGTTAGTTCTGATTGACGTGGGTTCGATCCCCGCGGTGAGCGGTTCTGTATTTAGTGGCACTCTCACTGGCTAACGCTACTGAGTAGACTGCAGTATTATCAATTACTGACAGTCGAAAAGTTTAATAGTTGGTCTAAATTAATTGGTCCTGCTAGTTCAATATATAACTAGGTGATGTTCTCCATCATCAACTTAGTTAGAACTGCATTGGTCCTGGGGTTGGCGAAAAGGGTCTTACGGCCTACTCGCCGGGCAGTGGTTTGCCCCCCCACCAATACCAATACCAAAAATACCAATTGACCCCCACCTACAGCTCTTATTATGAGTGGTAGAAAAAACTTTAAATACAAATGCTTTAGTTTTTTTTCCCGTAGTATCTTTTGGTAATAGCGGAAATAGAGAATCGAATTTACAAAGTTGAAAACATCGATTGAAGTTATATTTTTTTAAATGGAACATCCTGTATATTTCTGGCTAAAATGTTTGATATTTTTCTGATTCTAAATTGATCTAAATATATTAATATATGTTGGTTTTGGTCCAGCTGTTTTTGCGCTATTCAAGTTCAAAATCTAATGAAAATTACACCACGTTGATCTGATGGATTCTACCGTATCTCAGCAATACCACTCAGAATAAGAGCTGGTGGGGGTCAAAATATAATGAATAATCCTGTACATATAAAATTTTATCGCTGCTTTCTGAATTCCAAATCAGTATATAGATCTTGCTTGTGAGTGGATTGTAAATCTTGCGAAGAAAGTTGTATGTTCAACGCCCATTTGCATGGTTTCTGGTGATTATGGTAGAGATCGAGGCAGACCTAGGTATCAGAATTTGATTCATATAATATAAGCAGACCATTTTTGTCAAAACTGCTTTTAAAAACTTACTTATTAGGTGAACTCGCTGTTTGCCACAAGTCACAACCATACAAATGGGCATATTCTATTCTACAATAATAATTGAATAAAATATAATAATTTATAGGTACAAGTCAGAATAAGAAGGAAAGCTAGAATTCCTCTCCAATCTACGTCATTGGAAAGACGGAAAAAGGCAAGGACGAATACTGAATAATAAACCTAATAAATATATTCCTGAGTTTTATTAATTAATCGTCAAAATATTGAAATAGGTTATTTCTAGAATATAGGCTGTGAAAGGAACAGTCTACTGGGTCTGAGTCTGAGTCTACTGGGACTGGGAAAGCCTGATTTAACATAAAAAAATTAATAACAGTATCATTAAATGTAGATCTAATATTCCATACCTAATAGTATCTCATCAATGCCAATCAAAAATCCTGAATATTTATGTTCATCAATCAATTGAAATAATAATTACCTACCTTCCATTATATTTATTAATAGTGATTTTTATTATACAGGGTGTAACAGAGTAGGTAAGTGTTACAACGTGAGTTATTTAACCACCTCCAGGTCATCACCCCAGGTCACGTCATCGCCCGGGGTCACGCCGCTACCATAGTTTATAGACACACTTTGTACATTTTGTTAACTAAGCATTATCATAGCATATAAATATTAAAATGTAACAATTAGATCGGATTTTCACTTAACTCGTGAAACTGTAGATTCGTTATCAAAAAAAACAAGATTTTTCCTAAACGAAAATTTTCCGCGGGCTATACAGAGTGTCTTATATTTACGCCACTGGTAATTTTTTTTTCAATCGATTTTTCAATAAAATGATACTAACTAGTAAGCTTCGACACTGTACCAAATCTGATGAATATATTCCAAGTGGTTTAGAAGTAATTAAAGTACAAACTTTTTTTTTCATAACTTTGACACCCTGTACATCCAAAACGAAAGCCCGCGGAAAATTTCCGTTGAGTAAAAATCTTTTTTTCTAATAATAACGAATCTACAGTTTCACGTTGTAACACTTACTCTGTTACACCCTGTATATGTATATGCATCTCGTCAAAAAATTATTGAAATGTTTTAACTCTGACGTATTGAAAATGATATGGGTAAGTATAGAAAATTAATTTAACTTTTTTCAAGTATCATGAAAATACTACTCATCTAGAATGATACGAACACAAATAAATTATTCAGACTGAACATGTCGGTTTGGTTTTGAAAAATCTGTTGTGAAAGTAAAAAAAAAATATATTTCCAGAAAGTGTATTTCTTGAGCTAAATCTTCACCCTAATTTATATTAGGACTAACTCAAACTAACCACCAATATACAGGGTGTTTCATTAATATTACGAAAAAAATCAGTATGACTTTCCCAGTCTAAAAATAAGAAGAAAACTTCCTATTAACACGTATCCGGAAATGCTTCATTACAGAGTGTTGAAGTTTTATTTTTGTTTTTTCTTAATAATATTTGAAGCAATGTCGATATTTTCATAAAAACTGGTGTTTAGGGTTTTTTTGTCTGATCTTAGTATGGCTCTAACTTGTAGAGGGCGCTACCTACAATTATTTTTCCAATTATTAACAGCCATAACTTTTTTGACAAAACAGATTTATTTGTATTTTCTACGCAGAAAAAGTAAACTGAGTGGCTACAGGCAACCATTCTCGAGATATTCGGATTTGAAATAATAAATACATATCTGATTTTGAAATAATGGCGGAGGTAAAGTTATAAAATAAATTTATTTCGTATGAATGCTACATATCTTTAGTAAAAAGATAAAATTCAACTGAATGAGTGATGTAAACAACAATTTTTATTAAAATATTATGAAAAAATGGAGAAAATAAAAAAAATCAACAACCTGTAGCGTAACGGAGCATATCCGGACACATGTTTATGGAAAGTTTTCTTCTTATTTTCAACAAGGGAGACTCGTCCTGATTTTTTTGTCAAAAAAATGCAAGACCTTGCTTGACGATAATCCCAAAATCACGTGTATTCTTTATTTCAAATCCAAATATCTCGAGAATGGTTACATTTAGCGACTTTTAACAAGTATACTTTTTCTGCGTAGAAATGATGAAGAAATCTGATTTTTTACTTAAAAATATAATACAGGCACGTCCAAAAAAGTTACGGCTGTTAATAATAGGAAAAATAAGTGTCTACAAGCTAGAGCCATACTAAGATCAAATTCAAATTTTGCATGACAAGAAACCCCCCAACACCAATTTTTATCAAAAGATCGACATTGGTGCACATACTATTCAGGGTTAGGATAAAGTACCAGAACGGTCGATTATCTCAAAATGTACAGGGGCTAGCAAAAAGTGTCTTATACAAAAGTTGTGGAGGGCTTTTAAAAGTCTACATATCTGTGATAAATTATAATCTACGGGGTCGAGCATAAAGTTGTGGTAGACCAAAGTTGCATTTTTTAAATGGAACCCCCTGTATAATGATAGATATTTCAATCCTCCTTTTATTTTTGAGCAAAATTTGTTATGAACATAATGTTCCTAAATTCAGCCGTTTTCGAGTTATCGCGTCTTATAAATGACATTTTTACATCTTTGACATGCTATATATAAAACTCAAACGGTATAAGATAGAGAAAAATTCTATACTTTCGTATCTCAACTTTTCAAGAGCTATTCTGTCATTTCAATAGAAGGTACTGTCAACTGTCAATTTTTTCCGACACATTTTCACATTTTTTGACAAGAATTTATTTAATGTCCTTGGATAGCTTTTGAGATGTGAAAATGTCATTGCCGGCATTTTCTTATCGAGTAGATTATTGTGTGAAAATTTCATAGGATTAAACTCATCCGTGCGGATATGACAGACTGTCAAACTAACAAGATAAAGACATTCGTGAAATAAGAACAAAGAAAGCATACTTCATTTTTTATTGTAAAAAATGTTGAAAATGTCCTCCGTTGACCTCCAAACAATGAAATAATCTGTCTGAGAACTCCTGACGGACTTTTTCGAAAATATCGACATAAAAAAAAACATTTTTAAAAACTAAAAGTTTGGCAGGCTGTCATATCCGCACGGATGCGTTTAATCCTATGAATTTTTCTCACAATAATCTACTCGATAAGACCTTTCGAATGATGTGTCACACGACCCCCTTTTCCATTTAAAAAAATGTTTCAAAATTGAATACTAAAAGTACGTCACTGACATCAAAAAGTAGTATTTCGACAGCGATTGAAGTATGCCGAGTTTCAAAATTGTTGGTGCACACATAAAAAAAAAGGGGGGGACCTTTTAGAGCCGCACTGTATATGTATTATCAAAATGGAATTATGGTAACCAAAATCCTAAACCTGCACCTAAACACACGGTATGTCGAAAACCTCGAGAATGAAATGCGAGGGACACAGTTTCCATAATAATATGCGGATCGTAGCTTTTTATGGTTATTCTCATAAGAAGTTGTTTTTGTTTCGAAACGTAGCTTTGTATCGTTATTATATTAATTTATTCCTTCGCACATTTGAACTGAACTTTTCCGGGCGGGTGCGTTTATACTTCGCCAAATTTTCAAGAATACCATTTTCATCATCGGCATCGTACAGTCTACAGCTTTGAGCTTAGATCATATATTTATATGATATGGGGTCCACAGTGGTGCTATTTTTATTTAGACTCACGACTCATTGAAGTACAGTCTAGAACGATGTGACGCCCTGACGCGAACTTCATCAGGCTTTTCTGGTTGGACCGCTGAAAAAATTATTGTAACTGGTTGAGTGTAGTTTTGTTTTCGACTTTTTCTTCGTTAGTCTTTCTGTTGTTGACAATCACATGTGTTTATTGAAGTCTAAACGAAAGAAACTAATGTCTGCAATCTGTTATTGTTAAGTAGCTGGCTACACTCCCTAGTGTGGCAGCAACATCTACTCTAATTTTTTCACTTTTCTCCGAAATAACAGTATTCGAAACATTTTGTTGAAACAAAATCTCTATTGCGGTAAACATAAACATCATTGTGATGAGTATACCCAATGTCAAAAATGTTTTATTGAAACCCCTCGTGCAAACCTAAATTCAATATTCTAGCACGGTAGGTACCTTCATAATTATTGGAGAAATATTAGGTCTGTCGTAGAACAATCACAAACCATTCAGCGTTTATCGATTGGTCAATGTCAGTCATAGTCAGAAATAGTTTTGCAAAATGCAAAAGCTGATTGGCTCTGACTGGTTTGTGATTGTTCTGCGAACAGACCTATTCCAGAGTAGACCGGGGATGTTTGATAGGTGAATGCTGATATTAGAAGCCCTGCATGCGAACATTTTTTAAGACGCATTCACCATGATATGAGAATAGCCTCTTGCCTTTGATTTAGTTCAGGGCCCCTATTTTCGATTCTCACTTCGCCTGAATCGAGTGCCCGTGTTGTACAAAACCAATGTAGTTCACCGGTGATCTATCATATCACACATTCGAAAATATTTATTTTGTGATGCCAACCACTCCTCATGCTGCTATAAGCATATTGAAGCTGTAGTTTAAAACAAAAATTAGGGACAAGATTAATTTGTTAGACTGACCGTTTGTCAACGACTGTCTTTTGAGTGTAGAATTAGCAAATTCGGAAATATGCCTCTTGCATCTTTTGTTGTGTTTGCACGTGTATATTGAATACATAACTGGATTATTTGCATCAATTGGTATGCTGGTTCCGGCTATAAAACTAAATATGGAATCCAGGTACGGATCAAACTCTTGGGGACTAATACATAGAAAATAGTATTATGTATTCATTACAAAATATATTATTGCTTTCATAAAACTACAATCAATACAATCAGCTTGAAGCGGTGTGAAAAATTGTTTCCTCCTTTATACTCTTTACAGATAGATACTATTAAAAATAATGTACACAATTTTATCATATTATTATTCGTCATCTAGAAACAATTAATATTTATAAAAGATCAATGAATAAATCCTACATTTTATTGAATATAATGGGTAAGTTGGATTAATTACTATACGTTTTCATGTAGAACTCAGTTCGAATTGAATACCGTTTTGGTATTGAAACTACAATCTCAAAGCTATTGTTTCCAATTCAGATTTGAACACAATTCTTTTTTTTTATTTTATGATTGAGGAGTTTGAGATATTCTTTGCTCAGGAAATCCTCTACTGCAGACAAAACTGACAGTGAAAGTTGACAAAAGTGTCACACTGGAATCAGGCCCGGATTGGGAGAACATTTCGGCCCGGGTTGTTACTATGAACCGGCCCTTCTTAGCATAGCAATTATTACGAATATTGAAAAGAGGGAAAGGGATTCTGAAAATACTCTTTCTCTTGACACAAATTTCTGCTTGACAAAGAATAGTTTTCGTGTTACTAAAGACGAAGTCAAATACACATGGTGTCCCAAAAGTCATGGATAAAAATGAAACAGGAGATAGGAGTGATTTGCAACAAAAAAGTTCATATGAACACTTATCCGCTTCTTTACTGTTTTCGAAATATAGCTAATTTTGTTTGTATTTTTTTTCTTCAGTAATATCGATTATCAGCAAACAAACTTTAGTTGAGAGAAAACATATCACCCAAGTTTTTTTAATAATTTTTCACCACATTAGTGTAGTGATTTTGCTGCTACGTTTACTCATACATAAAATTTGTAGTTAAAAAAAAAAGAAAAAACTGCAATCATTGTACAATTATTGTGGTGATACCATTCAACTTCATACAGAAGGCCACATCTCCTGTGACAACTATTTCAATATTTGTTCCACCAAAAATGAACACCGTCGCAAAAAAATTATATCACCTGCAAAAATAAGAAACAAAAATAGCAATTATTCGAAAACAGCAAAGAATTGCAGTAAAAAATCGGACGAGTGTTTATTTAAATTTTTGTGTTGCAAATTACCTCCCCTATCTCCTGTTCCATTTTTATCCAAGACTTTTGAGACACCCTGTATAGTGTGACTATAATTTAAGCAAATCTGAGAAAAAATCGAGAAAAATATTTGGAGTATTTTTGATTGTTTTGTGGCATCTCCTTTTTTAAAAATTCTAGCAACACACCCTGCATACTGTCTGTTTATAGCTTTCCTGCGGTTACGTCATGCTTTTCCGTCTCTCTCTTACACATTGAAAAAAAATCACGTACGTCTGGAGGAGGGTCTTTCGGATCAATTTGACAAATGTCACATGTGGAGCGATCAATCTACGACATACTGCCAAACGTCAAGTACTGTGACGTGGCCGCAGAAAAGCATTGAACAAGCTGTATTTGACCCCATGTCCAGAAACGCCGAAATGATTTTTCGTCAAGCAAAAATCATCCAAGAATAAAATTTTAAAAGCTTTCTCATATGTAGCGAACATTATGAGGGGCACTGTATACATTTTAGAAAAATGTTCTGTTGATTTTTCATAAATTAATATTTTGAAGGCTGCAAATTTGCTATTTTTACCAGGATGTTGCAGCAATCTGTGAAGTTGAAATGGAACACTCAACCTACTGTATATTATCAAATTTTGGAGTTCTACTTGACAACCAGAACGAAATTGAAAAGTTAATTGAGAAAACTGGGTTTTCTGGGATTTTGGTGATATAGACAGGCTAAGTCTGACGATACAAACTGGGTGGAGCTTATATCAACTACAAACAAACCAGTACACATACAATGGTAAAATTCCATAAGGACATTTTTGTTGAGTGTTTTTGAATTTGTTACAAGCAAATAAGACTTCTAGCAGTAATATTTGGTTGGAAGAGAGTGTTATTTACTCCAATCATAAAAATGTTCAACAAGGTTAGTGGATTTCAGGGTATAATTGATTGATTATTGAGCAGAATGAAACCAAAAATGATTTCAAGCATTATTCATACACTAAAATCTTACCTTGTCAAAAATTCACATGATTCCAGTAGATGACACTCTCCACTCTCTGCCAACCAGATATCACTGCTAAAAGTCTTATTTGCTTATAAAAAACTTAAACGTACGACAAAAACTTTCTTATAGGATTTGAACATGCAAAACGAAATTTTTGGAGTCAGAATAAGCTCCTTCCATATTTGTGATGTCACGAATTGGGCTGTCCATTGCTCGGTCACGGTACTCAAACATTTTGAGAGCCATAGATAAAATAAAAAGAGCTTTTGCAGAATAACTGTAGACTTCTAGTAAATTCAACTTTAAACTAGACAATATTGCATAAACTGGAGTTATGCAATAATAACTTATGTAAAATTTTGTCGATATTTTCGTTGTGTTTCTCGTATACCAGTCAAACATTTCTATATTTATAATGTTTGTACGAGCAGGCCTACCGGCCCATCCGAGCGGAGGCCCTTCGGGCTTTGCCCGATTGCCCGACAGCCCAATCCGGGCCTGACTGGAATCGATTTGAATACATACCTTGCAACCGCTTCTAAAATATCTCCTTATTTTGTTAGAATGTAATGCACATCAGGAGTACGGAATAATTGCTCAGATAGCACGCCGGCCGGTAGCACCGAGCTAAATTTCTTACGTCCGACAGGTCGGTCGACAAAAGCCAAACAAGACACAAGCACATCAGCTTTTCAAGTTATTCGGCTATTTGTAAAGCAAGCTCGGAGTGGCGTGAAAAGTACTTGATCGACGAGTTATTCCTAATATTTTCGCTTTGGATGACCACATTATAGTTTTTTTGTGATTATAATCCAGTGGAATGTGGAATGGCTTTTTGTTTTTGTGTTTGTCTACCGACATGGCGGACAAGGATAACGAATAATTAGGCCTGATAAGTAGTGATGTGAATTTCTTGGTAATAATCTTTTTGAAAATAATATAATTATTATACATGGACAATTATGCGGAGAATATTATTTCAAGGGTTTTATAGATGTCGTGTATGGTGATTAATGAAATTAATACTAGAGGTTTACACTATATTATTATGTAGGTAGGTACTACTAAAATTTCCAATCATTAGTTAATATATGCATGGTCAGTTTCGAATTATTCTCCATCGTTGGTTATGTACTGGAAAATAAAGTCTCAAGTATCACTGTTTACATTGTAATATAGCGTACATCGAGCAAAATTCTTGAGCGTAAAATACGCATTTCTCTGGAGCGCACGGTCAGCACATTTTCGAACTGCGTAGACGGCACTTATTTGAAGTGCTTTTTATGAAATGCTATTTTTGCGTCGGCCGGAGGGACGCCGGTCGCCTACCAAAGCGCTTTTTTGCAGTACACCAAAGCAAACCTCTGCTCAAGCTTAGTGCTTTTTTAGCAACTGTTAAGCTCAGTTTGTTATCTGGGATTATAGTGGTAATCAAGTAGGCACTTGGGAACCTTTCCGTTCCGGATGTCAATTTGTCATTTCATACTTATGCCGACTATGAGGAAGTTCTCAAAAAAGTTGAGCTTATCTGCAGAGTGGGGAAAACTTATCAATGCCTACTAGATTGATGCTATATACAATGCCATTGCCTCGGCAGTCTTGGCAAATCTTTGCAGTATTGCTTCACGTTACTATATAATTAACCATGTTACAAAATTCAACATCTACAAAAACTTCAAAATCGAGCGATGAGAGCAATATTGAAAACTAATGGTTCATAGGGCCACTCCTATCAAATTAATGTTAGACACACTTGACATGCTGTCGGTTAAAAAACACTAGGGAGTTTTTGAACCCCTTATTATTTTCAACGTTATTAACGTATCCCGCTATACTAAGCATGCGCAGAAAACAAAACATTAATAACGGAGAGGACACAAAAAAGAGATTTTGAAACTCGTATTTAACGTTTGACGTTGTGTCATCACCATGTCATCTGTCATCATAGTGATCAGATTTGTTGTGTTTTTGGTTTTTGATGTTTTGATTTTGATTTTGTGATATTTTCGCCAAATTCCTAGCAGAGCAGCACAAATTATGAAATATGACTGAAGATAGATTATATGAAGATTCAGACTACCAAATGTAAGGTTTACATCTCATTTCACGTCCGCTTGGCAAACATGAATCATAATAATATGCTACCATCTACATTGAATTTGTCTTCAAAGTTACTTTTACGCCAAATACAATGTGGATGGTAGTACATAATTCCCGTTTGACAAGCGGAAATCTGTCACTTCCACTTCGAAGTTAAATTAAATGTAACCCAAGCAAAACTACGAGTATCATGGGCAAAACACCGACTGGAATGATAAACAGCTGATCTCTATCAGCATCAATTACACTGTTGCCAAGCTGTAGAACATAGGATCAGTCTCTGTTGGATATTTAATAAAAAGAAAAGAATCTTACAATTCCAGTGCAACTGTAGTCATTTTTGACAATTTAAATTGTACTCTGTATGTTTCATGATTTCTATGTAATAATTAAATGATACTGTATATCAATATGACAACATGAGAAAATAACCGACGGTTATTAAGCGAACGTTAAGGCTCCGTAGATAACGTAACACGTTATCGGTAAATAACCGATTCGGTTATTTCCAGACATCTGCGCAAGCTCAGAATAACCGGCAACGTTAATAACGGGTCAAATAAGAGCTTCAAAAACTCCCTACACCGATGTTTGAGTGGCGGCCGCAGACAAAACTGGCGGATGAGCCAGCGACTTCAGCGGCAAACCCGCTAAAATCATGCTATACAAAGATATGCATTATTGCGCTTTCTGATCGGAGTCGGTCGGTACGAAGTCTTTGTGAACTTCGTGTGAACTTTCTATATGTGGTTTTTAACAACATATAGAAAGGATAAGAGGGGCAATCACAAAAATCACACAGGAGATGTTGCATAATGTAAGGGAAGAAACTTTTACCACAGACTGGGGTGCTGCTAAAAGGTTAACGATAGACATTTAGAGAAAAGGCTACCTTGAAAAGTAATTAAACTTCAAAATTATATTTTGATTCTATTTAACCCTCAAACTTTCTGAAAAGTGAAATTTGATGAGTACACTGTATTCCTGGTTCCACCCAGCTTTTCAATGAGGGGTCACAAGCCAAAGGGTTGCATTTGAAAAAACAAGTTGAGGGTGGTTTTAGCTCTCCCTGAAACACTTTATTTTCCATTTTGCTTGAAAAATGTATAGGTATCTCTACATTGAAATGTTGACGTGTCTCGGGAGATTTTTGGAAATTATTTCGCTCCCCAAGCTAGCGAATGTATTCTAGTTAAAGTCTCTACCCTGTATAACACGTTTACATCGACTGATGTATAATTCCAGTTTTTCCCAATGAGTTCTATCTGAAATCTGACAATCTCGTGATGTCAGAGTGCGTAGAGATAGTACGCTCGTTCATTCGTCGGCTTTCGGGCTTTAGTAGGCAGGGATAGAGAGAATTGAGTTATTTTCAGGATCACCTGGTTTCCCGGACATTTTTTCAAATTCCGCCCGGACTTCCCCGGACACCGCAAAAACCCAAACATGTCCCTAAATATGCATTATTCACTGATTCATCAGACAGTACTTTAAACCAGGAATCACTCTTGAAAAGATAAATTATAGCCCCTCCTGTATGTCGATTGTTAGAGTAACACAGCTTGATAAACAGGAGCATCAAATTCTGCATTGTCAATATCTGATGTCATGGGTTTCCATGACACACAGGATGCATGGATTTTTTTCTATTAGGAAATCACCCAGCTCCAATATATTCGATGTCATGCCCTGTATATGTATTGACGTGCAAAAAATCTATAGCCCTGAAGAGACTCCGGATGACCCTTTCAATTGCTATGCGTACTGTGTCCTATTTTGTGGTTTTTCTTGCGCTCTCTTATAACAAACACAATAATTTCTATCAAACACCGTATGATTGGACTAAATATTTGGTATTCTTAACACGTGTGATGTTTGTTTACAATTTGTACATTCCAATGATTGAGATTTGCACTCTGTACCGGGTGTCCCTCTAAGAATGGCTGTCGGCTGTATCTCGGAAAGTACCTATTCATCGTAGAAGCTTGCGGCGAAAAAATTTATCACAACGGCCAACAGAAGAACCTGGAAAATATTTTCAAGTTTCTGTTATGGTCGCTGGGGGGCGTAACAACCAACTCCAAGTAGACAAAAAGGATTCTTATAGAATTTTGCCCAATGAAAATATACCGATGATATTATTTTCATATTATTTCACTATTTACCCTTACTTTTTGTCTGAAACGTTTTTTTCTATCTATCAAAATAAAGAGGTGGGGGAGTTCAATTATTTTTATAAACAAACTGAGTCTCCTCCGTTTCGCTTTAATGATTTTAACGAGCTTCACAGAAAAAACTAAAGTTTTTAACCAAAAGAATGACAATGCTTGAAAAAATATACTTCCGTTAAAAATGTTATTCTCTACTCAAAATATTATTCTTCACATAAAAATTTTCAATTTTTCAATATTAGTAAAATATATTCTCGAAATAGTTACTTGTTATAAAACTAAATGCTTTTCATTGAGAATTCTGTTTTTCTTCGATAAAAATACATCCTGTTTCTCAATTTGAATATACTATAGTTTTCAAACAAGATAAAGTAAGTTTAATTCAAGAATATGATATTCACAATAAGAAAATATCATTATATGCTTCCTTCAAGACGAAATTTTTATAGTTTACATCACGCAAAACAACTTCAGAGTTTTATTCTTCAGCCAAGAATATATCTGACTTGGATTGTCTTGAAGGGGAAAAGACAAATAATGTCACCGCCCTGTGTCTCATTTACTTGCAAGCTTTCAATGATTGTAGACGATGTACCACGTGTTTATACCGGAGCGCAACAATTTTTTCTCGATTTCCGTTTTTCGGTTTGTATTTCCTTGCCGGCTCAAACGCGTTTGAAAATTGAAGGAGAAGGTGAAAACCGTTAAGAGATACAAAATGCCCGTGAAAGCTGGCCATCATAGAAAGAGTTCTTATTATGGCCACACTATGCTGTTGCAAATCGTGCACCCTTGTGGACCTCGTAATTTAAATTTGAGCAAATTTTTGAATAAATTGTAAGTATGCATGAAATCGGGAAACACCTATTTATTAACAGACTAGTCTAAAATTGTTTTTCTAGATTTATGAATATTTTGACTGGTTAACTGGATTTTAAAATTTTAAGATCCATTATCCCAACGTATCACACCGATTTTTTCTTTTCTTTTAAAGGTTCTTGGTATAACTTTTGTTTATTTAACGATCCAGCAAATTTGTAGACGAGTGTGGTTAATTTGTTGGGTTTGAGGATCAGTGAAATTAAAGTCCAATTTGTTTTAAAATGGCCGACGTTTCGCAATATATAATTGCATCACACAAACAGGAAAACTTTTAGGTACATGGGACAAAATGCGGAAATACAGACAACTTATCTCCATCAAAGGTAGTGCAGTATTGAAGCTTGATAATAGTTTTGCTTATCGAGATTGCCTGTGTTTATTTTGGTAGTTTTTTTTTCCCTCGGTATATCTGGTGAATTTGATAAGAGTTTTAGCATCGACATATTATTATTCAATTTAATTGATTGAGTATATTGAAATAGGCTGAATTGAGGTTTTCTATATCAGTCCTTTTGTTTACGGTGTTATGTCTCTTATATGTATCATTTCTGAGACTATTTTTTTTTTGTAATTAGTCTGTTTGTGCAGAATCGACGTACTCTCAAAATCAAATGAGTGCCCCGTGTCCTTTTTGTGTTGTACTAAGGCTGTAGGATTGGTTTTTAATAAGTAGTTTTTTTCATCATTTTTATGTTCCCTAATTCTGTCTTTTAAATATCGAGAAGTTTGTCCTATGTAGCGTTATCGCAAGTTTTGCATGGAATACTATAAATCACATGTGACTTCAAAAGATTTTCAGTGCTGGCTTTTAATTTTGAGCAGTAGTTTGTTCGTATGGTGTTACAACATTTTTGAGAAATTATGACTTTCTTGTTGTCCGTGGTAGTGTAGTTCTCAATTGATCTTTTCAGTCCATGTATATAAGGTTGTCTGAAAAATATCTTCGCCTCATTGTTGTGATGGCCTGTATCCGTGGTTTGATGTAAATCACGTTGATCTTGCTGTCTGTAGATTATTTTCCTTATAAGCGACTTTGGGGTAACCATTGTCTACGAGCATTCTCTCTATATATTGTAAGTTTGAGTTGTGATATGCTGTTGATGATAGTGCTATTGATCGATGTTTCAAATTCTTGATGATTGTTTATCTTATCTTTCAAAGGATGTAGAGAATGGAAATTAATGTAGCGTTCTGAGAAAGTAGGTTTTTGATACCAGTTAGTTTCGATTATTACTGAGTCAGGTTTTCTTATTATTTCCACATCAAGGAAGGGTATTTTATTGTCTTTCTCTTTCTCCAATGTAAATTGTAGTTTTGGGTGGTAACTATTAAAGATTGTTAAAATGGTCTTGCACTCGTTTTTTGGTATCGCTGTTAGAATGTCATCTACATATCTCTTGAAAAATGGAATCTTGAATGGTAGTTTATCAATAAGTTCATCTTGTAAATCCTGCATAACTAAATCTGCACATACTGGGGACAAACAGTTGCCCATTCCAAGTCCATTAGTCTGGCTGTAAAAGTTGTTGTCGTACTGAAAATAGTTATTCTCAAATACAAAATTCAACATTTTAAGAAACGTGGGCAATTGGATATTGACATTATTTTTGACTAATGACCATTTCTTGACCACTAGGTTTTTCACGACATCTGTAGGTATGTTGGTGAAAAGGGAGATAACATCCAGAGAAATGATTTCATAATCAGCCGGTACAGTGATGTTTCTTATATCATTCACAAATTCGAAAGAATTTCGGACATAGCGCTGATCCTTGATGAACATTTCGTTCAGGAAATTACTGATGTATTTGGTTAAGCTGTATAGTGGAGATCCGATGAATGAGACAATAGGCCTAAGTGGAACACCATCTTTGTGAATTTTTGGTTGAAAATATATTTTGGGTGGTAACGCTGTATTTGTTTTCAGTCTTCTTCCCTCTCCTTGCTTATACTGGAGTTTTTAACCAAAGAATCAATTAGTTTGTTGTTTTTATTTTGAATGGTTGTAGTGGGGTTTTTATTGAGAATCTTATATGTTTCCCTGTCGCTGAGAATGGCATTTGCGTTTCTATCATAATCCTCCCTATTCATCACTACAGTGGTATTACCCTTATCAGCCTTCAAAATGTATAAATTATCTTTATTTTGTTTACGTTACTAAGATTCAATATAGAAATACGTAGAAATTCCAAGGGAAGTGCAGTATTTGTTATCTTTGGGAGAAAAGTTCAATTTGCCTTACAAAAGTAGAAAAACGCCAATTCAGGATGTATTAATTGACTTAGAATATATTTTGAGTAATTTAGAGGAAGACAAGCAGATGGAACTTAGAAATACGGGTGTCAACATAATAACAAATTATCTTCATTCAAACCAACCAACAACCGAAACTGTTGAATATGTTTCTCGTTTGGAAGGAAAACTGAGGTTTTTCCTAAAACAAAATAAAGATAATTTATACATTTTGAAGGCTGATAAGGGTAATACCACTGTAGTGATGAATAGGGAGGATTATGATAGAAACGCAAATGCCATTCTCAGCGACAGGGAAACATATAAGATTCTCAATAAAAACCCCACTACAACCATTCAAAATAAAAACAACAAACTAATTGATTCTTTGGTCAAAAACTCCAGTATAAGCAAGGAGGAGGGAAGAAGACTGAAAACAAATACAGCGTTACCACCTAAAATATATTTCCAACCAAAAATTCACAAAGATGGTGTTCCACTTAGGCCTATTGTCTCAATCATCGGATCTCCACTATACAGCTTAACCAAATACATCAGTAATTTCCTGAACGAAATGTTCATCAAGGATCAGCGCTATGTCCAAAATTCTTTCGAATTTGTGAATGATATAAGAAACATCACTGTACCGGCTGATTATGAAATCATTTCTCTGGATGTTATCTCCCTTTTCACCAACATACCTAAAGATGTCGTGAAAAACCTAGTGGTCAAGAAATGGTCATTAGTCAAAAATAATGTCAATATCCAATTGCCCACGTTTCTTGAAATGTTGAATTTTGTATTTGAGAATAACTATTTTTAGTACGACAACAACTTTTACAGCCAGACTAATGGATTTGGAATGGGCAACTGTTTGTCCCCAGTATGTGCAGATTTAGTTATGCAGGATTTACAAGATGAACTTATTGATAAACTACCATTCAAGATTCCATTTTTCAAGAGATATGTAGATGACATTCTAACAGCGATACCAAAAAACGAGTGCAAGACCATTTTAACAATCTTTAATAGTTACCATCCAAAACTACAATTTACATTGGAGAAAGAGAAAGACAATAAAATACCCTTCCTTGATGTGGAAATAATAAGAAAACCTGACTCAGTAATAATCGAAACTAACTGGTATCAAAAACCTACTTTCTCAGAACGCTACATTAATTTCCATTCTCTACATCCTTTGAAAGATAAGATAAACATCATCAAGAATTTGAAACATCGATCAATAGCACTATCATCAACAGCATATCACAACTCAAAATTACAATATATAGAGAGAATGCTCGTAGACAATGGTTACCCAAAGTCGCTTATAAGGAAAATAATCTACAGACAGCAAGATCAACGTGATTTACATCAAGCCACGGATACAGGCCATCACAACAATGAGGCGAAGATATTTTTCAGACAACCTTATATACATGGACTCACAGAAAAACTAAAAAGATCAATTGAGAACTACACTACCACGGACAACAAGAAAGTCATAATTTCTCAAAAATGTTGTAACACCATACGAACGAACTACTTCTCAAAATTAAAAGCCAGCACTGAAAATCTTTCGAAGTCACATGTGATTTATAGTATTCCATGCAAAACTTGCGATAAACGCTACATAGGACAAACTTCTCGATATTTAAAAGACAGAATTAGGGAACATAAAAATGATGAAAAAAACTACTTATTAAAAACCAATCCTACAGCCCTAGTACAACACATAAAGGACACGGGGCACTCATTTGATTTTGAGAGTACGTCGATTCTGCACAAACAGAGTAATTACAAAAAAAGAATAGTCTCAGAAATGATACATATAAAGAGACATAACACCGTAAACAAAAGGACTGATATAGAAAACCTCAATTCAGCCTATTTCAATATACTCAATCAATTAAATTGAATAATAATATGTCGATGCTAAAACTCTTATCAAATTCACCAGATATACCGAGGGAAAAAAACTACCAAAATAAACACAGGCAATCTCGATAAGCAAAACTATTATCAAGCTTCAATACTGCACTACCTTTGATGGAGATAAGTTGTCTGTATTTCCGCATTTTGTCCCATGTACCTAAAAGTTTTTCTGTTTGTGTGTCGTGTAAATATGTATTCTTGCGACTTGAGTCCAGAGTGTTAAAATGTGAGTATTGTATAAGTTTGTTTGTAGTCTGATTTCTTTCTTTCTTGGCTGTTTTGATAGAGTTAAGCTTCACCCATTTGTATTTACATATATTAAAAAAAAAAAATAGTTTCTGTTTTTATTATCTGTAACGTGTGAAATGTACCCCAATGTGAATTCCATTGAAATAAAATAAATATATACTTTCAGCGTCCTGATGATGCAATTATATATTGCGAAACGTCGGCCATTTTAAAACAAATTGGACTTTAATTTCACTGATCCTCAAACCCAACAAATTAACCACACTCGTTCTTGGTATAATCATGGAACAAATATTGAATTTAAACTTTTGAAATACTAAAATAGCGGAACCAAAATTAATGAATTTTTAAAGTGTCAAAATCCCCCAAAATTTTTTCTGCGGAATATATCCTGATATTTGTAGGTCTTTCCCAATATCATGCATACAATTTATTGAAAAAATGTTGCCCGAATCAAGATTATGAGATCAAGAAAAGTGTAGATTTGTATTTTGTAGTGCAGAACATGCCCTTTCATATGAGCCTAAGCTCGTTAAAATCGGTAAAGCGAAACGGAAGGAGTCTTCGTTTGTTTATAAAAACAATTGAACTTCCCCTCCCTCTTTGTTTTGATAGATAGAAAAAAACGTTTCAGACAAAAAGTGTGGGTAAATAGTTAGTAAATATGAAAATAATATCATCGGTGTATTTTCAATGGGCAAAATTTTATTAAAATCCTATTTGTTCACTTGGAGTTGGTTGTTACGCCCCCTAGCGACCATTTCAGAAATTTAAAAAAAAACAGGTTCTCCATACAAATTATACAAGATTTTCTTCAAGTTACTGCGTCATAGTCGGGTTAAAAGCAACATACTGTATATGTTTCGAGAATTACAACTTGCTTGATTGGCCTTTGTTATTTGTCTTCCCACTCACATCTGACTGCAGCTTCATGGACAAATCAGATATATTAATTTTTTATTGGTAGGTCGAAGGTCTTGTTATGAAATGGCCTTTCTAACAACCATTTGAATGTGCGAATTTTATTATTGAATTATGGAATGACGAGATCATACATGTCTAATATCAAAAATACATGCTTGCATAAACTGTTTATAGCAACATCAAAAGCATAATATATGCAGTATGCAGTATTGACTATTGTATCACCACCGTCAATTGACAATATGCAAATTTTTTGGAAATATTAAAAATATAAGAATTAGTAAGTACTTATGCCATTGATGTTTAAAAAATCAACCTACGACCTTTATTAATGTGGTAATTACCGATTGAAGAGCGCCAATCAACATCCTCTACGTCACAGAATACAATATTCATCTTCATCTGGCGTATATGACTGTATGACTCTCTGTCTCTCTTTCGAGAGGTTGTTCTAGCTCCGCCCCGTTTTTGATCATACAGTGAAATTTGCCCATTTTCTTTGCTGCTCCAGGCTCCAGACTAAAAAGGTGAAAATTTAATCCTTGTTCATTGAGGGATCTTTTGAATTCAACATAATTATATGTTGATGACGAATAAGTATCTTCGTTCATTATTTGAAAGACGTTATCGAACCGCATATCTTTCACAAAAGCTTCATTTGTAGGAGAAGTACTACATCATTTTTGAAAAACAATATCGCTGAGTTGAAAGCAGAAATGAAGAATTTTCGTTTGGTGATTTTTTGGATATCACTTCCAAGTAAAATCAAGTTAAAAATAAATTGTAATAGCTGATATACACTAAGCGACCAAACTAAATCAACCACAGAAAATTCAATAGAACTCTTATCCTGCATCAGTTATCAAAGAACTAATGGGCGTTTATAAATCTCGATTCATTTGTCATATATGTGTCCTGGCGATTTTTTTCAAAATATTGTTGAGTGAATTTTTGTCACGTTTTAAAGAAGGGTTCAGAATAATCTTTTTTCTGACTTTGGAAAACGAGGCTCCTGTGATATTTTCTAGCGTATATCGCGAAGACAACTCTCCAAGTGTCAACTTTCAATTTCCTGAGAGCCAATGATCAACTTTGGGTTTGAGCAAGACTGATGTTTCAAGTACAAATTATACAGAGTCCACATTTTTAGTGCAAGTTTCCCTCAAAACTTTTGAGACAACTTGAGTTTTACTTGATGCTTTATTTTGTAGGTCTTGATAACTTCTATTTAGTGTTAAAACTGGCCCAATAGGTGACCACCAATAGCAGAGTTATTATCCTTTTTTGAAGAAAGTGTATAAAATATCGTTCATATTATTACGCATATTGTTCATTAATATAACAAGCTCAATTTCGGGTGAATTTACAGTTGGACGAATTTTGCGGTCTTTTGACAAATGTTGATACACTATGAAACATTCGTGTATAGATTCATCATATTATGTATCATCAATCTGTTCTTAGAAACAGAGATATTTGCACATAATTTACGATGAGGTCCTTAATTACGAGATCAGGCTCCAAAAAATCTACTGGGAAGGCATGTACTCTTTTCAAAAGACGTTAATTGAATGAGTTCCTGGATACGCTGATTCCACCATTCCGAAAGACACTTTCAATACACAATAATTAAATATTATAGTCTAAGACCTCGCAGACATTTTTGAGTAGGTATTTGAGGCGCTATGAAAACTTGTGGAATACTTCTCATATGATATTGTCATCGTAATAATGAGGTGGAAAGTACGCTGAATAAATCCACTCATTTATGTTACGATGATGTTATGACGCATGACCTACAATGCTGACCCAACAGTTTTTTTATATAAATTCAGTCACGGAACGTTGGTTCGGGAGGAGGGAAAAGTAGTGTCAGTCAAGCTTCTAGCTTGGCAAGAATTCCTATTTTCCCTCTCGAGCCGATTGCAATTGTAGGTGTTTTGCTGTTGGTGATGGTCAGGGACAAAACCATACTCAGCAGATTGACATAATGTAACACAGGACCGGAGCAAGTTTATTATTGTTTTAAGTTTTAAGTCATGTTTTGTAAGGGGATGGAGCATGTTGTCAGTTAGCATTGGGGCCAATGCTCGCGGGGAAGGGGCATATGTCATCGTAATAATGGGGTGGAAAGTGCGCTGAACAAATCCACTCATTTATGTTACGATGATGTTATGACGCATGACCTACAATGCTGACCCAACAGTTTTTTTATATAAATTCGGCCACGGAACGTTGGTTCGGGAGGAGGGAAAAGTAGTGTCAGTCAAGCTTCTAGCTTGGCAAGAATTCCTATTTTCCCTCTCGAGCCATCGGCCCATGCTGATCCCCCGGCTGTAATTCTTGACCTTCAAAGAAAATAGAGATGTTGTGGAGTGACACGAGTTTCTCTTTTGTCTGAGTGCTACGTCCCTAGCGCGCAATAAGGGTAGGGTACAGTTGAAGACCCCACAAGCCCTTATTGTGACAATATCTAAATAAAAAAACATACTCACCACAACTTTGATCATTTTAAGGCTTTCGGGACACCCTGTAACATACCTCCATAAATCCCAAAAGTCAAGCTTCTTGAAAGTTACGTATTTAAGCCGCAATATTGAGATCCTGAATACAGGGTTCACCAAAGTAAGTGCGATTGGGATTCTAAAATTCGTGTGTTGAGATTTTCGGAGATGCTCGAATCTTTTCAAATTGGTTTAGTCATTTTTGACATAAAAACTCAAATATTTCAAAAACGCTTATACTTAGGTATAGGACATCATTCATCAAATTTGCCTAGAATTCTACGTAGAATAGAAAAATGTAATAATATAGGGTGTTCCATTTGAAACAAGCGAGTTGTGACCTACTTCCGGTGTAACTGGAAGTTGTATATTCACTATTATTCCATTTGGAAAGAGCATCTCCGAAAATTTCTCACTACAAATTTTCAGAATCTCAATCGCTTTATTGCCCAAAATATTCTAATACGTCACTTACTTTGGCGAACCCTGTATAATATGCAATTTTGCTCTAATTTGGCAGTGTTGTTTGTGGTAACACGTGGCAAATTTAACCTTGTTTTGATTACATCTTTCAAGTCCATTGGCCGTAGCCGAGCGACATCACAGAATATATTTAAATATTATCAAATATTTACCGTTTGGTTTGGTTGGTTTTTTAAATCAAGAACAATGTAAAGTTGCAAGTTTAAGTAACCAAAAAACGTAGTTCTCCATTCGTCTATGGTTCTTATCACCACCACCCCTTTCACCTTCTTGAGCATTGACTTTTGAAAAACAACGAGACACATGTTTCATTGATTTCATTCAAGATTAATAATGGACAATTTGCATACATTTTAAAATGACTTGAGATTTCATATACGTCTAGACAATATTTGGAAGTAATCGGCAAAGAAATTTTTTCGAAATACCCAATATATTTTTGAGTATTTCGAAATAATAAATGAAGAAGGAAACGCAAATTTTACTGTATGATCGAAAACGGGGCGGAGCTGAATTACCCTCTTTCTCTCTCTCTCTCTCTCTCTCGAGAGAGATATCACAGTCAATACGCCAGACGGGGATGGATAATGTATGCTGTGACGTCTTGGATGTTGATTGGCGCTCTTTAATCGGTGATTACTACATTAATGGAGGTCATAGGATGATTTTTTAAACATCAATGGCATCATTACTTACTACTTCTTATATTTTTCATATTTCCAAAAAATGTGCAAATTGTCCAAGTGTAGGTAATGCGACTAAAAAATAGTTTTTCATTCGTATACGATTCTTGTCACCCTCACCTCTTTCACCTTCTTAGAGGTTGAATTTGAATTCGTTGTGTTTCATTGATTCCATCCAAGATTATTAATATGAAGTTTCAAGTTGATCTGACCAAAAACATAATTTGTCATGCGTATCTACAGGGTAGTCCGTAATGAATGCGTCATATTATAACGGTAGATTCTAGACGCTAAAATATTGCGATTGAGCTAAATTTAGCTTGATACTTGAATCGATAATAACCAAGATACAGGGTGTCAAAGTCAAAATATGGTTTTTTATTTTAATTAATAATCATTTTGTGACGAGCCCCGAGATTTTCCGGATTCAATTCCCGACGGGGATGAGGGAATCGTTCTTGTTAAACAAAATTCTCGAGCACCACCCCCTGTATTTATGTGGTAGAGGGCCCACAGTGCCTATCGGGTAGCTTTTAGACAGTGAAGAAAGTCCAGACGTTCGTTATTTCCAAAATTCCGCAAACTTCCGCTCTGAAATGGATTACTGAACTTTCTTGAAATAAAAACTCGTTGTTAATGAAAATTAATCAATCAGTCTATTAGTCCCGAAACAAATCACAATTGTGACTGGTTTCTAACCAGTCGGATAAAAATAAATAAAATAATTAACAATGTGCTGATTTTCCATTCAGCTAAATAAATAAAAGGAAATCCCTTAGTAATAACAATAGAAAAATCAGTCAGTCAAAACTCTCCCGGTGAAGATTCAGAATGTGCAGCTAACTAAAAGGAATTTTAACATTTTTGAGAATCATGAATTATCGGTAGAAAAATATCAGAATGTGGAGAAAACGGAGTGTGAACGAAGCTTGACGCGACGGGTTCTTACGGCGAATTTTAACGGAAAACAGCGGTTAATAGAGTTAGATTTTTCCGACGACGTAGAAAAAAAATGAATCGGGTAAAGTGACGCGATCGGGTTATTTCCACGAGGAGCAAAACGGGTTTAGAGGCATTGAAAAGCAGCGGAGAATTTATTGACAAGCGTTGGAAATTTTGCACACACGGGTCGTAACTCCAGAGGCCTCTCTTTGACGATTTTCCCAAAACTATCTTAAGAAATTTTATAGAAAAGAAAATGACGGTTGAAAAGAAACCGCGGTGTTGAACATTAGTTAAAAATTTCCCACCCAGCTAAGTTCCTTCCCCTGACAGTCAAAATAAAATAATAAATTTTCCAAACGCAGATACGAATCTGGAAGGATCCTGAGAATCTGGAAAAAATACAGATTCACCGAATATTTCCTGAAATCCGAAAGGATTTTCGTGAGTCTGAAGAAAACACGGACTCCGAAAATTTCCAGATATCGTAATTATTTTTTTTCCACCCCTGTTACTTAACTTACCTACAACGCGGCACTGATTTGAGAGAATTTCGGTAAAACGTCATAGTCATCGATGAACAGTTCCTACTTTGTGTTTGAATCAAAGAAGAATAAGAAAAATGGAATTTTTAGCAAAAACGGGTTGAAGAAAAAGATCGAGAATCGGGTCCGGGAAGTCCACTGCTGCAGGTTGTCGACTCGGTCTCGGTACCACTCACTGGCTCCTCGCGTCTCTCCGAGGTTCTGTATTCCGACCAAAAGTGGGGGATCTACTTGAATTGTGCGCGAAATAAATAACGTTTGTCGGCCGGTTTGCGAGCTAAATAATTAATTTGTTTGATGCGAGAAACCAAGAAGGAGTATTTTGGTCAGAAATTCAGTAATGGATTATTGGTTATTACTTGGTCAACATTATTTTAGAAAAAATACGGGATCTTTTGATAGATAAATAACTAAGTTACGGGAAAACACGATTTAACTAGTAAGAGACGGAAAATGAATTTGAAAATTTGAAAATGACGGTAGAATAAATCCGGAAATTTTGTAACTTCGTTACACACTCTCTCCACTTACAAAAAAAAATGTGAGTTTACGATCATTTTTCCTAAGCTATGCTTTAACCTGGAAAACTTAAATACAATAGAAAAAACAGTTATGACTGAAGAAAAAAATTATTAATATTAAAATAGGGTTGCTTCTGCCGTGTGGATTGACTCGTTCGGAATCAGGATGCCCGGCCGTCCGGGATCTTTTGGAGTTTGTGGTGATTACTCTTCTGGCTGTTGCTGATCGGTCTCATGAGCAGGCTTGAGGTCCTTGATGTGGATCCGGCGTAACGTCTTGTTGTCGTTGCCCTTGAGATTGTGAACTACGGGAGAAATAACTTTAGTAATTACATACGGACCTGTATATTTTGGAGCCAATTTCGCTGCGAAACCTTTGGCGGCAGATGACAAAGGATTTTCGCGACACATCACTTTGTCCCCTACGTGGCACCTCCAGTCACGGCGTCGCAAGCTGTAATGATGGCTCTGAGTTGTGAATGCTCGTCCCAGATTTATACGAACCAGTGATGTGACGTGTTGATTGCAAATATAATGTCGGCCAGGCAGTTATCCCACTTTCGGTGATTGCCCTCGCAGTACTGAGATATCGTGGTCTTGATTGTTCTATTTGCTCGTTCGGTGGGGTTATCTTGGGGCGTGTAAACTGGAGTCAGTCGGTGTTGGATACCTAATTCCTTGAGCAACTCCTTGAAAGGTCGGCCGGTATACTGGGTGCCATTGTCGGTTAGAACGGTTTTTGGACAGCCAAAACGGGTAATAATTTCTTCATAGAGGGCCTGGGTGACGGCTTTCGCAGTTGCTTTTCGCAACGGACGGCACTGGACCCACTCGGTGAATCGATCCTGGAATACCAGCAACCAGTTGTTGCCCTTCGTGGAACGTGGCAGGGGACCAATCAGATCCGAAGTAACCGTTTTCCAGGGACTTTGGTTGCGGGACGGCCTCATATGCCCGAGTGTCTTCTGTTAGGAAGGTTTATCTCGTTGACACGAGGAACAGCTTCTCACGTATTTGGCTATGTCGCGGACATTCCAGGCCAAAAATATCGCCGCGCGATACGTGAGGTCGTCTTGGCGATGCCCTGATGTCCTGCTGTTGCACGGTCGTGATTCTCCTGGAGAATGGCAAGTCTGGCAGATTTGGGCACGCACAGTTTCCAGGGATCGGCCATATCTGATTCCGTCATATCAGAAACGTCCCAAAAATGTCGGTAGAGTCTTCCATCTTTAATGCAGAAGTCGGGGTACGAGGCGGGATCACTCTCTACTGCGGTCTTTTTGGACGAGTACCATGGACACGGGGCAAACTCCTCGATGCTGGCGAGGTGTTCCGTCTCCTCCTCCTCCGGAAATTGACCAACGGGGTCTCGAGACAGGGCATCAGCAATTCGGTTCAGAATACCCTTCCGGTATTTGATTTCGAAACCGAATTGTTGAAGATACACGCTCCAACGTGCAAGTCTGCCACTGGGAGACTTGAGGGAATGAAGCCACCTGGGGCTCATGTGGTCTGTTTGAACGGTGAAGTGGTACCCCTCCAGATAAGGTCTCATTTTCTCCACACCCCACACAATGGCCAGACATTCCTTCTCCGTGACGGAGTATCTGGTCTCGGCTGGACTCAGCGTCCGGCTGGCATAGGCCACCACGTGATCTCCGTCTGAGGAATGTTGGATGAGGGCAGCCCCTAGGCGGTAGGAGCGTGATGATGACGGATTTGAGCATGATGGTGATGTCGACGGATTAATCACATTTACATTAGGGGTTGGTCGCGCACGATCGAAGAATCGGGGTCGCTCGTTGTACGAAATTCGTTCGGGCAGTCGGGCCTGTTGTAGCTAAGCTAGCAGGAGTTCAGTTTCCCGAATCACACGGGACAGCGTCTGGATATCGTGAAAATCCGTCTTCCGGATTTGTTGACGGTATTGGGGCAACAGATTTCGATAAATCCAGTGTAATTCCTGTGACGAGGAAATTCCCCCGTGCCTCCGAATTAGGGTTTGCAGATCAGTAATATAACGACTCGTTGGCTCATTGACTCGCTGTTAACGTCGACTGATTGCTGCCTCTGAGTCTTCCGCATAGTTTATCGGAAAATAAAAACTTCGGAAGTCGGTGAGGAATTCATCCCACGATTGCCACAGGTGGCGGTTATTTCGGTACCAGAGGGCTACTTCATCCCGCAATAACTTCGGCATATATGGAAGTAGCGAGTTGATCGGGAATTCCTGGGCTGAGGAGATCTCCTCCAACCGTTCTATGAAGGTTACGGGGACATTTCGTCCATTGAAATGAAGATTCCACTTGTGAACTTTCAAGTTGGACCTCCGACTGGTAGGGCTAGTCGGTGTAGACCCCGGTGGAGCGACGACAATCACGGATGTCGCTCTAAATAAGGCACTCGGGTTCGTGGCTGTCACATGGGGTGATGGCACGGTCAACGTTGAGCTCACCGTAGCTCCGGGATACACAAACGGTTGTGTCACAGTCAGTGAGGGAGAGACTCGGCCATCTTTGATGAAATTAATCAGGCGTCTCCTCAGTACATCGACGGTTCCAGAAGAGTCCAAATGAAATTTGTCTAACTCAATAATGAGTTCGTCCTTCCTCAGCGCGTATACCCAGCCGACTCGGCTGTCAGTGATTACAGTACCACCCCATGGCGGAATGCTGAGGATTGTTGAATGACTATCAGTCGTCGTTGCAGTAACGGGTGTCTCACTATCGGAGACTGTGACGGGTGTCTCGATGTCTTCGTTAGGTCCCGGCATAACGAAAGTAGAAGAGACAGAAAAAAAAATCAAAAACAAATAAAACGGGAAAGTACTTACTTTAAATAAGTTTAAACGTGAATAACTATTTGTTCAAAAAAAAAACTCACTTAACCAAAATCAAACGAAAGTACAGGGCCGACAAAGTATCACGATCGAAAATCAACTAATATTCCAAGTTCGGATCTTGGAATTAAATTCACTTCACGTTTCGAAACACGTTAACTTTTCGGGTAATATGTACCGGCGGGTGGTTTAGCGCACTGTTCGGAGTATGTATCTACTTGGCGAAGGCTGATGCACGTCTTCCCAAACCCTAGCCCTATTTCTCAGCTTGGCTTCTCCAAGGCAGGAGGTTGGGTCTTAGGTATGGAGTGGGAGAGCTGTGACGACACAATGCGTCGATACGCCAAAAATTGAGACGGGTTTTGTCAGCAATTTTATGGTTCCAAATTGGTACCAAAAATGCGAGTTGCTATGGACCAGAATTATGAAGGTCAAGCAAATGTTATTGTAAAAACAACATGCTGATGGTTTTTTCTCCGGTTGGACTTAAAAGTTCAGGCATACGGAATGTTGCTGCGTTCTTTTTTATTTCTCGCGACGAAGCGGCATTTTTCCCGTCGTTTAGCTTAAAATCTGTAAATTTTAAGAAAACGGTCCTCCGACGTCTAGCCGGTTTTGTAGGGAATTGGAAAAAACGAAAAATATCTCCCGACGGTCCGAAATTTCTTCTCTTCGAGCGTTACGGGTGCGATTTTCCGGGAGGTAGGCAGAGTGTAGTAATTTCCAGCGATGAATCTCTACATCCTGGACAATTTACTAAGGATCAAAAAAACTGAAAACGGAATTTCCGGTGATTTCTTCTACTCCCGGAAAATTTCTTCGGACAACAAGTGATTCTCGGATAATTATCTAGTTGATATAAATTAGGCTGTGCAAGGGCCTACCGATGGTCCATTCGCACCTTTAGAAAAAAAACTAACGGGGTCCGCGGTTATGAGAAACGGACGTTTTGAAAAAGTCAGAAAACGCGGTACTTTTGAACGCGACGAAAAAAAATTGAAAAACTTTTCCTTCTGGTCCAAAGGAAAATACCAAAAAAAAATTAAACGGGTCTCTACGTGTGGAAAATTGTTTTCGCGACAAAAAACGGGTTTTTAGGACAAATAGAATTTAGGCATACGGAAAAGAAAACTTCCCCGTCCCGGAAAATGAGGAAAAATGAAAAATAAGGGTCCCTGCTCGGGCGCCAATTTGTGACGTGCCCCGAGATTTTCCGGATTCAAATTCCCGACGGGGATGAGGGAATCGTTGATGTTAAACAAAATGCTCGAGCGCCACCCCCTGTATTTATGTGGTAGAGGGACCACAGTGCCTATCGGGTAGCTTTTAGACAGTGAAGAAAGTCCATTCGTTCGTTATTTCCAAAATTCCGCAAACATCCGCTCTGAAATGGATTACTGAACTTTCTTGAAATAAAAACTCGGTGTTAATGAAAATTAATCAATCAGTCTACTAGTCCCGAAACAAATCACAATTGTGACTGGTTTCCAACCAGTCGGATAAAAATAAATAAAATAATTAACAATGTGCTGATTTTCCATTCAGCTAAATAAATAAAAGAAAATCCCTTAGTAATAACAATAGAAAAATCAGTCAGTCAAAACTCTCCCGGTGGAGATTCAGAATGTGCAGCTAACTAAAAGGAATTTTGACATTTTTGAGAATCATGAATTATTATCGGTAGAAAAATATCAGAATGTGGAGAAAACGGAGTGTGAACGAAGTTTGACGCGACGGGTTCTTACGGCGAATTTTAACGGAAAACAGCGGTTAATAGAGTTAGATTTTTCCGACGACGTAGAAGAAAAATGAATCGGGTAAATTGACGCGATCGGGTTATTTCCACGAGGAGAAAAACGGGTTTAGAGGCATAGAAAAGCAGCGGGAAATTTATTGACAAGCGTTGGAAATTTTGCACACACGGGTCGTAACTCCAGAGGCCTCTCTTTGACGATTTTCCCGAAACTATCTTAAGAAATTTTATAGAAAAGAAGATGACGGTTGAAAAGAAACCGCGGTGTTGAACATTAGTTTAAAATTTCCCACCCAGCTAAGTTCGTTCCCCTGACAGTCAAAATAAAATAATAAATTCCCCAAACAGATACTAATCTGGAATGATCATGAGAATCTGGAAAAAATACAGATCCACCGAATATTTCCTGAAATCCAAAAGGATTTTCGTGAGTCTGAAGAAAATACGGACTCCGAAAATTTCCAGATATCGTGATTATTTTTTTTCCACCCCTGTTACTTAACTTACCTACAACGCGGCACTGATTTGAGAGAATTTCGGTAAAACGTCATAGTCATCGATGAACAGTTCCTACCTCGTGTTTGAATCAAAGAAGAATAAGAAAAATGGAATTTTTAGCAAAAACGGGTTGAAGAAAAAGATCGCGAATCGGGTCCGGGAAGTCCACTGCTGCAGGTTGTCGACTCGGTCTCGGTACCACTCACTGGCTCCTCGCGTCTCTCCGAGGTTCTGTATTCCGGCCAAAAGTGGGGAATCTACTTGAATTGTGCGCGAAATAAATAACGTTTGTCCGCCAGTTAGCGAGCTAAATAATTAATTTGTTTGATGCGAGAAACTAAGAAGGAGTATTTTGGTCAGAAATTAATTAATGGATTATTACTTGGATTGCTGAAAATTGGTATGATGGGCTTTTTTGGGGTGAAAAATAAGAATCTAGTGTCTATTCTGTTACACCTGATAGGGGGCGTCATCTGACGACCGCTTTGCCTATTAATGGGGCACTAACTTTTTTGTGCGTAACTGTACAGTCAATCTGATTACAAACTGTGATTCTCCTATGTTTTGTAGGTGAAAAAAGTAAACTCTTTTTATTCGAACTCATTTATCTTACTCAGTTCTGAGTTATAACGGTTTATTGTAAACATTTCATGATCAACAAAAAATGCGATAAGGGATAATTTTTGCAAGAAAGCTATTCTCAATTTCTGTAAAAAGCAGTCGATGTATTGAGTAGATATTTTCCGAAGTTGAAAAAGTTCGTCGCCTACTTAGAGCTAAGCGTCGCGACGCTATCGATTCCAGGGACTTTGAAACTACGCGCATACGAAAGTACTTGTTATTTATAAACTTTTTTGAAATTTACTCTAATCCATTGATCTGACACATTTATGAGTTATACGAGTTCATAGTACACATTCCTTGATTGACAAAAAATGCGATTACGGATGATTTAAAAAAAATTGACACCTACCAAGAGCTAAGCGTCGCGACGCGTCAAAAATATCAATCGATTGCAGGGACTTTGAAATCACGTGCATGCGAAAGTACAGGTTATATTTAAACTTTTTTGTCATTTACTTGAACACATCTATTTTGATCATTCCTGAGTTGAACTGGCTTAGTACCAAAAAATGTCTTGATGTAAAACTCAGAAATGAGTATGATAAATGAATTCGAGCAGTAGATAACAAAAAGGTTTATAATTAACATGTACTTTAGCATGCGCTCAGCTCTCGATTGGCGTCGAATTTTTTAAACTGTGAAATATATCTACTTGACCCCATACATTGAAAACATTTTACAAAAATTGAATAACCCTGTATATTCAATGCTAAAATAACTTTGCTTGCATGTAATGAGTACGAAATCATTTTAATCTATTTTCAACTTTTAACGTTGCTTTGCTTTGGAAACATGGACTATAGTTGACGTAGAAACAAGTTTCGGATAAATTAGTTTCGAAAGTTGGTAACTTTTTGAAAATGTGTTGTAACGCTGATGGTCAATGACAAAAATAATGAAAAAAAAAAAATGAAAAAATGTGAAAAATTACCAAATGTCAAAACTAATTCTCCTCAAACTTGTCTCTACAGCAACTTATAGCGCATGATTCCAAAGCATACTATGTTAAAAGTTGAAAATAAGTTAAAATAATTTCGTATTTAGCACATGCAAGCAAAGTTATTTTAGCGTATTTCTCGAGAACGGTTGAATTTATCGAAACAAAAGCATAGAATACCTTTTTTAAGTCAAAAGGTTCGAAGAATAAAATTATTCATTCAAAAGTCGAGAACAGTGTAGTACAAAAAAGTTTGGACCATTCAAATCAAAGTATAGGTTCGTATGTGGCGCCCTCTACAGAATGCGAAAAAACGATGAGCAAATTTGAATTCCTTATACGGGAAGCCCATAAAGCCCCAAATACGAGATTTTGACAAAATATTACGAGCGTGGCAAAAGGCATAGCCTAAAAACTGCTAATAAAATTCAAGTTCAACACCCTTTAACTCCGTTGATAATCAATTTTCGAAAAAATGTCATAGGATAAAGTAGCATTTATTTTTGGTATAGAATGTTCCCCCAATTTTTTGCTCATCATTTCCGGACACTCTGTAAATTTGTTTTCGAGATATTGGCATGCGGAGTTTTGAGTGAAAAACTGTATATGATCTTACATACAATACCAATACCCCAACATACCAATTTTCAGAAAGATCAGTCAGATACTTATGAAAATATCAATTAAAATCAAAAACAAATATTTTAACTTTGACACCCTGTATCTCGGTTATTATCGATTTTAGTATCTAGGTAAATTTAGCCGAATTGCAATATTCTAGGCTCAATTCTACCGTTATAATATGACGCATTCATTACGGACCACCCTGATTCTTGCCATGTGCAAGAATGAGATAACATGTATCCGCGAACTTCTTGTTGAGAAAATAATAGTACAGGATAAAAATAATAATGATAAGGATAATAATTTTGCGCGTATTTGATGAAATGTTCACCTTTTTGTTTCTTTTTAATAAAAAAAGCGCATCACTATTCACTATGAATTGCTCATGGTCTTGAAATCAATTGATGGTCAATTTTTCTTGGAGTTCTAATTACAAATCCATTTTACTGATATTACAATGATTTTGATATTTTATCTTGAAAAAAACTCATCATTGAAGAAAAACCCAGGTTACCTTTTTTATTTAAGATCAAACGAAAAAACATAACATGTATACATTTAGTATTATATCTTGTGAAAACCCAGTGACGTACAACTTTTTTCATAACAACGCTGTGAGTCCGGTCTCGGAAAAGTTATCCTCAAGAGAATTTTTCAAAAAGATCCTCCAGAAATTTGGATAAGCTATCTCAAAATTTGAACAAAATCGCTTGATGCGTTTTGAAATTATAAAGACAAAATATCGAGATTCTTCAAAATCTTAACGCTCTGTATTTTCTTAACGGGATGTTTGCGGACAGATGTTGCTATTCAACAAATTAATTATCCTACTGTTTTTACCTGTGGCGGATCAACGGGGTGGGGGCAACAGGGGCTATAGCTTCCCCATTGGCCTAATAATCAATAAGGACATTTTTAAAAATGGAGAAAAATGAAGAAAAAAAATCTTGCTGGTTTTATCGGTTTTTTGGTCTGCTGAATCCGAGTCTGAGGTTTGCCACCTCGACAGGCGACAGCTTCTCAACGAAAAGTGCACAAAACCTCAAAGTTTGGGCACTTTTGTCAGGTTTTTGAGTATAACTCGAAAACTCGAAACCAGTGAGAAAAGTTTCCTATTTTTTTTTTCTGGAAACGCCAGATCTGAACCTTGGATAATGAATAATTTTTTCGAAACGGACTCATTTTTGCAACTCAACACTGCGCCAAAAAGATTTCGAAATAAGTCGCCTATGAAGATTGAAGCCCCCTCCTTGACTCCAGCCTAGACCCGCCACTGGTTTTTACCATAACTCATTCAGGACCCACCCTGTATATAAAATGCTTAAAACCGAACCTCAAATTACCTCACCCAAAACATTACATCCACTTAACTAGGAATAATCATTGTACTGTAATTAATCATGAAAATTATTGATTGTGCGTGATTCGCAAGGAACTAAGGAAAAGTACACAAAGAAATTTTAAGCATCAGTTTTATAATGACTCTCCTCATAGACTTGCTTTCTATTTTCAGATAATATCTCCATTATTCTTCACTCCCATTTTAACTTTTCGAGGTCTGTTACTTGTTCAACAGATTATTTCTCAATGATTTAATTGAGGAAAATAGAAGAATACACTTTATTAAAATTCTTGAAATACCTATCATGACAAATGGATTCACGTCAATGCTTACTGAGTGTAGGCGTTGAATATCAGACAACCACCAATATATACTGCTCGAATATTAGAGGTGTATTATGAAATGAGATGATTTTGGAAACTTATCAACATTTTAATACTAAATGCCTTGAGTAAGAAACAATTTCATATTTCTCAAGAAAGAATATGAGATAAAACTTGAAAACAAATAGTTATGCGGGACAATTCAGTTCAGTCATTCACCAGTATAAGTATGAAACGAATGGACTTCACTCTTATGTAATTAATTACGTTGAAGTGATCAAGAAATGTATCTGCAAAGTGTTTTGGGCATGACGAATAACTTTCAAATTGGATGTTTCGTTTGTAACGCAATATCGAAAATTCATATGAATTAAATTTTCAATGAAAACATGACGTTGAATAATCTGGAAACGTTCCAGTGAATTGTGGCTAATTTATCTTTTTGAAAAAATGTAGCTAAATTCTTAGAAGGAGCAGATATTGTCGATAAATCAACGTAGAATATGCATGATCCATTTCTATTTTTAATCATAATTGGTTTGATAGTACAATAAAGAGGTACGAATGATCAAAAACTGTCACGGATGTAGTTTTATTTACTTTTTCTATGCGCATTGAGTCAGACACGCTTTCCATAGTGCCAACTCTTCTACGATCGTGATCTTCGATGCAAAGCGATAGGAGTTGAGGACTTCCAATCCAGCTTGAGCATGCTTGACTTTCCGAGGGAATGTGAATGTACCTAGATGTCCTGGTTGATGCAATCTCTTGTGCACATACTGAAATTTTATGAATTTCTGCTTGTTCACACTGTTTGGGCATACTCTGGATCGATACTGAGGCATGTGCTGGGCATAGTGACATTATATATGCCATCATCCGTTTTGAATGCATCCGTGTACCAAATCAGACCTATATATTCAAAAAAGGTGCGTCTTCCTACCAAATTGCTAAATCACATATTACATTATATGACCATAACCTGTGAATGGCAATCATGTGATTTTTTTTTGGTATAATCGGCTCGGAGCATATGCCCCGTCACGGGACCGATATAACGGTCGCATCGAGAGAAGTGAACGACCACCTCCATATACTTCTCCGTTTTTCTCTCACCGTTCTATCGGTCCCAGAATCGGCATCCTGTAGTGACTTTATACATGGATGAA
Organism: Orchestes rusci; assembly: GCA_958502075.1. Classification (NCBI taxonomy): domain Eukaryota; kingdom Metazoa; phylum Arthropoda; class Insecta; order Coleoptera; family Curculionidae; genus Orchestes; species Orchestes rusci. The sequence goes on from OY293303.1 coordinate 86,721,004, forward strand.
AAGCTGTTCTGAAATTTCACGATCAATCTTGTTTGATGATACTGTAGATTCTCTGTGTTCTTTTTTCTGGAGTCAAATTTCATAGTATTGTCGCATGCGCTATATTCATGAATCAACAAAATGATACTTAATCAGGTGACGTTTGGGAAAAGGACCGCATGTAATAAGATACTGCTTCATGACAAAGCGTGACGGATTTATCGAATCAAAATCTTGAGGAAAACGACCGTGAGTAACTAGGATCAAAGCTCACTTGATAAATGGAGGTTAGGTCACTCCTTGTCGGCACTTTGTAAAACCCAGGTCACAAGCGTGCCGCAGTAGGCGAGAGTTTGTCAAAGATCTTTAGAATAGTCAAAAAAAAACCGCAGAAAAAGCAAGGGTAGTAAGGCACAAAATATAAATTTAGTTGAGATCTTTTGAGCATCTGAAAAATGGTAGGCCTCCTAAACCGTCCACTCAACAAACAACGTTACTTGACATTAAAAAAACTTAAGTGTCTCTCAGACACTACATATAAATAAGATCAAGTTTACTCCCCGCTCCACTACGCGATACACTGTTCTGTTCGGTTGCCGCCGTTTCACTGCTGCCAGTAAAATGGCGAGGCAGAGTAAGGGGATGAGTGTTTTGACGATTCGCGGGAGTGACCCAACAAACTATGCTGATGATTTACATTTATATTGAAATATTTATTCTTTCTGTGCGCGCTTAATATTCTCTCACTCACAATTTCTCTTAGATTCGTAACATCCACAATCTTACTCTGTTCATCGGTCCCTTCCTCATTTACCATGCCTATAAGAAATCTAAACAAGACCTCATCGGAAGGTGTATTGGCATTCCTTACTACGCTACAGCGCATACATGAGCTGTATCGCAGTAAAGTATGGCTGGACTGGGCACACAATTTGTTCAGCCATTGTTCACTACGGTACAGACCAAATGTGCTGCATGCAAGAAATAGGTACATATACAGGGTGATTCACGTAGTTCGTCTGCTACAAGTATTTCGAGAACGGCTTTTCCAAATCTTTTGAAATTTGGTATGAGTTAATATGAAAGTGTGATGCATATTTCAAAAATATTTTGATGATTGCGGCGTTAGGTTAGGTTGGGTAAGGTTGCAAAGGGTATGCCCTGCTCCGCAGTTTCCTGCTTCGCATTGCTTTCACTCGGAGGCCAAATGGCCCATTGTTTGAAGAGGTGTCCCCTCGGTCCTAACCTGCAGCCTTTCTCTTCATCGTTCTTAACCATCCCATGGTTTTTACGAAGTTCAAAATTAGCACAATGTCTACATTTGCCGCTTCCTCCAAGTTCTCAAGGTAGGACTGTCCCATATTCCTGAAGCGTCCTTCTTTCAGAGCTGAGCATTGGCACAGTAGATGTTCTATCGTTTCATCCTCCTCGATGCAGTCCTTACAGAGATCATCAGTCCCTAGGCCCTATGTGTTGTGTGTACATTGTATGGTCCATTTTATGTCCATTCATGGTCCAGAACCAACAGAAAGTACATGTTTGATACAAGTAGTGCCTAAAAATGGTCGTTCATCTATCGTCCAAAAGTGGGTGATTTGTATCGTATATTAACGTTCAATGGACGTCCAAACGCCCAGATATGTCTGTTCTTCAAATATTTGACATCTTTGTGCTGTCTGCGATGCGGCAAGATTTTGTTGATAGACACCCTGTACATCGGGTCCAAAACTCCATTACCCCTTTCAGAAAAAAAAGCTATTCACGCCCTTGCATAATTTTGCATGTTGAATGCTTGTTTTTGTGAAATTAAATTATTCATATTGAGGGCATATAGAATGTATTCGATCAAGTTAGGATTATTGACACATATCGAAAGTCTCGGCAAGTTTTATGCCAAATATTAGTTTGTTCTATTGGCACATTATGTTTTTCTATAAGATGTGTTCAGACAAACCAAAATGAATTTTGGCTCCCATAATGGGAGAAGATGTGTGACTCCACAGGCCAAAGAAAATATTATTTACATGATGTCTCAAACTGTACGCGTTCATATGGGAACACCCCTCTTTATTGATAAAAAGGTTATAGGATATTATAAAATAAAAAAAATTGATAAACACCCTCTAGCGACCAAACGATAAGAGAGAAGTTTTCTTTGCACCAGTGGGTTCCTCATCAAATTTGAGCTCCGGACACAATAGTTGTTTTCTGCTATATCTTCAAATGAGGAGTGTTCCCATAAGAACGCGTCCAGTTTGGGACATCCTGTACAAATGTTTCTTATCTCTGATTACATTTCAATCAGATGTATTGAAACCAAAATAAATATCAGATTGTATAGTTATCCAGCAAGTTTTTTCCTATTTGAAAAATTAAACATAATACTATCGATTTTCGGAGATATTAACCTAACATATTTATTTAAATGAAAAGGCCTGTAAATTATTGGCTATTTCCATTCTACTCAAAATTCCAAGTATATTCTATGACGCTCATGGTCAGGTAAAAGCACATATGCCTAAAATGTCATGAAACTTTGATTCTGCATTAGTGATCAAGGAAGTACTCCAATCCATTTGTCAGCTATATGAGTGTATATGGATCTCACTCACGTTTGCCAATTCCTTAGATGTAACCAGGAAGTTATGAAATAATTGATTTTGGAGGTTTATAAAGTGCGAACCTAGAATAATATGTGTACACATTTCTGACGGAAAGTCAAGAGATGCCATTTATTCTACACGACCTATCGACGCCATGAAATTTCCAGAGTTTATTGTAATTATACTTACTAAATTCCGCCACTGTTCCTGATCCAGGGCAATGCTTTTATCTAATAGTTCAATGCATTGGGGAATTTTTTTCTCTTGAGAAATTTCGCTGGGTTGTGCCAGAAAAAAAAAATTTCCAATTAGGTACAGATATTTTATTATTGAATCATTTTTTTCTAGCATAACCACAAATCCCAGCAAATATTTTCAAGAAAGGAAAAAGCTTTCCTGTACACTGCGTTCAGATGAAAACGTCTAAATTATCAGAAAGTCAAATCCATACAAAACCAAAAGATATAGCTGCATATGAGTCATATACGTGACAGATTTTTTATGGAATTGACTTTCTGATAATTCAGATGTTTTTATCTAATAATGCAGTATGTAAAAAAATTTTTTCCTCTCTTGAAAAAGTTATGGGTTAGCATAACTACGCTAGTAAAAAATAGATCAATAATAAAATATCTGTGCCGCTAATTGAAAATATTTTTTTTCTAGCACAATCACTTATCCCAGCGAAATTTCTCAAGAAAAAGGAAAACTTCCCAATACATTGAGCTATCAGATACAAGCATCTGAATCATCAAAAAGTCAATTCCAAAAAAAATCAAAACAAATAACTGCATGTGACGTCACGTTTATAACACTTCCGCTTAATTACAACAAGTCGCTATAGAAACAGAGAACGTTATTTCATGGTCCAAGACTAGATACCAAAAATTATCCAAATCGATCTGCACGTTTCCGAAAAATGTAGGGAAAACCATTTTTTTTTTAAAATCTTTGGCGCCCTCTGAACGCTCAACGACGCATTTTTGGATAAAGGTAAGTCTGCCTAGGTCGCCTTATTTTTGGTCAAGGAATTTGTGGTTGAACGTTGTACAGTCATTCCAGGGACACCCTGTTAAATGCATTCCGGCCTCTCTTCATTCTTTCCTCTGTGTCTCTTTTCCTCGTTGGAAAGCCTAAGAGTTTATTCCTCGAATGAGGGTGTTTCACTGTTGGTCACCTTGTATTTCCTTGTGAACAGTACTAGATTTGTCTTATCAGGGTTTACTCCAGGACCGTTCTGTCCTGCCCCTTTGGAAAGTTCCTTCAATGCAGATCCCATGACTTCACTGAAAAAGCTTTTGCCCACTACCAGGCTTGCCACGTCGTCTGCATATGCTACTATCTTTATTCCTTGTTCTCTGAAGGTTTTTGAGATCAAGTTTACTACGATCAACACAAAAGTGGAGAGATAACCCCTCCTTGTGGTGTCCCTCTTGTTGCTCTTTTCCTTATAGAACTATTCCCATTTTCTAAATTTATAATACTGCTTTTCAGCATTTTTGAAATCAAATCAAAGCAAATATGCTTTATTGCCACAAAAAAAATTAAATACATTTTATTGACAAAGCGAATACAAAATGGTAAAGTAAAAACATTACAAAACATTAATAGTACACATTACGTAAAACAATTGTTTTCATTGTCAAGTTGATGATGATTGGTTCTATTTTCATATTTCCCATTTCTTTTCCAATGGCTTCGGTCGTGACATTATTGAATGCTCCCTCTATGTCTAGAAACGCACCCAGCGTGTATTCTTTGTCATTGAGAGATTTTTCAATTGTTCTCACAACTTCATGCAAAGCGCTGTCAGTTGACTTACCCTTAAGGTGAGCATGTTGATCCGGGCATTGCATTTCTATCTTAGTTGGTTCTCTTATGTGGTCAATCAGGTCAATCAGCTCTTCCAGTGTTATCAGCAAGAAGAATGATAGGCTGATTGGTCTGTAGTCTTTTGGATTTGAGTTATTTGATTTTTGATTTTTCACGATTTGGGTATAGAAACAACTTTGACTTTCCTCCATCTACCTGGTGTGTATCCTAACTGGAGACAATCGGAGTAAATTTTGACCAGGACCCGAATTCCGTGTACCTGTGAAATTCTAGCAACACGTCGCTTTCCCATCATTTTACACAACGATTGACGTGTTGCTATGGAATTCCACAGTACAGGAAGTCCCGCCCCAGGTCCTCTAATATGCTATCGAGCGATTTCTACATGATTGGCAGTATTCCGTCCGGTCCCGCCGCTTTATACGGCTCGAAACCGTTCACTGTCCACCTCACTTTTTTCCTCGATATCAACCTGTTCTCGTATTTGGCATCAGCTGTTGTTCGTCAGAACTGCTGATTTCTGCTACGGTACATCCAGGAAAGTGCGTCTTCATTAAAAGTTCCAGTATCTTATTCCAGGATTCTGTCTATGAGTTATCTGGCCTTTTTATGCTTCTTGGGGTCTCCAACTTCCTTGAAAGCATCTTTCTAGGCCTCGCAGTCTCATCAGTATCCAATATAGACTCGCAGAAGTCCTACCATGAGTCTCTTTTGGCCTTCCTGATTTCACTTTTCATTCCATTCCTTCTCTGTTTCATATCTCTGTGCTTGGTTGAAAAACCTTTTTGTCTTGTCCCTAATCTGTCTCAGTTCCGCTGTCCACCAGGAAGACGTGGTGCTTTTGCGTGGGCGACTCAAGGGACATGATCTGTGAAAGGTTTTCTTAAGTTGTTCCTCTAGCTTTGCCGCATTATCCTCTATTTTCTCTTTGGTAGGTGATCGTGATACCTTCGCCGAAGCCAGTAGTTTATCCCTTTCTATGAGATCAGACAATTTTTTCCAGTCTGCTCTACGTGGATTCCTGAATGGTTCTACTTTTTGTAGCTCACCGTTGATTCCGAAGAGAATTCTCCTATGATCCAAAAAAGATTGTATTAGAGAGATTCTCCAATTTTCAACCGTTAGCTCGTCGGAATTAGTAGCCAAAGTTAAATCTAACACCTTTTCCCTAACCCTGTTAACAAATATTGGTACATCCCTCCTATTGCATATAACATGGTCGGTGGTTAGTATAAAGTTTAAAATTGACTCACCTCTGTTATCAACCATTGTCATCGCACCCTATCGAGCACAGCTTTCCTTTCTCCTGGGCGTGGTGGACCAGAGTTCGAAATGCTGTCGGTGGTGGTTCAGGTTCTTCGTATGACATGTATGCGGACACTAGAATAAGCGGTTGCTTATTCTTTTGCTCGCATGTTACCACTATCAAGTCACCTGTGTTGTGCTGTGAGGATAGTCTAAGATTTAGAGTCTTCTTTGCAAGTATACAGGTTCCCATTTTACTTACCGACGGAGAATGATATAGATGGTAGTCTTTCGCTTTTAATCCTTGAATTTTTCCTCTTTTGAACCATGGTTCTTGGATCAGCGCGATATCTACTTTATTCTCTTTCATGAACAGCATCAAGTCCTCCGATGCCGCTTCGCAGTGATGCAAATTAATTTGCACTGCTTGCAGCTTCAGGTTCCTTGGTGCCATCTCTCTTGTCCTTGGGGAGCCTCGCTTTCAGAGTGCCTAACCCGAACTTGATGCTCCCGTTGTTGCTTCTCAGTATCCCGAAGGTATCGTCCTCCACCGTGCAGACGATCTCCTTCCCAGACCTAAACTTGCAATTTGTCGAAGAGATAACCCTCCAGCTTTGTGTGTTCAGGCCCTTGTTCTGCTTGTAGATGATCTTTTGTATGGATTCATTGCTCACCGGAACCGGAATCCACACTTATATCAATCGACGCAGAGGCAGCTTCGAGACTGGTATTTCCTCGAGTTTGGCTCTCTGCCAGATTTCGCCGCAGCCGCTGACTACACGCTTTAGAAAGTCAATTGTCTTTCCGTTGTTGCAGTCGACAACTTTGACTCCTTTCTGCCAGCCAGCCACATCGAAGTTGACCTCCTCGTTGCCGCTCTGCTTGTCTAGCTGGAGTATGGCGTCCAATATCCTCGCTTCCACTTCGAGCCACCTGTCGGCTGCAGTTTTGCCATCGGGAGCTGATCGATCCACGATGGCCACTTGCAGCTCTTCTGGCGTATCAAAGCTTCTGGAGTTCTTGAGCTTCTTCCCTAGAACGCATCGGTTTTGCATTTTCCTCCCAGAAGCTGGAGGATTTTGCTCTTCAGGTACTTCGCAGCTGGGGATGACATCACATCAGACCTTGCCAGCGGCCTCCGCTTTGGCTCTCGCTTCAGCTTTCGCTGTTGCTCTTGCTTCTGCGGTGTCTTTTCCGGTTCATGTTGCTTAAACCCTTGCGTACGCTCGAATTTTGCAACAATCTTCCTAGCTTTTTGCGCCGAGGTTTTAGCCTTATGCTCTGGTTTTTTGGAGGTTAACTGTTCCTCAGGGGTTATAGTTGTGTCTTCCTCTCCCAGCAATTAAGCCTAGTTTCTGAATCCTCCATATCGACAGTAGTACCTTTTGATGACAAGGCCGCTGAGTCGATATGGAGATTTTTCAACTGGGTTTGAAAGCCAAGTTGGTTGACATTACCAGTATCCTCCGCTTTGCTCTGACCAGTCGCATCCACTGACGCCCCAGCCTTGTTCTCCACCGGGTTGTCTGAACAGTCGTTGGCTGACGACTCCGGAGAGCCTGTCCGCTCACTCTCTACCGCCGTTGCTAGGTGTTACAAGCTCCCCTAATGGTATCTCTCTTGGTCAGGTCTCTCCCCATCAACCTGTCTGGTATGGGTGACCCTACCAGTAGCCCATTGACTGAGCTTATGTTCTTCACGATAATACCTTTACGTTGCGAATCAGATGTAGCGTGAAATAGAATAATCAAAGAATTATAACATATTATTTATGAAGATGATGGTTGATCAGAAACTATTCAATATGAGTACCATTTCTTCTTAAACATTTGAGAATGTTTTTGTGACAATGAGATGTCGTAGCTCTTCTAATTTGCCTTGGTTGAAGTTCATCAAAGGCCGCGTTGACTCGATCAATGGGATCGTCACGATTACATACAGCGTACGCCATAGTAAGTGGCCTATTAGAATATCTCGGGAAATAAAGCCATTGGGATTCTGAAAATTTTTAGAAAGAGATTTTTGGAGATTCTCTTTTCGAATGAAATGATGGTGACGTTACGTGACTTCCGGTTGTACCGGAAGAAGGCGTCAACTCCCCTGTTTCAAATGGAACGCCCTTTATATTATTACGTATTTGGATTTTACGTGAAATTCTAGGCAGATTTGATGTATGATGTCCTATACCTAAGTATAAGCGTTTTTGAAATATTTGGGTTTTTATGTGAAGAATGACGTTTGCAGGTTCCTATTTAAATGTAAATTTTTCGTAAAAAAAAGCCTTTATTGTTTAATTTGTATGAATTTCTTGTTGAAAGGGGCGTACTTCAAAAAATGTTTCACAATATTTTGATAAATATTATTACAGGGTGGCCCAAAAATAAGATCAAAAATAAAATCCAGAAAACCGCCAAAAATAAATTTTTTCAAATGGAAACCCCCAATTTTTATAATTTTATCTTATTGAGCATTGAAAATGAAGGTGAGTCTATAAAATATTGTCCATTCCAAAATTTAAAAAAAAATTAAAGTAAGAATTTTTGGAATGGACAATCTTATACAAACTCACTTTATTTTCAATAATTAATAAGATGAGATGATAAAAATTGGAGGTCTCCATTTGAAAAAATGGATGTTTGGCAGTTTTCTTGATCTTATTTTTGAACTTATTTTTGGGCCACCCTGTAATAATAGTTATCAAAATATTGTGAAAAATCTTTCAAAGTAGGTCCCTTTCAACAAGAGATCCAATACAAATTAAACAATAAGGGATTTTTCACATGAAAAATGTACATTTAAATAGGAACCTACAGACGTCATTTCTGACATAAAAACTCAAATATTTCAAAAACGCTTTTACTTAGGTAAAGGACATCATACATTCAATCTGCCTAGAATTTTACGTAGAATCCAAAAATGTGATGATAAATAGGGTGTTCCATTTGAAACAAGCGAGTTAACACCTTCTTCCGGTATAGCCGGAAGTCGCGCAACGTCACTATTATTTCATTTGAGAAGAGCATCTCCGAAAATCTCTAAATACAAATTTTCAGAATTCCAATCGCTTTGTCTCCTGAGATATTCTAATAGGTCACTTACTATGGCGTAAACTGTATAGATGCACCATTATAAACAATATTTTTTGTGGCCCCTTAAAAAAAAATCCAAGAAGTTAAGTTCGGGGGATCGAGGTGGCCACTTCCATGGACCTCTTAGTCCAATCATCGATCTTCAAACATTTCACCCAATTCATCCACAACCCGATTGGTACTATGCGCCATCCGATTGATACCAAACCTGAGCAGCCAAACCCAACGGCAAATTATCTATAAAGTCTGACTACTCTTCGTGAAATTTCCAAGTATTCTTGCTAGGGATTCATCAAGCCAAGTAGCTTGACTATTTTCTTAGATACTTGACTTGACTTGAAAACTCAAGCTTTTCAAATTTTTTTACTTGACTTGACTTGATTCACGGTCAGAACTACTTGACTTGACTTGACTTGAAATCAAGCTACTTGATACTTGATTGCGTGAAATGTACATACACAGAAGATTCACTGAGCTTACAGCAAGCAGGCACTTGCGTCTAGCCGGCATGTATGTGGAAACATCTTTACCGACCTCTTTAACTTCAATTTGATATTTGATAAATTCAAATCAAGAAAAATCAATCTCGAATTGAAACTAATCAGAATCAAATTACATACTTTACATAGGTTCATACTTACATATTCACACAATAAAAACCAATTAATATTATGTAGACGAAATATATCTATTTTCTGGATTTTTTTAATAAGATTAAGATTAATTAGTGAGTCAATTCATGTATTAATTTGCAATAAATTAACAACAACAACTGCGCAAGATATGTGGCACACATTGAAAGGTTTATTCCAGAATCTTTGAATTAAGTTTACATTCGAGTAAATTAATAAGTATAATGTATAATGACATATCAAATTCGTCTTCGTGGTACTCACGTATTGAACTTATTCATTATAATATCATGTTACATACAGTGTGACCCATTTGTTTTGGGAACACCCTGATAAAAAGTTTATTTCTTAACCGTTTTGGTTCGTTTTTTTCTTGAATTGTAGAGCTCGAAAAATTGTATATTCTTGACAAAAAGTGACCTTCGCCATTTTGACTTCAAGGCCTACTATGTTAGTTTTTAAGAGCAAAATTTCAGGAAACCATATTAGCGATTTTTTTAGAAAAAATCTGTGTGCGCCACTGGATTCAGCATCCTTTAAAACGAGTCTATACAAATTGTCAACCGAAAATATCAAGTTGAAAAAAATAAAAAAATCGCACTTTAACAATCTTTGATTCTATCAAAAGAAATGATAAATGCATTGAAGTTGATGGTGGTTTGGTAGAAGTTACAAATTTTTAGTTTTATGTCATTTTTATTTGTTTTGATAGAATCAAAGATTGTTAAAGTGCGAATTTTTAATTTTTTTCAACTTGATATTTTCGGTTGAAAATTTGTATAGACCCGTTTTAAAGGATGCTGAATCCAGTGGCGCACACAGATTTTTTCTAAAAAAATCGCTAATATGGTTTCCTGAAATTTTGCTCTTAAAAATTAACATAGTAGGCCTTGAAGTCAAAATGGCGAAGGTCACTTTTTGCCAAGAATATACAATTTTTCGAGCTTTACAATCCAAAAAAAAACGAACCAAATCGGTTAAGAAATAAACTTTTTATCAGGGTGTTCCCAAAACAAATGGGTCACACTGTATGTATTTTTCCACTTTCTATCTAAAATGTACATAATAATAATAATTCTAATGATCATTCTAATAATTAAGCAATAATTATCATTATGACTGCCAGATAATATTAATTTCGATTTTCTTATGAATCAAGATATAGGAATCAACTATTTGATTCAGCTTAGTTTCAATTTGATAGCTTTCCATGGTCGAAGACCACGTCCGGTGAAAAAATGACAAGCTCTAAGCTCTGCTTCATTTTGAATCCTAGCTGTATAGGTGGTATGGCGTTAAACCGAAAACTTGAGACAATTATGCAGCTTGGCAATGTTGATCTCGATTGATGCGGTGATATGCGTCATTCCTGTCAATGTCACCACTGTCAGGAACGTAGCTTACTAAGCTTACCTGCCGGCCTGCAGTGAAAACAATATAAATAATAATTTACTGTTTTCATTTTTGTTTTTTTGTATTATTACAAGATTGCGTTTTGTTGTTTTATTATTCATTATTTAACAAAGTATGTCCGTTTGATATTTTTTCATATTTTCAGATGAAAAATTGCTTTTTTTGTACTCAGATTTTTATTCCTTTTACGTTTGGACAGTTTAGATTATTGTTATAAAATGTACATTGTTATTTTTCAAGAAACTGTGATGATTTCATTATAAATGAGAAATGTCAGTCTGGTCAAATGCTCAATTCGATCTTGTATTGAGGACTCTATGATTTTAATAAGACCTTCAATTTTGAAAATCTGTGATAACATGAATGTATTCAAGATACACCTTCGCCACTATGGGATGTCTAATTTTTAATAAACCTTTTTGTTATACACAACAATTTTAATTTAGTCTCATACATTATATACTTTCAATACAAATGATATATATAAATATTTTTTTATTATAGACTAGTTGATTGAATAAACATCTTATTATAAAAAAAAATTTTTAAAAGTGTCCATTTTTTTAACGTGAAAAAAGGGCACTGAAAAATTATTTTTTTTTAAATCACGAGAAGACGTAAACTGACAACTAGATTCAAGTTTTTGAATGCACAATCACTTTTTTGATAACTGTTGCAGCATCAAAGTTTTTCCAGATTTTAGGCTCTTTCTCTACTATTGTATGTGCATCCTATATGTGAATTGAATTACTCCACTCATGTAGAAAAAATCCCATAAGAGCAGTGGCATTTTCAGAAGCTTACAGTGAAAATTACACTCTTACGTATACCTACACGACAATTTTCGTTTGATTACAGCGAAAATTTCCCACCAGTGAATTCTAACCAATCATAGGCTTGCATTTTAACATGTTGCTATGGCAACGACCTAATTTTATCGGAAATCACCCTACTCATAATCACGTGACTGAAAGATTAATAAGTGGAAATCTCCCTGGCTTTGCATCTGGATGTAGCTCCCATGATTACAGTGTTGCCGTCCCCACTCTCCCTAACAATCCCAACCCAACTGGTGCATGGGAACTACATCCAGCCGCGACTATTAAATCTTCTCAAATAGTTTTGGCATGAAATTTTCTTGCCGAATCTCCCGCGAGCTCGAATTAAAAATCCGGAAATTTGTTCTCGTTGCGAATTTTTCAAGAAAATTCGCAACTCGACAAAATTTCCGGAAATAATTCGAGCTCTAGGGAGATAATAAGTGAAAATTGCATAGTAGGAATCGAAAATTGCATTGTTTACGTATCCATGGTCACGCTCCTTTACAATCACCTAACAACCCCTTAGTTTGTTTGTAGCCATTTTCTAGAATTCGTAGAATATTCTTCAAAATATCATTCTTGCTTAAAATTAACCGGATAAATCTTCAATCATGTGTGTTTTCTCTACAAAACACGCATTCGTAAAAATTTAACGGTGATGTTTAAGCACTCGTGGTATTACCCCCGAAAATCCAATCAGCATCGTAAGCACGAATAGGTGAGCTCGAGTTCACGCTCTTAACACTCCGAACACGAAAAATTGTGCACGCTTAAATGGACAATTTTTCGAGCTCGGAGTGTTTGGAGCGAAACTCGAACGCACCTCATGTAGTAACCGAGGTAGTAACTAAACAACACAAAAATACAGAATCGCGTAGTTGTTTATTTTTATTATGAAGGACTATAACTAAGAGCCGAATCGACATACGAATATCCCTGAAATTCTGTCCCTCTTTTTCGTTAGTTCATTTGAGGGCGCTGTTGGCTGTTGCTATCCTACTAAAACCGCAGAATGCATACATCTTGAAACATCGACTATCTCAAGTACCTTTACATATTTTCCAGGGTCCAAGTTAAACTCGTTACGAAATAGTAGGTAGGTACAATAGATCAAGTGCTATTCGCTACTCATAATGCTGTTGAAAGGACATCATAGGTAATGATATTTTTGAAAAATTGAGTTGAATGAAGGATCATTTTCATGTTAATAATAATTCAACACAAAACGTTTCATAGTTCTATAAGTGGAGAGATATTGCCAATAAAAAAATGTCAAGCGGTAATACCGCATGCGGTATTTTGACATCATTTTGACATAAATCGGATGCGCGAGTCACTCCTTAACGTCATTTACGGTATGGAGAGGTGTTGTTTATCAAAAACTGTCAAGCGGTAATAGCGCATGCGGTATTTTGACATCATTTTGACATAAATCGGATGCGCGATTCACTGCTTAACGTCATTCACGGTAAGGTTACCGCATGTAGTTATTTACGTTAAATAGCGTGGAGCGCTATTTTGAATACCGCACAAAACGTATGCCATACAACCTGATAAATAAACAAGCCGTGTTTTTGTGTTTTTATTGAGGTGAAGAATGTATTCATCGGTTGTCAACTTGAACAAATAGCCCAGTGAAGTTGTTGTCGGCTTATAGATGTCGGCAAAAAAAAATCCAAACAGAATGATATTTTCAGGGATGCTTGTGGACTGCCTCCTGAGCATCCAACCAAAAAATCTGACTTGAAGTCCTGGTACGTTTTGCGCTGAAGAGGTGGTCTCTTAAACATTTTTTCAGAGCAAAATAACCTGAATAAAAGTATTAGAGAACAAGAACTAAACAACTTTGCCTCATAAAACTATTTGACAGCTCTAATACTTAATGAGTTACAGCGCATCAACAAAATTCTGCCAGCGGAATTTTGTTATAATACTTTTCACAGGGGTGGTGTCAAAAACATTTTTTTTTAAATCATGAAAAAAGTTATGTAGAAAAGTTGTTCAGCCTTCGATTCTCTGAAACTTTCATCGAGGTACTTTTTCTGTAAAAAAATATTTCTAAAACCACTCCTTGACAGCTTATTTTTGACATTTGATGCGCTGTAACTCGTTTAGTATGAGTGCTATCATAAAATGTTATAAGGCAAAGTTGTTGAGTTCTTGGGCCTCTATAGCTTTTATTCGAGTCATTTTCCTCTAAAAAGATGTTTAGGAAACCACCTCATCAGCGCAAAACGTACTAGGACTTCGAGTCAGATTTTTTGGTTGGATGCTCAGGAGGCAGTCCACAAGCATTTTTAAAAATATCATTCTGTTTGGAATTATTTTTTTGAAAAACCGACATCTTTACTGGGCTAAAAACTACGGCCGCCAAGCACATGATGTCAATTGGAGCCTTTCAAATCTTCGCGCGAAAATTGCGTGCATACATTATTTTGCGACTTGAGTGCATTGGGTGTCATGTTAATACAAAACTTTTCTTCTTAAGATCATTCAACACTTGAAGTTTGGCCATATACTCATAGCACCCTGTTTTTTAAAAGACTCTTGAGAAGGAACTACAAATACAACACTCAAATAAATAATCATTAAAATAGTAAAAACAAAAAATTGTTTTTGGGGTCCAAAAAATCAGTTTATGCACTTGGTGCAGAGTTGAGTTGAAAAAATGGGACTGTTTCGTATAAATTATCGTTATTTTGGAAAATTTAGTAAAACAATAGGTTAGAACATGATATTTTCATCAATTATTAAAATACAAAGTTAATATATAGTGAAAGCTAAACCATTCAACGGCGGTTCTAGAGCAAAATGTTGGGAAGGGGGGGGTTATATCATGCGAGATGCTTTAAAATGCACCGCATGCGATACATTTTTGAACCTCCAATTTTTGGCAACCAAAAATGGATAAATTGGGTTTCTTCAGCATTGATAGTGTTTTGGATAATTTTGTTTCTAATATGGCTGATCTGTCTTTCGTCCCAAAAAAATAAACATAATATAAATTTGTTTTTTGTGTATGTACCCTGCTCTGGGGTGGGTAGAACCGCTGGTGAAACCATTCAACTTTTTCCCACCCTTTGTACTCCAGGGACATGTTTCTATTCGCCTCAAAACCGAAAGACTCCTTTCCGCAGTGACTGTTGTTACAGGTAAAACCATAAATATGTGAAGCAACATTCTTAAGTATCATTCACATAGGGCAAGGTGGAGGTGAGGTAGCAGTGAATTAAGAATATTTGAAGCGTACATTTCTTTCGCGCTGTTCACATAGAATTAGGTTTGCTTTAACGTGGTAGTGGCGAAGTAGTGGCAAGCTGAAAGATACCAAGCCCCAAACTTTTTGGGGCAAGCGTGTGGCAAATTTTTACCGGAGCCAATCAGAATCGAGTTTATGACGATCGATTTTTGTCATTTTGAAATTGTCAAAATTTGTCCCATATCGTATAGTGTTTGAAAAACTTTACGGCTACGGAGGGCTTAGATCGAAAATTGGCCGTAGTATTGGCTAATTAACCGGCAATTTGAAAAAGGAACAACAACATAAATAACAGGAAATCCGGTTTGAAGGAAACGACGTGCGCATGCGTACCTACCACAAAACGATACCCCACAAATGATTCAATGTGAACGACAGCGGTAAAAGTATTGCATTTATTTTATACTTCACCTCTACGTTAATTCCACCTTGCCCTATGTGGATGATACTTTATGCTTGAGAAAAATTATTCATGGCATTCTTTCAGTGTTCAAACAGCATTTTCAGCTCAACAGATAATTCCATAGCTGATCCGGGCATATCTTTATCGCACTGTCACCTTCTCAATCTATCAATTTGTTTAAATGTTCTTATTGATTATAAGACTATGGGGGGGCTATAGCCCCTGTACCCCCCTACCATTCTCCATTGTTCTCATCCTCCTCTACTGCTTCCTTCGGTTCCCAGATCATTTTTCATCAAGCGCGAATAATGAGTTTCCATGTACTGTTGCCAGTATCTGTATTTAACACTATCACGATATCAAGATTTCGTAGGTATGATAAGGTTTCCCCGACTTTTTCACTCAAATTATGTTATTCCAATCTGCTATATATGACCTCCAACATGCATATGGGAACACGATTTTTTGAAGAATTTAAAATTTCCAATATTTCTGACGGAAATACTTACATGACTAGTCTTGCTCCATGGTAGATCTTAAATAAAAGCTAAAACGTTTTAAGGTGGAAAATGAGCATTCCGTTGAGCAAACTATCACCGCCATGGCCACGAGTATGCGTAAGGCAGTTTTTACGTTCGGAAAATAATCACAATGTGAATCTTGAATTTCAAGTATAGGTATCTTCTTAAAATCCAATAATCCAAAATCCAAATCGGAATAATAGGTGACATAGCCTCAACCTCAAAAACAAAACAATCAGCTGTCTTTCTGCTTTTATTAATGGCCGCATAAAAGGAATTGCAGCGCTGCATCGCTTTTCTCGAGAGATCTCACTGGAATGACATAAATGATAACTTTCACCACTGCAACATAGTTCCTGCGGTAAAGCGAAAGAAATATATGTTTTTTGCTAGACTACCAATCATGTCATTCTAGTAGGACCGCTTAAATACAGCGCTAGTTCTCGGAACGCAGCCATAAGTGGCACGTCAAAAAAATCAGAGATACCAACTCAAATTGTCTCATCATGGCGGCGCCACTGCTCCAACGATTATACACTACAAATGATTGCTCAGTTTGCCGTATCTGTCTGGCAAAGTCAAACTCGCTGTGACGTCACCACTGATGCTGACAGAAAGAGCGCGTATGCTTTATTTGGTATTTTCTGTATGCAAAATAGATTCCAAGCCAAATTTAGGTGTTGAACATTTAAAGATATTGTCTTTATATTGAAGAGAACGAAAACAAATAATTTTATATTTATAATAAACTAAATTTCAAAATGAAAAAAAATATACGTAATATACCTAATTATTCCAAATTTATTTTTTACAAGTCTAGGTTAAAAAAAAATATCTCAACAAAACTGCCAAATAATAAGGATATGAATAATAATAAATTTGTATGTGTAAAAAGTGCACTTCGACCAAAATATTTTTGTATATGCAATTTTAGAAAGCTCGTTACCTAATTTCCGTATACAAAAAACTAATTTTTATTTGTAACTTTGAAGTTTGTTGTAATGTAGGTACTTACTCAATAACTCATGCTGTAAATCTCTTTCATAGTCATTAACTATAAAACGGTTGGAGCAAACTGCCGAAGAATCTAGGTACCTATATTAAACTTGTCTTTTCTTCTGCAGCGATGCACCATGAACCCACTCTTTTCGTATGGTGGAAGACACTAGATCCTTACCTTTTGGAAAAGAATTAAAAATTATGCTTGAGCCTTGCTTTTTAAGAGCTAATTGATTGTTTTTGCACACAGCAAGAGCACATATTCTGCCAGGCATCATGAACTAAAATAATGTTTACCACTGGAGTTAATTATTATTAAACAAGAAGCCTATTTGCTCAGAGAGTAGTGGCCATTTCATTTACTTTCGTGTGAACAAAATGCTCCTTCTTGTGCTAAATCGGATTATTGTTACACACCGTCAACCGTTAACACAACGAAACAAATAAAATATGTATTTGTATATCTTCGCCAACTAAAACTACTTGAAAAAACACAAACTATTGGACAAATTCACAACACAACACACGATAAACGGCTAAATGAAAATAAACAAACTGTTGCTACCACCGTAGCGATGTTTTCTCTTATCGTTTTTTGATTTTTAAAAATTAAAGAGTTGACTGTATTTATACGATTTATTCAGCTCGCTTTTGATTTTGACCGGCGGCTGAACGTTTAATTGTTATAATGACATGTTTTTTAAAAAATCCAAGTAACCGCCAAAACATTTGAAATCATGGATAACTGTTCATATTGAATTTGTCACCCGCACCGTTCCTCATATACAGGGTTATTCACGTCATTCGACACGAAACATTATGGCCGAAGTATATGATTTTGAAAAAGTTTTTTTTCTGGATGGATAAGGACCCTTTAAGGCTACATTTTAAAAATATTTTCACGTTATACAGGGTGTCCCCAAAACACGAAACGCATCAAAGTTGTATTTTTTCAAATGGAACCCCCTGTATATTAATTGATATTCCAATGTTCCTAAATTCAACCATTATCGAGATATCGCGTTTTAAAAATGGCATTTTTGCAACTTTGACATGCTATAAAATTAAAACTATTCAAGTTAGAGGAAAATGGTAAGCACTTTCCCATCTTAACTTTTCAAGAGCTCTTCTGTCATTTGGATAGAAGGTACCGTCAACTGTCAACTTTTTTCGGCACATTTTGACATTTTTTCACAAGAATGAATTTAATCTTCTTGAATAGCTCTTGAAAAGTTAAGATAGGAATGTGCAATCCATTTTTCTCTAACTTGAATAGTTTGAGTTTTATAGCATGTCAAAGTTGCAAAAATGCCATTTTTAAAACGCGATATCTCGATAACGGTTGAATTTAGAAACATTAGTTGTATTACAATTTTTGTTCCAAATTGAGGAAAGAATTAAAAGATCAATTTATATACAGGGGGTTCCATTTAAAAAAATACAACTTTGATGTGTGTTCTGGGGACACACTGTATAACATGAAAATATTTTTAAAATGTAGCCTCAAAGGGTCCCTATCCATCCAGAAAAAAAAACTTTTTCAAAATCATATACTTCGGCCATAATAGTTCGTGTCGAATAACGTGAATAACCCTGTATAATATAAAACAGACACCTACTGAACATAACCGCCGGCCTTGGAAAACTTAAGTTTTCAAACAAATTAAAATATTAATTTTCGTATGAATAACATAGCATACAAAATCATGAATAATATAGGCTCCATTATAACTAAGCCTCAACAATCAATATCACTGGCAAGACACATATTTTCTGCACCGCCCTTCTGAAAGTTCCATTGTGAGAACGTACACTAACCACACACACTTTCTGGTCTTCTCCTGGATGCACTTCCACTACACGTCCCATTTTCCAATATAGAGGTGGAGTATTATCTTCTACCAGCAACACCAATGTTCCTACCTGAATCTTATCACAGGTTTTTGTCCATTTCTTACGTTGCTGTAGACTGGTGATATATTCCGATGACCATCGATGCCAAAATATCTGAACCATTTTTTGCATTTCATGAAATTGATCCAAACGGTTTGAAGGTACATCAGTAACGTTTCGTTGAGAAACAGCATTCAGAGAATCTCCAATTAGGAAATGACCTGGCGTTAGGGCAGTGAAATCTTTTGGATCCCTAGAAATTGGAGTCAAGGGGCGGGAGTTTAACACCGCCTCTACTTGAGCGAAAATTGTCGAAAGACCCTCAAATGTAAAAACGGAATTGCCCACAATTCGAGTTATATGTAATTTTGCTCGTTTTATGGCAGATTCCCATAATCCACCCTGGTGAGGTGATTTAGCAGGAATAAATAACCATTCAATTTGATTTTCAAGAAAAAAGTTGAACATTTCTGGATTCTGGGTTGCCTTACCCAACATATCGCGAATAACCTTCTTCAAAGCATTATCAGTACCAACCAAATTAGTAGCATTGTCGGAATAAATTTTATTGCAAAGGCTGCGTCTAGGAACAAATCTTTTTGAACAGTTCAAAAAAGAATTTGTACTAAGATCTCCGACGAATTCTATATGAACAGCCTTAGTACAAAAACAGATAAATAGACACATATATCCCTTCACAATAGCTCTGTTTCTTAATTTTCCATCCTTGATATTGAAAGGTCCCGCGAAATCAATACCCACCACAGAAAAAGGTCGCTGTGGAGTTACTCGATCCTTGGGTAAATTACCCATTTTTTGAAATTACATGCTTCACTGTATTCTTGCCATTAATCAGCCAAAAGTTTTGCCTCAAAGTTGCTAGTAATGCTTGCGTACCAGCATGGAGGTTCTTATGATGTTGGTCAAGAATGATAAGTTTTGTCAGAGGATGACGTTGAGGTGGTATTATGGGAAATCCTGACTCATACTCAAGATGTGAAGCCTTTATTCGACCTCCCACTCGCAATAGATTATTTTTTGAGTCAAAAAATGGATCCAACGATTTAATTGAGCTTCTTGATGGAATTCCTTTACCATTTTTTAATGCAAAAATCTCATCTGCAACTTCTTGATTTTGCATTATACCTAAAAGTGTATTCAGAGCTAAATTATATTCATTTCCCTTCAGCGGTCCCAACTCTCGATCAAATTTATACTTGATTCTACAATTTTTGATAAATCGTAAACATAAAGCAGATACTTTTATCAGTTAATGTAAAGAAGAAAACCTTGTAAAAAACGACATATCATGCTCATCATCAATATTAATTAATAATATTTTATCCTTTTTTCTTTCAGGTAAAAACTTTTTTTAATAAACTTTCAGGCCAATCTTTGGGTTTATTGATAAGCCAACTAGGCCCAAACCACCACAAATTCGATTTTTCCAATTCAATAGAATTATAGCTCCTCTTGAAATTATATCAGCAGAATTATGATTTGATTTTACATGTCTCCAATGGAAATGCTTTGTTAATTCTTGAATTTCGGCAATACGATGTGCTACAAATACTTTCCAATTGCTTGGTTGTTCTTTGAGCCAAAAAAGAACTATCGTGGAATCACACCATAAATAAACGCTTTCAATTTCAATGTCAAGTACAGTAATGACTTTTTTGACAAGTCTGGCCAACAGAAATGCGCCCAGTAATTCAAGTCGTGGTAAAGTGAGAGTTTTCAATGGTGCCATCCTTGATTTTGCACAAATTATATTAGCTATAGTATCACCGTTATCATCTTGATCACTACAGGACCTCAAGTGAAGACATGCACCGTATGATCGCTCGCTTGCATCACAAAAGCCGTGAATTTGAAAAGTATTATAATTTCTTAACGTGAACCGACGAGGAATCTTGATATAATTAAGAAAAGAAAGCTGATTGTAAAACTGACTCCAAGAAGAATAAATATTCAGAGGTACAGATTCATCCCATGCAAGTTTTAACATCCCAAGTCTTTGTAAAATAATCTTTGCTTGTAAAATAACTGGACCCACCAAACCTAATGAATCAGAAACCTTTGATGTCACTGAAAGGATAAAGCGTTTTGTTACCTTAATACTTTCATGCAGATCAAGTTTAACAACATACTCCAAAATATTCTCACTGGTTTCCCAAAAGACACCTAAAGTTTTCCTTATATCATCGTCAACAATAAAATATCCCTCGTTCTAAGATCCTTTCTTTGATAAAGCCTTCAACACAATAGCTTCATTAGACGACCATTTTCTCAATGGAAAGCCGTATTTATCAAGCTCAGACCGTATTTCCATAGCCAAGCTTATAGCCTCACTCACCGAAGACGAACCTGTGATTAAATCATCTACATAATAGTTATTTACGTTACTAAGGCGGTAAATAACTTTTTAAATTACGAGTCAAGATGTTTATGGACGAGGCGACGAAGAAGCCGAGTCTGTAATATCTAGACGAGTAGTTTAATGACATTTAACGGCTGTGTATCGTACATTGTTTTGTTTCATACTGTAATAACTATTTTTAATCGGTTTAAAGTGCTTTCTTCTCAAACCACACACTTAGGGTGGCAGTCCACCTCACATTCGTACCATGAGATGGCGCCAGCCAGACCATGTAACAGCTTATGTTTGTCCTATCTGATATACCTTACCAACCGTTTATGTTAAGTGAACAAGTTGCAAAATGGACCATATTTTGCATAAAAAAACTTATTCCTGTCAAATCGGCGGAAAGGTATCAAAAGGAGTTTGAGGCTTTCTGCGAATGGCGCAAAATCTTCCGTGTAGATAAGACAGTGAACGAAAATATCGTGTTTGGCGCTAGCCAAACCGTGTTACGAATGCAATTTCACAGTCTTTGATGATGTAAAATGTAATTTTTGGAGTAGTCAAGTAATTTTTTTTTACAGTCTCTGATGATGTAAAGTATCATTTACCGGACTGGTTTTGGGTCCGGTAAATGATCCTTTACGGTACAGTATGAAATGAAAGTTCTTTGCAATAGCCTCACTTATTATCGGCTTGTTCTTGATATTCAATGATACTTCCTTTAGGCATCTTGTGGCTAAAAAACTTGCTGACGCTGTCCCATATGTGACAGTATTGAGACGATACAGTTCAAGTTCAAAATCAGGATTAGCTCGCCAAACGATTTGTTGCAAATCGCGATAGCTTTCTTGAACTTTGACTTGACGATACATTTTTGATATATCTGCAGTAATTACGACGTTGTGTTGACGAAATCGAATCAAAATGTCGAAAAGCTCATCCTGAATAGATGACCCTACTTCAAGTACATCGTTTAATGATACTCCGCTTGTTGTCTTTGCACTTGCATCAAATACAACACGCAATTTTGTAGTTATCGATGATTCATTTAGCACTCCATGATGTGGTAACACGTACCTAGTATTCTGATTTTGACTATCATCGTTAAAATTTAGTTTTGACATATGGCCCAACTGCTCATATTCCGTCATAAACTCCCTATATTTCTCCTTTAGATCACTGTTTCTTTCAAGTTTTCGCTCCAAGTTGAAAAACCTTTTCTTAGCCATCTTCAACGAATCTCCCAATGCACCAACATCTTCCCTGAGTGGTAAGGCCACAGAAAATCTTCCTGTCTCATCCCGTTCTACTGTTTTGGCGAAAAATTGTTCACATTCACGTTCTTCATTGGACAGTTTTTTTTGTGTCCCTACCTCCTCAATTAACCAGAATTTTTCTATTTGATCCTGTAACTCTTGATTCTCCATTGCTTTCATACTTATAGTTCAGGCAACGAAGACCAAAATATGCCGGATAGGAGAAAAAATTGGTGTATTTGCGAATTCTGGTATTAGTGTTGGTGGAGGTGTCCTGAACAACATACTAGAAGTCCTGATCGGTGGAAGGCGAGCTGAAGTGGAGGGAGGTCTCTGTTGGTCATTTTTCTAGGTTTCTCTTGAATAACTTGAAAACGAGACCAACCAGCGAAAAAATACTAGAGTACTAAATTTTTCTTTGTAGAATCTCCTACAAAAAGGGGTCTCATGTATTTTTTCGCTAGATGGAGAAAATGAATTAATGTTTAAAAATCAGATTTTCATATTATGAGAATATAAATTGAGTTTTAACTGCTTCCTCTGACGTGCGACCTTAGCTCGCCACCCACCGATCAGGACTATTAGTATGTTGTTCAGGACACCTCACCCTACACCCATACCAAAATAAGCAAATACACCATTTTTTTCCTCTATTTTTCCTTCGTTGCCTGGGCTATTACATTACATACAGCTTCATTATCGATATAATTTTGAGAGTTATAAATCCTTCCCAACAAATAAAGTCTTCTGAAGTATCAATGAACAGTCAGCTAGTTTTATCTGTCCAGTACAAAGTAATTCATAAAATAATTCCGCTCCAAGCAGAATATCAACTTGTGATGTCTCATAAAAATACGGATCCGCTAATTTTATATTCGAAGGAATATTCTAACCTTTGATATTGAAAGAGTGATTTGGAATTTCAGAAGTTATATTTTCAAAAACTAAAAATGATATATCGGCATTAAAATTGCTGTAGGTCGATTTTATATTGGTAACAACTCGCTGCTTCACTTTCGTTGGCGATTTTCCAACGCCCGATATTGGTATATCAACTCTGCTCACCTTTAAATCTAAAAAATCTACTAGATCTTTCCAAATAAAGTTTACTTGAGACGCACTATCCAATAACGCACGACACTTCACATATTGTCCCTGATAATTTTTTATAAAAACGATAGTAGTCGATATCAGAACCTGGGAAAGTTTACACGGAGTATCACAGGAAGCAGAGACTGTTGAAACTTCTTCTTTTTCCTTTTCCTCCAGATTATGAATAGTGCTGGTCCCAGAACTATCTTGATTAGTAACAGTATTTGAAACAGGATAAATTCTTTTACACAGAACCGTATTGTGCCTACCCTTACAATGTTTGCAACCATAAGCCAAACATTGATTCAAACATTGACATGATGCTTTGCTCGTTGCTCCTGTTGTGCTGTAAGCTGTGAATTTATTGTTCACCGTGTATTTACTATTCGGTTGAATATTTGGTTTGGTATACGTTCTACCAACAGTTTGTTTTTTATTTGCTTGCGTATTTATTTCTACGTTTTCTAGAATCTGACATTTATTGGAGATAAAATCGATGAAATTTTTAAGTCTAGGATTACCCTCAAACTTCGAAATAGTTGCTTTTCCCAATGCCTTTGTGTTTCGATATCAAGTTTACCCGAACAGGTAAAAATCAAAAGTCTATCCCAATATTCTACAGGTTCTCCCAATGCTTTTAAAGCTCGCAAGTTTCGATCCAAATTCACAGTTAGTTTTCTTAATTCAATGTGCGATTGTTCGTTCAAAGAAGATGCCTCGAATATTGATTTCAGATGGGATTGAATTATCACAGGTTTATTATTGAAACGGTTGTCTAACATTTTCCGAGCAATTTTGTAGTTTTCTCTAGTTACCTGCAATGTTTCAATAAGAGTCGCAGCTTCACCTTCGAGTGTATCGCTCAGGTAATAAAATTTTTGGATTTCATCTAAACAGGGATTTTTTGATATCATCGTTTCAAAGGTTTCTTTAAACTAAATCCACTTATTATACTCTACTTTGAATTTTGGTATTCCCAAATTTGGCAGTCCAATCCCACCTGACGTAGAACCGATTAGGGTACCTTGAGAATTGACATGAAGTATTTCAGCGTTAGATGATGCACCAATTACTGCTTTACTTTTGAGGTATTTCTTGACTTTAGAAACTACTTGAAAAAATAGATCTTCAAAATTATCTTGAACTACCGATTCTTTTTCTAATGAAAATAATTAACCTCGTTTACCTGATCTAAAACTACATAATTTTTTTCCAAACGATATTCTGATTGTGTTAATTTTTCTTCATTATTAGAGCTAGAAATTTCTTCAAAAAATTCTTGGAATTTTTGAAACTGTTTCAAAAGTTGACGTCGTTTAGCAAATAAACGTTCAATAGAGTCTTTGATTTGTTCGTCCTCGTCTTTTGAATTATTTTTTCTTCCCATTTTGTCGGTAATTACAATGCGATATTAGCAGAAAAAATACTTGATATACGATTATGATTGTGAAAATGTTGGATAAGGCAGCCCAGACCCACGATATGAGATATAAACGATTTTAACTCACCAGAACCAACCTTTTCACCAAATACATGTATGTATTTGTATTGGTAATTATTTATTCCTGCACTTTCTCCATCGTTTTCAGTAGAAACCACGAGAGATTTATTGGTGAATGCCTTGGGCTAAGAGTTATCTTTCCCGGGTTTCGGTGTAAAGACCCCTCGTGAGAGTTTCCAGATCATGGGTATGTGTCCCGTTGCCTGGCTTGCCCTGAATAGTTGACAAAGCATCGATATGAGTTGGGCTTTGCCCTGCTGCAGGTGAGCCGGTATTATCCCACATCCAGGTGCTTTGTATGGTTCGAATGAGTGTATGGCCCATTCAATTCTATTTGGTGTCACAATTTGTCGAGCTGTGACCCGATCATCCCTTCATCCTCTCATCAGGAGGATCTTAGGAAATAGGGAGTTGGTTCCCTGTTTCGAGTAGATTATAGTCTGGTCTGGGAAGTGTGCCCTGAGTAGTGTCTTGATGGTTTCTTCGCCAGTTTCCGTGTATTCACCGTTGGGGTTCTTTAGTGTCCCCATTGGTGGAAGGGAATCTTTAGCTAAGATTCTCTGAAGGCGTGCACCTTCCGAGGTTATTTCGACTTCAGTGCAGAACTTCCTCCAGGAGTTCCTTTTAGCTTCCCTTACTTCTTTATTGTATTTGGTCAGAGTATGGTGGTATCCAATCCATTCACCGGTTTTCTTGGGCACATTGAAGAGTCTACGTGTTTCCTCCTTCATCTTGTCAAGTTTCTCGTTCCACCAGGCTGTGTCCTTACATGTAGAACGCCGGATTAGCGGACAACTTTAATGGTAAGAGTGGATTATGGCGTTTTGTAATTGTTCCGCTACCACCTCAACATCACATTTGTTAGACATACGTTCCTTGATCCCGCTCAACCCCGCCTCCAGCTCCTCACAGTATTTAGCCCAGTTTGTTTTGCGTGGGTTGTGGTAGATTTCTGACGGCTTATCAATGCTATTGATTTCCATTAGTATGTACCTATGGTCTGACAGGGATGGTTTGTCGGATACGCGCCACCGCTGGATACTGGGATTGATACGAGAGGTGGACAGAGTGACACCAATAACGTCGAAACGTATGCGATTTGCAAAAGTGGGTTTGTTTCCCTTGTTTAGAATCTCCAAATCATGAGTTATCATAAACTCCAATAAGGACTCACCTATTTTGTTGATGTCGCTGCTCGCCCAGATGGTGTGATGCGAGTTGGCGTCCATACCTATTATACATTGTAGGCTTCTCTGCCCACAGTGATTCACTAGTTTCTCCAAGTCTTCCGATGGTGGGGGTCTGGGTGCATCCTAGAGAAGGTGAACCAAGGCTATTATGATGTCTTTTTGGGTTCCTTCCCCTTTGTAGCTTAGTTGGACGGCTTCTTGATCCCTGGAATTAAGTTCTTTGATATTTAGAGCCTGCACTCCGTTATCCACGTATATGCAAGCTCTCACGATGCCTGTTGGTTGCTCATCGTTAAAGATCTTACCACCAGTGTTTTCTAGACCGGCTATTTTGCCCCTCGTGATCCAGGGTTCTTGTATAATAGCCAGGTCTATGGTATTCTTTGCC
This sequence comes from Orchestes rusci, assembly GCA_958502075.1. Taxonomy (NCBI): domain Eukaryota; kingdom Metazoa; phylum Arthropoda; class Insecta; order Coleoptera; family Curculionidae; genus Orchestes; species Orchestes rusci. The sequence goes on from OY293303.1 coordinate 86,747,486, forward strand.
AGCTGTTGGCAAAGGGCAGCAGACGCTTCCTTACTGTGCTGAAGGCTTATTTGAATTACCCTCAGCATCGGGAGCCTCCTTCTTGAGAAGTCTGAAGGTTAGCTGCATTAATCCAAAGTAGGCCCAGAGATTCCGGTTTTGCAGCTTCTTCAGAGATCTACTGTCAAGACCGACAATGAGTGTCATGCCCTCATTTTCCGTCTTGTGGCTGACACGTCTCCAGTCTTGGGTCTTCAGCCCCATGTTTTGGGTTTTGAGAAGCTGGAGAGCTTGTGCCGGCTCCTTGACTCCCGCGGATTTTGTTGGTATCCAGACGGCAGCCCTCACGACTGGCACCACTCTGTGTGCCAGGCCAATTCGAAGACTGGTTTCCTCGTAGGGGCAGAAGCCTGGAACCACCCGCAACAGCCAAGTCTTGGCAGCTTCATTGGCGCAAATGATATAGATCACCCCACCTCTGGAGCTGCTGTTCTTGAGCTGAGGACCAGTTCCGGGTTCGCATTTAAATACCTCCCGGAGTAGAGTCTGCTGTAGGCCTCTACACTGCTCCTCAGTAAGAGTTTCCTCCGGATACTTTTCCGAAAAATGATAGCCATTCTTAGCTCGGCTAGGGTTTTGCTGTAAGTTTCCCCAGTTGATGTACTGGGTCTTACTTCAGCGTCCCCGTGCCGTGACATTTTCTTGGCGCTTTTTTCTGGGGTTGAAGTGTTGCCCTCAGAGCGACCCCTCTTTACAGAGGATTTGTTTGCAGGGGTCCTAGGTTTACCTGATGTCCCAGGTTCTGCGGCCCGGGCATCAGGTTTCCCAATGTTCCCTGAGCTATTCGGGAAGGTTTTGTTCCCGGGATTCCTATTTGTCCTCGGTTTACGAGGCCGAATAGGCCCCTGGCTTTAGCCATCGTGATTCCAAGCTTCTGTCGCTGTGCTCCGGATAGCTTTGTCATTTTTTTCAGGCTGATGTTGCCAACGCCCGTACTAATGGCAGATACACCGGCACTAGAGATTGCATCACTGCTTTCCTGATTGCCCGTGGTTGATGAATGTGTTGTTACATCGAGGTTTGTTTGTGCCTCGGATGCCAGAACGTGTGATTGACCCTTCCCAAAATCCGTGGGGCCAGCGTTGGCCACCCCTTACACCCGGTCGGAACCAACGGTGAGATTGCAACTCACTTGGGGTAAAGAATCCTCAGGTTTGTCACACATCGTTCATAGGCGCTAGTTTTGGTCCGCCCCGGGTATTTAATTTCCCCGTTACCTTCCATATCTGAGAGGCATTCCCCTATCCGCCACCTGGGGAGGCGCCCGATGGAGGACTAGCAACCCCACACGGGAAAACCTCGAGTAACAAGCAGGCAAAAGAACAGATCGAATTTTGAAACCCAAACTGCGTCAGATTGTTAAAGGTTATATACGCAATATTACAATTGGAATAGAGATTTGCCTGCCAGATTTTTATACAAACCCCTCATCGACAATAGTTTCTGCTGAATTCAGGCTTGGCATAGACAATTTGAAAACTTTGCTCCAGAAGATTATCCAAGTTCCGCTCTCGATGCCCTCTTAATATGAGATCAGGTCGTTCTTTTAAAAAAAATTGTACTTTACCCGTGAGTACAGCTACACCTGAGAGAATTTTTTCCACGCTAAAGTTGTTAAAGTTCTTCTTACGTAATACCATAAGCGAGCACCGACAAAATAGCTTATCTCTTTTGTATGTTTATCCAGATATCTCGGTTAGTACAAAAGAAGTAGGACTTGACAAGATGCAGTTGACAGTCAAAAAGCTTGACATTGTTCTTTTGTTAGGTTAAAGTCTGAAGTCAGACAGAATGTATCTTGAAAATTGGTTTAAAATAGCTCTTTCCTCTCTTAACCCGGTGTTGAGGGACTACAAAACTTCCGGCCACGGGAGTGGGTGAGCACCACCAACTCTCACAGTAAAGTTGGAAACCTCTGCAGGTAGGTTGCAGAATGTTGAGATCGAAGAGTCTTTACCGAACCAAATAAATCAAACTCCTTTTTTGGACCAATAGTTTTCTATTTCGCTTAAAAGATTTATAAGTAATAATGATTATCGAACGTTTCAAAAATCACCACTGTGACACTAATAATAATAACTAGTCCAAATTATGTAAAATTTAATGTTTTAAGGTTTTTAAGGTTTTTTTTTTTTTTTTTTTTTTTCTTGTAAATTCAATCTTTATTTCGATTCTGTTATCAGAATCATACCATATCATTTAAACTTTTGCGGTAAAACGAAAATAACAGTTTTCAATTCAAATTACGCCTTCTAGCAACTTTTCTGGAGACAATCACGCATCACTGGATACGATATACGAAAGTACTCACATTTATCTTCCAAACAAGCCTATACGCAACAAAATCGGACAAGTCATTTATAAGTTACAGCCACTTGAACAATTACACTTCACTACCTTCCCCTACTCACACGAAGATCGGTACGCCAATGAGCCCTGTTCCAAAAAGACGTGAAATTGTCTAGGTTTTCTAACCATGTTGATAAATATATACCTCAATCTGAGAATTTCCGGAGAAATTTCGAATTTTAATATTTAAGCTTTGATTGCGCCCCCTAGCGGCAAAATTTTGAAGTTAAAAATATTTTCCAGCATTTTCTCGTGGCCACTTTAGTGATCATATTTTTTTTCCTTAGCTTTTAGGTCCAGTAGTTTCCGAGATATGGCCGGTGGCCACCCTTGCTGGGACACCCTGTATATTATAAATATAACCTAAAAAGTTAAATTCGAAATTCGAAATTCCAGCTTCGGTTGGTTCACAATCTCCTTTTATTTCCTATAAATGTTATTCATGTTTTGTGAAGCGAAATAAACTCCAAAATATGAAGATTATCGCGATTTACCGCTTAATAAGTTCCTATAGCCATTAAAGAGGGCAATACATTTCGTGATTTGGAACACTTTGAAAACAATTTAAAAAAGTTATGCGCTTCAAAATTTATCCAATTATTCAAAAAGCATGCAAGTACCATTCAATCAGCAATAAATAAAAAAATCGTGGATATATCAGTATTTCTTTTAGTGGGTTTTGTTTGAGGTTTTTTGAGTGGAAAATAATTCTGTGATACAGGTTTATTTTATTCTTCTTAGAATATATCTGTTATCAGGATATTCGTTAACATTTGAAAAATATGCCATTCAATGAATTTGATGTTAAATTCTTCATACCTAACTTTCTCTCATGTATGATGAACTAACACTATCAACAATAGTTTCCCAATAGCCCTTTCTTACATCTACCTTTGTAACGTTTTGCCATTTTAAATCTATCCTGATTGAACCTGTCACATATTGTCCGTCTTCGCACGCACCACGCACCGAATAAGTTTTCGGGGAAGAAAGTCAAGTGAGAGTGTAAAAAGTGAATTTTGAATTACATCATAGAATTCATTCACTGGTAGTTTTGCTGCAGTCTATAGTAATAGTCTTCATAATTTTTGGCTATTCTGTTTTTAATAAAAAAATATTTTTCAACTATAAGATCAAAAAAAATAAAACAATCATCTTGTCATTGCATGAAACTCAAACTTGAAATTAAACGGTAAAAAGTTTATGTTGTTAATACGAACAAAATTGACGTGCTGGAAATATTTGGTAATTAAGTATATGAATTAATAATTAGCAATTGCTCAATAAAACAAAAAAATATATACATTTAACTTCTCTCAACTCTTGAGGGAATTAAAAAAAATAATATCCAATTATAATGGTCGCGTCCAGGGAACTGTGGCGCTGCAGCGCTTTATTCAAGCGGTCTCACTGAACGACATAAATGAGTCCGCTGTGCTGCAGCCCTTTATTCCAGCGGTAAAGCATATATTTTGATCGCTTTATCGCTGCAAGAGTCATGAAGCGACGGGAAACCGGCAAATCGGTTCAAATTTGTGGTTCATAAAATGTGCAATTCGGCAGATGAAACGATATTTCTACAATTTTTAGATGAGATTATTTATTCACAGGCTTCCTCGGATGAAGATTGATGAAGAGTGCTTAGTGAAAGTATCTAATCAGGTATCCAAACAAGTTATATAAATATAAGCAAAATAGGAAATTGAATTTACCTCACTTGTGCATTATTGTATTTACTGTACAGGTGAAGAAGAATAAACTATTCAATTTGCGAAAGTTAAACATTTTTGATCATATTTCTGATGATATGGTGCCGGAAAGTTTTTGTAAATCCTGATGAATCGTGCACAATATTTCGACTGTTCCTAATAATAGCATCAAAAGCTATTCCTTCTTTGTCGTTGATAAGAAATCTGACTGGTATAATTTGTTTTTCCCGCAGATAAAACAATCTCGATGTGTAAAGAACTTATTGACATTTTTGACGATTTGAAGTACAGCATTACAGCATGTCGTTCAGGGAAAATAAAGCGTAAAGCGAAAAAAGCGCTGAAGCGCCACAAACTACCTGAACGCGGCCAATAAGTAACCTGTTTCAAAAGACTTCCAGTATTAGACTATTAGACAAGTATCTAATTATTTTTTAAGAAAAATAGAAATTAAACTTTCAGATTCAAACACATTGATCTATACACAACGACGCTTTTTCGGACCCATGTTGATGGGAAATGTTTGTCTTATTTTTATTGCGCCTATTTCTTCCTTTAGAAAACCATGCTGTATGTAGATAATCACTGTCTCCCACTGACCTCATAGACAGCGCAGCAATTAATCTTCCCGCACTGTCGCTATCTTGCGGCACAGAAGAAACCAACTATACAGAAGCGAAGGCTCTGCAACTTTCGTGTGCCAATTTTCAGTGCGCATGATCAAGTCCGCCATTACACAACGGACAATACTGTCAGATTACAAGAAGCGTTAGATGACAATAGGTAGATGAAGCGTTGCTTCGATGTTCGATTTGTTTGTTTATCAATAAGTAACTTGTGTTTTTTTACTGTATTTTGTGGTTTGTGTACTTGTGTTTATTTGTGTTGAGGTTCTTTGGTCCAGTTCAGTGTCTGGTGCATTAAAAAAACTAAAAACTATATTGTGAAGCTTCCAGTTTGTCGATCACCAATCCGTAACCTGGAAGAAACTGAAAAATATAAGAAGATAGGTATCACCACAACCTTTATTCACTTTTTTCGAATTCTCAAAAGTAATTCAATTCTCTTCCCGACAATTTCAAAGATAATGCGGAGAAAATAGGTAGGAACATTGGACATTGGAAGCTTAAAAAGTTTTTAAAAGGATAGATTTTTCTCGAAATTTTTCTTTAAAATCATATTTTTCCATAGTTCAGACCAATATCGATCAAAATTTTGCCATAATAACATGAAACCGAAGTGAGAATAAAGTAATGACAAGAAAATCAACCATTCAAAATAAAAGAAATTTTTCTCAGTGTGCGACCAACTTTCCAGCAGAAAGTTTTTTCAGTGTACCAGCGTGAAAATGTGTTATCGTCAGCTGTTCAAAACGGGAACAAGAAGATCAAAGGCGCCGACAAATGCCTTCGCTTCTGTATAGTTGGTTTCTTCTGTGCTTGCGGTTCCCAGAGAGAATCATAGATAAAAAATGGAGAGAATATAACAACTGTTATTATTTTCTCTGGCTGGCGGTTCCGTCTAGCTCGACAACGCACTGCGCATGTTGGACAGTGCAGCAATTTTTATTGGGAATCTGTCTAGACAGAGTGCAGTAGTCACTCCCGAAAAGGAAAATCAAAATAGCCATAGAGCGTAATTGGATTATGTATGAGTGGTTCTAATCAAAACAATGGAGTTGATGAAAGATGTATGCTGTAATACCCAATATTTCTCAATTACAAAAGGTACGAAATTAAACCGTTACAAGATCTATGCTCTAGTTTTATGTTATCGTGTTTTGTATCCTTTTTTTGTATCACTTGATATTTTATGTTGTTGTTTTATATTTGAATCAAAGATTATTTTTGTTTTTGTTATGCTGAGATGGAGTCCTTCCAGTTATACCTTTTTGTTGATTGTAATTATTTTATTTTGATGTGCATAAAACCCGTTTTTAAGTATGTCTATACAATTAATTATTATTCCTATCAAAGTAGCTACGTGAAATTGACGATACATAATAATATAGTAGATATATTTGCTTGCCTTCCTTAGAAACAGATCCTGGATAACAGATCGAGGTTCCAAGGGGGTGGAGGAGAGCTCCCAACATGTAAAACAATTTGCATCTTCTTATCATTTAGTTGAGGCTGAATTATTTACCAATTGTTCTTTGGTAGTCCACAATCATCCAACAAAATTGGCGGATCGATTGGCCGGTTCTTTAAGGGTGGCGGATCACCCTCAACATGTCGTGGGACCGATGATCTTTTTATGATTTAGTAGAGGCTGAAATTTTGACCAGCTGTCCTTTGATTGCCCAAAATAATCCACAAAAATTGGCGAATCGATTGGCCGGTTCCTTGAGGGTGGCGGATCACCCCAAATATAACGCAGGAAATTGAACTATTCATGATATCATTTAGTTAAGGCTGAATTTTTTACCAGTTGCTCTCTGGTAACCTACAATCATCCAGAGATATTGGCGGATCGATTGGCCAGTTCCTTAAGGGTGGCGGATCACCCCCAACATGCCACGGAAACATTGAACTTTTCATAATATGATTCACTTAAAGCTGAATTTTTTACCAGTTCATCTTTGGTAGCCTACAATCATCCAGAAACATTGGTGGTCCGATTGGCTAGTTTTTTAAGGGTGACGGACCACCCCCAACATGTCAAGAGAACAATGAACTTTTCATGATATGATTCAGTTAAGGCTCAATTTTTACCAGTTGTTCATTGGTAGCCTATAATTATCCAGAAAAAATGAAGGATCGATTGGCCAGTTCCGAGGATTTATCCGGTCTGAAATTTTACTCAATGCAAGGATTTTTTTTGGAATGTGCCATTTTTTTATCAAATATCCGGAACAATTCAAGTTTTATTAGGTAGGTAAGATATCAAACAAGGCAACCCAATATCTATTTTTGCAAATAAACGGTAACAAAAACGGTATCTCAATGGTAAAAAAATAGGAAAAATCTACATATTCCACCCTTTTGTGAGAGACGTCTAGTCCGTTAATCAAAAAAATCGATAGTGTATTAACTAAATTGAAACTTTCTAAGATCATTTATGGCAATCTCCGTTTGATATAATTAAACAGAAATCAGTAATACCTTCCACAAAATCTCATGTAATTCATAATAAATTGCCACCGTCTTCGAACAAAATCTATACCCATATCTTTTGAGGCGTAATGTCTACTTAGTTTGGTTGCCGGCGTGATGAATACCCACTACTGTCTGTGATGAAAACTTATTTTGCTAGCAGTGCTTTTTCTAGCGGATGAATCCCCTTTAGGGTGGCGAATCACCCCCAACATGTCACGAAAACATTGAACTTTTCATAATATGATTCAGTCAAGGCTAAATTATTCACCAAATGTTATTTGGTAGCCTATAATCATCCAGAAAAGTTGGCGGATCGATTGGCGATTTCCTTAAGGGTGTTGGACCACCCCCAATATGTCGTGGGACCAATGAACATTTCATAATATGATCCAGTTGAGGCCAAACTCTTCAACAGTTGTTCTTTGATAGCCCACAATCATCCAGAAAAATTGGCGGATCGATTGGCCGGTTCCTTGAGGGTAGCGGATCACCCCAACATGTCGTGGGAACAATGGACTTTTCATAATATGATTCAGTAAAAGGCTGAATATTCTAGTATGTTAATAAGGCAACTATTGCAAGTGTATATGTCAATTCCCGGACAGATTAGCGGTTCTAAGTAGGTACCTGGCGAAAGGACTTAATCCACCACCCTTAAGGAACTCGAATATCGTTCCGCAAATTTTTCTGGATGATTGTAGGCTACCAAAGAATAACTGGTGAAAAATTCAGTCTCAACATATTATGAAAAGTTCAATATTTCCGTGACTTGTTGGGGTTGATCCGCCACCCTTTAGGGACTAGTCAATCGATCTTTCTGGATTTGTAGGTTACCAAAGAACAACTGGTGAATAATTCAGCCTTAACTGAATCATATTATGAAAAGTTCAATGTTTCCGTGACATGTTGAGGGTGATCCACTACCCTCAAGGAACTAGTCAAACGATTCGCCAATTTTTCTGGATGATTGAAGGATACCAAAGAACAACTGGAAAAAAATTCAGCCTCAACTGGATCATATTATGCAATTTTTATTGGTCCCACGACATGTTGCGGTTGATCCGCCACCCCTAAGGAACCGGCCAATCGATCCGCCAATTTTTCTGCTTGATTGTGGGCTATCAAAAAACAGCTGGTCAGATTTCCAGCCTTGACTATATCATAAAAAGTTCATCTGTCCTACGACATGTCGAGGGTGATCCGCCACCATTAAGGAGCCGGCAAGTCGATACGCCAATTTTTCTGGATGATTGTGGACTACCAAAGAACAACTGGTAAAAAATTCAGCCTTAACTGAATGATAAAAAGATGCAATTTTTTCACATGTTGAGGGCGTTCCGTTACTCCCTTGGAACCGCGATCAGGGCGAACCCTATCGGATGACACTCGATCAGTGTCCGTGCAACATTCTCTCAGAAGATAGGCCTTAACTAAATCATTACTGAAAAACTGGCTCACCTACTACTATGGAAGTTAGTACTAACAACGCAAGTGTATGAAGGGTAAAGAATATTATAACACATTCGACGTTTATACAAAAGAACCAATTATTGCGAAAAAGATGTTTAATATCAAAAAAATTTAGCGATCTATCGCAGAAAAAGATGAAGAAATTGAAATGTTATGTCGTCGAGTTCTTCAATGTTCAAATTGTTGGTGGTGAAGATCAACCCGGTCTCCTGATATTTGTATTGTATTTCATATTATTTTGATCAACAAAAAAAAAATCTAGAAAAAAAATCGTGTGTTCATTCTGGAAACCCCACATGCACAATTAAAAAAAATCCCACATGACCAGAAGATTTTTTTTCGTTTTGCTCAAAGCTGTACAGAAAGTATACAAACTTCATATCGGGACACTTGCTTTCATAGGTTTCTGAGTCGCTTCTAGATAGAACAGTGTTTTCAGCTTTTCTCAAAATATTGTTTTCTGATACCATTTTCCATAGTATCCATAGCAACCATAGGCATCTCATATCAGGAAGATAGGTGAAGGTATATGTTTTTCATATAAAAAACGATCAGGACTGCACTGCTACCGTCGTCGAATGAGAAAACTCATCCGTACAGTTTTGGAGGTCACCAGCTCAAATGTACGCTACGTCACGAGACATATACTCAGTGACATAGGAAATGCAAAACCTGTTGAAAGTGCTTCAATGTTCACTGTATTTTGACCATATGTTGACCTGTCACTTAGTGGTTAGTGATTAGAATTTGAGCCCAAAACATCAAGTACAAACTGAGATTTCCTATCTTAATGTTATAAATGTGTTTATGCTCCTCTGTTCGCTACCACTCGTGGTTCTTGGGGTAGGGTATCCCGGGACACCTGAACTTCGTTTCGTAGAGCTTCCAGTGTTTGCGGGGAGTGCGGTAAATTATGCAGCCTTTTTTTCATCAATCCCAGTCATGTTCTATTAGAGAAAGGTCTGGGGATCAAGGGGGGCAGGGAAAAAAGTCTAGAGTTACGTATGGTCTTGCATTGTCCTGTTGAAAAACTGGATTTGCTAGAGTTTGCAGGAAGGGAAATGAGTGTGGATTCACCAGCTCGCTGATGTCTCGCTGGGCGGTCATGTTACTTCGAATGAATACCAAACGAGACCTGCTGTAGTAACAAATGGCACTCCATGCCATAACACCAACGATTGCGCTGAACTGAAAATTTGATATTCCGTCTTTCACCAGGTACCCTCCTTTCTCTTGCACGACCATCATGCACCCCTTGGCAAAATCCGCATTCAATGCTGAAGTCAGTCTTGTTCAGCGATGACTTTTAGGGAGTCATCACGGTCGGGCAAGAGTAAGCAGGAGACGTGGTGAAAGACTAGATATAGAATTTTGAATTGAAAGGTATGCTCACCACACCGTTGGTGTTATGGTATGGAGTGCCGCTGCTTACTGCAGCAGGTTTTGTTTAGTATTCATTCGAGATAACATGGCCGCCCATTTTCCTTCCTGCAAACACTAGCAAATTCAGTTTTTCAACAGGACAATGCAAGACCACAAATAGCCCGTGTAACTCTTGATTGTTTTGAAGCTTCCGGTATAAGTCTTCTTCCCTGCCCCCCTCCATCTCCAGACCTTTCTCCAATAGAACATGTCTAGGATTGATAAAAAAAATGCTGCATGATCTACCGCACCCCCCGCAAACACTAGAAGCTCTACGAAATGAAGTTAAGGTGTCCTGTGATACCCTACCCCAAGAAGACAACTACCTTATCGAATCGATTCTCCAACGACTTCACGAGTTGTAGCGAACAGAGGAGCATCAATACACAACAAAAATGAAGGTGGGATATCTCAGTTTTTACTTGTTGTTTGGGGCTCAAATTCCAATCACCAACTACTTAGTGATGGGTCAACATGTCAAATTACAGTGAACATTGAAGCACTTTCAACAGATGTTGCATTTTCTATGCCACTAAGTATATTACTGGTTAGTGTATATACTGTGATTGACCTTTCTAGAGATCCCAATAAGAATTGAAATGAAGTAAAAACCAGGGCTTTTTTCTTCTTGTCAACATGAAGTGAATATGGGTTTCTCTCTAACTTGTTTGATAGAACGCAGCAAGTTTATGGTGATGGGGGCGAAGAAGAAACTCTGATGTACCGCAAAACTTTGTCCTGAAACATATTGTCTGTTTCAGGACTATATATGGGTGATCTCACAACGATACATGTACGGGAGTACGCCTAATTTCCCCCTGCAGGTGGTATCCTCATGTTATGACATACTAAACGTTTTATAATACTTTGAAAAGGCAATGGAGACTTTCTTTGAAAGTGATGTTCACAATTTGTCAATGCGTTGTCATCCCCAGTTTTTACGCAAATTGGGTCTTCTTATTGCAGACTCGCATATCTCTGATTTAAGTGAAATTATTGCTTTTAGTTGTCTTGATAATACTATGAGAACCATCATCACAGAACTTCGGAAGCAGGAGTGATACAAAGCTTGATGCGGCAGTGTAAAATATTTCGATCTAGCCTCCACATTGGCTCACGGAGGCACAGAGACGATTCAACAGGGATGAAGATGGTCAGGAAGCCTTCGACACGTGGAAAAGTCGAGTAATGAAGGACTTGATGCGTGCTGTCCCAGATCCAACAAAGACATGAAAGGGTCATCGATTACTTTAGCAAAACCTTGTCAAAGCCTGAACAGCAAAAGTTGTATGTTTTTGGTCGAATTTTTCTAATTCGGTGTGAAAAGAAACCGGAGAATATTACTGAGTACTGATATATTCAGGCGTGACGTGCTTCCGCGGTATTTTCGCTGACAACGAAGCCTCTGATGAGCCTATTGTGTTTTCTCTGTGCCTCTGTCTTTCAGTCGAAGAACTGTATTGTCTGAATAAAGTTTGTAACTTCCGTTTGTTTGAAAAAATAATTGAACTTTTCCCACTCCTTTATTTTGATAGATAGAGAAAAATGTTTTTGACAAAAAGTGTAGGTGAAAAGTCAGTTTATATGAAAATAATATCATCGATATATTCTCATTAGGAAAAATTCTATGAAAATCCTATTTTTCTACTTGGTGTTTGTTGCTACGCCCCCTAGCGACCATTTTAGAAACTTGAAAATATTTGCCAGGTATTTCTCTTGGCCATTTTAGTGATGATTTTTTTTGCCGCAAGCCTTTACGATGAATAGTTTTCCAGATACAGTACCTCGCATCCTTATAAAACAGACAGTAGGTAATAATCACGCCGGCAACCAAACCAAGTAAACATTACGCCTCAAAAGAGATGGGTATAGATTTTGTTCGAAGACGGTGGCAATTTATTGTGAATAACATGAGATTTTGTGGAAGGTATCACTGATTTCTGTTTAATTATATCAAACGGAGATTGTCAGAAATGATCTCAGAAAGGTTCTATCTAGTTAATACACCATCGATTTTTTTGATTTAGCGGATTATAGGTACGTATCTCACAAGAGTTGACAAGAGGGCGGATTATGTAGAATTTCCGTATTTTTTGACCATTGATATACCGTTTTTGTTACCGTTTTTTTTTCAAAAATAGATATTGGGTTGCCTAGTTTGATATCTTACCTACCTAATAAAACTTGGATTGTTCCAAAAGGATATGAATTAAAAAAATGGCGCATCCCAGAAAAAATGCTTTCGATGAGTGAAATTTCAGACCGGATGAATCCCCTTAACAAATAAATTTCGTGTAGGTAATGACTAATGTCTGTTTCTTTTTTAGTTCTGTATCTTTGTTTTTTACACTATGAAACGCAACAATGCTTGTACACACTGAATTTGCAGTGCTTGATAAAGCAAAAATAAAAGTCGCGAAACGTCGCACAAAAATAATTGCGTAGTTTGCTTTTTCCTCTCACCACGACAGTACCTTCAACCTTCACATACAGCAAATTGGAAAACGAATGTAAAAATAAGTTAGGAAATACTTCGTAAAAATACGACCATGTTTTGAGATCACTACCTATCTCCTTTGTACTTAGATTTAATACCCTCGACAATTTTGAGGCATCTTGAAAGGACGCGGACGTTCCAAAGAAAAAAACCTACTAAAAATTGTAGTAGAAGACTGGACGATGACGATGATTGAAGGTTGAAATAACTAATTTAAATGGAACGAGCTCTTTTAACCTAGCCCTGCATGTGAACTTCTTTTATTAATGTGAACATCATGAATCAACAATGTACTTATCTCAACATCTTATAAATTTAAAGATCTATTGAAAAGACTCTACAAAACAACAGGGAATCAGAGCAGAGGTACCTGAAGGTCGGACATTCATCTTGGGGTAATGTCAAAATCAATCCGATTTCCATTAGCAAAGATTTATGATGGAAAATGATCAAAAGAACAATGAGGAGACTAATAGATAGGTACAATTATTGTCAAGCGTCAGATGCTGTGACGAGTTTTATAAATGGATGTGTCTACTAGATTTATTATTCATTGAAATGGGTTTTGTATTACGTCGTGATGAAATTCAAACTCATTTCTATGTCGAAAAAAAAAAAGAATGTACAAAACTTAACCTTACCGAAGATTTTAGACTTATACCTATAATATTTTCTGCTGTTTGGTTTCGTACATCAATCCCGAAAATCGGATCATTCATTAAACTTTGATAGCTCTGGATTCTGGATTCAATGGTTCTTGTCCTTTGCGGTTGAGAAGCTTATAAGTACTGTGCCGCTACTTTCATTGATTGTTTATATGTTGTAAGTAGGTAGGTACCTATAAGTATAGCTCACGCGACTATGAATGCTCTTAATTTCAAAATATTTCTGATCTGGATTCACGTATTTCAATTTCAGTTGATAAGTAGGTATCCATAACATAATAGATCGTACAATATCTCATTTTTTAGATTAAAAAAAAATGCCACTTGCTTGCAGATTGAGAGCGGTTAATATTTTGAGAACTCTAAGTAAATTCCATCGACTATGTAGTCACAACTCATGATCATGCATAGTGTGTATGATAAACAAAATATTAATGTCACACAACCAGACCAATAAAGAATCATGACAAATTTCTAGATACATCATCGTTAACGGATTCTTGAAATGCTTTGGAATGAAGTAGCGCTCCAAAACAAAAACACTGTTGAAAAGTCATGAGTCATTCCCCGTACTTGATTGAAGACTCACGTGGTCTTGAGAAGCGACTTATGTCCATTCATGTCTCGTAATGTCGTTTGTGTATCTGTATACTCGTATCTGTTTAAGTGGCGCCTAATCTGTGCTGCTATTTCCGCAACAGCAGGCGCCGGGGTGCTGCAGTGATGCAAGATAAGAAAGTCGAGTTCTCGTCGAAGGCATAGCAAACTTAACTCAACTTACTGTCAAACGGATAAGCCGGTTGCCGGTTGACTGTTGCCAGTTATTGGTCGGTTAGTCGTGATCCGTGATCCACTGCTCGATTAGTTTGAGCCGCGAGCTCTAGAGTCAGGAAAAGAAAACCACGCGACTATATTATCTTGACACTCGTTAAAACTTCTTCAATAAGTTGTCGAGTGAAAATTGATGTGATTTTTTTGTGAAACTTAGTGCGGAGAAATTGTTTTGTATCACCAAAGTGAGTTGATGTTTCATCAAAATAATAGTATTATACCTTATAATATGTTCAAGTAGATACCAATGATTCCAACGAATGTCAAGAAGATCACTATCACCACGCAACGACCACAATATAACAAATTCTTTTTTCTTTTGCTCTCCAAACTTGTTTATGGATTGGATAACTTCATCAACTTGAATATTTTTTAATTTGATCCATCAATAATGTTGACTTCAACTTCTCCACAATCCATTATATTGTTTCTGAACTTATTCCACCTTTTCACGAATATTTTGTATTTCTTAAATTCTTTGATTCATTGATATTTCTGATATAGTCGTGATCCGACAGTGAATGTCGCAGTTTCTATGGTGGATCTGTTGAGATTTTGAGATCCTATAATTGTAGATTGTCACTCATCTTCATAAAATAAGATTTTTTCATGGTCTTGTTCATAGAGCTCGTTTCAATACTTTTTGTTAATCTTCCAAGTATAAGTTTTTGTTCTGAAAACAATTCAAAATTTGTCAGCTGACGCGGCTATGTATCTTGAATAGATGTTTTTTTTATCCGATCAACTCATGAGAGCTGAACCTAGAGCTAAACATTTGTGAGTAGTTCCGTTCTAAGGTAAACTCACTCACAAAAATCGTATCAGTTGCATCGGATAAGGGGCGAAAGTTGTCAGCTGTTTGAAAAATCACTTGAAATTGAGTTATTTCAATAGAGCCAAAAATCATTTACGTCATTAACTATTGATGTCAAAAACTATTTAACAATTGTCAGATGGAATTACGATTTGGCTTTTCCAGCTAGGCCTTGAAGTATACCTCAGCGACTCCGCGCTCAGACCTTTTTGCGTGTTTGCTTTAGAAGTTTCAATACGTAAAAAGGTTCAAGCGCAGAGGTATACTTTATAGGTCTAGCCACATCGTAATTCCAGCTAACACAATGACACTTCTTCTGTAATTTTATCTTATAACTTACAAGATTCCAGCTCAACTGGAATTACCAAAAAAATATGCTTTTTTGCAAGTTACATTGCCTTCCACACCCAATGCGCGCCATTCATTGTGTTCAGAACAAAAACTAATATTTGGAAACTCATTTGGAATATACAGGGTGTTTCAGAATAACATGCTAATAATAGAGGGGGTGATTCTTGGGCTCATTTTAAGAAAAAAAATTCATATGAACGTATGTCCTAAACGCCTTAACTTTTTTCCCAAAAAATATGCAAACCAAAACCCGCATGGACGGCACTGGTCAGAATAATTAAATTGTTGGTGCATCAAAGAATGAGTCTTAATGCCTAAAATACATGACTCAAATTTCATAAAGATATCTACAGTAATGACAAAGTTATTGTAAAAAAAGTATCTATTTTTTAAAACTTTGACACCCTGTATCTCAAAAGTTAAGGCGTTTAGGACATACGTTCATATGATTTTTTTTTCTTAAAATGAGCCCAAGAATCACCCCCTTTATTATTAGCATGTTATTCTGAAACACCCTGTATACAAAAAGTATCGGAATCACACGGAAAATATATTACCTCCCGGACTATCAGCATTTTATATTTTTAAAACTTCAAGGCAACTGTGAATCTGAAAATTCCTTGATGTTAATCATCATTGTGATACAGAACATCGCTTATCCAATTATCAATCAATCAATCATCAAATTTTCCAAAATGTATCAAAATTAACCATCACCCAATATAATATGATATGTAGGTAATATAACAAGCAATATAGAAAATGAAGCCTTGATGAATGAAAGAAATAATGATAAAAGAATTGTACCTATGTACGTTAAAATAGAATTGAAATGTTGAGATGGACCAGCCAAGTGAAACATAGACTTTGAATGCAGCCGATTTATGCCTAAGTCACATCCAATTTTACTCCGAAGTGGAAGTGACAGATTTCCAAAATGATCCAGATTTAATTTGGCGTGACGTGAATTTGAACACAGATTCAATGTAGATGGTAGCATATGATTCCGGTTCGCCAGGCCAAAATCTGTCTCTTCCACTTCGAATTAAGATTGAATGTAAACCTTTCCCAAAATAATATAACATTTTTCGTTCAGTCAGTTTCTCCACATTAAGAACACACATAATTTCAAAAAAGGTATAATCATATTCCTTCAATAAGGTTTCACCTGAATATTGTAAGGTTTACATTCAATTCCACTTCGAAGTTCCAGGCATAAGTTTTGAAACTTACATTTGAAATTCTTAACTAAGTTTGATCTCTAGTTTACATATCAATTCGGTAAAAGTAGTAGAATTTCGCATCATTTATGAAATCAACTTAATTTCTTGATGAAATTTGACTGTACCAAAACTAAGGATGATAAATTGAAGCTTTCCAATACTGAGAAATATAACGTTTCTTTGAAATATTTTTTTATTTTTTTTATTCGACTTACGATTCTTATCTGGTGCAATACCAGGAACGCCTTGTTATTCATGATATTATGTTCATGATGATACTGGACTTCGAGTTTTACTTTATTATTTGTGAAATAAGTTTTTCTTTACAGCAAGACATTATCAAATGTTGAGTTTTTTGTTGGAATTTCAAGGTTCAATGCAAGAAAATATAATATGAAAAACCGGATTAAGTTTTCATTCTATGTTAATGAAAAATCATCGTGACAAAATAAGGATGTCCAACTCAAATATATTTATGAATTTTATTTTTATTGGGAAAATATAGAAGAAAAATTTGTTTTATAAAAAGTGTGTAGAATAATAATAATAATGCTCTCATTTCTTAGCGCAAAATGAATCTACACCCGATTTGAACCTCCTACCGTACATTCCTTCAAGCTCAACTTCTTTCCCTTTTATATTATCACTCAAGTCATACTAATAAATATTCAATTGACATTTATTTTCATATAATTAAAATTTTATTCATAATCAATATCAAAATTTCAACTATTTATTTCAAGAGTAGTACAATATTTCAAAGGAGATGAAATCAGAAATGTATTGGTCGGAAAACTATGCTTTTTGATGTTCGAGAGCAATAGATGACATCAACGAAAAACATTATGTAAAGAAGAAGCATACCACCTTATTTGGGAACAAAATTAAAAACTTCCTATCAAGGTACCTACATATGATGATAATAATAAGTCTCAAGCGCCACTAGGACAGGTATTTTAATTCTATCACTCTAGTAGAAATGTGCACTAGCACATTATCTACAAGACATGACTTCCCAAGTTCCTAGAGCAAACAAATAATTAGAATATTATATTTTTATCGTTACCGAATTAGGCATTTCATTAAAAGTCAAATTTGAATAACCTGTACCACGGCGTAATCAATTTGAAAGTATAAAACCCACTAATCAATTTCCAAATTGTAAAGCTGATCTATACTTTGTCCATTCAAAAAACTCAATATCTTCAATGCTCGTGGGGAGATTCACTTGAGCTGGCGCCAGCACTGGCATATTCATGATACTACAACATACAATATAAGCTCACGCGCATCTTTTCCGGTGACCCCCCATTCAAAATGCATAGAGTGTTCGGTGCCCATTGCTAGGTAATGTTTTGAAAACCTATTTTGCCTTATCTTTCCTATGCATGGTGACCTAAAAGGTCAACATGCGCGAATCGGATTCAATTTCGTCCAGTTAGAGAGCTTATCTTGTGTGTTGTAGTATCATGTGGCATACAAGTGGAATCGTGTGAACACTTTTCCGTGCCAATCCAGCACTGGCGTCTATCAAATTTAAAACTATAATATCATCTCAAATCAAAAAAGGGCAAGATATGGGTATTTTTCGAGGAGTATTCTTGGATAATCACACGTAAACAGTTCATGTTTGTATATGGGCGATTACAATTTTTTCCTCTTATACAGTGTGTCCATTTGAGTGTGCAACAAATGGGATTTTTTTTATTAGTTGCAGAACCAAAATTCAAATATCACCGAAGTTGATGCATAATGGATGAAATTATTAGGTGCAATTAGAATGGTTCTAAGTCAAACATCATACACAGTGGGTCAAAAAATATAAAAATTTTACAAGAATAAAGTACCATTATTTCAAACAATTCCGCAAAATGTTAGAAAAAAGAGTTATCTAGAATTGAAAGTTATGCCTGAATATCAAAATTGTGGCGTCCTGGATTTTTTTTTAAGATCATTCAACTTTTTAACATGGTAAAAAATCAGTTACCATAATATGCGTTTCAAAAAACTCTTATTGAGTGCATTTTGTAATTTTATACCATTATACCTGAGTCTATCATCAGAAAACAAAATCAAGGGCACTTTGTTTTTGTCCCTTCCCATGTCTTGAATGGACACACTGTATACCAGGAATGTTAAAACAATATAAATGTCTTATTCTACTGAATATTATTCTTGTTAGTTATTTTTTGTGAAAAGTGTCTGCATGACGACAAATATTTCTACTAAATATTTTTCAAATGTGTTTTGGCGTAATCAGCATACTTATAAGTTGTTGAATCTCGAGCGAAAATCGTTTTTAACGAAAGACGCTCGGCCAGTCTTCACTAAAGACATAGTGCTATTCAATCAGAAAAATAATAGTGGGCGTTGCCAAGTAGGTATATCGGAGGCAGAATCCGGTTGAAGACGATTCAATCGTCTCTTGAATGACGAGAGCTACTTACACAGGAAACTTGAATAGAAAACCCAGTTATCAATATTAGTGGGTATACAGGGTGTATGGAAACACGCTTATAAACCTTTAAATATTTAAATTGAATAAGTAGAAAAACCAATGTCTTTAGGCCTCAAATTTAATATCAATGGTTACACGTGTTTCGCCAATCAATGGCATCATCAGACCTAAGATAATAATATGCTAATTACACAGAAGAATATATACGTAGAAACACAATAAAATACCTTGGATATGTCAAATGTACAAAAAACACACCTTCACATTTCACTTTCGGTCAAACACTAGATTAGATACTGAGTAAATGGACGAAAAACAAGCAAACACGTAAAGATAACATCACTTGAGCAAAAAAGTAAAAATCATTTCATCATCCTGGGATCGAACCATGATATCCATTCAGTGAGAACAGTAGCACACCACGCCTTACACCACTCGGCCAAATTAACTTATTAAAAATCAAAATATAACGGATCTTATTCTATATGATTAAATATGAGAGATTGTTCGAAATTGAAAACGTCGTTGATACACGTCAATATAGGACTCTTCTTAGCTCTGCCGATCTCCATCTTCTCCAATAAGTCCAATTTTTTGCCCTTTGAGCAAACATGGAGTATCTCGGTGTCCGAATTGGAAAAGCCATGTCCTGTTGATAGAAGATGGTTGGCGAACGTAGACTTCGTCTCTATGTTTTCTGTGCCTCTATTTTTGGTTACCAAGCTAAGATGTTCTTGAACTCTTTGAGATCCAACCAACAAGTTCTACAGCAGGTTGAAGGGTACGTTGAATGATTGCCTTACTACCGTGGAATTTTTTGACACCAGAAGAGAGAGACTGTACCCCATGAATCCGAGAACACAATTACTTTACGGACTGCCCAAAGTGCACAAAGATGATATGCCAATGAGACCCGTCGTATCTTTTGTGAGCTCCCCAGCCTACAATTTGTCTTCCTGGCTCAATGCCATTCTTAGAGAGACCACAGGTTTCAACAACCCTTTTTCTACTAAGAACTCTGTAGATTTTGCAAATCACATGAAGAAAGTCAAGATTCCTGATGGAGCGTTGTTGATTTCCCTTGACGTCAAGAACCTTTTTCCTAGCGTTCCACCGGAAGAGTGTGTTCAAATGGTAAGCCGTCTTCTGGAAAGAAATAGAGGTCTTCCTAAGCTAATAGTACATGGACTAACAGCTCTTTTCTCACTAGTTCTGAGTCAGGACTTTTTCCAGTTTAACAACAAAGTATACCGGCAGAAGTCAGGCTTGGCGATGGGCTCTTGTTTGTCCCCGTTCTTGAGTGAAATTTTCATGAACGACATTGAGGGAAGGATCATAAGAAGTGCTTTTGGTGATTATATTTTGGCATACAAGAGATATGTGGATGACATTTGTGTTGTTTGGAGTGGTGGTGAAGAAAAATTAGCAGAATTTTTAGATTTCATCACCTACATGATAAGATCGAGTTTACTTTGGAAAAAGAAAAGAATGGACAACTGCCGTTTTTAGATCTTCTGCTCAAAAAGCATAAAGAAGGATTACAGTTTGAGATCTATCGTAAGCAAACTACCACAGATAATGTAATCCAGTTTAACTCACACTCCCCACATAGCCACAAATATGCAGCCTTCAACTCATTTTTCTATAGATTGTTTAACATACCGTTATCCAAGGAAGATTTCGATAAAGAGCTTAATATTATCAAACATATTGCACTCAATAATGGCTTCCCACTGGATACGATCAATAGAATATATTACAAGTTCCATAACAAGTATAAACTATCATATAGCATTGTCGGAGCCAAATCCGAAACTGTCTTCAGATGCCTTTCGTTTTTTGGAAATATTTCTACTCAACTTGCCAATTTGTTCAAATATGAAAATATTGCGATCGGTTTCAAGACTACAAATACTATCAAACAGCAATTAGTTAAAACCAAGGACAAACTGGAACCACAAACACAATCGGGGGTATACTCCTTAAAGTGTCAAGATTGTCCCGCCGTCTATGTGGGGCAGACAGGTAGGAAGTTTTCTCAAAGAGTTCAAGAACATCTTAGCTTGGTAACCAAAAATAGAGGCACAGAAAACATAGAGACGAAGTCTACGTTCGCCAACCATCTTCTATCAACAGGACATGGCTTTTCCAATTCGGACACCGAGATACTCCATGTTTGCTCAAAGGGCAAAAAATTGGACTTATTGGAGAAGATGGAGATCGGCAGAGCTAAGAAGAGTCCTATATTGACTTGTATCAACGACGTTTTCAATTTCGAACAATCTCTCATATTTAATCATATAGAATAAGATCCGTTATATGTTGATTTTTAATAAGTTAATTTGGCCGAGTGGTGTAAGGCGTGGTGTGCTACTGTTCTCACTGAATGGATATCATAGTTCGATCCCAGGATGATGAAATGATTTTTACTTTTATGCTCAAGTGATGATATCTTTACGTTTTTGCTTGTTTTTCGTCCATTTACTCAGTATGTAATCTAGTGTTTGACCGAAAGTGAAATGTGAAGGTGTGTTTTTTGTACATTTGACATATCCAAGGTATTTTATTGTGTTTCTACGTATATATTCTTCTGTGTAATTAGCATATTATTATCTTAGGTCTGATGATGCCATTGATTGGCGAAACACGTGTAACCATTGATATTAAATTTGAGGCCTAAAGACATTGGTTTTTCTACTTATTCAATTTATAAGAGGCCCTCTTTGAGAAAATGGATGATTTTCAACCACATTAAATATTTGTTTGGCAAAACAATTTTTCAAATAAAAGCTTTAGGGTTAAGTCTAGGCTCGGGCAAATTCTCAGTTTTCCTTCAGCTGTCATAGTTTAGTTGCTATGGTAACCAAGTTTGATTTAATAAAGCATTGAAATGCATACTATCGTAACTGGAACGGACTCAATTGACAAATTACTGTAAATTTAAAGGCAAGTGCAACAAAAGCAGATGAAGCATATAGTATGAGGAGTTCCTTTCTCTGTTCTCTGTCTCATCTTTTGTCAAAGGGCTCTTCCGGAAACACTGATCCGAATTTCCATATCATCGGTTGTCATCTTTTGTTTCTTTTTAAAAACGTGAAATGAAAAGAGATAAAAACATGACAGCTGGTGATCGGGTTGATGGCAGATTCTGAACATATGTTCTGAATATTTTGTTTGTGAATTTTCAGACTCGCAGTTTATTTGGTAAAAAAACATAGGAAAAAATCCATTCCATTCAACTCATTATAAAGAGGTATAAATCAAATGTTCACACTAATTTTGGCAAATAAGTAAAGTTCCTATAAGAATGGTGAATAATCAATGTAAATAAAATATCTAAACAGTTCTAGGTACGTTTCATTTGTAATTTAAATATTCACTCTATAAGTACAAATACAATATTATGATAAGGAAGGTACATCTAACTTTGAATAATGGAAGGATATGATGTACGAGATTATCTACTATTCAAGTGGATGAAACAATTTGAACTCAATATTAACCACAACTTTGCGTTATTTCGTAAAAAAAAACACAGTAAAAATCACAAAAATCCATCTAACTCAACTCAACCATAGACGAAAAAATTCAACTTAAATATAAATCAAAATGATCAAACTTATTGTGAAAACTGATGCAACCACTTATTACTTCTTAGACTTAAAGGAGTACCGCCTTACTTAGCTGTGCAACCCGCGCTGTTGCATCGATCTCAATTTGCCTCATTTTTGTATCGTGTCAGGGCCATTCCGTCGTATTCATTCTAATGTCTTAAAGGGACCCTATGGTTTACTATAGGAGCGTTCAAGTTTCCGCTCTGAACACTCCGAGCACGAAACTTGTGCACTTTTGAGTTTTTATTACGCTCGAAGCATAACACACCGTGTTTTAAACCAAGCGGAGCGTTTGGAGCGCGCCCGGTTTGCCCCAGGTAGGAAAGAGAAGTAGACGGAGATTTTTCATTTGACATACACAACGTACAATGAAATGTCGAATGCCCATTGGAGGTTGGTGTAATTAGCTCTGCCCTGCGTTTTATAGCACATACTCTATTTACTCTGTGAAAAATTTAATAGAGTTATTCAAGACAAAAATCAATTTTACCATTGCAAAAATAATACCTTACTTTATCAAAAATAGGATTTTTAATTACCATGAATGTTGGAAATAATGTCCATTATCCGCTAGACAGTATAACCTAACCGATCCTAAATTCTCGGAAGACTTTTCAAATGCATTCAGCAGATGAGTGCCATTTCGTCACGTATCTGATTCTGTTGTTCCGATTCTGCTAGGGTGTTAGGTCGAGTTTTATACAATTTCAATTTGATAGAAAAAATCGCAGGGAGCCAGGTCTGAAAATCTTGGGGGCCACTCTCTCTCCTCTTCTACCTATCCAATAGCGTGAAAATGTTTGATCCAGGTACTTATCAATTTGATAGTGGGGAGGAGCCCCATCTTGTTGAAGCCAAGTATAAAGAGGGCGAACTACACATTTGGGAATTACTTGTTGCAATAGTTGCAGGTACCGATCACCATTTAAAGTATTATCACATGGCATTATGTAGAAAAAAGAGGTCAATTAGCCCAAATACCAGGACCTGCCCAAACATCCATACATCCCGCTTCTGCGGCCTTTGGGCGGTATGATGTTCAATCATCCAACGTAGGTTGTCAGCTGCTCAATACCTGCAGTTTTGTTTATTCATTTTTCCGTTAAGTTAAGATGTCGCTTTGTCAGGCTCGCCATCATAGTTTCAAAAAACCACATTCTTCTGTCAAAATATGTATGATCCAAGTCTTGTACTACTATGGGTTTGTGGGCATGCATTTTTGTTTCTTCAGAATGATGTGAATCGGACCTTTGATCATCTCATAGATTGAAGCCAGCTGATGAAGACATGAAATGTGAGGACTTTCAGTCATTTTGGCCCATTGTGCGCCTCCAAGAGAAGAGGTAGCTCTCTTGGGTCGCCTTCATCAAGCCTTTTTCGCAATTCAGCTTAGGCGACGACACCGGCGCCCAAGGGCTCAGGGGTATCCTTTAACCTCATCCGTATAACTGCAGTTCTGACTTAGGTGCTGATTGAGAACATCACCTAGTTCAGTATTGTACTTGCAGGATAAATTAATTTATTCTAATAATCAACTTTTTGACTGTCAGTGATCAATAATACTACAGCCTACTCAGTCTCATTAGTCATTGAGGGTGCCGCTAAATATTCAAATAGACAAATATTCCAATTAGAAATACAGTCCCTCTCGTCCTCACACGCTAGACCACCGGGCCTCCATCTGGATATGATTTTTAGTCATATTCAGCATTACTTCTAGTTGTTTATCGTGATACAAAACAGCTAGTCTTGTGCCAGATCTAGGTCGGTCTTCAACTTGTCCACTCTCTTTAAACCTCTTCAAGGTCTTAGAAACCACAGATTTCCCCTCCAATCATCATCAGAATTGTGATTTTTTTCGGTTTGTTTTAAGTAGACCGTGATTTTATGAACTGTATTAATTCCTACTACTGACTGTAGTCAAGTATTAATGGTTTCCTTGATAATTTTGTAGTTGGGAGAAAATATTAAAGACTTGATTTTTTCAACTTTTTTCTAATACTGACTGAGCTGATTCAAAAAAACGACAAAAAACTATATGGTCAAATTTGAAAAATCAAATTTAGTTGCCATAGCAGCTATAGGCTAAAGAAAAGCTGAGACAGTCAAACCATGCTCTATCTAGACTCAACCGTGAAGATTTAATTAGCAAAGTTTTTTTCTAAACAAATATTTAAAGAATTATAAGCATGTTTCCAAACATAATGGGCACGATTTAAGAAGCAGGGTTCTAAAGAATGTGTCACTAACGAATAGATAATTTGTCTAAGTCTAAGCTCATTGTGAGAAGGAAACAGCTCAACATATCAAAGCAACTCATAAAAGAAGAATCAGTCGTGATGCTTCGGGAAAATTTATATGTCCTCGCAATTACAATTTGCACATTTTTTGGAAATATGAAAAATATATGAGTAATGAGTACTGATGTCATTAATCTTCAAAAAATCGACCTACGACCTCTATTTATGTAGTAGTCACCGATTAAAGAGCACCAATTAACATTCACGACGACGTCAGAGAATACATTATTTATCTCCGTCTGGCGTGTATGACTGTAATGAGAAAGAGTGAGTGAGAGAGGATTGTTTTAGCTCCGTTTTCGGTGATATAGTGAGATTTGCGTTTTTCTCATTTACTAATAGTTTATTTTGGAGTGTTTTGAAAAACACCATTAGCTGAAGACTTTCAAATATTAAGTAGAATACGTAATATAAAATTTCAAGTCATTTGACAATGCATGCAAATTGTCCATTATGGAATAACAGTAAAATATATCGAGTTTTTGATGCGCTAAGCTATAAACTGGAGAACTTAATAAGAGGGGTTAATTAATATCAATCTAGAAACCAATGAAGATTCTGAATTGCGACATCGCCGTAAATGAGTTATGAATCACCTGAATGCCAATAGTGCCTCATGATTATTTGATTAGATTCATTGATGAATAGAGTGTCTGTTAGTCCGTGACTTATTCTGAATATTTATTTGTATTTTTGTGTTAAGATATCGCTTTATTTTTTGTGTAGGTTGAAAATGCTCGAGAGGAGGTGAAAAAACTAGGACAATCTTGATAAGTCAAATGAATACGAAGTGAAATTAAAAAAAAATGGATCCATTTGCCTTCTATTAAATAGTTTTATATACGTAACTTGAAAGACTGCAATGTGAATCTGATCATATGGACAGGGAGAATCTCAATTCTCAATAAAAAATTTGCCGAATCGACGACCACCCGCACAAACGAAAAAAAAGGTAAATGAAAACAAATATTTTTCAGAAGTCGCTGCCTACTGCCAATGATAAAAACTTTTTGCTTCACTTTATGGTCCATTGGACTGATTAGCCCAATTTTTCGTAAATATTCGAACAAAAGATCTAAAGAACATTTATTTGGGCAAACATATTTTTTTTCATTTTTAAACTGACATATCCACTATACTGACAATACATTATATTTTTTCCTGCAAACAAAACTATACCATTCCATTAATTAAATGAAATGTTACGATGTATTTTGATTTCATAACAGAAAGACTGGTCTGAAAATGTCTTCTCTAAAAAAAATGCAATACCAATTTGCCAGTTCAATGAAATCGATCACTAAAAGGGTGTCCCATAATTAGTGGACGAAGCTTCAGGCCTGTATTTATCGGTCAGAAAGAGCTTATCTTTATCATACAGGGTGTCCGAAACTCAACCGACAAAGGTTGAGAGTTGATGGACCTCGCATTTTTATGAAACTTGAGATGAGATCATACAGCCTCAAAGTGCTTAATTTTCAAGATACAGGGTGTCAAACTTTTATTTTTCAATTCGATTTTTGTCAATTATTCCCCACCAAGTCGACACAGCGATACGAAATTATGTATAGGAGGTTTTTTATGACGAGAAATCCAAATTCTTTCACGGTTTTGATATCACTAGTGGGGAGCGTCACTTACGGCACATCGAGCTTATCTACATTATGAAAACTTTGTTCCAGTTTGGTGCATCGACGTGAATATTGGAACAATTGAATGATCAACCTTTTTTACGTAAAAAGGGTGTACCTTGTTCAAGTCTTTTGAGGTAACCGTTTTCGAGATAGCCTTCATTGGAATTTCCGATGCAACGGAATTAATTGGATGAAAGAATAATTGGTATTCTCGCGGATGCGGTTAACAAGAGCTGAAATGGAGCAAAAATTCAAAGATACGACAAAAAGTCATTCTTGATAAAAATGTCCGCTTGTTGAAAAAAAAAGAGCTAAGTACGATGAGAAAATTGATTTTTATTATACAGGGCGTCTCAAAAATGTGAAAACGTAAAATTTAACAAGTCATTTTTTGGCCTTCCAACGTTAAATGATAAATTAAAAACTTTTTCCAAATTTGGTCCTCATCCTGAATCCGAAGTTACTAAAAAAAATTTGAATGTATGAACATTTTAAAAAACTGGACAATTTTGCAAGTCAGCATTATGCTACTTCCATATTATGACTTTTACACATACAACAACAGTTAAATAGTCATGTACAGGTATAAAAGTCATAATACACAAGTAAAATGCGGACTTGCAAAATTGTTTGTTCCGAATTAGGGTTTTGACTAAATTTGGAGCAAGTTTTCTATTTATCATTTCACGTTAAATAGCCATAAAATGACTGTTTGCTCCTGTTTAATTTTATTTTTTTTCATTTTTAAGACGCCCTGTATAATAAAAATCAATTTTCTCATCTTAGCTCCTATTTTTTCGGCAAGCAGACTTTTTTATCAGGAATGACTTTTTGTCGTACCTCTCAAATCTTGGTCCATTTCACCTCTTGTTAACCGCATCCGAGGACATACTGTATGTATGATCTGAATCCGAGATTCGCGTATCTCAGATTCAGAATCCACGTGTCTCATTGGCCCAAGGAGCTGTTCACATGCTGCCGAGCGTCAGATACAGTATCCGGGTACATCTAAGAAACATTCCGACGCCGCCTATTGGCAATTTTTGAAAGGAATCGTCACAGAAAATTTGTTGCTTCGAACAAAACTTTGGAAACTGAAAAGCATCGTACGAGTCTATAGATGATGAGCCAACATTTTCAAAAACATTTATTCTCAAGCTTCAACTGTTTACTAATATGGTCAGCATAATTCCAAGATTATCTTTTATTTTTTGCAAGGTGATCATTTTTATGCTTCAAAGTGCAAGTCCCATGATGCTGACATGAAATACTGGCAGTAAAACATTTCGAGTTATAAGCGGTTGGAATGTGATAGTAAGCGAGCGCGTATTATGCACTAGGTGAACTTTATAATTTTATTGATAGATTATTATAATAACTAATCAGCGATTCCTCATGAGTCTTCACAGATTATCATTTTTGTTGGTAATTACGCTTCCTGTTGAGGTTAGAAGATTTCTGGATTGTTTAAATTTCCATGTTTCTTTTTTCCTGATGATTTGTTCGTTCATTTAAGCGTATGTTTTGTTTTATCGGCATACCTTAAAACATAATCTTTGATCGATAATCGGTCTCAATCAATGTTGAATGGATCATTAGGGCTCAAATTGGCTTCAATCATGTTAACGAGTGTATGCTTGAGTTTTTGTTGAATTGATTCCTTTTCAAATCCTTGATTGTTCAAAGTTTGGTCACTAGCTAGGTACCGTATCTAAAATTCCGTTTTATTGTCCAAGCCACAAAGATGTATCTGGTACACTAGGTACTACATATGAGGTGAGATAAGATTGTCACTGATATTTCATTTCTTCTTTCATTTACGTGACAGTGACATTTTTCTTGAAAAAGTGTTGGTATGAAAGATTACCATGCGCGAATCGGTTTTAAATTCGTCCAGCTAGTAGGCTTATCTTGTGTGTTTTAGCATCATGGTTCCAACCATTATCTCTCTCTTGAATAAACGGCGCTTGTCCCGTTTGTCACATGTTCGAACCACTGTTTTCTGTAATGACCTAGTATTTTCGGTTGCCTATATCTGGAATATTGGAGATCTTTCATCATCTATCGAGGGATGGAAAATGATATAAAGGCCCGCAATTCAGACAAGAGTTCAGTTCAGTTATTGATCGCCGCGACTTATGAATCGTAACACATAGATAAGCTGTGATTTTGTGATTCTTTTGTTCAGAGAGAATTTGAATAAATAAATTAAAACTGAACAGTGTTTTCTATAGCGACAAACGCTACAAGTGATGTCGGAAGTGAGTTTCAATTTGTTCCATAAAATCAGACATAAATTGTCATCAACTTGTTCTGCTAATGGGATTGAAGGTCACCGAGTTGAAGAGGGAGTATGAGGAGTGTGACCTGGATACAAGCAGTGAGAAGGCTGTTCTACAAGAAAGACTTCGTGGGGCTTTAATGGAAGAGGGCATCGATCCTGAAACGTTCCAATTCGAGATGCCTGATCTCAACGCAGTTGAGAAATTGTCCAAGAACTTGAAGGATCAACTGGAATAAAACTCTGGAAAATTGGAACATATATTGGGAGAGAAAATCGAGGAATCTTCTACAGCTTGGAGTAATTGGAAAAATCCTCTAGAACTATGGAAGAGAAGTTTCAAGGATCTTCTAGAGCTGTGGGGAAAAACTCGGGAAAATTGGGGAAGTTGGAAGAAACTTCAAGAGTTTTTCCACATGGGAAGGAGGAGGAGATACTTCGTGTACTGCTGACTAGGGATGCTTCGATTCCAGAATGTTTGGTTTGGTTGCACAACCCACAGAGGCGACTTGGCTTCTCCGCAAAGCTGCAAAGTTCTTGGGAGGGCCCGTATGAGATTGAGCAGGAGCAAATCAATGACATCGTCGACAGGATCCGGAAGCCACCAAGAGTTGTTCATTTGAACCGTTTGACCTGGTACGCGGGGAATCATGACGATCAGAACACTGAAGCAAGGCAGATCACACCATCCGAGGAGGACATGGGACACCTTCATGTCCCTGTACTGTAATGGCCAGAAAGTCCAGAATGGCGTTATTCAAGAAAGACCGCTGGATTTGTTCAAAGACCAGACCAATACTCGTTGGCTCACTGGGTTACTGAGGACCTCGGTATGAGGAGTGGTCTTGCTGCTGCTTTCGAGCGGAAATTTGGACAACTGGAACATCTACGACGACAAAGACCTGAGGTGGGGAAGGCACTGGGAATCATGGAAGGTACACGACACCTGTTCTGCCTTGCGCCGAACAAGCTTCCCCTACATCTGACTACCTACAGTGATGTCTGGAAAGCCCTCAGTCATCTTTGAAACTTGATGCAGTCACAGGACCTGACCCATTTTGCAATTTCAAAGATGACCAATGACCAAGTGCTGGACATGCTGGATGTGATCTTTAAGGGGAGTGGCATTGATATCCTGGTGTGCTGCTATCCTTTCCGGAGGATGAACCAGAGGACAGTGGACTGCTATTTCCACCGTACATCACACTGCAGGTTTGGAGACAATTCCCGATACCGACATGAAAACATTTCGGCACGAAATGCTCTAAGGAGGGAGCAATGAGACAAAACATGTCCAGTGGTATGAAATTCCGAGGCAGCCGACAGCGGAGACAATGTTCCAACCGTTATGTCTCTTTTAAATATGTTAGCTCTTGTCCCGTTTGTCACATGTTGAAACCACTGTTTTCGGTAATGATCTGGCATTCTCGGTTGCACATATCTGGAATATTGGAGAACTCTCGTCATCTATCGAGGGATGACAGAGGCCCGCCATTCAGACAAGAGTTCAGTGCAGTTTTTGATCGCCGCGAGTTATAAATCGTAAAACATAAATAAGCTGTGATTATGTGATTGTTTTGTACAAAATGGAATCAAATAAAAAAATCAAAACTAAACAGTGTTTTCTACAGTGAAAAACGCTACATATTGATAAGATAAGGCTCGCTCTGAGACTTATTACAAAATATTACAAAGTTATCACCTCTTTTCAAAAGTGATGTAAAAAACCACAATTTTGAAAAAATCAAGCAAGTTGTAGATGATAGGTAGGTGAGTTGGACTACTCAACTCCAACAAAGGAGGCTATGGAAGTTGATCGAAACACTGCAACAAATTGAACGAAGTATGAATACTCATTTTGATGAATTTTTCACAATGATTTAAAATATTTTTCCCAACATTCACAACTATAAAATAGTGAACCTATCGACTGGATATTACAGGTATTGTTGGAATTCTTTTCCGTTGTGTGTCACACATATTTTACAAATTTTTCTGATTCTCCGTATGACATTCAGTATAATTATGTGTGGTAACCATTGACGTACCAAGAGAGAAAGATGCTACAACTTTCTTCTAGTAGTATCACGGAAGTCATCATTTGTCTGATATTCTCTCACATTTATCTCATTTCTTAGTATCCAAACAAAAAAAATGTAACATGGAAGTCGAGACCTTCCATTCGTCCTACTGATCCTATTTATTATCCAGAACTTGCTTGATTCTTTCAAAAGTCGACATTTTTACCTTACCATTGGAAGAAAGTATCAAGTGTTTTTTATTTTTGAAAAGCTCAGAGAAAGTCTTTTCTAAATAACAGATTGTATCATTTGCAAAAACATTTTATGTATGCGTTATATCTCCCAATCGGTTTCTCCTGAAGAAAAATCTGATAACATCACTGGATTCCACGCTAAAAACTCTATGACAATACATTTTCACTTTTTACCTACATCATATGACAGCTGAGAATGCTGAGATACGAGTAGTGCCTGAAAATGGACAATTTTCAATTTCGCCCTGTATGTGAGAAACGAAATGAGTTATAAATATTCTGTTAATAGCATCGTTCGTTTCTCGAAAAAGTAGCACAGCATCGTGAAAACCGCATGACTCTATCTTCACTCATAAGGGAGATACCCCGCAAAGACAACGAAAATGTGACGCCCTGTACAGTGTGGTCAATCCAGCTTGTCCACGCTTTAAACGTATGAAAGTTCGTTATTTTCTAGCTTATCGAAGTCAACCAAACAATATGTCGGGGATAACTGCCAAGTTTCTATTGTCATATATCGAAATATGATACACAGTCGTGCAAAAATCCGCAAAATTTGTACCGTTTACATAATTTTTGGTGTTTCAAGTTCAAGTAAGCTTATTTCGGCATGGCTTGAATGTTGTGACTTTGTTTGATAGCTTGTCAAAGACAATGGCCACAATGACATGATTGACATGATAGGTTATCGTTATCAGCACAGGTCACACAGAAAACATTTGTTTGTCCAATGGATTAATGCACACGACTGTACCTACTGGGGTTAAAAAAAGCCTTCAAGAGGATTTTTTTACAGTTCAAATATCACTTGTTATTTTCTGTAATTTCAAAGCTATATGGGGGAGCAACCAAATTTTCTTTTTCTTTTTTGGAAAGCTTCAATTATTTCTAGCCAGTATGAAAGATCTTATTTTTCTGATTTCAAAAATACCATATTTGGTGACATTTTGCTCTGCCGTTTTCGAGATATTCAGTTTCGAATTTCCACCAACTAAGCCGTTAGATTCTATTTTGTTGATTTTGTTTCGCCGCCACAATAATCGCTTAATGGGAACGAACTACTTTTCGAAAAGTTGGCCATGGTTATCATAGAAGCGAAACAAAAAATATTAATTTCACTCAAAATTTGAATGAAACAAATTTTGAATAAGATAAAAATTACAAAAAAACAGAGACTAGCGAACTATAACAAAACACCAAACTAATCAAAATTAATATTTTCTCCATATTCCCCATCCACTCTCTATACACTGATTTAAAAAATTAGCGTTTTCTATTTTCTGTCACAAAGAACACCATTTTCATTTTTTTTTTAGTATCAAATCAGCAAATAATTATTATTTGAGTAAAGATTATCCTCATAAACATTGTTTTCATTGTAACCATAGACAACTTGTCGAAAAGTCGTTGG
Organism: Orchestes rusci; assembly: GCA_958502075.1. Lineage (NCBI taxonomy): Eukaryota > Metazoa > Arthropoda > Insecta > Coleoptera > Curculionidae > Orchestes > Orchestes rusci. The sequence goes on from OY293303.1 coordinate 86,779,927, forward strand.
TTCCCATAAGGAGATTATTGTGGTAGCGAAACAAAATTAACAACATAGATCCTCGGCCTATTTGGTGGAAGTTGGAACTAAATATCTCGAAAACGGTTGAGCGGAATGTCAACCAATATGGTATTTTTGAAATCAGAAAAGTGAGATCTTTCATTCTGGCTAGAAATAATTGGGGCTTTTCATTTGAAAAAAAACTTTTTGTCGCTTCCCCGTATAGCTCTGAAGTTACAGAAAATAACAAGTTACATTGAAACTGCAAACATTTTCCTCTTGAAGTCAGTATTTTTTATTTTGCTGTACGATAAAAAATAAAAAAGGGGTGTAAGTTTATACGGTGTCACCCGGTACAGGATTCGCCACGGTAAGTGGCCTACTAGAATATCTCGGGAAAAAAAGCGATTGAGATTTTGTAAATTTGTAGGGAGAGATTTTTGGAGATGCACTTTTCAAGTGAAATAATAGTGACGTTGCGCGACTTCCGGTTATACCGGAAGTCGGTGTCAACTCGCTTGTTTCGAATGGAACACCCTATACATCATTACATTTTTGGATTCAACGTAAAATTCTGGGCAGATTTTATGTATGATGTTCTATACCTGAGTATAAGTGTTTTTGAAATATTTGAGTTTACATTCCAAAAATGACGTCTGTAGGTTCCTATTTAAATGTAAATTTTTCGTATAAGAAAGCCTTTAGTGATTAATTTCTATTGGATTTCTTGTTGGAAGGGACCTACTTTAAAAGATTTTCCACAATATTTTGAACTATTATCACAAAGTGGCCCAAAAATAACATCAAAAATAAAATTAGGAAAACTGCCAAAAATCATTTTTTTCGAATGGAATCCAATTTTTATGATTTTATCTTATTGAGCATTGACAATAAAGGTGAGTTAATATGATATTGTCCATTCCAAAAATTTAAAAAAAAAAAATAAAAACTTAAAATTATGGAATATACAATCTTTTACAAACTCACCTCTTTTTTCAATGCTCAATAAGATAAAATTATGAAAATTGGGAGTTTCCATTTGAAAAAACTGATTTTTGGCAGTTTTCTTAATTTTATTTTTGATCTTATTTTTGGGCCACCTTGTAGTAATAGTTATCAAAATATTGTGAAGAATCTTTCAAAGTAAGTCCCTTTTAACAAAAAATCCAATAGAAATTCAACATTAGAGACTTTCTTATACGAAAAATTTAAATTTAAACAGGAACCTACAAACGTTCTCTTTGACATGAAAACTCAAATATTTCAAAAACGCTTAAACTTAGGTATAGGACATATTGCATCAAATCTGCCTTGAATTTCACGTAGAATCCAAAAATGTGATAAAACCTACCAACCAGTAAGTTGACACCCACTTCCGGTATGCGTATTGGCGTTCCTTACTACGATACAGAGCATACATGATCTGTATCGCAGTAAAGTATGGCTGGACTGGATGCACAATTTCTTCAGCCATTGTTTACTACGGTGCAGACCAAATGCGCTGTTATGGGAGTAAAGAATGATAGGAATGGATTTGTTGACTCAATTCATTTATTCTCGTTTACCACGATGTATAATAGAAATTAATCACATACATAATAATTATTATTTATCATAATGGTGAATCTAGAAATATCCTACTATCATTTAATGTGACGATGTGTACAATGCATGGCTTCACGGACCTATTTTCAATTTAGCAAATGACAAGAGTTTAACTCCAATTATTTTTGTCTATACAGGGTGTTGCTCAATGAATGGCCGTAATTCCAGAGATGCATTCCTAAACCAAATTGAAGTAGAAATAGTCCAATCAAAAAAGGAAGTGTAGAGTGCGTGTACAATATAAATATATATAAATAGTCTGGTTTTCGAAATGCAGGTTTAGAAATAAATCGGATTTATTATTGTCAAATCAAGTCAACTTTGCTTTGTTATGAACATATCTATTGTTTTTGACTTTCCTTGACGGACCATGATTTTTCATGTGATCCAAAAGTGGATTTTTTTCTGAACCTGCTCTTTTCGAAAACAAGATTATTCAGGACACATCTCAATAAGTACAATGGACAATTTGCATACATTGTCAAATGACCTGAAATTTTATATACGTATTCTACACAAGATTTGAAAGTCATCAGCGAAAACATTTTTCCAAAATACCCAAAAATATACTTAATAAATGAAAAAGAAAACGCAAATTTCACTGTATGATCAAAGACGGGAGCTATATTACCCTCTCTCTCTCTCTCTCTCTCTCTCTCTCTCTCTCTCGAGAGAGAGAGAGAGAGAGAGAGAGAGAGAGAGAGTTATTACAGACTATACGCCAGACGGAGATGTTTCCAGATGTTTTCTGATGTGACGTAGTGGATGTTGATTGGCGCTCTTTAATCGGTGATTACTACATCAATAGAGGTCGAAAGTTGATTTTTCAAACATCAATGGCATCAGTACTTACTAATCCGTATATTTTTCATATTTCCAAAAAATGTGCAAATTGTCCATTCATTTTTACAGCGTTCAGGGATAGTTTGGATTAGGACTAATCTTTTGAAGTTCACTCTATTCTCATAAGGTAGTCTTAGTACATGTTTGTGAATTTCGGTAAACAATAAGCACGAGTCGGAATGCGCGGCTACGCAGAAGTCAGTGTTTTTTTGACGAAAGAAGTTTTGCCGGATCAAGTGTAAACATAAAGCGCACGAGATCGTCCTTGTGAAGCCCCCGAGCCCCGAGTTTCGAGGTGAATATTGTTTCTTTGAGTTGTTAGTTGGTATTTCTAATTTCCGGTGGGTTGACGTTAAAATGAATTACGAACAAATATTGAATGACATGTGCAATTCCGAAACAGCCACAGTTCAACGGTTTGAGGACAATGAAGGGAGTTTCAATGCTTGTGTTAGATGCAAGAAAGTCGAAAGTGATGTGACTTATAGTACTTGGTGCGATAATTGGGTTGCTGAATTCAGCTCCAAGACCTGTAGTAACTGGATTGTTCGCTACACGTATCCATCTGCCAAAAAATATGAATATCGAAAAGTCTACAAATGCCAGCATAATAGTTTTGATAAAGTTAAGGAAAATTATAGAAAAGGAAAGAACTGTCGCATTCGTGATAAGAACTGCGATGCAAAAATCGATATTTTATTCAAAATAGTTAACACGATAAAAAATGACTGAAAAATGGATTCAATTGCTGCATTAACGTAAGTATATCATATGTACACCTACCACTTGTCTCATGAAAATGTCGTACATTACTTAGCAAGGATTAGTATTCGCTTATTTTATCAATATTTTCAGTATGTACCATAATTTCAGTAGATCAGTAGATTCAGAGGGGGATTCATCATAATTTCCCACCCCTCTTATAGCCGTTATTTTAAGAGTTATAAAAAAATGATAAATACCAAAGTTGTCTGTTTTTGGTCTAATTTTTTGAAAGGTTGAAAAAAAAGCATAAAGGAAATGTCAACATTCAAAAAAAAATTAGTTATTTACTTATTTATTTAGTTTTCCATAGCAATTAAATTTATAGATTGTATCCGAAGTTGGAAGGGAAAAAATGGTCCTGTAAACTGAAATAGCACGGCTGACGCAATCATCAACTAATATAAAATTTATGAACTCACAAGAAAAAGATCTTTCATTCAAGACAAAAGTATACCATTCCATTTGGAAAACAAATATTTTTCAGAATTTTTTCATTACCAATGATTCATGTGTTTCTTTTTGACACCAGATTATAAAAATTAGACCAAATAGAGCTTTTGTATTCACCCTTCTTCTATAACGCTTTAAATAACGGTTATAGGGTGGAAGGGTATTTTAAGGAATGACCCTGTTCATACGCATTTTATAAATATGGGGTGTTTCTATAAAATTTTGTAATATCCAAAATTTCTCTCTCGATATACAAAGTTTGATAAGTTATTACTTTTTTTAGATTATATTTGAACATTCGCATCGCACCACAGTTGCAGAAGCTTATAGCTATCTGAGAATGGTGCCTGATGTACAACAAACCTTTCTACAATACTTTAATGAGGGAATGACCAACTCTGTTGCAAGAAATTATCATGAAATGATGCTGCAAAGCTGCCAAGAAGCAGAAGGCACAAATATTGCTCTTATTTTGGCCAACGCCCAAAAAAATCCAACTGAACGTCAAGTTAAACATCTTTACGAGAAGTGGAGGTGGGTAATACTATTATACACAAACATGCAGATATGTTGATACAGTGCTTTCATTCAAATGAGTCCCACTTTAACTTTATTTTACTAACCCTAACCCAAAATCCCTGTACGCTGTAAAAATAAAATATATTATTGAATATAAACATAGTTTCATTTTTGAGCATAATACACTACGTGTTTTTGTTCGAGACGTCGTTGAATTCAATTGGTATTGAATTGAGTATGCTTGACTTGGCGTTCACATAATGATAGACCGTTATTTCAAAGAGACATTCCGGAAACAATTCCAAGTAGAAAAGGCCTTATGAACATTTGTCCTGAATAGTTTGTTTTTCGAAAGAAGGTTTAGAGAAAAATCAACTTTTTGACCACATGAAAAATCATAGGCAGTCGAAGAAAGTACAAAACATCATATTCATAACAACAAAACAACGTTTCCCATAGCAACGAGCAAAGTTTACTTGATTTACTAATGATAAATCCGATTTTTTTCTAAACCTGTATTTCGAAAACCAGACCATTTATTTACTCAGTGACATTAGAAGTGTTACACCGATTGATTTCCCATAAGATGTGAACATAATAACCTAATACAAAGTTTCATATCTCCTTTGAAAAAAAAATATTCCAAATTAACCAAAAAAACAAAATGTTCAGAATGATTGAAATTTCAATATTTCAGCGTAGGAGAAATTCCATATCTATCAGTGAACTCTATAAAGTATTTCAAAATTTGGTGGTCAAACTAGCATTGCAATTAGCATTGGGTATATAGAATGTGTTGGAAATTCAAAACACTCTATAGAGTTTCCTGGTAGAAATGCAATTCCTCCTATGCTTAAATATTGAAACTTCATTCATCCTGAAGATACTGTTTTGGTTAATTTGATATCTTTCTTTTCAAAGAAGATATTATTATGAAGCTATGTAGGTCATGTTTACATTGAGTCTTATGGGAAATAAGTCGGTGTAACACTTCTAATGTCACTGAGTATATTTAGGACACATTTTACTTACAAGACCTTTTCTACTTCAATTTGGTTTAGGAATGCGTCTCTGGAATTACGGCCAATCATTGAGTAACACCCTATATAGACACAAATTGTTGAAGTTGAACCCTTGTCCAGTTCTAATTTGCGAAATTAGAAATAACTCCGTAAAGCCATTGTACACATCGTCACATTAAATTATAGTAGGATATTTCTAGATTCACCATTATAATAGATAATAATAATAATGTATGTGATTATACATCGTAGTAAACGATAATGAATGAATTGAGTCAACAAATTCATTCCTGCCATACTTTACTCCCATAACAGCGCATTTGGTCTGCACCGTAGTAAACAATGGCTGAAGAAATTGTGCACCTAGTCCAGCCATACTTTACTGCGATGCAGATCATATATGCTCTGTATCGTAGTAAGGAATGCCAATACGCTTCCGGTATAAGCGCAACGTCACTATTATTTTATTTGAAAAGCGCATTTCCGAAAATCTCTTCCTACAAATTTTCAATATCCTTATCGCTTTATTTGCCGAGATATTCTAATACGCCACTTACCGTAGCAAACACTGTAGAGCATTTCATATGTCTTATTATAATAGTTGAATATTTGCCATTTTATTTCAGAAATGACAAATATCGATTATTTTGCACAAGATTTCTCTGAAACAGTAAGAAACTGAGACCTAAAAACTTGATAGCAGTCCCCCTAAATATTGCAAAGTATTTTCCACATATTTCAAAAATTCTACAAATTGCACTAAGAAAACGTTTACATTTTCGCAAATAGAATAAACCTCGGAATAAACTAAACCCCAGTTTTTTCAAATGAAAAGCCCTGTATTTTATGATATTTGCACTGAACTTAGCATTCAATTTTCTTTAAAAAATGTGAACATTCTCATACTCACGCATTCACGCATCTCAAGCCATTTTTGAAATATTGAGAATTTCGTATAGACGTGCATTTATCTATGAAATCAATGAAATATTCCGCGAGAATGTTTTTAGCGTCATATCAGTTGATTTCGATCATTCGTGAGATTAAGCAGCTTACCAAAAGAAATCATCCAATATTCGCATTTACTTGAAACATTTAGGTACTAGGTTTCTGTTTTATGAAAGTAAGATCAATTCACGTTTGATACGAAATGCGCGATATTTCAAAAATTGCTAAAGATAGGTACCTATCGGACAATATCAATATTTTTCAGTCAAAATTGAAGTCTGAGTTCATATCGAATATAAAATACAGGTTGTGCCATTTGAAAAATTGAGTTTCAGTGCCTACCTACGTTTCTATAATGTTTATTTTTATTTCAAAAGATTTTTTGAAATTTGACTCCTTGTTACAGGTTTATAACAAAGAGAATCTTTTGAAAAGAATGTAAGAAACCCTACAAAGTTGAAAAAATAAATGTGAAGGTCAAAGTTAACCTACTAAACCGTTGATTTCCATTTGCGAAAATGAGGTCGTTTTTCTTTTGTAAAATTCTTAAAATATTTGACACTGATTTTTGATATTTGAAGGGACTGCTATCAAATTCTTACGTCCCCCCACTAAATGCAGATTTATCTGTCTTGTTTGAAGGAACGATGTACCTTCGTGAGTTCTCGGAGCAATCTTAGAAAACTGTGTATGCTCACGACTCACGGGACATTTCAAGTTAAATAAAACCTCGCCTCCTCGGATGAGTTAACGGATCCAACTTCAAAGAGGTGTCACTAGAACGACGAGGCCACTGAGAGTGTCCTTTGCTACTACTCAGCTTTTGTGAATATCAGAGAATTCATTTTGGGTAAGATGGCCAGAAATGACGTCAATCAGAAAATACTAGGACGCAACTGTCTTGAGCGGTATCAACGCTCAATGGGTGATCTCCGCATGCAGCTACTTGATCGGGGACCTCTCAATACTAATGACATTTTCCCTTTAGTTTTTAAAAGTCTCGGTCGAATTTTGCACTCGCGCCTCTCATTCGAAAATAATTGGTGAAATGGTTTGCACGGACCCTCACAAAATATTCATTTCTTCGTTCTGAAAATTAACTCCCTATATATCTTCTGACCAGACTTCGTATAAACATACTTCACATACTTTGTGATATTAACGAAGTACACACAAATGCAATCAATACAGAGGGTACAAGAAAAAATGTATTTCCATTTGAAAGAGAAAGTTTATATTAAGAGCCCCTTTGAAAGCTTGTCAAAATCAGAAATTTAAAAACTTTACGTTTGTCAGATATGGGGATGTTTCAAGTTGAATGGATAGTAACATGTATATTGCAAATTATACTTACAATACTGTAACGAAATCAGATGATCGCTAGCCTTAGTTATTATTTTCCAGACCGACATGATGAACAAAACTATTTTGAGATGTGTTTGCTTGCTGATTGCAGTGATGGGAGCATCTGGTGCGATCAAATGCCATATTTGGAGGGAAATACTTCCATGTGAATGTCAGGTCACAGCGCCACAAACAAGAACGATCAGTGTAACTTGTGAAAAAATGCAATCATTTACACAGGTGAGAAGTTTTAGAATAAGGAGAAGTGGTGAATATTAAAAGCTTTCACTCTACCAAAATGTTTTGAGAAATAAAAACTATACTAAACACTGAACAAGTATGCTAGGGGCCAAATTTGGAAGGTGAACTACGCAACACAGCAGAAATGAAAAAGAACTTTTTGGCAAAGATTTCAATTTATTGGATGATACTATTGCAACTTTTTCAATAAGACAATAGACGTTTTGGAAAGGTGAAAATGAAAAGCCTTCACTTCATAGACTAAATCGAGACGATTTTCGAAGGTTATATTGTTTCGAATTTGCTTTTATGTATTCTCAAATGCAAAACCTACCTACCTACCAAACCTGGTAACGATAAATCGTTACCTGGTTAACGCCAAAATGCGCCTAATGCTAATCAACTTTTTTGGATAACAATTCTTGATTTTGTCATAAATAAAGGCACTTAACTCTTGAGCGAAAATCATGTTTTTTGAGAAACCTCATGAATGCGTGGTAAAATCTGTCATCTGATGGTTGCATTCTAGGTCTTGGACCATGCAGAGGTTTTCATAAAGAATAACTTTTTTCCTTGAAATTGATAATAGAAAAGTTTACCATAATATGTATACAACTTTTTGGGACACGCTGTATAACAATGTTAATAAGTGTGGACCCGGCTTCACTGAATCGGGATATGATTCGGTTTTACTCTCATGTTACATGGATCCTCTTTGCACGACATCCAAGTGGCTTATTTTGCATTCCCGTCGTTCAACCACGGGTTTGACTAGAGTGATGGTTGAGATCATCACTTAATGTCGGTTGAGTCAGTTTTATCAGCCTTGAGGTGTGCCGATAATATTCACACAGAAAAAATGTTAGGCCCACCGCTGGACTCGAACTAGCACACCGCGATCCCGTCATTTGTAGTCAAATGTTTCAACACGTCCCACCAGGCCGTAAAAATAATAATAATATTAAAAATGGGTTGATACGCATAAACTTGGTAACACGCGTTGCCACAATAACATTTCATAATAACAATGATGGTTACATTAATAGAATTGCCAATGGGTCAAGTTATGATATGATAAAAATAATAATGAGTTAGTTTGGTTAGCACTTACAAAACAAAAGCCAAGTCACGAGATTCTGACAAGAGATATTGGAGAGACCTCACGACCTTTAAAAAAGAGAATTGAGGAACATAAATCATACATGAAAAAAAGGGAATTTCATAAATCGGGAATTTGTCAACATGCATTTAATAAAAATCATAGAATAAATTGGGATAATTCAAAATCTTAGCAAAGGAGCCATGTTCTAAAAAACGTAAACTTAAAGGAAGTGCATATATTATGTTAAATTCTAATGAATGTTTAGCAACTTGCTCTGTAAATTTAAGTAATACATGGTTACCTTTATTAAGAAATTGAACATAGCCCAAAAAAGTAAATTATAAATACTGAACATATGTAAAGTTAAACAATCAACACCACACACCTTAATGTCAGTAAAAGTGACATTTTGTGCCAAAAACACGAAAAAGTCAATTTCACTACAAAAAACGAACTATATTTTCAGAATTTGAATTAATTGTTCCATTTTTAGGTTTTCACTGACGACGGGAGCCGATTCGTTCCCGAAACGTTTGATATTGATAGGTTTTATCATTTACTAATAGACTTTTTTCAGGTAATATAGAAGATCGGGTGTATAAACACTAGTTTGATTGATATTTGATAGGGTGTGGCGAAATACCCAAAAAAAATCTTGTAAATAATAGTACACTGAGAATAATGAAAAAAAAAACAAAAATTTTATGTGTTCATCACGAAAGTCAAATGAAATCGATTCTGTGACAAGCATTATCGCAATAAAAAATAATGATGTCATTACCAGGAAGAATATGCCTTACGTGATAAGACATTTTATAATTACGATATGAGTAGTAATGATAAAAATAGAAGAATTGGTTAATACACATTCATCAAACGAAAACCAAATCATGCAATCAAAGTAATTTCTAATAACAAGCGTTATTGGATAAAATCTTTAGAAAATAAAAGTTATTATCATCATTATCATGAAACCAATAGTTTACTACTGTGCATTGAGCAAAGGAAAGCCAAATTCTAAATTCTGGAAAAAAAGGTAACAGGCGTTACTCCAACAAAAAACCATTGAACACGTGTCACTATGGAAAAAGTTTAAATGATAATGATGATAAAATTATGAGAGATAAAGGCCGATACTCCACTTCTGCAAGCTCCTTCCAAATCTCAAGGCGCATGCCTGATTGCGGCTCGGACTGTTCGCGGGTGGTCGCGAGGCGCAGGGATTTTTTTCGTCTCACATGTTTGCCCAAACTATCAGATGACCTGGTCAAAATTTACTCTGATTTTCTCCAATTGGGTTAAACACCAGGTAGATGGAGGAAAGTCAAAGTTATTTCTATACCCAAGTCGGGAAAATATACTTCAAAAGACTACAGACCAATCAGCCTATCATCCTTTTTGCTAAAGACACTGGAAAAACTGATTGACCTGCACATAAGAGGATCAATTAAGATAGAGATACAATGTCCAGATCAACATGCATACCTTAAGGGACAGTCAACCGACAGTGCTCTGCATGAAGTTGTGAGAACAATGGACAATTTGCACATTTTTTTGGACATGTGAAAACTAGAAGGATTAGTAAGTACTGATGCCATTGAATCCACCTACGACCTTTATAAATGTAGTAATCACCGATTAAAAAGCGCCAATCAACATCCACTACGTCACAGAATACATTATCTATCTTCGTCTGGTGGTTTGACTGAGATGACTCTCTCTCTCGAGAGAGAGGGTAATCTGGCCCCGCCCCGTTTTCGATCATACAGTGGAATTTGCGTTTTCTCTCTTATTTATTTATATATATTTGTCGGTATTTTGGAAAAATGTTTTCGCTGATGACTTTCTAATATTGTCTAGAATACGTACAAACAATTCCAGGTTATTTGAAAATGTATGCAAATTGTCTATTGTAGAGTCTATCGATGACAGAGAATACACGTTGGGCGCATTTCTAGACATAATGGGAGCTGTCCATAATGTCACGAACAAGACCATTGAAAGAGAAATGGAGAGGATGAAAATAGAACCAATCATCATCAAATCAAATGGGCAGTAAAAATGCTGAAAAGCAGGATTATAAATTCAGAAAAAGGGAATTGTTCTATGAGGAAAAAAACAACAAGAGGGACACCACAAGGAGTTATCTCTCCACTTTTGTGTCCGATCGTAGTAAACTCGATCTTAAAAACCTTCAGAGAACAAGGAATAAAGATATGCAGACGACGTGGCAATCTTGGTAGTGGGCAAAAGTCTGTCAACTATCAGTGAAATCATGGGATCTGCATTGAAGGAACTTTCCAAATAGGACAGAACGGTCTTGGAGTAAACCCTGATACGACAAATCTAGTACTGTTTACAAGGTGAACAACAGTAAAATGCCACATTCGGAAGACAAACTCTTATGCTTTCCAATGAAGCAAAGTACCTAGGGATCACCCTAGACTCAAAGCTCTCCTGGAAAGGGAACACAGAGGAAAGAATGAAGAGTGGCCTCAATGCATTATACACATTTCAGAAAAATAATTCGTAAAAAATGAGAACTGAAGCCGCACATTATCAATTGGATGTATACAGCGATCGCGAGACCCATAATTACCTACGGAGCCATGGTATGATGGAAAGCCACTGACACAAACTCAAAAGTGAAGATGCTAACAAAAGTACAACGACTTGCAACACTAGGTACAACGGGAGAAAAGAACAGCACACCGCAGACAGCTCTAGGGACTATTCTAAACCTCCTGCCCATTGACTTGTTCATTAAAAGCACTGCCGCAAAGGAAGCTCTCAGACTCAGGGAGGCCAGACTGTGGAAACAGCCAACAAGTGGACACTCAGTGGAGCTAAAGAAAATCTCAAAGGCAATGGATAGCCAAGAGGCGAAGCTGCTATAGACGGCAACAGACTACATGGTGACCAAGAGCTCTTTTGAGAATGAGGTAGTGGTTAAAATACTTTCCAGAGAAGACTGGGATCAAAACTCCATTATAAGGAAACTACATCTTTACAGACGCAACAAAGATAAATACACTGACAGGAGCAGGGATATACTCAAAGGGACTAAACATCCAAGAGTCTATCAAGCTTGAGAAAGGATGTGGCATTCTGCATGCAGAAATTATTGTCATAAAAGAAGCAGCCAACCTGCTGCAAAGACTGGACATCACAACAAAAGGCTTCACAATATATGCAGACAGCAAAGCAGCATTGACACTGCTAGAATCAGATACAGTTAGGTCAAAGGTAGTAATGAGTTGCCGTGAGGCATTGTCCTGGATCAGGAACAAGAAGCTTTTTTTATGCTGGGTTCCTGGACATAGCATTATCGAAGGGAACACGATAGTCGATGGACTGGCGAAATTGGGGTTGAGAAAGAACAAAGCCAAAATGGAAAACACATCGCTACGATCAAACTATTGAAAGATACAGTAGATAAAAACATGGTAAAGCTATAGGTGCAAGAGCAATGGAAACGAATGAAACACATTGAGAGCTCTGTGGCCAAGCTTGGATATGGATCCTCTGTGAGCACCCGTGTGGAAGTAGTCACAGGACACTGTGAAATCGGAACCATGCTCCGAAGATGAGACCTAGGGACTGATGATCTTTGCAAGAACTGCAACGAGGATGATGAAACGATAGAACATATACTGTTTCACTGCCCAACTCTAAAAGAAAGACGCCTCAGGAATATGGTACAATACTACCTTGAAGAGTTGGAGGAAGCGGCAAATGTAGACATCGTGCTGATTCTGAACTTCGTTAAAAAGCATGGGATGGTTTATAACGAAGAAGACAAAGTCTCCAGGTCAATGCCGAGGGGCCACTTCTCCAATTAAGGAAACACAATGGGCCATTTGGCCTCCGAGTAAAAGCAATGCGAAGCAGAAAACTGCGGGACAGGGCATACCCTTCGTAGCCTTACCCAATACACACATGCGCAAAATCTAGGGATATGATGTCATTTTTAACAAACGATGAGCAATAAATCAATAACACGATTCTCTGGCAAAATGAGTGATATATTGAAATAAAAAAAATAAATATTTGAAATATATGCTAAAAACCAAAATTTCTATATTTATCCATAACTTCATAAAAATGTTTGTTGAAGCAACACAAAAATAGCGGTCAAAATGGAATGTGACCTCTCCGTGCATTTCCGATAGCCCTGTAGTGTTTTTCCACAGTTTGAGTTAGGACCATCCAAATCTTCTTGTGGAACTGTGTTTCAGCACTTTTGAAAGAATTTAGGAAACTGACCCATTCGCTGAAGCACGTTCCATGCCTGCTCAATGGGGATGAAATCAGGGGCAAATATGGATCTGATACGGATTTTTCAACTTGTGCAATCCGGAACCGGATCGATCCGAGTATAATACTAGGATTCAAGATCCGGATCTAAGACCCGGATCCAAGATCCGGAGCCGAGATCAGGAGCCATGATCCTTGACCTACCTGATAATAAAATATTTTGTGCTGAAAATTATACTACTTTTTTTGTGTGCCCATAATTCATAAGATCATAATTGGGATATTGTAGATCCGAATCTGATATCTGGATCTGAGATCCGCATTGAGGATCTAGATTCGGATCGCATATTCAAATCGGGATCCGGATTTTTTTCAAGGATCCGCGATCCGTTAAAAAATTCGGATCCGTACAGCACGAAATTAAAAAATGTTTTACCAAAGTTCTACCGCTAAGAGAAATGATGTGTTTTGGATCACCTACATTCATGATAAGCTCCGCGGAGATAAATCATAATTAATTGGGCTGTAGTCACAATGTTATTATATTTTTCTAGCTTCCAACAACATACATATCGGTCCATAGATCCTTGATTGATCCAAATAACGGTTTGAGTAGTTCCCATAGCATTTGCAACATCCACTTGGAGCATTCTGGCTTCAATCATTTCCACAGCTATGTCGAGAGCTGACGGAATTATTTTCAATGGCGTCAGGGTATGTTCTAAAGATCACTAAATACTTAGTCGTTTGCAGAACAAGTTGAGATTATTCTGTTATTTTGGATAGGTACCTTTTGAAAAATCCGTTTTATTGCTAAGACAATAAATACATTTTTGTGAGATTGGGATAATCACTATTGCTTCCAAAACGTACAACAAACAAGTGCGTAGTCTTCAATTACGTTCAATCAACCTTCAAGCTTTGCAACCAATAATGTTAAATGAGATTAATCGATTTGAAAGTGAGAGTGTTGATAAATGAGTCGCGCGAGTCCTTGAAAACCTTGAAAACCCAAAAAAACATTATGTAAAAGAAAAGTAGGTACCTAGGCCAATTTGTGAGACTCTATTTATCCTCACTCTGTGCCAAAATCAACTTGATTATCTTGAGCGGCTTCTGAAAATTCAATTATTTCTTTTTCTCTGGAAATTTTTCCACTCTGTATTTTCTATACAGAGCACTTCCCGACCAATATTGTATGAAGCCTTTTTTATATCTTTCAATAAAGCAGTTTGACACTTTGTTTGAGATTTAATAAAACAGTTGCAACATACATGTTTCCTTACTACTTTAAAACCATTTCTACTTCATTAATTATTATCGATTTCACACATTACATTTTGTCGAAATATGAGCTTTTATAAAACTACCTGTTGCTGATTTGGTCCCTTATCCCTTTGACTATACTCACTATTCGTTGATGTGTCGATTCGATGGAATGAATCATGGATCTTTGTCTGCGGGGATGATGCGATGCGCCGGCGCCGCGCCGATGCGATTCGATGTGCGACGATTTAGCGTGAAGTCAATTTTGACTCATACTGGTATTCATAGTTCATTTCCGGCCACGCGCCAAATGAGGTGGATCCTCTTATAGAAAATATGTCTTTGATGTTTATCTTATTCACCGCCTTACAGACATATTTTAAACTCCATCCATCACCAACGTTTGCCTAGTTAGCCACATAGTGTGGACCAGGAATGATAGCTGGCGCCTCGCCGGAGAATGACTATGAATATGAATATCTGTGTAAGGCTCTTCTCATTATACAGTGCGGCTCTGAAAGGTCCCCTCCCCCTTTTTTTTAATGTGTGCACCAAAAATTTTTAAACTTGGTATACTTTAATTGCTGTCGAAATACTACTTTTTGATGTTACTGACGTACTTTTAGTATTCAAGATGGCGGCTGGGCGCCATTTTGAAACATTTTTTTAAATAGAAAGTGGGGTCGTGTGACACCTCTTTTTGAAGATCCTGATGAGTACTTTATAACCCTACTATATTGAGTCGATATCTTCAAGTACTACAAAATGGCGGTACATTTAATTACTACATTGATACATACACTTTTTAAAAAAATCCGTCAAGTTCAATTCAAAAGATGCTTTTTTGACATTTTTGTCATTTATTCCTAACCCAAACTTTATGTCAAGAATATTTCCAGCATCTTTTGAATTGAATTTGACGATTTTTTTTTTAAAGTGTATGTATCAATGTAGTTATTAAATGTACCGCCATTTTGTAGTACTTGAAGATATCGACTCAATATTTAAGGATTATAAAGTACTCATCAGGATCTTTAAAATGAGGTGTCACACGACCCCCCTTTCCATTTAAAAAAATGTTTCAAATGGCGCTCAGCCGCCATCTTGAATACTAAAAGTACGTCAGTAACATCAAAAAGTACCTCTGAACCTCGGGTTAAACAATTGAGGTGAAAGTAAACAACGTTGTGTCACTTCGAATTGTTGCTGGAAGTGGAAGTCCTTGGAGTACGTGGCATCAGCTCCATCTCTAACACAACTTTTCGTATAATCACATTACAAGAGATGTTAAGAAGTGGGGTGATACTCCCATTCCGCTAATTACTTTTCATAATTCTGAGGATTCAATTTTATCAAAGGCCTTCTTGTGATCGATGAAGCACAGATATAATGAATTGTTGAACTGTCGACTTTTCTCAATTATTTGAAGAATATTGAGAATCTGTTCATATCGAATCTCCTAACCACAATATTTTGCTCAAGCCACAAGAAAAAGTGGTTCTAGATTATATTCTTACCCTGGATACCGAGTTTCAAGAAAAAAATCTTATTTTTGCCTTACATTAAATTAATTACCAAATAAAAATAACTTCTAACCTTATAAATTGAAATTGACGCCATCAAAGTATCTTAAAAATAAGTCACGTTTCAAGTTTTCATGAAAATAATATTGTGTCAAACCGGAAAATAAATCCGTAAATGAACAAAAATATTGAAAACAAAATTTTGAATTTTCTCATGAGACTTGAAATCCCGGGTAGGTATACAATCTAGAGCGACTTTGCTGCCAGTAACTTTTTTCGCTATCTCTGACGTGAAGCAAGATATCAAGAATTGACTCTCCTCACGACGGCTAAGAAGGCGGGCTTTAAAGTTCAAATATCAGTTAGAGGTCATAAAAAGTGAGGCACCCCAACTTCTCCAAATAACGAAAATACAGCGATGTATTAATCTCATCTAAGACACACTGTATGTTTTTCATCGTTCATTATTTTAATTCCAAATATACTCCCCGACAATAAATTCCGGACAAGAATAATTTGAGTGAATTTAATATACCTGTAAGTTTTTTAATTTTTGTGCGATTTTGGCAAAATTTTTACCAAAGTGTAGCCCTATGTCTCGAGATATCAACCTTCATTTTGGTTTTGGAAAAATACTGATGGCTTGGTCATTATACAGGGAGGAACAGAAGCTACTTTTTTACCCCCAAGTTTTTAACACCCTGAGGAAAAATGGAGCGGCAAAATTCATCTTTATTATGTTCTGTTGTAAAGTGCAATCTTTTCTCAACAAAATGTTTTTTTTGGTAATGCAATATCTGCTTTTTTAGAGAAGATACAAAGTTTTGAATAAAGTGCTCTAGTTTTTCGATATTTTATCAACAATGAAATAAAACAAATAAAAACATTCTTATAGACTTGCATGGAGTTTAGCCTTATGTCTTGAAATATTATGCTTGATTTTGGTTTTCGAGAAATACCGATGGCTTGGTCATTATACAGGGAGGAACAGAAGCTACTTTTTTACCATAAAGATTTCAACACCCTGTGGAAAAATTGAGTGGCAAAACCAAGCTTCATGATATTGTGTCGTGAGGTGCGATCTTTTCTCAACAAAATGTTTTCTTAGTCATGTCAATATCTGCTTTTTTAGAGAAGATACAGATGTTTAAAGAAAATGCTGCAGTTCTCCGTTATTTTATCAACAATGAATGAAAGCATTCTTCTAGAGTTGCATGAACCAATGTTCTAAAATTCCATATTGTCTCAATCTACCCAATGTTCCATATAAAGCAAATTGTTCATCTCGATTACACTTTGGAGACGGTAGTATCATGGTGTGGACTGGGGTATCACTACATGGCCGTACAGATCTTGTATTAATTCGAAATGGGAAATCAAGCACCTGGGATAGGTATGCTAGGATTGCTAGGTAGTCATGTTGACAATAGACATCTTCAAACCTTGCCTGCTTTGCGAGAAGCACTTCTTTAAAAATAACAAATAATTCTCAAGATGCACCAAAAGTATGCCATTCGCATGGCAGAAGTCATAGGGATACGATGTGACAACACGCGCTATCAATTCAAAAACATTTTGTTCATGCAAATCTATAAAAATGCTTTCATTCATTGTTTATGAAATATCGAAAAACTGCAGCATTTTCTTTAAATACCTCTATCTTCTCTGAAAAAGCAGATATTGACATGACCAAAAAAACGATTTGTTGAGAAAAGATTGCACTTCACAACAGAATATAATGGAGCTAGATTGAGCCGCTCAATTTTTCCACAGGGTGTTAAAAACTTAAGGTTAAAAAAGTAGTTTCTATTCCTCCCTGTACAATGACCAAGTCATCGGTATTTTTCCAATCCCAAAATCAAGGGTAATATCTCAAGACATAGGGCTACACTTTGATACAAATTTCACTAAAATCGGAAAACAAATAAAAAAGTTATAGGGATATCAATTCGACTCAAATTATTCTTGACCGGAATTTATTGTCGGAGAGTTTAAATTAACTAGCACGAGAAATGGGGGTCGATCCTTCTTTATGGAGTGTTATTATTTAATATCTTGTCCAGTCTTTATGCTTGGGGCACTCTAACCGTAATTTGGACTAGACCTGAAGCATCAAAGATGCCTCAACTTCGCTTCTTAATATTCCTGGAAGCATTCTCGGAATTATAATTTCGGCACAATTTGAATACTGAAATCACCGTCTCGTAGCCTTCCGATGCATAAGTCTAATGCGTCGGCATTTTGTGAAGTTCATATCGCTAAATCAAAATCATCATCTTTCTGAATTGAATCAGGATGCACTATGGAGGACTATAACTAGGAGACGAATCGACAATATCTCTCCTCACCTCAATATTCACAAGGTAGGTAGGTGGGTGTTGGGTAGACACTGCCACATTTGTGAATTTGAAAGTGCATGTTTACTTATGCATTCATATGTCTCAATTGGTATTTCATCGATTTACAACTATTTTTCCTGTTTTTTTGTGCAATTTTGTGAAAATGACTTAAAGTGAAACTAATCACAGTTCTTGATAATGGGGCTACCCCGAAACGCGTCGAACTGATAAAATATATATAATTTATTCTGAAGTTGTGGAGATTTGGACCTTTTCTAATTCAACCCTTCATACGTGAGTATTTCCTATAATACAGTACCTATTCGTACAATGTTAATAGATACACTTGCGATTCGCAAGTCTCGAATTCTCCCTTTCTTTTGGCCTCAGCTTTTTGTCAATACCTATAACAAATTCGCATACTAGCCTTGTCAAACACATTGTGCTGGTACTTGTGCAAAGGAAAAAGAGAATGTTTTTCTATCCTGACCCAACAAGTTATTTTTATTTTCGTAAACGATGATTGATAAGCTATTGTTATAATCCTCCCTTATTAAAGTTACCTTTACTGCGTGATTTAGGAGGAGATGTCAATACTTTGAGTACGTATTTAGGGCCCAGAAATAAACATAAAAGTTCGTATACGTATGAGTCCGCAATGCCTTCGTTTTCGAAATACAGGATGTTCAAAGTGTAGGCCTGATGATGGTTTCTGTGGATATTTCCGAAACCTATTGAGATAATTGGATAAAATTTGGTACAGTTGCTAAACTCTTCACAGTCTAATGAATAAAAACTTACTATTTTATAACGTTCATGAGTGGAATTTACAGTGACGGAATCAAGAAAAGTATGCCCCTAACTTTTTCATTGTTGATTTTTGGTAGTTTCACTCAAACATTCAAAAAATCTTTCTACTCAGATAAGGTGTTCTTCTCGTGCCTTGCTAGGACGCACCATTTTCGAGAAAAAATGCATTTGAAATTTTTTTAATACACTTATTCTAGTGGAAAAAGCCGTCTGCATCTGGCAAGGCTATCAGTGCTATCACAGCTAGACCCGTGCTTTACCTGAGAGTTTGATATACGCAATTTTGTCTGTGATATGAACTTCAAATGCATTTTTCTCGAAAATGGTGCGCCGCAGCGAGGTACGAGAAGAATACCTTTTCTGTGCAGAAAACTTCAGGTTCCCAGAACATGTAGGCAAAACTACTAAGAGTCAACATTAAAAAAATTTGGGACATAATTTTCTTGAACTCCTCCCTGTATATCCCACTCATGAAGGTTATAAAATACCAAGTTTTCATTCATTAGATAGACCGTAACAGGTTTAGCAACTGTATATACCAGTTTGTATCCAATCATCTTAACAGGTTTCGGGAATATCCACAAAAACTATCATCAGGTCTTCACTTTTAACACCCTGTATTTCGAAAACGAAGGCTTTGCGGACCCATATTTATATAAAGTTTTCTGTTTATTTTCGGGCCTTGAATACATACCTGAAGTATTGACATCTCCACCTGAATCACCCTGTATAATATTTTGGAAGTAGAAAAAAATAATATAATGAACCTCAAATACAAATCTGAATTCAAGAAAATGAGTTTTTTATTCCAAAATACCTATTTAGTCTAAGTTAGCAAAACTGATACCCCGCTCTGACCATTATTTCGAATTTCTCGACCAAAAACTCATTTGTTCATCAGAATGATAGCATAACTTTATATAGTTTTCCATTCCGATTCCGATAATCGTGATCACCTCCAATGAATTGACGTGAATCACCATCCCTTTACAATTTTCGATGAAATCAATATAGAACCCGTTGTGATTGTAGCCTTTTGGGGGCTCTTTCAAACGATAAACTAATTTTGTTTCACACAATGTCGACGCCAGAACATAAACAAAAACATGTGAGAAATGGAGATTTTGTATGTTTGAACCGTCGTTGCATTCACGTATCATCGAAGATAAAACGGAGATAGATACATCTAATTTTGATAGCGAATTGATTTTTGCCTTCTCTTCGCTGATATCAATTGGCAAACTTTCGTGCTCGTGGGACGAAAATCCTTACAGAGTACCGGAACGGGTCTTTCAGGAAGAGGAATCTTTCTTTTCCGAATTGGTGATCTATAGCCCTGGTTCTTCATTATCCATGTCAAAAAATGGAACGTGTTATAGAGAAGTGTCTACAGGGTTCGCCAAAGTAAGTGGCCTGTTAGAATATTTATGGAAATGAAGCGATTGGGATTCTGAAAATTTGTAGGAAGAGATGTGCGGAAATGCTCTTTTCAAATGAAATAATAGGGACGTTGCGAGACCTCCGGTCATACCGGAAGTAGGTGTCAACTCGTTTGTTTTGAATGGAACACCCTATATATTATCACATTTTTGGATTCTACGTAAAATTCTAGGCAGATTTGATGCATGATGTCCTATACCTAAGTATAGGCGTTTTTGAAATATTTTAGTTTTCATGTCAAAAATGACGTTTTCCTATTTAAATGTAAACTTTGCGAATAAAAAAGCCTTTATTATTTGATTTGTATGAAATTTTTTGTTGAAAGGGACCTAGTTCAAAAGATTTCCACGATATTCTGATAACTATTATTACAGGATAGTCCAAAAATAAGATCAAAAATAAATTCAAGAAAACTGCCAAAAATAATTTTTTTCAAAAAATTCGATTGTGTCTTGGCGTTATTTTGTTTCTGGACTTCAAAGTGACTTTCATTCTGGCGAAATTGTGTATAGTGCATTGTTTATTATCGAGCACATATTTTATTGTGTTGTATCATGTGAGAGCTCAAAAAAATGCAGCTGATTGCACTGCTGCACTCATTATTATGATGTTAAAACTCGTTAAAATAATAAAAAAAAAACATGTGCAATACTTTCGTTAAAAGTAGTTTTAAGATATTTTCATGAGCTATCGCGTAAGTGCCTTGGAAATAAGTATTAACTTTTCCGATCCAGCCTGTATGTTGATCAATATATTCAATAAATACAAAATACGTTTGATTTGTTTTATTGTTATATTCCTGTATATTAAATACTTGCTTAACATGAACAGTTGGTAAGTATTTATTATACAGCGAATATATTTGTTGAAAATGTTATAGTAATATTTATTATAAAATCAGCAATTTGAACAGTCCGCCAGAAAATATTGTTTCCTTGACTCCACCGCCATGGCAGCACAGTCATCTCACTGACTATCAAAGGAAAATAATACGGTGGATTCTCGTTCTTTTCCGCATCGCAGTATAATAACCGGCTCCAGAATATGTATGCTGGCGCTTGTAAAAATATTTGTCAAAGCCTACAAGGCATGTCTTGTTTCCTTTGAAGAGTACTTGTAATTACTGTTGCGATCCATCAGAGGCTAGAATAAAAAGAAGGATAGAAATTATTGTAAGACGGGATGAGTGGAGATAGGTGGGATCTTCAAAAATTAACATAAAAGAGAGAATAGTAGAGTAACCCCCATATCGGTCTATCGGTCGTACATCCGTTAAATTGCTCTCGCTTTCCCTATTATTTCAAGCAGTCAGATTCTCAATTAAATTCAAGTGTGAGAAATCAAAAGGTGAAAATCCTACTGTGCAAATGAGAACTCGCTTGGACAATCAGAAGTCGCACAATGATGAATTGAAATCTCATGAATTTATTAATAATACAAATTCTAACGATACTGACGCTGCTGATCAAAACCATGCTCCGATAAGCGAGCCCAGCTCGTTCTAATGCTACCGGGGCCCGTCGAATTTACGAGGTCAATCAGCGACGAGGACGAGTAGGTTTTCAATCAGCGAAAGTCGGTTTCGAAAAAAACACAAAATGGAAAAATTGAGGAACAGAATTGGAATAAGAGGCTAAGATCAGAGGGTACGCCCGAAAACGACACAGTGAAAAATAGACAATGCTAAACAATGATTAATGAAACCTCTCAAACAAACTGCCAACTGCTACCTGAAAAGTCCAAGGACATTTCAGAAGATACAGTCCAACAAGTTCTTACAGCACATGATAAAATCACTCAAGTAATCGACAATAGCGAAGCAAATATCAGTAATGAAGATTTGAACTCAATGAAGAATCCGCAAATTATTATCCACCAGATATTGACACTTTTGATATTCAGACTAGGAGAGGAGAGAAGGAAAAAGAAAACATCAATTTGCAGCATCAACTCGAAAACAAAATTGACTTGAATTGCCACGAAAGACGAAAAGGTGAAGCGAGTATACCATCATATGCCCAAATTGCACATCTGAATACATTTGTCGGTAGAAACAACAATGAAGAACCATTTCCACAGACACCAGAGAAGCAGGAATGGAAAACTCCAAAAATCAGAAGAAAACATGAGACAGTAATTCGTATTGCTGACGTAAACAACTCACAAGAAGACATAAAGATGTTCAATATCAATGAAGTTGGAGGAGGTTTCAAGAGCATACGACAAACGAAAGATGAAGCGCTCATGATCGAAAGTCACGACAAAAAACCACAGGATAAGTTGAGAACAACTTTGAGCAAAGTGGAGAAAAGTACAAGTAAATGAAATCCGACTTCTGATCCCATGTTAATGATATATGGCATAGAAAAAATAATTTGAAATAATTGAATTTATAAAGGAGTTGGAGAGGTTGAACAGCGATATAACTCATGAACTGGGAATCATCATATAAGAGACAAGATAAAAGTCATTACCAAGAAAAAGTGTAAAAATCGTTTTAGGGCCGATTCTATAATCCAAGAATACAGTGCATTTTGCTCACGCCGCAGATAAACTTTGGTGCCTAGAGATTATGTTATTCCATCAATTAGCTCAGAATAAATTAAGAAAAGATAAAAAAAATTCTTTTATTGATTGGAAAGTGATACCTTTTTACTAGCCTTGTATATACCACTGTCAACCAATAACTTCATTGTCACATTGTGATGACATTTATTTCTAACAGTATAATACATGCAATACAAAATCAAACATTATTTCTTGGTTAACCTGTTCAAAATGTCCAACTCGGTGTCCCCTATTCAAGGTCGAGCAGTATTTTTATTGGTCAAAAAATGAAAATGAAATTTTTTGGTTAAAAAAATTGACAATGGAGTAAGTCACGTCAGAAAATTTGTTGTCATCGTCATATACAAGGCATGTTAAAAGTATCACTTTCTGATGAATTAAAGCATTTTTTGAGTCTTTTTGCTAGTTATTCCGGCGTAACTAACACAATCTCGAAGCATCAAAGTTCATCTACGGCCAGTTTCAGCTGTGGACTACGAATGGAAGTACTGCTAACATGGGATTAAAAATTTAACATGAGAATCCCTATGTTCCGTCTCAAAAAAAATGCACTGTATACTTGAATTGTGGAAAGTTGGATCCTTCAAGCATCCGCTAGAATTTCCAAATGGTTTTTGAAGAAAGGAAAATTTTTCTTCGATCTAGTTTCAGGTAGAGAACATATCAAATTAAAAAAAAAAATCAAATCTGTTTCATTACCAACCAATTTACAGTAAATTTTTACATGATACAGCATTATAACATCGAACAAGTCCATACACTTTATATAATCGTATCATCAAATATTTCAAGAACTAAATAGCTTAGATATAGTTGGTAATACGAATTGCACCGCGATTTTACACGGAATTGCGACTGTGTGGTACAACACGTGGAAAATTAATTCAACCTATCAAATTACCTAGAGGTAAAAGGAACAGAGAAAGAATAAAAAGTCCAACACGACGTCGGCATGGCGGAAGAGTTCAGGGGGAAAAGGCAAAACCAATATTAACACATGATAGTTAAAAAGTGATTAACAGAGTAGCGCTGGACCAGCAAAAAAGCAAAACTGATTAGGTGAAATGTGCCTTGAATGTTGAGTCTTTGGATAGTCTTTGCAACAGTCTTTGGACGTGTTGCAAAATACTGTTCTGGAGTTGATTGTTGTCACAGAATATGTGGACCGGAGCATAAAGCGACAGTGTAGCAGTGAACAGCTTCATTGTTCAAACTGTGTTGAAATAAAACTGACGGTAGTAAATCATTCTGCAAGAGATCCTAACTGTCCGGTTCTCAAGAACCGGATTTGAAGATCCAAGAACAATGTGCACTATGCGGATTTTCGTCAATTAACCAAGCAGGAAAATCAAAGAGTAGCATAATGTCCATTATCCATCATAATGTGCAATCTCTGGGAAATGAAGTAGATGGTTTTGAATCACATGTTATGAGAACAAAACAAAATTTGAATTTTATGTATCTCTGAGCACTGGGAATCTCAAGAGAAGCTGAAGCTTCTAGGAATTCTAGACTTGAGACTAGCAGCGCCAGAAGTAGACATGAGACTAGCAGCGCCCTTCTGCTGGGAAAGTGGAAAGCACGGAGAAAGTGCAGTGTATGTGCATAAGACCATGAACTTCAAAATAAGATCCGATATCGTAAAGATGTCGGAGAAATACGGATATGATTATGCTGCTGTTGAATGTTCCCACAAAAACTCTAAACTTGTAGTGATCTGTGTCTATAGACCTCCATCAAGCAATATATCTAATTTTATTGAAAGTTTCGAAGACTTCTGTACTTGTGCATGTGAACCTGGAAGATCAGTGGTAGTGGCGGGTTATTTTAACGAATATAAACATCATGTGGACCTCACATCAGTTTTCCAGTCATATAGTATGTCACAAACGATTTTCAAAAATACACGAATCACAAACATGTTAACATTTTTAATAGACAATTAATTCATAAACACACATTATTTAGGTAGTTCTATAGTCAATACTTTTATATCTGACCACTCAGCTCAACAACTTTCTATTCCTGTGAATGTGATGATAAATGTCCTTGTAAATACAATGGAAAGTTCAGATAAAAATATACAATCATTTATAGGCCTGTTAGAGCTAGAGAACTGGCAGCCTGTACGTGATATTGATGGAGATGATGGAATGGCCAGTGGAATGAACTTATGAAAGTTTTTTTTAGGCTGGTTCAATATAAGGTAAAACTGGTCCGGAGAGGGATTAGGCGGAGGTTGTATTTCAATCCAAAAGTAGTTAGATGCAAGAATAAACTAGATATTCTACTTTCGCTTCCAAGAACTGGTAGCTGTTATAAAGCTGAATATGAAAAAACAAAAACAGAATATGAAAATTTACTAAGGACAAATAGAGCTCGTATTTACGAACATCTCCTGAATGGGTCAGACTAGAAAACAAAATGCATGTGGTCAATTTGCAATGAAATCAAAGGAAGGTCAACAACATCCGACTTTGGCGGAACGGCTGATCTAGCAAATATAAACAATAATTATCTATAAACCACAGTGCCTGAGCTCCTGAAATATCTTCGGAACATTCCTGCTATTTTGTATTTTCCAGTAAATAGCCAATCAAACTAGCAGCAAAACTCTGAAATGAAAACAGCAGTGGAATAGATGAAGTTCCTACAAGCTTGGTTAGAATTCTTGTGACACATTTCTCAGACATTCTATGCTATGTGATGAA
Source organism: Orchestes rusci (assembly GCA_958502075.1). Lineage (NCBI taxonomy): Eukaryota > Metazoa > Arthropoda > Insecta > Coleoptera > Curculionidae > Orchestes > Orchestes rusci. Next base: position 86,805,670 of record OY293303.1, read on the forward strand.
CAACGCTTTTAAAAACGGTGTCTTTCCAGAACAATTAAAAAATGCCATAGTGAAACCTATCTTCAAAAAAGATGATCCCTAACTTATGCAAATCTATGGACCTATTATCTTTTTATGTTCTTTCTGTCAGTTATTTGAACTTGCTATGTGCCAACCGCACTAAAAGACTTTATAAAGAAATGTGATTTGTCAAAAACACGGCAAATCAACGCAAACTGCTATCTTTCAGTTTTCGAAAACGATTCTTGACTATATTGACAAGGGGAACTTAGCCTTGGGACTATTTGTAGATTTGTCTAAAGCATATGATTGTGTTGATCATAACATATCACTGCAGAAGTTAGAACGTTATGGGGATAGGGGAATAGCTTTAGATCTATTTAGGTCTTGTGTATGCAATGGGAAACAAATAGTAGAAATTACTAAGAACGGGAAAGCATGGCTGTCTGAACCAATGACAAACGGACTAGGTGTTGCACAAGAAAGCATTGCTGGTCCACTTTTGTTTGTGATATTTTTGAATGCAGTGAGTGGTTTAGTGACTGGCCGAGTTTCAAGTAGAAGGCGAAGTAGTAGGGAAGCAGTCAATGATAAAGTTGGGCAGTTAGAGGCTCTGTTTATTGATCGTCAAGCTTTCGGGGGACATTTCCTTCCTTCATCAGGACAACTAGTAGTAATATTAAGGGTAATAGTACCATCACAAAATAAAATAAAGAGGGCACTTAACAAATTGTGAGTAAAAAAAAGCACTTATCACTCATATAGGACACAGATTAATTATTATGAAGTTATACATTACGTATATAGTGTGTGAATTTAAAATGAACATAGAATTGTGATTGACAGAACATAGCTAGCCTAATAGTAGTTTGAAATGATGGAAAGTAAATACATGGAATAAAATAATATTACATCAAAATGTTCGAATGTAAAAGATGAATGTGACTAGAATTATGATGAGATTTTAAATGAATAAATAAATCAAAAGATAAAAGAGTTAAAAATTATGAATAAAATGACAGGGAGAAAAAAAATGGATAAAACTGGTAAAAGGGACTATGCACAACGTTAAATGACAGACATTCTGGTACAAACTGAGAACAAAGAGAATTATCAACAATAAAAAACATCAACCAATATTTTTGAATGACATTGATGCAGATAGTACTAATTTGCTAATTGGTGCCAAATCATTGTCAGACCTGAGTGAGAAGGGGTACCTCTTTCTAAAAGAGGCAGCCAATTGGCTCTCAACAACTTCAAGACCAATTCAATATACTTGTGTTCAAAACAAAGCAATCTAAAATGAAGAAACCAGAAGATCTTCATCTATGCGGCTCTAGCAACAATCTGAAGAAATACATAGTTTCTTGGAGTATACTTGGTCGAATACTTGGACAGGTCGACTCACATTACATAGCTTTCAAAAGAACTCAACACTGTTTGTCATGGAATCAGAATCATTAAAAATTACATTAACTCAAAGAGCATAAGTGTGCTTTATCATGCAAACTTTGAATCAGTCCTACGGTATAATATAATATTTTCGGGACGTCCTAATTTAGAAGGCCAGATTTTAACAATAGAAAAACTACTTCTTAGACTTATGCATAGGACAAAATTTAAAAAGAGCTGCAGAGGACTTTTCAAATCAAATAAAGTATTAACTGTGAATCCTTGTTTATTTGTCACATTCTAGAAGCTGATGACGTGATTTAGTCTTAGTGATGTCATTGTATTTAATTATCTGTTACTATTTGTTTTTTTTTTAGATAAATTAACTCTATTGATCGTCTCATATCCTTTTTTAAGCATAAAAATTTGATTGATATAAATGTAGACCATGAGTACCATACAAGAAACCAGCATGTTAAGTATCAAAAGCATAGGTTGACTTTAACTGAGAAAAGCACACATTATACAGGGTGACTCAGAAGGAAATGTCAATACTTCAGGTACGTATTCAGGACCCAAAAATAAACATAAACGTTCATATAAGTATGGGTGCGCAAATACAGGGTGTTTGAAGTGAAGACCTGATGATGATTTTTTGTATATATATCCGAAACCTGTTGAGATAAATGGATTACATTTGTTACAGATGATTAACTTTTTACACTCCATCTTATTATTGATGAAAACTTTGTCTTTTAAAACCTTCATGAGTGGGATATACAAGGATGGGTTCAAAACAAATATGGCCCAAATTTTTAATTGACGGTTCTTAGTAGTTTTGCCTTCAAAATCTGAAAATCTGGAGTTTTCTATACAGATAAAGTAATTCTCTTGTACTTTGGACGCACCATTTTCGAAAAAAATGTTTTTGAAAATCTTTCAGCACACTGATTCTAGTAAAAAGAAAAACGTCTGCAACCTGCAACTGGCAAGGCTATCACAGGTAGACCCTTGCTTTTGCTAAGAGTTATGGTACACGCAATTTTGTAATATGAATTCCAAATGCATTTTTCTCGAAAATGATGTCTCCCAGCGAGGTACGAGAAGAGTATCTTATCTGTGTAGAAAACTCCAGATTTTCAGAATTTGTAGGCAAAACTGATGAAAATCAATACTTGAAAAATTTTGGGCATTTTTTTCTTGAAACCGTCTCCGTATATCCCACGCATGAACATTATAAAATACCAAGTTTGCACGCCACTGATGAACGTAAAATTCTTAATTGCATTTAAAAAAATGCTCAATTACTAGCTATTAAAACTTACTAAATTTCATTTGTATATCTCCACCGGTTTCAGAGCAATCAATAAATCTTCTTCTTCCTCACTTTAACACCCCCATCTCAAAAAACGAAGAATTTGCGGACATATGTTTATAAACCAAACTGTAATTATTTTTTCATGCAGAATTCCCTCCTGAAGTTCATCGCACTTATTTACTAACATCCTGTATGTGTTTGAACTTTTCAATTTTGCACCTACCAATGTAAAAAGTATTAGGTCCTTCAATGGCCAATTTGCATACATTTTTAAATGACTTGAAATTTCATATACGTATTCTAGAAAATATTAGAAAGTAATCAGCGAAAAAGAAATTCCAAAATAACCAAAAATATACTAAATAAAAAAAAATAGAAAATGCAAATTTCACTGTATGATCGGAAACGGGGCGGAGCCAAATTACCCTCCCGATAAACTGGATGTAGACACTCCACACTGTTAGTAGTTTAGGTTTAATGTAAGGTTAGGTTGCTCGCCAAAGTTGAGGTTTATGATATGTCACTTGTCACTAATCACGTTCATGATTCAGCACTTTCAGCAGTTTTCTGAAACCACTGATAGGGTCTGGAGGTACCTACTTTGTAAAAAATTGCAATTTCGTCCAACTTGTACCATTGTCCTCCCTGTTGTGACTGTTATTATCTCGTTTCACGTTTAATGTTCAATGTTTAATTGTGTGACGATCTCTTCAACGTGCCTTGTAACCTGATATTGTAAGTGAAAAAAATTTTTTGTGATCCAACAGTTTTTTATGTAAGTTATCTTCCACAGCCCATGTACCTACGAACCTGAAGATGGGTTGTAAGATGTTGACCCCGAAACATGTCGTTTGAGTGAATAAAGAATTTTTTGTTATCTGTGAGATTTTTGACCCGTTTTTTGATCATTAATATGATGAACTCAGATTGGTTATCAGCTCATTCATTTTATACATTTGTTACAGTGTTCCAACTCCAAATATAAATAAGACTTTCACTATTCTATTTTGTAAAACCTGAGCCTTTTTGAAGTTCACTATTCCGGTATTTCCCCAAATATTGATAAGATATCGGAAGTTCGGTAGTACAAAGGAATTGTAGATGAGTCTCCGATTTTGTTCATTCAAATATCGTGAGCATCTATGTATAGCTCCTATCATGGGGACGATTTTGTTGTGGATACTAATTACCTGATCCTACCAATCTTTCATCGATCACTAATCCCAGATATTTCGCTCTACTCTATCCAGTACCGACTATTTTACAGATAAAGGCGGTGCCCGGATAAATGTATCAACCGAATATTTCGCTATATCTGTCTTAATCCTGATTAAACGTTGAAGTGCAATCGATTTCACATGAGGTGTAATGTGTAATCGGGGGTGTAGTATGAAAAAAACTGCTGTTAAGCTTCGTTCACGGACGAAATCCTGAACATGTTCGGGATTGAATTGCATGCGCATTTGAATTTTGTCGTTCGCGGGACACAAAAATCCTCGTTCAAAGGTAAAAATTCGACGTTCCTGGAACAAGGATATTGTGTTCAGAACCAATTCCGAACACGTTCGATCGATCCTAGAGTCTAAGCAAGAGGATATTATCCTGCAAACGGACTTGATTCTGTTTTACAGTGATTAACATTTATCAAACTACAGAAACGATTGTTCATGATGGGTTAAATGCATTGATATATTTTTATTCAACTATTTAGTGATTTCAATGAATGTTACATGGAATTAAATAATATTTTGTTAGATAAAATGTTCAGATTTGATTTTTTGAATGATGATGCATACTTAAGTCTCCAGCGTTGAGAATTAAGATGAATTGATAGCAAATCATGAGGTATCGAAAGTACACAATTAATTTGAGGATACTCTGTTCCTGAAACGCGTTCGCGGGTTACCTAGACCCCAAATTAGTTCGGAAGAATATATGCGCAATCCAGTACTATGCTTACTTATCCAGAACGTATTCCGAATTAGTTCAGGATTTGTCCCGCGAACAAAGCTAACAATCAACTAAATTTTATCGACATGATTTGGGTGCAGGTGGCAGCTTTATATTATATTTGTTTCTAAATTTTTGTTATTTTACGGGATATCTACCCGGATACAAGGCAAACTATGAAAATCGCTCGAATCCATTCCATGGAATATTTCAGAAACTACACACACTTCGAAAAGTCTTGGACCCCTCATGTTTTATCCCCATTTCTAGAGATTGAAAATCTGGTCACATAAATAAGTACTCTATTCTTTCTCCCAGTTTAGGTGCTAAGACTTTTTTTTTATGAATGTCCATTGTGCCGTTTTGACCTATGAAAGAAGAAGAAAAGACAATCTAGACGGTTTTTCAAAGTGGTTCTAGAAAAAAAATGGATAACTCCATTGGAAAGAGGGGCAAAAATTATACCGATCCTGAAAATAAAACTTCGATTGACAATTTTATAGCCTGCGGTTTTGAAGTTGCTAAAAATGATACATTTCTTAAGCTTTTACCCAAAATTGCCAATTTCAAGCAATTTTTGACATTCTTTTAAAATGCATATCTAGTCTATCAAAAGTTCAATCGAAGTGTAATTTTCAGGATCGGTATAGTTTTTACCTCCCTTTCGAATGGAGTTATATCGATTTCTTCCTAAAACCACTTTGAAAAACCGTCAAGAGTGGCTTTTTTTTTCAGAGCTCGAAAAGGCACAATGACTTTTCAATAAAAAAAAAGACTGTGCACCTAAACTGGGAAAATGAATAGAGTATTTAAAATGTGACCAGATTTCGAATATCTGCAGAAATGAAGAAAAAACATGGGGGGTCCAAGACTTTTGGAGGTGTGTGTAAGTGTGTATCAGGTACCTAACCAATTTGTTCTATTTTCGGGATAATAAAACTTAAATTTTGAAGTTTTTTTTTCGTACTTTCCTCAAAACTCTATCTACTTTGGAAGAAATTTGGCTTATATTTCTTATTTCAAATTAAAATAAATAATGTATAATGTACTTATTTCAATCCGAGTTTAAATCACAATGACAAATGAATTAAATCAATCGAGCAATACTGGTATTAGAGATGTATCATGTTTATAAAATTTTGATCAGGTGTATATAATTATTGTGAGTTAAGTAAAAAGAATCACGTATACTTCTATACCAGGTATCCAATTATTTTATATGGGTTCAAAAGTAACCTAATGATCAAATGTCTAAGGATCTCTAACATTCTTCACTCTACATCATTTGTATTCAAAATAATCGAATTATACACTTTATATTATTTTGAAATAACGCTACGCACTGACACTTTTATTCAGAAGGCTTTCTTCAATGCATAACACAATAATAAACTCCGTCTACAGATAGTCTTCACAGATCCCTTGCACAGACATTGTTGAAAAAGCAACTTCAAGATCAAACGCGAAACAGCCATGAACAACTGCAACAGCTGTCAATAATCGCTTTGAATTTGAATCTGAATCATGTGCCACACTATTCGAATCAACCAATAGGAAAGACCGATTTTGGTATGGGCTCGTGGTAGGGTAAAGAATCGTTATATGCGTGACGTCCCAGCTATTTATTCCATATCTTAATATTTATTGACCGTGTTGACTAGAGTAATAGAGTATTGACTGATCAAACCACAAGGCGCGTGCGTAAATTATCTATCACGATCTGTATCACGATAAGAAATTCAGAAACCAAGAAATCTTGTGGGGGGACAACACTCTGTTCAAAACCAAGAGTCATCGAATCAAACAAACAACTAAACGTGATCAGACAAAGCAGAACGATTGAGAGGTCACGTGAAATAAACCAACACATGTGAGCTGTTGTAACGTTCAATAAATATTGAAAATCGCAGTTATTTATTCTATATCGTGATATTTATTGATCAGTAGGTAGGTACTGATTCCAAATTGTGTGAATAGACCAAACTCTACAATAAATAAATTTAATATTTTAGTGGAACAAGATACTAGGTTCTTTGATCCTTTTCTCGTTGTCCCTTATAGGATTATAGAAATTATAGAAAAGGATAAAAAATACTTATTTCAGCTGGAGTTGATATGGTCATTTGGTGAAAGATTGCTAGTAGAATACGTTGCGTCCAGAATGTATTTTCCGTCATGAAATAAGCAAAGTACCTTTCTGGATCTGACCTTAAAATGAACCAATTTCTTTTCAGAAAATGATATTTTAAAAAATATCTTGAAAGCTTGTCATTTTCGATTACCACTAAGCTTGTCCATAGAAAATATCTGATCAGGTTGATAGGTATGTCATGACACGATGTGATTTCAGAGATGGTTTCTGAGCAGGGAATATTTTATCGTTACTTTTTATGCCCGGTGTTCACTCACTTCACTTTTGCATTTCTACAGACTGATTTTTGTCAATCACAAAGTTTTTATCAAAGAAGTACAGCAAACAGCAAATGATGTTTTATTACAAATTCTAGTTTTTTTTTCAAATGGTAGCGCAATAGGTACCTATCTACATTGAAACTGTTCTGCAGTTTTTGAACTGAAGTTGCGATTGAGAACGTTGCCATACATTTGACGATCCATCATCATCGAGTGAACGATTTATCCCATCATAAGACTGCCTTTAAGGCCATAGTATCAGTTTTATTTCCACGCCCGGATGTATTATTTCAGCTCTCTGATGATCACCCACCTATTCTCAATTGACACATACAGGTGTGTTACAAATCCGATGTTTACCGTTGATATCATGGAAATGTTAAGAAATACAGCGAAAGTTGAATTATTGCATTTTGGTAAACAATAAAATGCCTTAAAAAAATATTTCCGAAGATTTCCAGAGAGAACCAAAGTTTGTAAATGATGTATGTATATCCTTCTCAAGGTTTTTCTGAAAAAATATTTCAGAATAAATGTCACATCGTCGAAAAAAAAAAAACATAATTCCATTTTTCCCGGATTTATCTGTGAGTATCTGTTTTCAAGATATCTAGCAATGGTGAACATCGAGTCTGTATTACCCAGTGTTAAAAGTCTTTATTTTATTTGGCAAAATACTCTGTTTTCATCGATGAGGAAGTTGGTCAGATTTTTGGGTTGGTAGGAGTCTTTTGGATAATTATGATTGAAGTAATTTAACATCCAATAGATGGCATCTGCCTCAACTTCTTAGTAGTCGTTTAATCAGCAACTATTTTACTTTTACTACATTTTTCTTGCGATTTCACTTTGATTTGCCAATAAGCATCTTCCTTTTTATTCTTTGAACTTCGTTTTCCTTTCCAGAATTCAAGGCAACACCTCCTGATATCAGAGTACTGCCAATTTCAACCCCATTTTAATAATGTCCACTCATAATTTGATTAATTTTTCAACCACGATATTGCTTGCCACAGAGGAGTTGGTTTTTTTTGGTACGTGACAAGATATGTGTAATGTTCTTTGCATAGTTTTGTTTCAAACTCACGTTTGTTTTTGTCGGCACAAAGAAAGAATCATCACTTTCACGATTTTCTCTCATGTGAAATCATTTCATCTACACATTTTCGCATTTGGAATGGTGAAAATTTCTGCGTACAAGAATTTGTCAATCACTCGCACTTCTCTCGTTGAATGTTTAGCTGCCTTCAGCCTTTCATATAGTTCCGCACCGAGCTTGTTTGATATGAACGTTGATTGAATATCAATCAACGGTATAGTATGCTAAATGTTTTTTCATCTACACAATAACACTATGACACTGTTTTAGGTTTGACCGGGGGTTTGTTCGACCTAAGAATCAATCAGTAGTTTGTTAATATTCAGAGCCAACAAAACATATCCGTTCGTAAAGACTTCCCGAGGAAGGATCTTTGCCTTTCATTTCAATATGAAATTGTGCATGAACGTCTTCACGTTATTATATTCTCCACTAAAAATGAGATCTGTATTTCAAATCATTGTTTTTGAAAAATTTGAGTATCTCTGATTTTCCATTTTTTCAAAATATCGACCATCGGGTTTTAATGAGATTCACAAAAAGAGCTGTATTGATACGTCAATCTCTTATTATCACAAACAGAATTATAGGAATTTTATTCTCCAGATTTGGCAGTCGGCAGCATTTTTCTAAAACAACGATTTTCTGTTCAAAAATCTTTATTCAAAACTAAAAAAAAAAACACTCACGTTAACTGCGAAAATACGAATTTGTGGAATCCGCCGAAACACATGAACCAATTTATTGTGGGTAAAAGTTTTTTAAGAAAAAAATGTATTTCCCAAGGCTGACACCCCGACCTTTTTAAATGACACAAAACGAGAGTGTGGTGGTGTTTTGGTACCTAATTGTTTGTTTCTCTTTGGTATGCGTAGCTTTGTGAAATACCGCTCATCAAAGGTTGAGACATCTGTACTTTCATGTTCCAACTTCGCTAAGACTAAGACTGACCATCAAACTTTAAGATGAAATAGATGGTGTTGTGAAGGTTGTCGATCAACATAATTCACTTGCAGAGGTTAAGAGTGAACGAATGAGTGAGAACATTATTTTGGCTTCCATCCCTATTGAAAATACCATTTTCTAATTCTTGTTTTGATTTCATCAGAAATGTTATGTAGGACCTTAACCAAGACAAAGTGCATGGTTCCAGCGAACATGTTATTTTTTTCTTATTTTCAAATCTTGTTTTTTCCCGCCATACTACCTATTGCCTATACCTATTATTCACAATGTATCAAAAATCATATTCGGAAAAGAAAATGAACTAATGTTCATCATTTTTTGTCTTCCAGGTCATAGAAATTCTGCGAGGACGTTTCCATAGTAACGATAAGATCAATTTACGGTTAGAACGTTCGCTACTACCAGATCTGCAATATCGACAATTTCGAGAAATTAATGTGACAATTGAAAGTATAAAATTGAATCATGACTCGAATTTGGGGTAAGTGTATTCAGATAAGTATCAAATGAGAATTTTGGAACTTACATATTTCGTCTAGAAAGTTCCAAGTTATGATGATATATTTTATATATATTTACACCTATGAAACCCTATCGCGTGAATATGTTTTTAAATAACGAGCTTTGAATTTCAGAAAATCTATAGGCCCCAGAGATATTGATCGGTTTTTAAACCTAGCTTCATCACTCATTATAATAACATATTTTCAATGATCCATCAATAAATAAACATATTTAGTACTAATCTATAGTGAATACCAAGCCAAAACATACATAGATGAACTAAAATGATGGTGTAGGTATGTGTGTGATCCCAATCGAATCGATTCCAACTTTTAGTCGAGTATCGAAAGAATTCAGTGATCGATTCCCAAAAGATTCCAGGTTAGGTTGGGAGGCTTAACTGGACAGTGCAAGAAGACATTGGGGGCTATTATTGACGTTTACGTTATCTTTAAATGTCCATATCACCATGGTTACGCTGTTATCAAATGGAACATTTGCATTAGTGAACAATCTCAACGTATACGTTAACTTAACGTGAATGTTCAATCATAAGGCCCATTGGGGGCTATGAATAGAGACTTTTTGTACCTCTTAAAATAACATCCGATATTTCATCCGTTATGGTTAACTTTATTAAAAATAACATTTACTTCATACGTTATCAAGAGAGGTTTTGCTCGACTACGATTTTACTTAATTCGTTATCTTGCGACTGACCAACAGGCGAGACTAATGACAGTTTTCGTAATTATTCCTTGTTAATCAATTAGGTATCTCGCTAGTATTTATTTCTATATCTATAGTCATTTTTTCAACACATCGGACATACCTGACGAACGATACTATTATTATATTATAATTGGGGATTGATGAAGGTATCTTTAAAAAGGACAGACTTTGAACTAGACACAGCACCAGTGCTAAAAAACAAGTTCAACCTCCGACTTTCATCTATTTTTAAATCATCTATGAAGTTCAGACACACAAATTAGTTATAGTCGTACAGAGCATAAAACATTAAACAACAAATTTATAAGATGTCAGATCAGAAGCACTAGAAGCAGAGAAGTAGGGTTATGTCCGAGTTAGGTCATGTTCCGTGATTGAGTTCGTGACAAGATGTGTCAGATTGTTGAGTAGATCAATCCGGAGAAGAATTAAATAAGGACAATATTGTACTGGGTTTATTATTTGTATGTAAAACATTCCATTTTGGTTTCCGCGATCGTTTATTGTCATGTAAAGTAGTTATTTGCATCCTATTTTGATCAATTGCTTGAGGAAAAATTATTATTGGCAGTTGTATCCATTTAATTTTACACATTACGGCAACATCGCTGTTGAAAAATAAGCATTACCATAACGATAAGCTCTTCCTTATTTCCGCGTAATCAAAGGAATCCGTTATGGTTAATAACGATAAAGGATTGTGATTATGTCGCTGCGCATGTTCAGAATAACGATAACCACGACGGAATAAAAGAGGTGCAAAAAGTCTCTATTTAACGTTTACGTTAACTTAACGTGTCTGTTAGGATTGTTTTCTAATGCAAATGTTCCATTCGCTAACAGCGTTACCATGGTGAAATAGACATGTTAAGTTAACGGAAACATTCAATCATAGCCCCCATTGTGACTAGAATGTTTAAAGGATTGATCTACGAAATAAAACTTTTCTGCTTTTGAAGAGATTAGAATCAGTTATTTTCCTAACAAATTCGCAAAGAGTGATGCCTTCCCGCACGCAAAAGCAGTTAGACTGACGGGAAAGCATCACTTTGCGAACGTTTTAGGAACAATATTTTTTCTACTAGCGTCCACGGATTAGACACAAAAAATTTTAGATAATATATCATTTGAACTCACATAGAAACATAGAACATCTTGAGAATAATGATTACTTATGGTTTACAATATTAATATTGAAAGAACAGTTTGTGGCGGCAGCTGGAAATTGGATAATATGAGTATAATCAAAATCATAATTGATTTATTTTATATTTGAAATGCAATGTCAGATATGCTTTCCGGATGCATATTTACAGATGCTAGCGTGTGTTGACACCAGGGTGTTGAAATCAGCTGGGCTTTGAAAAAAACATTAATCTACAAATACTAGCCGATTTGGACACTAGAGTCACCTAGAGTGTTAAAACCAGTGAGCTTTCGTAGTGGATATATATTAACAGATGCTACGGTTGTTTACACTCAAGTCAAATGCGGTATAGCTGGTTTGTCAAGAGATTGGGAGGATATACATAACTAGTCCGTTTAAAAAGTGACGCTTCTGCCCAGCGTAGCCGGTGGATGTTGTCCTAGATATCGTTTAAAAAGTAACGCCTCTGCCCATATGGCTGCTCCTGCCCGAGTAAAACGGTACGCTCTTGCCCAGCGTACCAGTTCGTCGGTTAGCAACAGGTTAACATTTGAATTATTATTGTAAATCATAATTTATGTGTTGTGTATGGGTATTATGAGAATTCTGTATTATACCCACTACCCACAACATGCCACTACGAAAGCGCACTGGTTTCAACACTCTAGTCGGAGTGTCAAAATCGGTTAGTATTTGTAGATGAATGTTTTCTTCAAAGCCCAGCTGATTTCAACACCCTGGTGTCAACACACGCGAGCATCTGTAAATATGCTTCCCGGATCGACGCATGAATAGGTGAAAAAGACGAAAAATGTTTGAATTGAAATTTAATCTTTTGGGGTTCAGTCCTGCAAGGATTGAGACTAATTTGTGTCATAACTTTAGTTTCGAAAAATCAAGTATGCCTTGGAAATTGCCCACATAGTCAAATAACATTAAAATGATGTCAATCTATAATATCAAGTCCAAAAACGTTCATTTGGGAAATGACGTTAAACTGACATTAGAATAACGATTAATCTGTATAGAAGATAACGTTAGGTTTAAAAACGTTATGGTTTATGACGTTTCTGATACATCTCTTTAATATACAGGGTTATTCACGTTATTCGACACGAAACATTATGGCCGAAGTATATGATTTTGAAGAAGTTTTTTTTCTGGATGGATAGGGACCCTTCAAGGCTACATTTTAAAAATATTTTCATGTTATACAGGGTGTCCCCAAAACACGAAACGCATCAAAGTTGTATTTTTTTAAATGGAACCCCCTGTATATTAATTGATATTTCAATTATTTTTTCAATTTGGAACAAAAATTGTGATACAACTAATGTTCCTAGATTCAACCGTTATCGAGATATCGCGTTTTAAAAATGGCATTTTTGCAACTTTGACATGCTATAAAACTCAAACTATTCAAGTGAGAGAAAAATGTATTGCACATTTCTGTCTTAACTTTTCAAAAGCTATTCAAGGAGATTAAATTCATTCTTGTGAAAAAATGTCAAAATGTGCCGAAAAAAGTTGACAATTGACAGTACCTTCTATCCAAATGACAGAAAAGCTCTTGAAAAGTTAGGATAGGAAAGTGCAAACCATTTTCCTCTAACTCGAATTGTTTGAATTTTATAGCATGTCAAAGTTGCAAAAATGCCATTTTTAAAACGCGATATCTCGATAACGGTTGAATTTAGGAACATTAGTTGTATCACAATTTTTGTTCAAAATTGAACGAAAAATTGGAATATGACTTAATATACAAAGGGTTCCATTTAAAAAAATACAACTTTGATGCGTTTCGTGTTTTGGGGACACCCTGTATAACGTGAAAATATTTTTAAAATGTAGCCTTAAAGGGTCCCTATCCATCCAGAAAAAAAACTTTTTCAAAATCATATACTTCGGCCATAATGTTTCGTGTTCAATAACGTGAATAACCCTGTATAATCAAGACTTATTTTCAACTTACTTGCAACATGCTTATAAAAACGTTAGTACGTGTCGAAAGTGACTTGATGATTACCTGTTTCTAATATTTCAACAATCTAAATTTATGTATTGATGCGACAATAGTTTCAAAGTTTATTCATAAAGATAGGTACCAATATAAATAAAGAGGAACTTATCAATGTAAAAAGACAAAATCACCAACACCAAAACTTCTGATATTACGTATCAAGTTGATACATTTCATGAGCGACTCTGTTTTATTCACGTTTCAAAGTTACCCTTTGTCTATATTCGTGCTTATCATGGTTAAACTTATTTACCTTACCTTAATAAGTTCTAATGGAAGGAATTTGGAATAAATAGGGACTCAAAAATAAAAAACTGCATCACAAAACAAACTATTTCTTTATTCAAAACACAAAAATATAATACCTATAGACTATATTGGTCAAAAGTAGAGCATGTAAAAGCCTAATATTTGATAAAAGTTTTGATTCACTGGAGTATACGTAAATAAAAAAGTTGCTTTTTTAATGGCAAATTATTGTAGCTTCATTCATTCTGAACATTTCAGTTTTTGAGTTGACACTACAGTTTTATTTCAAGGGAGATATGAAACTTTGGGGTCTGGTACATATTAGGACCCCTCAAATTGTGCATTTGATTATTTTCATGTTAAAATACGACCCCTTCACAGACTTGGGCAGAATAATATCGCTATCGCTGGATTATTTTTTTGAAAAATATAACATGTCAATGCGAAAATACTAGAAAATGAAGAATTTTGTTTTTCTTTGTTAAAAATGAATATTCCATAAATTTTTTTGCACAAACCTACAAGATTCCACATTATCTTTCAAATAAATTCATAAGAAGTGCCAAACTCGAGGGAACCTAGAGTGTACCAGAGCCATAAATGATTGTTTGAACTTCTATGTAACTGAGTATAAGGAATTCACAGCATAAATAATATATCCATTTATTTGTACATACTCTATTGCGAGATACCTACCTACTCAACAAAATCCGTATTTATTTTACTCGATATTTTACTATTGGTGGAAGCAACTCATCATGAAATTGAATTACCCCCTTATGTATCAAAATATAACCTATACCTAGCTATAAGTTTATAAGTACAAATACATAAAGTTAGATAACAGATTACATGCATCCGGAAACAATACCTAGGTAAACATTATTCGTCATTGCATTTCTGTTCATCCGAATCTCAAATCAGAGTTAGGTGCTGCATCACAGCTTTCTGCTTTTGATCAGCAAGCTTGGCAATTCTATATTATCATTATCCATGATAATTATCCACTATTATTAGGCTTACCTTGTAAAACTCTAAAATCCAAAATAAGGAACCCTCTTGCTCTACACTTCAACACTTCTTCATGTTCTTCACAACAAACACATAAACAAACAATGTTTTCGTTTCGTACTCAATCGTTTTGGTTCGTTATTCGCTGTCAATGGCAATAAGACGCCCGCCAAATTCAAAAATGCTTTAAAAATATCAGGATTTGTGACAATTACATTTATCATAAAAGACAACTGATAAGATTAGCGTCCCGAAGATGTAAATGTGTGAAAGATTTGCGGGTTAGGAACTATGAAAGTAAACTTCACTTTTTCATCAATGCCGACGTTTCGAACCTTTATTTGGTTCTTTTTCAAGGCTGAAAAAGACACATATGTATAAGAAACGCGAAACAACTTTTTTGACGATCAAAAAAAATACAACAACCATTCTAAATCTACACCCACCTATTTATGCGCAATGGTGAGTGTAGATTTAGAATTCTTATACATATGTGTCTTTTTCAGCCTTGAAAAAGAACCAAATAAAGGTTCGAAACGTCGGCATTGATGAAAAAGTGAAGTTCACTTTCATAGTTCCTAACCCGCTAATCTTTCACACATAAAAGACAACGTCAGAAATATGTTAACATAATGTCAACAATAATAACATATCTAAAACTAACATCAGATAGATGTTATAAAGAAAATATCAAAAAAAATAAAAATTTTACGATGTCAGAAACTATAACGTTAGAGGTATTGAACCAAAACGAGGACATTCTGATGCTGTTATAGAAAACATTGCGATATGGCGTTTTTTAAGTCAAAAACATATTGGGAATACTCGTATTTTTTTAACGTCATTTCGACAAAGTGTGTTATGTGGGTGGTCTAAAAGCTATTTCTCTCACCAGTAAAGAGCTTCTACTATGAAGGATACGACAAAATGTTATTGAAGAAAGTTTTTCAGACTGAAAAACTGAGTGAGAATGCGAAATTTCGAAACCCTCCGCCTTCTTTGATATTCTGTATTTTTCCATTCCAAGTTCTCAGAATAGCATGGAAATAGACATAGTTTGCTATTCAGATCTCCTAAATAATCCCTTAATTTAGCAAACGCTATACAGTTTACAATAAGTTTACAAAGTATCTATTAAATGGACAGGCAGCAGAATCAGGAAGTTTCTTGAACTCAGTTATTCTAGTTCTTGAGAGTCTTTGGCAATTGATTATATTCATGAATTGATATTTTGAACGTTTATTTGTATTTTCTTGGTTTTCAAATACTTGTATACTTTGCAGACTGCGTAATTTGCCGTAAGAACGAATGTTTTGATGAACTTTTCTTATTCCGTCAGTCGGCGGAGAGTTTTGAAATGTTCTCCATTACTTGTGTTAGGGTGAATATATGGTCCACGACGAATCTTCCGACTCGGATGCCCGCTTGTTCTCCAGCTTCCATATCAGGTTATTCATGCTCTTTTCTTATTTTTTCAGCACCTTTCCGTACACTCTACTTACTGTTCCGGTTACTGCTATGCCACGATAGTTTTCGCACTGGCTTTTGTGTATGGTACCTATTTGTGAGATTTTCCATTCACCTGGAACTTCCGATAGGTTGATACATTTCTGGAACAGTATAGATATGTGTATACAGGGTTATTCACGTTATTCGACACGAAACATTATGGCTGAAGTATATGATTTTGGAAAAGTTTTTTTTTCTGGATGGATAGGGGCCCTTTAAGGCTACATTTTCACGTTTTACAGGGTGTCCCCACAACACGAAACGCATCAAAGTTGAATTTTTTTAAATGTAACCCCCTGTATATTAATTGATATTCCAATTCTTTCTTCAATTTTGAACAAAAATTGTGATACAACTAATGTTCCTAAATTCAACCGTTATCGAGATATCGCGTTTTAAAAATAGCATTTTTGCAACTTTGACATGCTATAAAATTCAAACTATTCAAGTGAGAGGAAAATGGTTTGCACTTTCCTATCTTAACTTTTCAAGAGCTCTTCTGTCATTTGGATAGAAGGTACCGTCAACTGTCAACTTTTTTCGGCACATTTTGAAATTTTTTCATTAGAATGAATTTAATCTCCTTGAATAGCTCTTGAAAAGTTAAGATGGGAATGTGCAATCCATTTTTCTTTAACTTGAATAGTTTGAGTTTGATAGCATGTCAAAGTTGCAAAAATGCCATTTTTAAAACGCGATATCTCGATAACGGTTGAATTCAGGAACATTAGTTGTATCACAATTCTTGTTCCTAATTGAAGAAAGAATTGAAATATCAATTGATATACAGGGGGTTCCATTTAAAAAAATACAACTTTGATGCGTTTCGTGTTTTGGGGACACCCTGTATAACGTGAAAATATTTTCAAAATGAACCCTCAAAGTAGGGACTCCATCCAGAAAAAAAAACTATGTCAAAATCATATACTTCGGCCATAATGTTTCGTGTCGAATGACGTGAATAACCCTGTACAAGTGTTTATCTCTGCTCTTCATTTATTTAGTAGTTATCCGGAAAAATTTTCTGGTCCTGGGGATTTTCCATTCCTCAGTTATTTGCATATTTGTCTACATTCTTCCTTTTTTAATCTAATTGGTGATCCAGCTTTTTTCCACTTTTTCAGAAATTGAGTGCTGCAATTCTTGGTCTTTGAATTCGGGTCTATTCTCGGTCAATAGTTGTTTGGAATATTCTTTCCATTTTATTGGGTTGATAGGTGATACTTTTCACTTACTTCTATCGTTTCCAAGTTTCTCCAGTACTCGCCAGCTCTCTGAGCTTCTACTTCCTCCAAGATATGTGTTCATCCCTTGGCAATTTTTTTCCCACGATTTGTTCTTTTTTTGGCATATTTTCCTCCTAACCAATGCTTGAACTGCTCTGAAATTTATCTTATCCCCTGCTTTTTTGAGTTGAGAAATGTACATGCTTTTTTTTCTTCTATCGTTTTTTCTTATCTTCGTTGAACCAGTAAGGTTTTTTTTTCTCTCATACAATCCCAAGGCTTCAAATGCTGCTTCATGTATGCATTTTTTCAGGCTCATATATTATTCGTTAGCATCGAAACTGAAACTGAACTATTGATTTTTTAGTTTATCGTTTAGTCCATTTTGAAACAGTTCTTTTACGCTTTAATTTTCAAAGCTCTTTATAGATTGCAATTTTGTCTCGAATTTTGTCCCTGTTATTAGTTTCTGGTTGTGCATTTTCGGCTACCTTTCTACCTCGAAAAACGATCTCTCTCCGGAAGAGGTAGTGCACTACCACATGTTGCTCCTCTTTGAACTTTGAACATCCTTTATTAGTTCTTTTTGTGTTTTGAAATCTTGTGTAATTATGTATTTCTTGAGGCTGGTGCAAACCATTCAGAACTTTCAAGTTGTTTTGTGCGCATCTATGAGTCTTTCTCCATTGTTGTTCACGTTTCTTCCCCGTATCAGCCAATTACTTTATCTCTACTCCTTTTACCCCCTCTGCTATTCAGATCTCCTAAAAATTCAAGTTCTCTAGAATTTTCTGTCTTTCTAATTTCCTCATTGAGTTGTTCAAAGAAGTTTCTCTATAGCGGGCTTTCTTTGTATCATCAAGAAGACTCCTTGCTGTGCTCAGCTTTCTTTTGGTACCCCGCTATAGAAATGAGCATATTTGCCCATCTTTTCGGACCCTTGTCTTTTTTTTTTATTTCAGAACGACGGCGATATTAATTTTTGATGTTGTCAGTTCATTTATCCAGTAAAATTTGCAAATATACGCGTTCTTTTAGTCAAACTCACTTCGAAGTGTTCTGAGATTTTTGTACCCTCCTCAACGATATTGAGTATGCTCTGCGGGGGTATCAGTTTGAGTTGAGTCGGTGATAAAATGAAAGGAATAAAGAAAACTATAGATTTGTGTATGTTTTGAAGAAGATTACCTCATTTATTTTGAAAGCTGATCAAATCTCATATGAGTTTTGTAGCGAATTTTGTCTTATTAATATTATTGTATTCCTGATCGATGGAGAGAAAATGTTTAGAGTGTCGGAAAAAGTGGAAGTACCTAATATTTTTGTCGGACAATTTTATACATGACCACATCTAGTTAAGCAGTCTTGGAAGTATCAGCTTTGCTGGTCATCACATACTATTACTCTAAAATCGTGACATCGAAATATTTTCCGAGGTGCCGAAGAAAAACCTCCCACGTACAAAGTTTTTCCACATAGAGAAGTGATTTTACTGGTCACGGATAAGCTATACACGAACTTACAGCTTGATGGTAATCAACTTTTTTTTTGTGCGCTGTATAAAGGACTATCCCTCTGGCATATACATATGACTGTATAATGAGAAAGAGATAGTGAGAGACGATTGTTTCAGCCCCGCCCTATTTTTGATGTTATAGTGAAATTTGCGTTTTTTTTTTATATTTGATATGTTTTTGGGTATTTTGAAAAATAAAATTTGTTATATACGTATTCTTACCCAAATATTGGGTTAGAATACGTATATAAAATTTCAGTCATTTGGAAATGTATGCAAATTGTCCATTGACTTGAATGTCGTATTTGATTTGCTCACCATCATTCAACTCCTAGTCGTGCGGTTGGATTCAATGAAGCGTTATTATCGTTCCGTCTGTCATCAACTGGGTAAATTGGTCGCGTGCTCAGACCGCAGACTCGAAACTACCGTGGCGTCGGTTGCAAAGACATTGATTAGCTGCTTGCTTCTTCTGAATAAATGTGATCATTATATTAGCCCATAAAAATAACCTATCAGAATTCCAGAAATGTGGTCAATGATAAGATGCACTCACTATATATGCTGCTGATTTTTTTTAGAAAATACAGTTCGCGGAAGCGATCTTATTAAATTTGATCTAAACAAACCTGTTCCTGTTCTATACTAGATAATATGATTATAATGGACAATTTGCATTCATTTTCAAATGACTTGAAATTTTATATACGTATTTTAGATAATATTTGAGAGTCATCAGCGAAAAAAATTTTTCGAAATATCCAAAAATATACCAAATAAATAAAAAAGAAAACGCAAATTTCACTGTATGATCGAAAACGGGGCAATTATCTATCGCCAGACGGAGATAGATGATGTATTTTGATTATGACGTAGTGGACGTTGATTAGCGCTCTTCACTACATTAATAGAGGCCGTTGGTTGATTCTTCAAACACCAATGGCATCAGTACTTACCAATCCTTGTATTTTTCATTTTTTCAAAAAATGTGCAAATTGTCCATTATTGATATTCAATTGATTTCATCAGAAAAGTAGAAGAACGAAGAAGAATACAAATGAGTATTGCAAATACAAAGAAAGTTTTTTTTTTATATAAATCACAAATAATTAATTGGGAATCGCCGATTTTCTCCAAGATGTCTGCTTAGGTATATCTAAATCTAGACCTGAAGACAGTATTTCTTCGTCCATTTGCTATTTTTTTGATAAATGACGAATAGTAGTCTCATTGATGACGGATGGCTATGATGGCCAAATCATTGATATTGTCAGCATTTCTTCATTATCTCTAACTTGAATAGTTTGAATTTTATAGCATGTCAAAGTTGCAAAAATGCCATTTTTAAAACGCGATATCTCGATAACGGTTGAATTTGGGAACATTAGTTGTATCACAATTTTTGTTCAAAATTGAACGAAGAATTGGAATATCAATTTATATACAGGGGGTTCCATTTAACAAAATACAACTTTGATGCGTTTCGTGTTTTGGAGACACTCTGTATAACGTGAAAATATTTTTAAAATGTAGCCTTAAAGGGTATATTAATTGATATTTCAATTCTTTTTTCAATTTGTAACAAAAATTGTGATACAACTAATGTTCCTAAATTCAACCGTTATCGAGATATCGCGTTTTAAAAATGGCATTTTTGCAACTCTGACATGCTATAAAACTCAAACTATTCAAGGAGATTAAATTCATTCTTGTGAAAAAATGTCAAAATGTGCCGAAAAAAGTTGACAGTTGACGTTACCTTCTATTCAAATGACAGAAGAGCTCTTGAAAAGTTAAGATAAGAAAGTGCAAACCATTTTCCTCTAACTTGAATAGTTTGAGTTTTATAGCATGTCAAAGTTGCAAAAATGCCATTTTTAAAACGCGATATCTCGATAACGGTTGAATTTAGGAATATTAGTTGTTCCAAATTGAAGAAAGAATTGAAATATCAATTAATATACAGGGGGTTCCATTTAAAAAAATCATACTTTTTCGTGCCATACTTTTGTGACGCAAAATCTTTCCAAATATTTTCAGAATGTGCGCTATTTACACCCCTAACCTGTGACTTATATTGATATTGATATTTTTCATATCCTATATGATAAAACCTACTTTACTCTATCGTTGGGACACCCTGTATAAGGAAACGAAAAGCTGCAGCAAGCGTTCCTGAACAAACTGTTAGAACAATGTTCCCCATTTATACGGGAAAGATGAAGTGGGGACAATATAAAACAAACAATAAATAACGCTTTTAATAACTCCTATCTATTTATTCCACAGATCACAGATGGATAACTGGTATAGCTGGTAGCCCCTATAAAAGACTATACGCATATTGAGACGTGTTTGACGCGTGTAAGATGACATGTTGCGAGCGGCACGACGCGATCAACCACACGCGTCGCGTTTATCAATGCAAATTGCAACTAATTGCTTCCTTAACAATCGCCTCAAACGTGAAGGTCAATAGATCACTCCGAATGATATGTATGCGGGGTGATTCATTTTCAGCCAAAAAGTGCCAGTTCTCGTGAATCATTCATCTTAGGGACCCAGAAAGAAAACTGTACACTAATGTGTCCAAAAGAAAACGCTGGAAATATAGTTCAAGTTTCTAGGATCGCCTTAAGGGGGCGTAAGTAACTGTAATGTGAAAATAGAAAATCGACATATTTTCGAAATATTTTCCATTGAACTGAAAATTCAGGTAAACAGTAAACAGCTGTGATTTAATCGAAGTATTCCTATTGGTTGAGATGTTATTGCAACGGTTTGACTACGAACGCATGACCTAAAGATGAACATGGTTCATCTTGAACGCCAGCGCCAGCGCTCAACGCCGACGTTGCTGTTCATAAAGAGTTTCATCAAAATACGCCTGGTGTGAGCGCCAACGTCAAGTTTATAATTCCACAGTGAAGTGCGCCACAAATAATATACGATGAACCAGTAAACATCTTATTCCAAAAAAAAAACACAAAAAAAAAACAAAAAACCAGTGCAAATGTTCAAAATGTTCACTGTTCACTTGGCAAGGCACTCCTATCTTCTTGAAACATCGAAATTCACAGGGGCTGTTCCAAAAGTATTCCTCGAGGGATTCCTAATGAAGTCTTCACTCTTTAATTTTAAAAGATATAGAAAAATCAAAATCATCTCTAATTTTCCAAATAACACGATAGAGGCATCTGTTTAGTGGGTTCGCATTCGAAAATTTCGGAAAAAACTAGAAAACAAGTTTTACTTTGACAATTTATGTTGTGTGTTCGGCTGAAGCGAATAACATTGATCCTAAGCACATGCACCAGAAAGAGCAGATTTTTCTCTTCAAAACGAACCAAAGAACATTCAAGTTTTTTTTAATAAATCACATTCTAATTTGCACTAATTGTTTCTTTTCGTTTTTTCTTCATAATAAGTGAAAAACGGATAGCTGGCCATACAATTTTGAACTTGACAAAAATGACCTATTTTTTGAAAAAAAATCGCCAGGAGACGTGAACTGTCGAATGGATTGAAGTTTTTGAATGAACCATAACCTACTTGTTTGATAACTGATGCAGAATCAGAGTTTTATCAAATTTAAGGCCGTTTCCATACATAAGACTATGCATAGCTGTATATCAGGTAAACTGCTACCAGAATAATCATTTACCAAGAATACAGCTACATATGTGGTGAAGATTTATCAACCTCTACATTCTTTCAAATAGGACAATAATCTATCATCCTATTGGGTTTCATGTAGTATACAGTATACATACATTCTCGTTACTGGTGTCTGTCGCATATTCGTAAGCAAGGCAATGTTTATCAATGTGGCGCCCAGATAAGACAATACATCATAATAAATTTGAGCTGATAATGGTATGAACAAATTTATATAAATTAATAATTTGCCGCAATTCAAGAGAACATTCACGCCTATACGCCTTATAGCATAAACAATGTTTTCTTGCTGATAAGACGACAAATCAATTTATTTCTCTTATCTTCATTCGCTGATTTGTTGGTTTCTGATTAACTACTTGTTATTATTAAAAATTACAGGTCATCAAAATAACAAAGTATGAAAACAGATAATAGTGACCAACTTTTTGGAGGCGTCAGTTCGATAAGTTAATTATTAAATCATCTATTACGAAACCGCCAAATTAAACAACTTCAGTATCTTAGCTTTTATTGAATAGAAATAGATATGTGGAAGTTTTGTATGGCCTCTCCTATTCTATGAATATAATTTCAAAATACCTATATATCGAGAGTTCTTCCTTATTCTTGACTCGGCATATTTTATGTAATTGGATCCACCATTCGCGTTGACACTTACGCTGGAGATCACTATATTTAGCGTAATTGATAATGCATAGAAAACTTAGAAAATTCAACTTAACATTTTTTTTTCTTTCTTTCTTCTCTTTGTTGATCAAGAGCACCTCTAAAATCTTAAATCGAAAGGGGGATCCAGTGATACCTAATTTTGAAGACCCTCAGACCGTGACTACAACTACCGAGTTTCAAGCCTCTGCTGTCAAAAAATTATGAGAAGCTTTCATATCAACATGAAAGCTTTTCATTTTTTTTTTCAATTTTTTTTTTTAATAATCACCCGCAAGAGTCAACTTCCTCAAAGTAAAAGGATATGATGAGG
Source organism: Orchestes rusci (assembly GCA_958502075.1). Lineage (NCBI taxonomy): Eukaryota > Metazoa > Arthropoda > Insecta > Coleoptera > Curculionidae > Orchestes > Orchestes rusci. The sequence continues at coordinate 86,829,384 of OY293303.1, forward strand.
GACTGAAGATCTTCAAAACGAGCTATTACTTAATCTATTTGACGAGGATGTACTTCACAAAAGATAAATTGAAAAATAGCGTCGTGATAGATGCCCGTCATAAGGATTAAGTAATAGCTCATTTTCATCTTTGTTTGAAAAAATTAACTCTTGCGGGTAATCATTTATTAAAAAAAAAACAATTTTCACTAGCTGACATATCAACAGGAATGACAGCAGAGGTTTCAAACTTGGCAGTTGTAGTCAGGGTCGAAGGGCCTTCAAAATAAGGTATCACCCGCTCCCTTTCCATTGGAGATTTCAAGGCAATATCAAACCCTGTCAAAGGTGTTGCAGACAAGGGTGGAATAATACCGTTGCTTTTGTCAACGTTGAAGTCTGCACCATACGTCATTACAGGCAGAATACAATGATTAAACATTTTTCTTTTCAGACTCATTGGAATACTTGATCTGAAAAAGTCTCTCATCTTTCCAAATGCAGCCCAGGTTAGGCTTATTCTTCTCACTTACTCGCATGTTTGGTTATCCCTTCCTATTTTTATCTCGTGGCCCAAATTTTTGTTGGAAGTCACTGGCTTGATGTCCTTGCCATTTACTGAGATGGCGTAAACCAGGTTGGTCATTAATTGGGTTTTAGAAAATTTTATCTTGAGGCCCACCCCCTTTGAAACAGTGAAGAGTCCTTGTAGCAATGTCTGCGCCTGGTCTAAGCTGTCAGCGATAAGTACGATGTCATCCGCAAATTTGAGGCAATTTAAATACGTTTCGTCTATATTAATACCCATTTCATTCCAGTCGATGGTTTTACACGCATACTCCAACAGGGCTGTGAATAGCTTTGGAGAAATTGTGTCCCCCTGACGAACCCCTGTTTCAATACAAAAGGTCTCCATGTTCTCGTCAAGCCTTACACAAGCTGTAGCATGTTCATAGAAATATTTAATGGGGGAGGTGTACTTATGGTGTAATCTACATTCAACCAGAGCATCAAGCATTGCTTTCTGGTTGATAGAATCAAAAGCTTTCTCAAAGTCAACGAAGACAAGGATCAAAGGTTTATTGTATTTTCAATAAGCCTTTTGGCTTGTTCAGGAGGCTGAGAAAAATCTTATTTTGATGCTAGCCTTTTAGCGATTATTTTCATGAACAGTCTGTACAGGTGGGACAACAAGCTTATCGGTCTGTAGTTGCTCAACTGAGTCATATCCCCTTTTTTATGCATTATCATTATCACTGCTTTGTCCCATCTGGACGGTGTTACTTCATTCAAGAGGCACACGTTGAACAACAGAGCCAGAGCTCTTAGTAACGTATGATCCCCAGCGTTAATTGCCTCGATAACAATTTGGTCATCCCCAGCTGCTTTATTGTTTTTCACCTCACTCAGTGATTTTGAGATTTAAGCTATTGTTATCTTTGAACCTAAATTTTCCACTTTCCTGACCCTGATATCCTAATATTTTCGTTTTTATTCTCTTCTCTGTACAGCTGTCTATGAAACTGTCCTACTTTATTCTTGTCCCTATTTGATGTGATTTGTCCTTGATAGTCTGCAAGTTTGGATATATTTTCCTTGCCCGTAGCAAGACCTTTTCTTACGTCTCTTTTTACCTCCTTGCTGATATCTCTGTTTAACTGTCCCAGTTGGTCTCTTCGTTTCTCCATAAGATTCTTTGTGTTTGTGCTAATCTTATCTTCCTTTCCTCTGCTCCCCGTCCTATACTTTTCCTCTGCACTCCTCACGGCAACAGGCAATTGTTTTTTTTTCTATGTCCATTTTCTACAAGTCGGCCACTTCAAGACTATTTCGAACAGCCTTCTCATAATCCTTGGTATTTTCTTCAGGAGTCCATCCAGGCGTTTATCATTTTAGTTCTTTCTTTCTTAAGATTTATTTTTTATTGTCTATCTCCTTCCTAGTTAAACCGTCTGGGCTGGCCCATGCCCACTTTTTTCGAAGGTTTTTTTGAAGATGCTATTCATGCGTCGAAACTGTTTCGCAATAAGAAGTTCAAAAGCATTCTACCTCGTTTATTGCGTTATCGATACTCGTGGGGATCCAATGCTGTTTCAGTTTTATTTGCTCTGCGTCCAAGCTTGGCATGAGAGTCTCCAATTATCACGTTATATTTTGTGGAGGATTGCACAATTGCACTGTATAGATCTCAATAAAAGTTTTCGACTTCCTTGTCTGACTGAGTAATTATAAGTGCGTAAACTTGGATCATTTTAATACTATATGTTCAATTTCAAAGTGAAGAACGCTATTCTTGAATTTACCCAATAGTTGTTGATTATTTCCGGTATGTTATCTATGTAAAAGAAAGCCAACACCTCCTGCCTTTTCGTTATTACCCTTGTAGAACAGTTGGTGACCCGACCTTATACTCAGATGTTAATGTCCTTCCCGTCTTACTTCGCTGAGACCCACAATGTCTCACTTTGTGTGTTTCAGTTTTTCTTTTAGCACCACTTGTTTTTTCTCCGATGAAAGTGTTCTTACGTTATGTATGGTGATATACATTTGTCATAGTTCATGTTACCCTGATCTAACTCGGGAATTCTCCGCACTCTCTGCTTGCCATCTTTCTTGGTTGCTACCTTGACCAAGGACCAGCTGGCTGCTAGGGACTGAGGGCCATGCCTTCACTTGTACAACCATGCGAGGATTTTAGCCGTACTTCACCTCTCTGGCCATTGAGGGTTGGTAGAGGGTCTGTATGGTAGTACTATACGTGGACAAAAATGAGTCCCTCTTATTTTTTTTCTCAAACTGTTTGACAGAATTGGTACACTCACCTCTAATTTTATTGAATTCCAAGCATCCACCACCAAAATCAAAAACCAAATACTATACAAGGTGTCCGCCGTTCTTGAGACCAAAAGTTTTTCTATTTGATAAAGGTTGGTTTTGCCCCCAACCCCTCAGCCAAGTCAGCGTTTTTGTAATTAGATATCATAGAAGAAGTATTCTACAAGTTTTCATAGTGCCTCAAACAGCTACTCAAAAATGTCTACGAGCTCTCCTACTATTAGGATTCATGTGAGATCATCTCTGGGGTCCCAAATGAAATAGAATCGTTTTTAACGGGATGCACATTCCAATTGAACACCATTTGACCACATCAATTTTTAATTTGATGAAAAATCGGCTCACATTCGTCAGATAGTGAGTAGCGAGAGATTACTCATGCAGAAGAGTTGGTCGTGTAATGCATAACAGACTATTTGGCAAACTCCACACATCGCCAACGTTTCCTAGTTGGCACTGAGTATATTTTGTGTTGTCACCTTTAGCATCGACAACTTTCTGTAGACGTCGTATTCTCATTGGGTTTTTTGGGATTTGTAGTTAGTAATCGCCACGATTTTTTAGGAAAACAAACGCATCTTTCATAAAGCCATAAAACTCGGTTTTTTTGAACATGTTTATTCACGATCTATCAGTAAAAATTGCAATATCTCAGGCAACACGTCAAGAATCTCGCATTTTCACGAAAATACCACGTAATTTTGATTTTAATATATAAAATTGATTGACACTATGTCAAACTCAGATGAACAGGTTACCGTTACCGCAGCTTTTGATTTGAAGAAGATAAAGCAAAGTAAAGTTAAAATCAAGGGCGAATTAACACGATTTTAAATTTTTTTGGATAAAGAGATTTCAATAACTAAATCGACCTTTTGCAAGTAAGGTATGATAGTGTGAAAACTATTTTGGAAAGGTTCAGGTCGATCCAAACAGAATACGAAGAGTTATTGATCACTTATTTTCCCGATGACTACGACGAAAACGAGGTTTCATAAGAACGTGATAACTTTCAATATCGATTTTTCCAAGCTTTATCCACAGCGCATGATATTTTGGATCAACATCGTAATTAACAGTCCGCGGCAAACGGAGACGCGGCGAAAGCATTGGCGAGCGGCAGTTCTCATTTTCGTGTGGTCAAAATAACGGAGCCGCATTGCCTGAAAAAGACTTTTTGCACCTCTCTTATTTTCAATCCGTTGTGGTTATCGTTATTCTGAGCATGCGCAGTGACATAATCACAATCCTTTATCGTTATAACCCATAACGGATTCCTTTGATTACGGGGAAATAAGGAAGAGCTTATCGTTAAACCTCGTTCTCAGAACTACGTCGGGTCGCCACCGACAGCCAGCGACACTACGGTAGCCAATGGGAATCGAACATTTTTCTCCTAGTTCACCCCACTCATTTATCGCGGGCGACTCGTTCAAGAGTTGAATTGTTTCAACTTTTCGGAGCGACGTTCACGAAAGGTGTTGTCATATGTGTTTATGTTGACGATTTGTGTATTTCTAGTGTTTGCTTGTGTGTTTTTTGTGACTTTTGGAGTATTTTTGACAATTTTTTAGCTTGGTATCGAACTATTGATACGACAATTGATTGTATATTGATTGCAGACAATATGGTTCCCAATGGTGTATTCATCGTTTTTGCAATTTTTCCAATACAAAATAACTAGAAACACTCAAAAGGCTAGAAGCAACAATGATTTTCTGTTTAAAGACGAATACCATACCATAACCCCAAAGATACATCTGTTCATAAACAACTGAGTTTTCCGGCGACATGTACAGGGAGAAGGTGATACCGCTGGCGACACGACGGAAAAGTGGAGGGGATGTGCCGCTGGCGACTCGACGTAGTTCTGAGAACGGGGCTTTATGGTAACGCTTATTTTTCAACAGCGATGTTGCCGGGATGTGTAAAATTGAATGGTTACTACTGCTAATAATAGTTTTTTCTCAAGCAATTGATCAAAATAAGATGCAAATAAGTACTTTACATGACAAAAAACGACCGCGGAAACCAAAATGGAATGTTTTACATACAAAAAATAAATCCAGTACAATATTCTCCTTCATTTCATACTTCTCCGGATTGATCAACTCAACAATCTGACACATCTTGTCACGAAGTTAAACACGGAACACGACCTAACTCGGACCTAACCCTACTTCTCTGCTTTTGATATTTTATAAATATTATTGTTGTTTAATGTTTATGCTCTGTACCACTAACTAATTTGTGTGTGTCTGTAATTTATAGATGATTTAGAAATAGTTGAAAGTCGGAGGTTGAACTCGTTTTTTAGCACTGGTGCTGTGTGAAGTTCAAATAAGTCTGTCCTTTTTAAAGATATCAATCCCCAATTTTATTATAATTAGGGTATCGTTGGGGTATGTCCGATGTTTTAAAAAATGATTATAGATATGGAAATAGATTCTAGCGAAATAATTGATAACAAGGAGTAATCAAGAAAACTGTCATTAGTTTCACCTGTTGGTCAGACGCAAGATAACGAATAGAGTAAAATCGTAGTGGAGCAAAACCTCTCTCAATAACGGATGAAGTAAATGTCATTTTTAATAAAGTTAACCATAACGGATGAAATATCTGATGTTATTTAAGGAGGTGCAAAAAGTCTCTATTATTTCGAATAAGCTTCCATTATTGTTAACTTTACCGGAGTCAAGCGGAAGTTATGCCGATTGGTAAAGGTTTCGGGACATGTTTAACGCCATTGTCCATAACAATAGCGCGTTATCTGACGTGCAGCGTGTTTATTACTTCTCTGAGAGGAGAACAAAAAAATATATTAGCTTCGTTGGCTTCTAAATGCAACAAATTCTTTCATTTTGTTGTCCACGGCTATCGTGTACGCTTTTGATAAGGATGAAAAAGCTATACCATGCAGAGTTTTATTGGACTCGGCGAGCCAATCAAACTTCGCTAGTTCATCAATGATCGAAAGGTTAAAATGAAAACTTCAAAAATTGATGTTCCAGTTATTGGAATTAATCAAAGTAGGACTAATATTTCACATCGAGCTGAAATATCGTTAGCTTCTCAAAACATGGCCTTCAAAACAAAGTTGAATTTTCTCGTTTTGCCGACAATAACAGAGTTATCGCCACAAAACTATTTTGACGAATCAAGGTTTAGTATTCCTAAGGAATTACTCTTAGCGTACCCAAAGTTCAACGTTCCAGCCGAAATTGACATGCTTCTGGGTTGCGAAATATGTTCACACAACGACCAAATTGAGGGTAGTTTTCGATGCTGCGAGCAAAACTTTTGAAAATCTCTTGTTAAATAATGTCTTGAAGGTCGGAGCAACTGTACAAGGTGATTTGTTTTCGATATTGTTGCGCTTTAGAAAACAGAACTCTTGTTCTTATTGGTGATTTGGCAAAAATGTATCGACAAATACTTAAAGACAAAGAAGAAAGGAATCTCCAGCGAATAGTTTGGCGGGATACGCCGAACGAAGAAGTTAAGTAATACCAGCTGAACACGATCACGTATGGTACGGCTTCAGCATCGTATCTTGCAACGCGTTGTTTAATAGAAATCTATAAATATTGCTGAAAAATGGCCTACTGAAAGTGACATTATAGCTATCTGACTACGGTTTTCGAACTAACAAAGTTTCAGTCGAATGATCGTGATGTTTTTGACGATATCAGGAGAACAGATCTGGGAAATAACAAATATTTGATTACAGATGACTCAAATGTCAAGACTCTTGGAGTTTCTTGGGCTTCAAACTTGACGTTTTTGAATATAGGTCTCAAGATATCTCTCAGAAGTGCTGTGGAGTTACAAAACGAACTATTATTTTTGTGGTAGCACGCATGTATGATCGATTAGGAATATTAGGTTTTCTAACTATACGAACAAAGTAAATGATTCAGAGCCTTTGGCAATGAAAAACTGATTGGGACGAAAGTATTCCAAATAAGCTGCACACAGAATGGTTAGATTTGAAAAACGAAATAGCACAAGTTGGTTTGATACATGTTCCACGTCACGGTCTTGTTCAATATCCAAAGGTTATAGAAATACATGGTTTATCAGATGCGAGCGAAAGAGCGTATGGATGTTGCATATATCTACGCTGAATAGATACAAATAATAAAATTGAAAGTCATTTATTATGTTAGTCCATCGAAATCTCTTTAGTTACCCCGATTAGAACTTTTGGGTCCGCTATTATTGGCAAAACTAATGAAAAAATATGTGGATGCTCTGAAGCTTGATTTGAATAGATCATTTTTTGGACCGATTCAACGATTGTCTTATGTTGGATTTCGAATTAATCCAGAACGTGAAAGACCTTCACGGCTAACAGAGTTTCAGAAATCCAACAACTGACGAGTATTCAGAGCTGGAATCACATCAAATCTGAAGAGAATCAAGCAGACATCATATCGGCCACTTCCCTATTATGGTTACATGTTCTTAATTTTTTCATTGAACCAAATAAATGGCCCGAAAATTCACATATCCCATATTTTACAAAATCGACGATCAACATTCCTGAATCAAAAGCAATTTCGAAAATATCTTTGAACGTTAAAAATACCAATAATGAGATATTTGAAAAATTTTCAAATTTAAACAAAGTAGTACGCATTGTGGCTTACTGCTTAAGATTTTGTCGGAATTTAAAATTGTCTAAAAATAATAGAAACACAGGTCAATTAAATTATCTTGAAATTCAGCAAAGTGAAATTCTTTTGGTTAAATTAGTTCAATCAGAATCTTTTCATCTAGAAATGCAAGACCTCAAAAACAAGGGTTGCGTTTTCCCAAGGAGCTCTATCGCCTTTTATTGACCAAGGTGACATCATTAGACTTGGTGGTAGATTGAAGAATTCGCATTATCCGTATAATGTCGAACATCCCATTGTTTTGCCGGCCAAGCATCTTTTCACAAAACTAATCGTTGATCGTGAGCATAAGCGTACGTTTCAGGGTACTTTGTCTCACATAAGGCAAAAATATTGGCCTCTTAATGGCAAGCAAATCGTGCGGTCATATAACAGGAAATGCATCACATGTTTCAAAATCAACTTGGGTAGGTATGATCATTTTCCAAAGATGGATGATTTGCCTGAATCCCGTGTCACATCATCACGCCCGTTTTTGTCCGTGGCTGTTGATTACGCAGGCCTATTCGAATTAAAGGATGATAAAACTCGGTCAAGATAATAATAAAAGGATACATTTGCATTTTTGTTTGCCTCGTGACCAAAGCTGTACATTTTCAGTGAGGGTGCCAGTTCTCGTGAACTATTCATCGTAGAGGCTTGCGGCAAAACATTCTATTACTAGAACGGCCAAGAGAAAAACCTGGAAAATGTTTTCAAGTTTCTGAAATGGTCGCTAGGGGGCGTAACAACCAACACCAAGTAGAAAAATATGATTTGTATGGAGTTTTGTCGAATGAAAATATATCGATGAGCTCATTTTTGGATATACTGACTATTTACCTACACTTTTTGTCCAAAATGTTTTTTTCTATCTATCATAATAAAGTGATGGTATTAAACAAACGGAGATTTCTCCCGTTTCGCTTGACCGATTTAAACGAGCTTGGGCTCATATGAAAGAGAATAGTCTGCGCTATAAAATGCTCATTTGCTTTTTAATTTGTAACATTCGCCGTCGCCGCTAGATGGCGTTAACTGAAATGGTAGCATATTCTTGAGTTTTTTCCAAAAAAATCATGTGTAATGGTGTATCCATTTTCATATATTTTAAAAAAGGACACATTTTCCTATAAAAAAAACTAGAAAAAAAATTAAAAAAAAACAAAAAAAAAAACAATAATATTTTTGTTTTTTTTATAGGAAAATGAATCTCCTTTTAAAATATATAAAAATGAATATACCATTACATTTGATTTTTTTGGAAAAAACTCAAAAACATGCAACCATTTCAGTTAACGCCATCTAGCGGCGACGACGAAGGTCAAAAATTCAAAACCAAAAAAGTGTTTTGAAGTGCAGATCATGCTCTTTCATATGAGCCCAAGCTCGTTTAAATCGGTCAAGCGAAACGGGAGAGATCTCCGTTTGTTTAATAAAACAATTGAACTTCCCCCACCACTTTATTATGATAGATAGAAAAAAACGTTTTGAACAAAAAGTGTAGGTGAATAGTCAGTAAATCCGAAAATGAGCTCATCTATATATTTTCATCGGACAAAATTCCATAAAAATAATATTTTTCTACTTGGTGTTGGTTGTTACGCCCCCTAGCGACCATTTCAGAAACTTGAAAATATTTTCCAGGTTTTTCTCTTGGCCGTTTTAGTTATAAAATTTTTTGCCGCAAGCCTCTACGATGAATAGTTTACGAGAACTGGCACCCTGACTCTGAAAATGAATCACCCTGTACAGGGGGTTTCCGTATATTTCGTCTCTAGACTAACTCGCTTATTATGCAAGATAGATGGGGACATTGAATACAAAGTTGTTAGGTATTAACATGAACCGCCAGAAAAAAATATTTTTTTGTATACCGGGTGCACGAGAAAAGTGTGACAGACAAAACTTGCATTTTTTTAAATGGAACACCCTATATATTATTTCTTAATCTAACACACATTATTTTTCTGATCTCGAAAATATACAACATGTAGGCATTCCTTCCGGCCGTTTTCAAAATATTTGAGTTTTAAAGTTGGTTTTATGGTATTGCCAAATTAAGTATCTATGACTACAATAATTGTTTGAACATTATTTATTAATTTTTATCCTTCCAATAATGCAAAACAACGAATTCAACAAGTGAATACATTATATTATTTATAAATTGATATCATAAAATTCAATTATTGAATATGCCCGCCATTATTCACAACACATTTTCTTGAATGCATTTTATGATATCAATGTATTAATAATATGATGTATTCACTTGTTTTATTCGTTGTTTCAGATTAGTCGAAGGATAAAAATTGATAAATAATGTTAAAACAATTATTGTAGTCATAGATATTACAATTTGGCAATACAAAAAAACCAACTTTAAAGTTCAAATATTTTGAAAACGGCTGGAAGGAATACCTACATGTTGTATATTTTCGAGATCAGAAAAATAATGTCTATTTGATTATAAAATAATATATGGGGTGTTCCATTTAAAAAAATGCAAGTTGTGTCTGCCACACTTTTCTCGTGCACCCGGTATACAAAAAAATATTTTTTTCTAGCGGTTCATGTTAATACCTACCAACTTTGTATCCAAAGTCCCTATCTATCTTGCATAATAAGCGAGTTAGTCTGCAGACGAAATATACGGAAACACCCTGTACATATCGAAGTTATCTCGGATTTAACGAGTGATGGTTTTCCAAGCCTTCTGAAAAGATTTGTTTTTAGAAGAGGCTCATGTTCTTATATCTACAGCGACAATGATACATATTCTGTAGGTTGTAATGATGAACTGATTTTATTACAAAATTTGGTGAAATCTGTCTTTCAAAATTACGTGGTACATTCAAACATGACTTGCTAATTTCTGCCAGCAAAATCACCGCATTTTGGCGGACTTTATAAAGCGGCAGTGAAATCGTGTAAGCATCACTTGAGACGACTTTTAAAAGGTATTCATCTTCATTATGAAGAATTTTATACTTTAACAACGCAGATCGAGGCGATTTCAAACTCAAGGCAATTAATTCCTATGAGTGCGGATCCCAATGACCTTAATGCTTTTACCTCTGCACCCATGTTGATCGGCGCAGAACTCAATGCCATTCCCGAGTGTGACCTAACAAATGACAATAAGGTCAATTTCGTCAAACGCTTCCGGCACTTGCAATTCATGAAGCAACACTTTTGGAATCGCTGGCAAAAGGAATATTTCCACCATCTTGAGCAGAGAAACAAGTGGCAGTTCACTGACAATCCAAAATTGCATGTTGTTTCACTAGTGCTGCTAAAGGAGGAACATGTACCTACCATGTGCTGGCCCTTGGGACGAATCATCGACGTTCATCCAGGGAAAGACAATGTTGTGAGGGTAGTTAGTGTCAAGACAAAAAATGGTGTCTTCAAATGATTCATCACAAAGGTGTCGTTGTTACTTGTGGACTAAATTCTTAGACTTTTGTGACAATTTCCATGGGCATTTATGGTTATCCAAAGACAGTTTTAAATTTCCAAGTCAAAGCCTAACATTTCAAGGGGGCGAATATGGTAATGTTTGAACAAGTCTGGAGGGGAAATATCATTTTTTATATTATCATTCAATGAAAACCTTGAAATGCGTTTTCCCAATTCTCAACTCTATCGAACTAATTTTCACTTATAATCTCCCCGGAGCTCGAATTATTTCCGGAAATTTTGTCGAGTTGCGAATTTTCTTGAAAAATTCGCAACGAGAACAAATTTCCGGATTATTAATTCGAGCTCTAGGGAGATTCGGCAAGAAAATTTCATGCCAAACCTATTTGAGAAGATTTAATAGTAGCGGCTGGACTCACCTCGCATTTAGTGGAAGAAACCAACGGCTCCTTACTCTACTCGGCATTTAAGGAAGAAAGAAGGGAATCAGGATTTTATAAAACATTTGGAAATTATAATCAATCTTGTCCATAATTGATAACATTGCAACTTTGTATTGGAAGTTGAAAATAAATCATTTATCAAAAATATTTGTCTTTAACAGCTGTCAAGCACTCGCGGCTGGATGTAGCTCTCATGCACCAACCACAGTGTTGCCGTTTGCCTTATCTCTGTCTGTGAAAGTTGGGTTGGGTTGGGATTGTTAGGGAGAGTGGGGACGGCAACACTGTAATCATATGGGAGCTACATCCAGTACATCCAGATGCGCAAAGCCAAAGCCAGGAAAATTTCCACTTATTAATCTTTCAGTAACGTGATTATGAGCAGTGAAATTTCCGATAAAATTAGGTCGTTGCCATAGCAACATAACAAAATGCAAGCCTATGGTTGGTTAGAATTGACTGGTAGGAAATTTTCACAATAATACACCGATTTTGTCCCCCCAGAGGCGCCCAAACAAGAACCTATTTTTCGTTTTTCAAGGGAAAAAGAAAGTTTAATTCATTTGTAAGTGAGCGCAACAATCTGTTTCAAAGAAAAAAATATCAAGATAGGAGTTGATGAATGTAGTTCCTATCGAAGAAGGTTTGGCCTCTAATATTTCAGCGGGACTTGCTGCCAACACTTTTGAGTACATGTCGTGGTTTTTCATGAAAAATCCTCGGAAAAATTCATATCAAAATGATAATGGAAAATTTGTGCACGTTTTAAAACCTGGCTGCCACAATCTCTATTGGATTTTTAACCGAAGGCACGAGATTCTAAGAAAAAGAGGGAATTTATTGTACTGATATAGTAATCATCGTCCCATGTTATCTTGAGAATCTTGAGATAATTCTCAGATTAAGTTATCCTGATATGAATGACACATGACACTGGATAATCGAGTTCGGAAGCATAGCATTTGGTTGTCTTTCTCACAAAACGTTGCACATTTAAAATGCGCCGCGCTCCCCAGTATGCAGTGGTGACGTCACTGGATCCGTCGTGCCAAATCAGAGTTATCACGAACAAATACCAGACCCATCCAAGAAAACAATCTCAAATAAACAAAAGAAGTAATTTATTTTGCAAACGTGCCGCGTCTTCTTCGCGACCGATCCCGTGACGTCATAAGCTCCATCGATCGATCGAAAAATTCCAATCTTTTGAGGCTCATAATTTTTTTAGTTTTCATGCAATCGAGCTGAAATTTGGTTAGTGTGTTATTGGTATGTACTTGATACGTCATCAAAATGAAACATCCTTATCGAAATTTCAAGGAACGAACTCATTATTGATAGTTTTATTGTTGCCTTGAAAATAAGAAACTTCTAATAGCCACATCAACACGCAGTTGACTTGCAGTAATGAGTTGTTTCTTAACATTCTAGTTACTTGGATGCAAATACATTCTTAGGAATGTCTAAAGTGACGTATGTTAGTTTTTCCGATACTACGATCGAAACAATACCAGGACATTTGTGGAAATTTATGCCTCATATAGAAACGGCAGATTTAGGAAGGACTACAATAAAGGAGATTTTATATGACAGTTTTAAGGTAAGGTAATAAATATTTTTCTGAAGTGAATTTAAAAAAATGAAAGTATATATTCCACTTGATAGGATCTTCAAGATATCAGAACTTTGGTACTTCCCGGAAATCAAATCAATCGAATAGATCGCAATTCAATACCTCTACAAATACAACGATTACATCTAGGTCGAAATAAGATCTACACTTTGAATGGAACACTGAATGGTACATGATTTTCACTCTGTTGTAGAAAATCGCTTTATTGTTCTTTATATATTACAGGTTTGATTAACTTGAGTTGGTTGTTTCTCAATTCAAACGATTTTGAAGATTTGGAGGGACAGCTGCCATACGAAGCACCTAATCTGAAAATGATACATGCGTCTCATAACAGGTAACTCCTTATAATAACCTCCCCGGCACAAAATTCCACCACCATAAAATTTTGACAAGTTTTATGTTCTATAACTTTTTTATGTTTTATTATGTTTTTATGAATTTTGTAACAGTTTGTAGATAAATCTAGATCTATTGTGAATAACATTTTTCGTTCATGCACTATCATACAAGGGCATATCAAAATGTAGTTTTTTGTCGCAACTCCAAAACATCCTGTGGTAAAAATGAAGCGGATAATCTTGTCTACAAACAGTTTGCTGTAATCCCAGAATATGTATTCCAAACTTTTTGTTTTTTGAATGATCTCTGTATCTCATAGCTTATACGAGCTTGAACATTTCAAATGAAATGGTACTTAATCGGAAGCTTATTTTTGACAAACAACAAAGAACCAATTTTTATCAATGCACTGATGCCATATAGTGACGAAATATCTTGATGGGGATGGACTTCCAGGATTGGAATGGCTCGCATGTAGCCTGGATCTCAACCCAATCCACAATCTTTGCGATCAACTTCAAGGAGTCGTTCGTCCTCTTCCTGTGCAACCATAAACCTTGCATGAGTTACGACTGGCGTGAACAGAAGAATATCAAGCTATCCCTCAAAAGAAAGAAAAAGGGACACGGAGAATGTGAGCTGACATTGCTGCACGAGGAGAAAATACATACTACTAAAATGTTGTCGTGTTGTAATATGAATTTATTTTGGAAAACACCCTGTTTTTTATTTTTGTTCTGGAAAAAGATTTGAATAAACATTTCATTCAAAATGTTGCAGCTTGTATAGGAAATGAGATAATGGGATGATTAAAAAAACAAAATGTTTGGAATACATCTTAGATTACACCAAACTGTATGTAGACAAAATTATCCGCCTCAATTTCAACACAGGATGTTTTGAAGTTGCGACAAAGAACAACATTTAGATGTACTTTTGTATAATAGTGCTTGAACAAAAAATGTCACCTATTACAATGATCACAAAGAACCACAAACAATTAATCTATAAACTAAAACAAAATACATAAAAATAAGATAAAAGATAAACAAATTTATAAAGCATCAAACGATATTTTAGAGTGGCGGAGTTTTGTGCGAGGAAGAGTATAACGAGCCTGGTGTAATTTACAGTTTTATTATTTCTCAGACTTGTGAGAATTCCACAGCAACTGTCTAACTACCCTCGCCTAGATACTGTTTTCTTGAACTACAACGATATCACTGCATTGGATGGGGCACTCTCAAGTTGTAAAGCATTGGAAAGGATCGATTTGGAGTCTAATCAAATACATACTGTGAGTATGTCAACTATTCGTCAAATATTACCCCAATTAGTAGTAAGCTATCAAGATATGTTTTTCATTTTCTCTAGTTGACGGCCAATGACTTTTTGGAGTGTGAAGTGTTAGACACATTAGAATTAGCGCATAATCAGATCACAACTTTGAATAACTCGTTGATACCACTGAAAAGTTTGGAAACTCTAAATATGCAATATAACCTCCTAACAGAGTTCTCTTTCAATGAGATTATAGGGCTAGTAAGACTTAGAAGGATGGATCTCTCTTACAATCAAATATCGAACTTGATAGGACCTGCATCAGTAAGTTATAAAGATAAAAATAAGGATATACCTGAAAATGACTCAATTGCAGAATCTTGTGGAGCCAAATATACGACTGACCGAATTGAAACTTGATCACAATTCTCTAGAAACGCTTGATGCAGCTTTGAGTGGCATGTCAGAACTACTTAGATTGGATCTTAGCTACAATAGACTTCGGAGGATATCACCTGACGATTTCATCAATCTGGATCAACTAAGATTATTGGACATTTCTCATAATCATCTGAAAACATTGGAAGAAATGAGCAAAGTGAGAAAATAAAACAAAACATTCAACTGTTATAAGCATACGAGTCTTTGTTCAAAATTGAGACCTTCCACCCACTAGTAGCATGATTTCGAATTTTAATTATCCAAAACGGACCAATAATCAAACATAACCTTCCTATTTCAGACTTATCTTCCAAGATTATCAGAACTGAAGGCAACACATAACCAGCTTACAATCATGGAGCATGACTTCCACGGGCTTCCCGTACTTTGTGATGCAGATCTAACAAGCAACCAAATAATTGCTCTTGGACGAGAACTTGTGACTAAAACTCGATGTAAAATTGAGCACGGCGTTCATGATGGTAGTTATGATACTTTGAAAATTCTCTTGACTGGTAAGTTTTTGAGAAAAAAGCTCATCAAATTGCTACTTCTCAGAATTGAAATGTAGATAATCCAATTCTTTGTGATGCGGCATTACCAGAGATCACTTCAGAGATGGAGACCAACCATACCAAAGTAATTGGAGTTTCTTACTGTCCCCCTATGAATGAGCAACCCATGACAATGAGACCGAACGCTTATTTAGGTAAAAATATGCTCCATTTATTTTCGAATAAGTGTACACCCTGAACTAAGTGTATGTTTATCTATTTCAGCATAGAATCAAAAGATAATTATATCTCCAACATCTTTCTTCATAAATATCACTTTTGATCGGAATATAGTGTATCTAGCCAAGTTCGCACCATATGGAAAAAAAAACGAAAACAAATCGTAGATATTCCAATAAACACATCAGCAATTGTTAGATCAAATATTTTAATCAAATTTTTTATTAGATGAGTCAAAAAAAGTTCTCCAACCTTGAAAAATTTCATTAATTCCCGAGTTTCATCGTAACAAATTTTCTCGATTACAATTTTCGATTTTATTACAAATAAAGGTACCTACTTTACTCTTGAGCAAAATTCATAATTTTTGACAAACCTCGTTTACGAATAAGAAAAATTAATATCTAATGATGGCCTTTGCGGAATAACTTTTTTTCATTAAACTTCCAATAAAAGTTTTCTATACATATATGCGAACTTAGCTAAACACACTGTTAGTAGGTAATCATTACTATTCTATAAAAGCTAAATCGTATCATTATATTTTAACATATTATTGAAGGGACTTATTAAAAACTTTGAGTAAAATACATCCAGAAATACCTAAGGTGGATAATTTCATAAACAGGATGTCCCATTTTCGTTATCTTTCCGGTGCCCCCTTATGAGTGAAGATGCAGATATGCGAGTGCCACGACGCCACTAAGAAAATCTCCATATCCCACCTCGTTTCTGATATACAGGGCCAAATTAGAAACTGTCCATTTTCAGGAAGCCCTCGCATCTCATCTGTCATATAATCTAGATAAAAGGTAAATATGCATTTTCATAGAATTTTTTGCAAAGAATCAAGTGGTGTAATCAGATTTTTTCAAGGAGTGATCGATTCGGAGATTTAACGCAAACATGTTTTTTTTTCAAATGGGACACCCTGTATATTTTTCGTTATTTTAAATAGGTCAGCTTATTGAAAATAACCAAAACTATTCAGGGTGTCCCATTTAAAAAAAATATGTTTGCCTTATATCTCCGAATCGGTTATTCCTAGCAATAATCTGATCACACCACTGGATTCTAGGCAAAAAGCTCTAGAAAATACATTTTTGCTTTTTATCTAAGTTATATGACAGCTAAGATACGAGGAGTCCTGAAAATAGACAATAAAAATGTTGCCTTGTATATCAGAAACGAAGTGAGCTATGAAAATGTTATTTGTGGCATTGTTCGTTTCTTGAAAAAGTAGCACAGCATCGCGAAAACCTCATCTCTCTATCTTCAATCGCATTAGGGAGATACCCTGCAAAGGCAACACAACAAAAATGAGACACCCTGTACAGTTTTGATCAATTATATTGTCAAATAATTATATCAATCATTGGATATTTTGCAATGTGATTGGTCTATCTGAAAATTTCAAACTTTATATCCTATTTGCAGAACATTTCATAAACGAAAAATTTTTCAGGATACATTCCAGATCAAACAACACAAAGTACACAAGGATCACCTCCTGTTTATGGAAAATCTATTTACACATCCACTTTCCACAATTCAAAGACTACTCACTCAGAAACACCCAACCAAATTCAAACAAATATTCATCCTGATTTAAGAACCAATCAGTATGTCAATCATAACACTGAAAATATTGAGGGTGAGTTTCACATCTGTTAAGAAAATCACAATAAATAGGTATGCAGCACTTATTGAAATTGTCGCAAAAGACAGGTCAGAATTTTGCTAGTTTCGCATTCAATAGTTGATTGATTTGATTTGATTGTTATATAAAGTAACGATCAGATCTTTGAACGGGTGCATAGAACGCAAATATGTAGTAACAAAGTTGGAACAGCAATTTTTCCGTCTCGTGACCGACTGTGATGGCAGGCTTGACCTTCACAGAAAACGACTGCATGGATTGTCCGGGAAATTTGGTTATTCAAGTGATCCAGTCCAAAAATCTGAAGGTAAGCATTCATTGGTCCGTATTTCCGACGGTTTATAAGGACGTGCTCATACGAAAGAATAAGCCAGCATTCATTGTAATGGCAAATTCGTCCGTATTCTAACGATCCGTTTTAACTATTACGCCTGTATTATAGACGTCTGGGAATACTGATCATGAATGCCCAGCCAGATCGACTACTCAAAAATTGATAAGGTCATTTCTGGTATCTTTTTTTTCCTCAACGTCTGCAGCCCACGTCTGATGTCTTAAAGTACATTCCAAAGTCACTTGAGTCTCAATTTTGTCATTTTCATTTTTGCCGCTTCTCACTGGCGGTTTCCCGAAGATGCTTTCATGTGGTCATTGACTATTTTCCGTTTGTGTCCTTCCAATAGAATTATCAATTTTTGGAACATATTTCCTTACAAAAAAAGATCTGGCATCTCCTCAGTTTTTTTGTATTTGCAGGTGGTAATTTTTTCAATTGATTTCCATTTTTTTTTCGACTCTCTAAACCACCTATTATAGTCATTCTCCACTAAATCATAACTGATTATGTTTTAAGCGTGGAACTATCCAAAATGGTATTATAAAAACTACGACATACACGTCACAACCAATGATCTAATCTATGAAATTTATTTTGAACATTTATATCTACTTATAATCATATCTACCAGTTTTTTAAAAATCTTCTCTCAAGAAGACATTTAATCAATTTTGGTCGTTCGTCATGACATTTACAAGTTCTAGAATATTGTCGTATTTTATCGAATGTTCATTTTTAATTGCCTTTGCCAATTATTGCCAGATGATTCATTTTTCACTTGAATATTTCCGCATTTCAGGCCGAGATGTGAATATACTTCGACAGGTAGTTAATGACGAATCGGTAGCCACAACACTGCATAAGTCTGCTTTGACAACTTTGAATGGCACGTTAGAGAATCAACCCACTCAAGTAAATATGTCAGACCCAGTTTTCGATCCTATTGCACAAGTGCAGATCATCAACAAGCTAGCGTCCGAAATAGATGAGCTCAAAACAAGAGTAGAGGAGATCAGCGCTCAAAACAAAAGATTATTCAACAAAACAATTTTGGAGCAGTCGAACATGACTGCCAAGGTTCCCTAAAACTCATGAAGTTGAAAATACAGGAATTATTTATTGCTAGTCATTTTAGCTTGTAAACGAATCAGAAAACTGATATTTTGCCATGGTAAAAGGTTCAACCACCACTGAGATATATAATACGGAAGAATCCATCAACATTTCTGTAGTAGTTCATGCATCAATGTTTCGGTTATGGTTGGATCTTAGCATACTTCCACAGTATTGTCCTTAGCAGATTAGCCAACATTAATTTAACAATATCGCTTTTTATCATACTTCATGAAGCAATATTTTAGCATGGACGGTGAAGGTTATTTTCGGATTGAATCATTAAGAAGAAACCGTTTTCACGGCAGTATTCTGCAAATTGTGTGTATTGGTAGATATTCACATGATGTATGTATGAGAAGAGACACAATCTGGAAAGATGAGTGAACCAAAACATACGAGAACGGATTAAAAGTTTTTGTTTTTTAACTTGACAGGCTCACGATAACACCTCAAGTAAAAAATCATTCTAATAGACGAGGATAAGTTGACGTGAGAACTCTTGCATATTTATTGCAAAGATTGCTCTTTATTCTGGAACAATGTGAATTTAATATTATTTCACTGGATACTAAGCTTCTTTTGCTTCTCATTCATGATAGATCATAACATTAGATGTACATAACTCTAAATATGTAAACTATAGTTTTCTAGCATTAATAGATTTTATTTATAGGGTGAATACAAATTTGAGAAGTACAATGATTTTTATTGATCATCTATAAACGTGAATTGCTAACTCAATATCGATAGCTTCTGCTGCAGCAACACATCGATGTACCTAATAGAATTAGAACCATTCCAGACGCACAACCTGACAAGAAAAAAGGATTGAATTATTTAAAAGGGGACAATGAACTTATAATTCATATTTTAAAAACTGAGATTAGTCCCCCGATGAATGATCAAAATGAAGGGTCGGGGGATAAAAGCAAGTGAGTCAACTTTTTTCAAAATCGCGATTGCATTCAGTGTAAAATGAGCAAAAGCGTCTTTAGAAGTTCTTTAGCTGGGAAAAAAAGCAAGCTAGTCCGGTAACGGCGTCAAATTTTCACTTTAAGAGAAAAAAAAACAAGAAAATAATCGTTTTTCACGATATGTAGTCGAGTTTTATCGTGAAATACCCCATAATTTAATAACATTATTATTTTAAGCTATTTCCAAAGAAAATCTTCTTATGAGTTCTTGAACTGATTCTATAAAGGAACTGGTTTGAACATTAAATTGTGTTTTTCTTAGTTACGAAGAAATGGCCGCTAGGAGGCGTAGCTGCAATCTTGAATCTAAAAAAGTGATGTTTCTGTGAATTTCGCCATATCAACCTAATAAAAAAAATCTTGATCTTCAAAATCAAGGATAATCTGAACCTCTTTTTACTGACACTTTCTGCTACATCTCTAGAAATAGAGTGGGGGGAAGGATGTTATTCAAAAGTAGTAGCCTGATGATGGAAGCAGACTCCCTCTGCCAATTAACCGCTATCCTTGAATGACCACTTTGTACAAAGGGTCATGGGTAGTGGACATCAAAACAAGACGTTCTTATTGTTCAGCAACGTTATTGATCCTCAACGGGAAATTTTGAAAATCGAGTTTTCATGCATTTTCCAGTTATTCGCCGCAAAAAACTGACAACTGCGGAATGCGAGATGATGAGCTGTAAACTTGTATAAAATCTCGTGTCCACGTCTTGAGACATTCAAGGTCAAAGGTCACAAGAATATGTTTTTCATCAATATCTCGCTTCGTTTGGTTTCAATTCTATTTGCATCTATTATAAAAATTGCGAAGCATAAAATTTCATTGCATTTTGTTCGAAACTTTTTTTATACGGATAACCATATATATAGCAACGCAAGGTCAGCCGTGGGGGCCGGTAAATAATACGTCGTATAAGGGTAATAAACATTCATGATTATGAATAATTGGCATTGCTATTTCAATATTACATTGAAATAGTATCTCCTCAATTTGACAAGTAGTCTGATGCCTTAGCCGGTGAAACATTGGTCATCGTTGAAAATACTGAGAGAAAAACCTCCTTATTTTGAGCAACTGGCTCAAGAATTTCAAGAAGATAACTGCTCTTCACAAACATTATTATAAAAACGGAATTCATTCGCATTTTGTTAACAATATGTATGATGATCCAAAATCGAAGGAAAACATCGTTAATCTCCGCCATACCCAATTCATCTAGTCAAAAAGCTAAAAAGTCAATCTGTACCCTGTAGCCTACCTTTTGATCGTCCCAGTTGGCTTCAACAAATTTGGCTGCGGCAGCTCTTGTAGTCGTTGGCGATGGGTGGTAGAGTAGGGTTTTGTTTTGATTATGATTAAGTTTGAAAAGAGGGCGCCACTTTATTTTTTATAGGTGAAAACAAAGAAACCTTGTGTAAAAAGATTCACTGTGATGTCTGGAGTGGAAGAAAACACTGCGTGTCCCAAAACACTATAACTAGCATTTATTTACATTATTATACAAGATGTCGAAGAAAATTGAAATATGGGTGGTTCTCACACCAACCCACTCACTGAACTCAAATATAGTTCAAGTGGTTAAGTATTATTACAGTATTTGAAAAAGTTGACCGATAGGTACTGTTATAATTATTAAAAGAAAGAAATTAAGTATTGAAAAAGATTTAAAATCCGCAAAAGTGAAAAGGTGAATTAAGTTTAATTTAAACCGGTACTACAGGGAGTAAAATGTTCATGAACCTTTTGGGGTGTAGTCATACGTGGATATCAATATACGGCGCAAGTACCATTCAGTTACAAAAAAAAATGTTACAAATCAATGAGGAATTAATGACAATGAGTACAACCGTAAAAAGGTTGATACTTTAATAAGAAAATAGTTACTTAAAGGAAATAGTTATGAATTAAATAGTGAAATGTTTACAAACTCGAATATGAAGGGTTTCAAGAAAATCGTTATTAGTATTAAAAGTAATTGTTGATAAAAATATTGAAGGAGTAGTATTTAAATAAAAAAACTGGCCTGTCACTGTTGCTGCCTCAAGACCATTAGCCATAAACGGTTTCTGTTCGCTTCGGCGGTGCGGGCAATCCCAACATCACAAAGTGCCATTCCTGCGACATATTCCCGCAGCATATGAGGACTCATACAGCCAGGTTCACGACAAAGTGATAGTCATCAAACATCAAACGATTTGGCCAGCAAAGCATCCATATGGTATTTTAGTAATGAAGTTGATTGGAAAGATTCGAAGAAAAAGAAAAAAAAACCCTAAAATTATGTATATTCTCAGTAACCAACCCATGGTGAAGAGTGGGGTTAACTCACCTCGTTAGGTTGAAAAGAATTCGGCAAATATCTATACCATCACTGTATAAATCACACCCATTTCTTCAGGGGAGGTCCATAGACATTATAAATGTAAAATATCGTTAAATCTCAACGATACATTCGAATATTTAAAGAAAAAAAAATGCCGCTCAGCACATTTTACGTGTGGCTTTCAGCACATCACGGGAACAAGTCCTCGAGCCAGGCCGAAAAAGAAAATCAAATACTCCCATCGATCATCACTCAAGAGTGTCAGATGGACATTGACAAATGTCACGTATAAAGCGATCAATCAACTGGACAGAACCAACTGACCCCAGAAGATTACACCTTATTACCATAAAGCAGACCGAAAATAGGAAACATTGCAACATTGCCCGGAAACTAACAGCTGTGATGTATGAAGGTTAAAGTTATTTGTTGATAAATATTGGAGAAACCGATTTAGAAGATTAATTAGTGAGTACCATTCAAAAGGAAAATGTGAATGCTACATTTACCCCCTTCCTCAAAAGAAATTGTACCAACAGGACAATTTATGTTCGACATGGACTAAAACTACCCAAAAAAAATACCAAAGAAAAAAGAGTATTGGATTCACCAACATTATACCTAGGACTACAAAATAATGTTAATCAGAATTAACCTAGTCTCAAGACTGAACTCAACTATAACTTCTTTCTATACCATCCATGATAGCTACGTGTATCACCCGTCCTGGAAGGAGTCACAATCGGTATGTCAAAATCAGGGTAAAGAGAAAATCCGGTAAGTCAAAATAGAGAAAGTCAAGGTAGGGGATAGGACAGAGAAAAGTTGAAAATACCTACAGCTAAACTTGGAGTAACTAAACCTAAACTAAAAGCTAAAGAGATTCTTGTGTGTCAGCAAATCCAAATGAATGGGAAACACAAGAGCACACGAAGGGTGAAAAGTTATCAATGTGTCATCAAATCCAAATTAATGAAAGACACCTGATAGGGGAAACAGAAACCTATTGAAAGCGTGGAGAGCATGAATAATTCCAAAAACTGACAAAAAAAACCGAATTAACGAGGTCAAGGAATTACTTATCCGCTCAAAGTCCGCATAAAAGTCGAAATAAATCGAGACAATGCTTTCAAAAGACTGTAGTAAATTGGGGCAAGTACTATCCAACCGAATAGTTTTCAGTTTAATCCTAAATGGATAAAAAAAATTCAAAATTGAATTAAATAAAAACAATGATAATAGGCATAATTACCAAAGGGGTAAAGAAAAAAGGTAACATGGAAAATGTGCATGAAAAAAGATCAAAAAAAAACATAGGCTGAATAAACATTATTCAAAGTCATTCCTCCGCGGAATCTGACTCTTCAGAAGAAAAATCAGCAAAGGGCTTCAGATCCTTTATATGCCACTTACCACAACTAGATCCATTCTCAAGGATTAGATCATACACTACGTTTGATAACTTTTTACGAATGACACAATGTATATACTTAGGTACTAGTTTTGACGCAAACTTATTTGCAGCATTGGATAAGACCTTGTTTCTTCTCCAAACATGATCGCCAACATTAAAAGAAACATCTCTCTTACGGAGATTATAAGCCTTAGAATTTCTTTCATGGGCAGAATGAAGTCTTTTCTTAACATCAACAAAAATGTCTCTTAAACCGACAAGATTCTCAGCGTAAGTATTACGATCACCAGGACAGAGGGCAGTATCACTATGAATGTCTGAATTCAAATCTCTATGAAATTTTCCTGACAATGGAATATGTCTACCAAATACAAGGAACGAAGGGGTAAAACCAGTGACTTCATGTTTGGAGGTATTAATAGCCAATTGAATATGAGAGAGGTGTTGATCCCATTTTTCGTGAGAATCGATGTAACTACGAATCACGGTGCCAATAGTACGATTATTTCTCTCAACAAAATTACATTGGGGTGAGTAATGAGGGTTGTAACGAATATTAAATTCGTAACGTTTAGCGAGTTCTCGAAAAGATTTTGAGGTGAATTGGCTTCCATTATCACAAACTAATAGCGAGGGTAGACCATGAATAGAGAAAACTCTATCCTCTAGAATTTGTTCAAGAAAATGTGTCTTGGAACTTCGTAACGGAAAAATCATAGTGTATTTTGAAAACCAACATGAGACGACAAAAATCCATTCATTACCTTTTTTTGACCTAGGAAAAGGACCTACTAAATCAACAGCTATGACTTGAAATGGATACGTGACATTTTTCTCTTTTCCCATTAAACCCATAGGAGTATTATTCGAAGCTTTTTGCGAACCGCAAACAAGACAACGTTTCACAAATTTCAAGACATCCTGGCGCATTTTTGGCCAATAATAACGTTCCTGGAGACGATTCAAGGTTTTAAAATATCCAAAATGACCACAATTGGGGGGACTATGAAGAGAGTCAATAATTTCCTTTCTTTGAGGGTTAGGGACAAAAAGTTTCCATTCAGGGAGATTAATATTCATGGGTAGACGGTTTGGAATAAATTTGTAGACGAGTTCATTCTCAACTTTCCATTGTGGAAAAGATTCAGGGTTATTAAGAATTTTTTTTCGAAGATTATCAAAATATGGATCAATGCGATCAACGTCAACTTCACCCACTACAACTTCGTCTGAGATAGAGTCGGAATCGATAATATTATCATCATTAATGACAAGGGAACGGGACAAAGCGTCGGGAACCACATTTTGAGAACCTTTTCGGTGAACTAAATCGAAAGTATGCTGACGCATTCGCATAGACCAACGGGCCAATTTACCACTGGGATTTTTAAGAGAACTTAACCATAACAAGCTATAATGGTCGGTGATAACTGTAAATTCAACTCCCTCAATATATGGACGAATTTTTTCAATGTTAAATAAGACTCCTAGACATTCACGTTCGACGACGGAATAATTTCTTTCGGCTTTTGAAAGAGATCGACTTGCATAAGCAATAACCTTTTCTTCATTGTCAATGATTTGAGTCAGAACACCACCCAATCCAGTGTCGCTGGCGTCACTTTGAATACAAAAACGTTTTGAAAAATCGGGTTGGGAAAGAATAGGGGATGATACGAGAAGTTGTTTGATTTTAATGAATGAAGACTCAGCCGAATCGGACCACTTGATTGATTGACCTTTCTTTTTACCTTTGAGAAGATCATTGATTGGAGACATAAGAGTAGAAAAATCTTTTATGAAGCGACGATACCAGGAGCAAAGTCCAACAAAACGTTTTATTTCAGTGGTATTTTTAGGACGAGGATAGTTTACCATTGCAGAAACTTTTTCAGGGTCAGTTCTCAAAGAATTCGAACCCACGATATACCCAAGGAATTTCAAGGAAGTTTTGAAAAAATCACATTTTTCCAAATTCACGGTTAGGCCTGCCTCTTTAAGTTTATTTTTTACTTCGTACAAAAGATTTACATGAGAGGAAAAATCAGGGGAAACTATTAAAATATCATCCAGGTAAGTAAAGACGTGTGGTTCATAACGGGGACCGAAAATTGCATCAACGAGACGTTGTTGGGTTTGAGCTGCATTTCGAAGACCAAAAGGCATGGTTACAAATTGAAATAAACCTCGACCAACCACTGCAAAAGCTGTTTTTTCTTTGGAAGACTCATCCAGGGGAATTTGCCAAAAAGCCTTTCTCAAATCTATAGAGGAAATAAATTTAGCATCACGCAAAGAAGTAAGGATCCGTTCAATATTGGGCAAAGGATAACTGTCGGGTTTTGTAACTTCGTTAAGAGGACGACCATCAAAGCAGAAACGCATTTCTCCATTAGATTTTTTAACAAGGAGCACGGGTGAACACCAAGGACTTTTAGAAGGTTCAACTACCCCTAACTTCAACATTTCATCAAGTTCCCTATTTAAAATATTTGACATATAGGGAGACATAACGAATGGTCTTCTCTTGAAAGGAACGGCGTCGCCGGTTTGAATGCTACAGATTATTTTATCAGTTTTTCCCAATTTATCCTTGCCGGAAATTTCACAAAAAGAAGAGATTAATTTATCGGCTTGCATACGCTGATCAAGAGAGAGGTCATCTAAAGAAAATAAGTCGTAACGAGAAGTCGCAAAATTCGAAGAAAAACCTTCCAAAACATCAATTTGACAATTAGCATTCTGAATATTCCAACAATTGTCCTTGAAATTTACCACGATATCGAACTCTCTGGCAAAGTCACATCCAAAAATAAAGGCTTGAGATAATGAAGGAACTACTAAAGCACTGATAATCCTACAGGAACCTTTAACGAAAATAGGCAAATCAACTCTACCCTCCACGGTTTGTTTCTTTCCATCAGCAGTACAAATATTATCAACAGGAGATTTATTAATTTGAAGACCCAATCTTTCTAAAACAGGCAACCCTCTGGCTCCTACCACTGACGATGTGGCACCAGAGTCCAATAAAACGGTAATTTCAACGTCAAACAATTTGACAACAATATAGGGTCGATTATCGAGGGGTTTATCAATAAAAAGAGGTGAAAGTTGATTAGAGAAATTTGAGGGGGAATTTAAAAATTGAGCAACCTTGACTAGCCAACGACTCCAGTCGTCTTCATCAAAATGGGTTTTAACCGGGGTTTCAACAGAAATCATTGGAATTTTTTTCGAGGCTGAAACTAATGGATCAGTGAAAATGCCTCTTAAAGACACCAATCTAACTCGTTTTTTGAACACCTTTTACAATCCTTGGATTTAACATCGGGCTCACCACACTTGTAGCAGAAAATATTCCTGGAAGCTTTACAATCGAAATAAGTATGGTTGGGTAATTGACAATTCCAGCAGGTTACAACTTTTTTGGATTTATTGGAACTATTGAAAGGAACCTTGGAGCTACTAGGCTGATTGGAAACTTCACCAACTGAATCTTGATTTGAATGCTTACGAAAATTATTATTGGAACGACGAGATAAATAATAATTACCTGATGAATAATTTCTAGAAGAGAAAGAAGGTCGATCTGAAGATGTGTTACGAGGACTGTGCACCTCCGCGACAGTGTCTCTGACTCTATTTTTATTTTTCAAATAATCAGACTCCTCCAATTTTCTACAAAGCTCTAAAAGCTGGGTGACTGAAGAAATCTCTATCAAAGCCAACCTGTCAATAAAATCGGGAAGAAGATTATTACGAATGAATTTAATTCTGGTGAACTCAGCTGGTGTACGGGAAAGTCTATTAAAAAGAGAATCAAGGTGGGCAATAAAAACAATGGTAGATTCGTTCCTTCTCTGCTTACGTTTCTTGATTTGGTCCCAAACCTCATCGTCAATATCATCATGCAAAAAAACCTTCTTCAAGCGAAGAACCAAAGAGGACCAATCATCAATGGAAGATCTGATACTGCGAAACCAAATGCAAGCGTCACCAGTAAAGAATTCGACAGCAGATTGGAATAAATCAGGGTCTGAAACACCACGAGCCTGAGCCAACTCAGTTACTCGTTCTAGAAAAGAATAAAGTTTTTTCGGGTCACCATTAAATTTCACTTGCCATTCACTTAATGGAATATTGCGACTTGCGCAGTGGACTATTGGGGCAGCGACATTTATGACAGGGTTGGTATTGACGGGGAGAGTTTCTACTTCAGAATTTGTGGTGAGTTTATCAATAAGATCAGCATCCAATTTAATACAAGTGGCAGTAGTTTCTTGAATATAAGTGTGGATTTCATCACGGTTATCTTCAGGAATGGGAATTCGCCTTGCTCTACCAAAAACATGGGATAATCGGGACTGCATACGCAAATATACTGAATCAGTGGGGGAACCTTCAAAATCTTCAATGATTTTCTCGATGGACTCAAGACTTTTCTTAATTTCTGAACGTTCTTCCAGAAAATGTAGATTAGCTTCACCAGCCACTATAGAAGATCCAGGACGAGATTGTTGTTCCTTCCTAAGAACTTTTCCCAAAATTTTTCTTTTATCAGCAACATTCCTAGCAGTAGCAAGTAGACGAATCCTCAGTTCGTAATCAAGTTCATGTTCCAACAAATGATTAGGCAAAAAATTGTAAGAATCCATTTTGAATAAAGAAGAAAAAAAATTATTAGAAATAAGAAAACTACTAGAATGTCAGGGTTGTCAAGGTTATCAAGGTAATTAGGGTAATCAAGGTTATCAGGGTAATCAGGGTTATAAAATGAGAAAGCTAAAGAGAAGAACCAATGCTATTAAATCAATAAACAAATGTCAATTTACCTCCAGGTAAATTAAACTATAATATACCTACATACATTGTATCAAATTTCGCAAAGTGTCAAACGCAGCCTAAATGAAAGAAGAACAAAATAATTACGTGCTGAGCGATACGTAATAAGAAATTTTGACGCAAACAAAAAATGAAGAGATATTTATCTCTAAAAACAAGGGCAACGCTAACGGGGGTTTTCTTACTGACTAAAAACGTAGAAAAGAATTTTGAATGGTAATGAAAATTAAACAAATGCTAATCAGTGTATCTTCAACCTTCCAGCATCAACAGTGAATTTTCAAGTTTATTTTTGAATTTAGAAAAAAAATCAAAACGAACCAGGCCCCACGTTTTCGGGCGTCATTTCTTTATTGTAGCCTACCTTTTGATCGTCCCAGTTGGCTTCAACAAATTTGGCTGCGGCAGCTCTTGTAGTCGTTGGCGATGGGTGGTAGAGTAGGGTTTTGTTTTGATTATGATTAAGTTTGAAAAGAGGGCGCCACTTTATTTTTTATAGGTGAAAACAAAGAAACCTTGTGTAAAAAGATTCACTGTGATGTCTGGAGTGGAAGAAAACACTGCGTGTCCCAAAACACTATAACTAGCATTTATTTACATTATTATACAAGATGTCGAAGAAAATTGAAATATGGGTGGTTCTCACACCAACCCACTCACTGAACTCAAATATAGTTCAAGTGGTTAAGTATTATTACAGTATTTGAAAAAGTTGACCGATAGGTACTGTTATAATTATTAAAAGAAAGAAATTAAGTATTGAAAAAGATTTAAAATCCGCAAAAGTGAAAAGGTGAATTAAGTTTAATTTAAACCGGTACTACAGGGAGTAAAATGTTCATGAACCTTTTGGGGTGTAGTCATACGTGGATATCAATATACGGCGCAAGTACCATTCAGTTACAAAAAAAAATGTTACAAATCAATGAGGAATTAATGACAATGAGTACAACCGTAAAAAGGTTGATACTTTAATAAGAAAATAGTTACTTAAAGGAAATAGTTATGAATTAAATAGTGAAATGTTTACAAACTCGAATATGAAGGGTTTCAAGAAAATCGTTATTAGTATTAAAAGTAATTGTTGATAAAAATATTGAAGGAGTAGTATTTAAATAAAAAAACTGGCCTGTCACTGTTGCTGCCTCAAGACCATTAGCCATAAACGGTTTCTGTTCGCTTCGGCGGTGCGGGCAATCCCAACATCACAAAGTGCCATTCCTGCGACATATTCCCGCAGCATATGAGGACTCATACAGCCAGGTTCACGACAAAGTGATAGTCATCAAACATCAAACGATTTGGCCAGCAAAGCATCCATATGGTATTTTAGTAATGAAGTTGATTGGAAAGATTCGAAGAAAAAGAAAAAAAAACCCTAAAATTATGTATATTCTCAGTAACCAACCCATGGTGAAGAGTGGGGTTAACTCACCTCGTTAGGTTGAAAAGAATTCGGCAAATATCTATACCATCACTGTATAAATCACACCCATTTCTTCAGGGGAGGTCCATAGACATTATAAATGTAAAATATCGTTAAATCTCAACGATACATTCGAATATTTAAAGAAAAAAAAATGCCGCTCAGCACATTTTACGTGTGGCTTTCAGCACATCACGGGAACAAGTCCTCGAGCCAGGCCGAAAAAGAAAATCAAATACTCCCATCGATCATCACTCAAGAGTGTCAGATGGACATTGACAAATGTCACGTATAAAGCGATCAATCAACTGGACAGAACCAACTGACCCCAGAAGATTACACCTTATTACCATAAAGCAGACCGAAAATAGGAAACATTGCAACATTGCCGGAAACTAACAGCTGTGATGTATGAAGGTTAAAGTTATTTGTTGATAAATATTGGAGAAACCGATTTAGAAGATTAATTAGTGAGTACCATTCAAAAGGAAAATGTGAATGCTACAACCCAAGGTCAAATGATATGTAAAGGTTGCGCCGTAACTAGGGAATCGAAAATGCACGAATGTTAAACCGAATCGATCAGATATTGGTGACCTCACCGAGCTCCATCATTGACGTTCCTGTCATCAGTGTGTCATCTTAATGTCATGACATATCCGTTAGGGTCTTGAAACTTTTCTACCGAGTGTCGGCCGTTTTTAAACGTATTCGAGGGAAAGTTATTACACAGCTTTTGGTAAACAGTGAAATATCTTCTCATTGTTGAGTGTGAATCATATTTTATCTTCTTTTTAGATGTGTATTTGAATTTCGGAACAGAATCGGAGCCGACTGACGCCTTTTTTGTCGGAATTCTGATTCGTTCGACACCCGAACGTATAACGACGCAACCTCATCACCATCAATTATTAATAACCTTGATCTGTACCTACAGTTAAATAAGTTAACTAAGGTATAACCTTATAGAGCAGCAACAAGTAACAGCGTCTCATCCACATACATGTATTGGTTAGGGAATGATTTAGAACCCCGGCAATAGGGTTGAACCGACAACCACAATTTTACCACCAACATCAAGGTTGTCTCAATACTGCATCAAAGAAATCTTGATGAAGAAAGTACCAACATAAGAACTCGAAATTCTTGAAGAGCGAGAGACAAATTTCTTTTAGGGCGGAACGTAAACGGAGATGATGAAAAAGAAAACTGTTGGTAAAAAACGATAAAATGAAAATGTATGTACTCTATCCTTCTTCTACTTCAAATATAATTATTAAGGAGAAGGTGGTGGGGAGCAGTCAAAATGAAAGGTCTACGATGCGTGAGTTCTCATATATTGTTTATTCGAGCTTTGGGAACTGATTTGTTCCTTCTTCAGGAAAGACTATTAGTACTAGAAAAACATGGATATAAGTATATGTATACAAAATTAGAGTAAGAAACTTACCAATTAAAGAAACATAAAGATAGCACATACAGAAATAAAAGATTTAACATAGGAGTTGTTCACTCAAGACAATAACTTGGATCATAGTTAGTATTATCCATTCACCACTCTAGACATACACATCACTATTATTTGTTAAATACGTTAATAACAGTAACAGTAACAAACGGTAACAAACGGATTGGTGTGGACGGACTAACACCATTATCACTATGACATGTATATAATTATGGTAGCTTAGAAATATGGAGGACTGTAACTAGCAGATGAATCGACGTACGAATATCCTAAAGGTTACTATACAGTGCGGCTCTAAAAGGTCCCCCCCCTTTTTTTTTTAATGTGTGCACCAAAAATTTTGAAACTTGGCATACTTCAATTTGCTGTCGAGATACTACTTTTTGATGTTACTGACGTACTTTTAGTATTCAAGATGGCGACTGGGCGCCATTTTGAAAAAAATTTTAAAATGGAAAAGGTGGTCGTGTGATAGCTCATTTTGAAGATCCCGATGAGTACTTTATAACCCTTGAATATTGAGTCGATATCTTCAAGAACTACAAAATGGCGGTACATTTAATCACTACGTTGATACATACACTTAAAAAAAAAAACTCGTCAAATTCAATCCAAAAGATGCTGGAAATATTCTTGACATAAAGTTTGGGTTAGGAATAAATTACAAAAAAGTCAAAAAAGCATCTTTTGAATTGAGCTTGACGAATTTTTTCAAAAAGTGTATGTATCTATGTAGTAATTAAATTTACCGCCATTTTGTAGTACTTGAAGATATCGACTCAATATAGTAGGGCTATAAAGTACTCATCAGGATCTTCAAAATGAGGTGTCACACGACCCCCCTTTTCATTTAAAAAAATGTTTCAAAATGGCGCCCAGTCGCCATCTTGAATACTAAAAGTACGTCAGTAACATCAAAAAGTAGTATTTCGACAGCAATTGAAGTATGCCAAGTTTCAAAATTTTTGGTGCACACATTAAAAAAAAAGGGAGGGTGAACTTTTAGAGCCGCACTGTATAAAGCTGCCTCGTAACTGAGGGGCGACAGACGCAAGGTTAATCTGTGACGTCATTTGTTGAAATTGGTCGCAATCAGAACACAGTTTATATGATGTGTTATTTGTCGATAGTTTGCGTCGTTACTGATTTTTTGGTCAATTTCAATTTATTTTTTGAGAAGGAGCTTCTTTACGCGGAGGTAACGATGTAGTATAGGTAGTACTACAGGAGTACAGAGAAGTTATTCATATTTATACGGGAAATAAATAGGATTGTGCGATTGATTTTGGTTAAAGACTGTGAGCAAAGAGCTCGTTTTCTGTTGTGTCTCATATGTTCTTTGGCTCTTTGGTACTTTGGTTTTTTGGTACTTTGATTCTTTGGTTTTTTGGTACTTTGATTCTTTGGTTTTTTCAGCCTTTGATATTTTGGATCTTTGATACTTTGGTACCTAGGTCCTCTGGTACCTTGATTGGGTCCTTGGTATATTCATTCTTTGGTACTTTGGTTCTCGGATACTTGGGTTCTTTGGTACTTCAGTACTTTGATTGATTGGATATTTGGTACTTTGGTTCTTTGGCTCTTTGGTACCTTGGCTCTTGGGTTCTTTGGTTGATTGGCTATTTGGTACCCTGTTACTTTGGTAGTCTGCCTCCTTGGTACTCTGTTACTTTGGTACTCGGGTTTTTTGATACTTAGGTACTATGGTTCTCTGATACTCTGTTTCTCCGGTACACTGGTACTTTGACTCTTTTGTTTTTCGTTACTTTGGTACTTTGACACTTTGGTACTCTGGTTCTTTGGTACCTTTGCTCTCTGGTTCTTTGGAACTTTGGTACTCTGGTACTCTGGTACTTTGACTTTTTGTAGTTTGGTACTCTGATTCTTTGGTAATAAGGTACTTTGGTTGTTTGGCTCTTTGGGTAGTTTGTTACTCTGGTTCTTTGGTA
The DNA here is from genome assembly GCA_958502075.1 of Orchestes rusci. Taxonomy (NCBI): domain Eukaryota; kingdom Metazoa; phylum Arthropoda; class Insecta; order Coleoptera; family Curculionidae; genus Orchestes; species Orchestes rusci. Next base: position 86,862,671 of record OY293303.1, read on the forward strand.
ATAAGGTACTTCTGGTTGTTTTGCTCATTGGTACTCTGGTTCTTCGGTACTTTGGTTCTTCAGTACTTTGGATCTTTGTTATTCTGGTTCTCGGGTACTTTGACTCTTTGGTAGTCAGTTACTTTGGTTCTTTGACACTTTGGCTTTGTGATACTTTGATACTCTGGTTCTCTGATACTTTGGTTATTTTGTTTTTTTGTACTTCGTACATACATACGTACATACGTACATGGGTTTTTTTGTACTTTGGTTAATTGGACTTTGGTTCTTTGATTCTTTGGCTCTTTGGTACCGTATCGAATAACCAAAGGATAAAAGTAAACCAAACGACCAAAGTATACCCAAGAACCAAAGTACCAACGATCCAAGAAGCAAGGAATCAAAGTAGCAAAAAACCAATCAAGTATGAAAGTACCAAATTACCAAAGAAAGAAAGTACAAAATATCAAAGAACCAAATAACCAAAGTACCAAAAAGGCGAAGTACCAAAGAACCCAAAAGCCAAAGTACCGAATAACCAAAGATCCAAAGTACCCAGGAACCAGAGTACCAACGATCCAAGAAGCAAGGAACCAACAAAGTATAGCAAAGAACCAATCAAGCATCAATGTACCAAATTACCAGAGAACCAAAGTACAAAAGAACCAAAGTACCGAATAACCAAAGAACCAAAGAGCCAGAGTACCAGAGAATCAAAAACTCAAAGTACCACAGAACCACAGTACCAAAGAACCAATGTACAAAGTGTCAAAGAATGAAAGTAACAAAGAACCAAATAAACAAAGTACCAAAGACCCAAATAATCAAAGAACCAAAGAACCAAAGAACCAAAGTACCAAACAACCAATGTACCAAAGTACCAAGGAACCAAAAAATAACTTCAAGAAAATTCGTATTACCTATAAAAAATTAATGATTTTTTGTGAACTGTGAAAAAGTACAACTTATGTTTATTTTTAAATGGCAATACCTGTTTATTATAAATATACCCAGGTTCATATATCTATCTTGAAAAACTGCCGAGGAAATCGACAAAAACTGTTCCGTTCCTATGCTATAGCATAGAGACTCTCAACAGATGACGTCACGCGTGAATAGAAAAAGTTATTGGGCAACTTATTCTATAGTAACCTTGCGAATATCATATGGAGGACCATCGAGATAGAATCATAAGAGTCGCTAAGGAACATTCAAACAGTGATAGAAAAATGGGATCGGTAGGTGGAGCTCAGAGTAGCTGCAATATGGCGACGTAGACAGGGGCGAACTGGCCGACAGATAAAAAAAAAACTTCCGAATTGTTACTCCAGATTTAAACTTTATTCGAATTTATTCACTGTGACATTATATTTTTGATTTATTAATCATAATTGTTTCAATTTACTATTAACTATTCTTCATATTATGTCTGAAGTATTATAAAACAATCCGGAAAAGTATTTTCCAATCGTGAAACTTAATTTAATATTATGTACAAAACGAAACAGTACTGGAGTAGATACTTAACAAAACAATAGGAAGTCTTACATAAAACTAAAACGAAGCTACAAACAACAGATGTTTAACAATTATTAGTTATGCCGAGAGTTATGCTATAATAATACAAATCTTGCAGGTCAATATTCACTTGGACATAAATAAAAAGGAATAAGAAAGATGATAATAATTATTCGAACATGTTCTATTATATTTTGAAAGATTAGAAAAGTTCTGGAATATTTAATTTGATGGTTGCTGGATTTTGCGTTTTAGGGTCGATGAAAACCCCAGAATTGATTGAAAACTTGTGCCTACGTTTTGACCAAGAAGGTTGTTTTTATGGAGCCCTGATGAAGGTGTAATGTACACCAAAACGTTAACACAAGCTTTCAATCAATCCTGGAGCTTTCATTGACCCGGAAGCCCACAATCCAGAAACCTTGAAATGATAAGATTGGGTATAAACATGCGATAAAAAAGATAGAAAGAAGTAGTGGGATGCAAGGTGACTAATAAAAAGAAATGATGATAATTGAGAATTTTTTATTATCCTTTGGATAGTACAGTTTTATTACTTTTATGTCTTATGCCTACTTGTTTGAGCCAAAGTCTAAACGTAGAATAAGGTTGTAAAGCTTGGCAACCGCGCAGAGAACTCTTCTTGAGAATTTTCGTGCGTGAGAGCCATGAGTCTACAAAATCCCGTCGCAGGTCGCGTTGAAAATTAAGCGTGCCGAATTCCATCAATGTAAAAAAATACAGTCCACGATAATTATTGTGATAAAGCGGGCAGCAACTCCAGGAATAACGGATATAAGTGCCAACGCATAAGACGTACTGTTTAAGGTATTACCGATCATCCCTTTCTTCCTATTCCCTCCCCAACCCCTATTTCTTCCCTTAGATACCAACAAGATCATTGAAGCAGCGAACCCAGAATTGGTGGGTGAGTTTACCTTTGTATTTAATTTCAACATTAGTTTGTCGGATCGATTGAAAACAAATAATACATTTTTTGGTCCTATTCGAGACGGATTTGATTTTGGTGTTTAGCGGTGAAAATAGCATATTGGTTCACGAGAATCGGTTTGGTGAAAAAAGTTGCTCGGCTTATCAGTAAAGTTTTTGCGTCCAACCGGTCGACGGATTCATTCTTTGGGTGCGGTGTTGCCAGCTTCTCGGTTAAATACCTGAACATTGGAATATATTTCAGAAATAGTACGTTTTCGGTTTGAGGTTTTTTTGAACTTGTATGGGATTCGGTAGATTCATCGAACGGCTTTTAATTGGGTAGGACTTTCGGAAGTTGTTTTTCAACGCGGTTTTTTTGCGGTTTCCGGAAATTTGTTAAATTTTGGCCAAACATACCTCAATAATTATTATGGGTGGGACAAAAGCGGAACGGAAAGTCAAAATGCTAACAGCAAAAAAGGAATCGTTATTTTTGATTTTGCAGGAGTTAATTGATTTATCTAAAAAGCTTACGACTAGAGCAGATAAAGATAAATTTTTAGTGTTGTATCACTCGGTAGATTCAACGCGGGAATCTTTGGTTGGCGTAGTAGATGAAATAAATGAGGCAAGCTTTGAGGTGGACGAAGAATGCACACCGGATTATAAATTTCTAAGCACGATAAATGAGATGTGTTGTCACATACATTCGGCGGCAGCTACATTGAAGAGGTCGGAAGAAGATGCGAGTCAGGTTTCGAGGGGTCAAAATCAAAATTTACCAAATAAAGTCTTACCTACTCTCCCAAGAATAGAGTTACCTGAATTTTCCGGCGAAGTTCGCGAATGGGAAACATTTTATGAACCTTTCAAAAGTATGATTCACGAAAATACGACATTGAATAACACGGATAAAGTACACTATTTAATCGGACGACTTCGCGGTGCTTCGCTGAGTATTTGTTCAGGAATTGCGCCTACAGGGGACAATTATGACATTCTTTGGGGCGCCCTGGTAGATAAATTCCAAGATAAGAGATATTTGGCGAATAGTTATCTAGATCAAATTATGAATTTCAAACCGTTGACGATGGAGTCATCAAGGAATTTGAATCTATTTTTGGAGAGATTTGATTCGACCGTGAATGCACTTAAAAAATTGAAGTTGCCCGACTTAGCGGATTTTGTTTTGTTTTATGAAGCAAGAAACAAGTTGGACAATGCAACGGTGAAAGCTTTTGATTCGTTCAAACGAGGTAAAGACGTCCCCAAGTATGACGAGCTTGTATTATTTGGGAAAGAAAAATCAAAGATTCTCAATGTGAATAAGCTCTCAAGTTCCGGTCCACCTTCAGGAAGTAAACAAACATTTTTTGCGGGTCAAGTTCGCGGGGAGAAACAAAGTTGTGTTTTTTGTAAACAGACAGGTCATTATTTGGCACGGTGCGAAAAATTCAAGGCCCTTACACCTACCAAGAGATATGAAGCAGTCAAAAAAAATCATTGGTGTTACAATTGTCTAGCTTCGAATCACGGGGTTCGAAATTGTTCATCGGAAAGGACGTGCGCGGAGTGTTCGAAAAAACATCACATTCTGCTTCATCTAGGCAAACCCGACTTTATAGGAGCGGTTCGAAATGAGGAACAAACGGATGCGAACGGAGATACGGGAGCGCAAATTCCTTGTACTACGTCAGTGAGGGCTACTTATAGGTTTAGCACGGTTTTATTACCCACGGTAGTGGTGAACATTTTAAATAGCGGACTCCAATGTGCGACAGCAAGGTTTATCTTGGATAGCGGTAGTCAAGTGAACTTACTGACATTGCGGTGTTGTAGAAAACTCGGTTTGAAAAACAGCAGGACATTTTCATCGGTTCATGGACTAGGTCAAAATCCCCAAACGGTTAGAGGAAGGACCAATTTGGTGATTGGTTCCAGATATGAAACGGATCAAATTTTCGATATCTCAGCGACGGTTGTTGATAAAGTAACCGATAAATTACCAAGTTGTTCGGTTCAATCCAAAGAGTGCTTAGCGGACTTTAAAGATATTTTTTTGGCGGATTCCAATTTTGCGGAGCCAAGTGACATTGATGGCATAATAGGAGCGGAACTTTTCTCGTGTATAATGCGTAAACGAACAATACGGGGTGAAGGAGGTTCTCCGGTGGCTCTAGAGACCGCGTTTGGTTATGTGATTACGGGTCGGGTGCCAATGGACTCTCCCAGTCACTCTTCGACGTTTTTCACGCAACAAGAAGAAAACAATATGGAGGACTGTTTGAAGAAATTTTGGGAACTGGAGCAAGTGCCAAGCCGTCCTCTTGCGGAGCCGGAGGATGCAGAATGCGATGAACTATTTCAGGCAGCTCTTGTACGCGATGAAGTCTCCGGCAGGTTCCGTGTTGCACTTCCATTCAGATATTCAGCGAAAAATCTGGGAGATTCAAAACAAAACGCGGTGGTTCGTCTATTTTTGCTGGAAAAAAGATTAGCTCGCTTTTCAAATTTACGGCTTGAGTATAACAAGGCAATGAAAGACTTTATCGATCAAGGCCATATGTAGCTTGTGGAAAATGATTGTTCTAATGATCTTGCGGATTATATAGCTCATCATGCGGTCATCAAAACGGAGAGTTCGTCTACGCCTTTACGAGTGGTTATGGATGCAAGCGCTGCTTCTGATTCGGACGTATCATTGAACGGCCTCTTGTACAGCGGCCCAAAGTTACAGGCGGACATTTGCACGGTGTTGTTGAATTTCAGATTGTTTGAGGTGGCGTTGACGGCAGATATTCGGCAGATGTACAGACAAATTGGAATTGTGAAGGAGCATTGGCCATTTCAGCGACTCTTATGGCGTAGTGATCCTGGTGACAAAATCGAAACATACGAAATCACGGTGGTGGCCTTTGGAGTAAAATCTTCTCCTTATCTAGCCCTAAGAGTGGTCCAAGAGTTGACGGAAAGGGAGAAGTCACGTTTTCCAATAGCGGCCAAACATATCGGAAGGGATCTCTACATGGATGACCTGGTGGCAAGTATTTCTTCGGTGGAATCTGCTGGGCAACTTTATCAGCAGTCGGTGGAACTTTTTGCAGCTGGTGGCTTCGAACTAACCAAATTCTCCACAAACTCAGGGGAGGTTCTGGGGAAAATCCCAATCAACTCAAGACTATCAAAGGACGTGGTTTTCAAATCGGATACCAAAATTTTAGGAATGCAGTGGAATCCAGAACTGGATACTTTCACCTTCAAGTTGGCTAAACCTGGAAAAAAAATGTACAAAACGATCAATTTTGTCAGCGGTGGCTCGGTGCTATGATCCAATTGGTCTGATTGCCCCCTTTATATTATTTTTAAAATTGCTGGTCAAGGAGTTATGGAATCTGCAGTTGGGTTGGGATGAAGACCCTCCGGAACATGTACGGTGCATATGGGAAATGTCAGATCCGAATGGAGCAGTGTCCTGGATTTTCAGCTTCCGCGATTTATCGGAGCGGAAGAAGGTAGCCCAATTTCGATATTAGCGTTTGCAGATGCTAGTCAAAACGGTTATGGAGCAGTAGTTTATACGCGAGTTTTGAAGCAGTCCGGAGAGATCCATACTAGTTTGACTTGTGCAAAGTCTAAAGTGTCACTATTCAAGTTGGTAACAATTCCAAGATTGGAATTATGTGCCGCGCTGCTCTTGTCAAGATTGGTGAAACATGTTGTGGAGACGTACCAGAGTAGGATAGTAATCTCGAAAGTCTTTGCTTTCTCAGATTCTTCGACAGTTTTGTGTTGGTTGCAGACGCCATACAATAAGGACATTTTCGTGGCAAATCGGGTAGCTCAGATCAAGGAAAACATTCCAGGAGCATCATGGTTGCATATATCAGGAAAGGAGAATCCAGCAGATTGCTTATCGAGAGGCCTCACGCCCAAACAACTGGTTGATCATCCCTTGTGGACGTCGGGCCCAGAATGGACGAGGTATCCGGAAGACGAGCGGCCTCAAAATATCACAGAACAGGGAACAGCACAGGAACTTGCGGAAGGTCCAAGGATGAATATTTTGGTGGCGGCGGACGCGTTGGAACTTCATCCTTTGTTGGAAATGGTCGAAAGATGTTCCTCGTATCCGAAGATTTTGCGGATAACAGTAAGAGTGTTGCAGTTTTTGAGACTTGTTCCAAGACGGATATTTATTTCTGTTGGCGATTTGCATGCGGCGGAGTTGGTTCTGATCAAATTGATCCAGTTGAAACGGTTCAGTGCGGAAATTCGGGTTGTGTCGGACAATAAAGAGTGTTCTCCGAAGCTGAGAAAACTCAAACCATTCTTACATGAAGGGGTATTGAGAGTTGGAGGTCGGTTAGGTAACTCATGTCTAACTTTCGGTCAAAAACATAAAATAATTTTGCCATCTAAGGAGACGTTGGTAGAGAAATTGATAGATTTTAATCACGTTTTGAACCTTCATACAGGGGCATATCTTCTGGAAGCTATATTACGCCAAAAATATTGGATCCTGGGCGGCAGAAACCTAATTCGGAATAGAGTTCACCGCTGTAACAAGTGCTTCAGGTTAAAGCCTTTGAATCAAACTCCAGTAATGGCAGACTTACCGCTGCATAGAGTGTCTCAAGCTAAAGTGTTTTTAAGAACAGGGGTAGATTACTTTGGGCCTATAAATATAACACTCGGTAGAAAAAGAGGCGCGCAGGTGCATAAAAGTTACGTTTGTTTGTTTATATGTATGAGTGTGAAGGCGATACATTTGGAATTAGTAAGCTCCTTATCAACTGCCCATTTTATCCAGGCCTTTAAGCGATTTCTTGCAAGAAGGGGCCCCTGTCAGATGATGTTCTCCGATCAAGGTTCGAATTTCGTTGGAGCGAAAACTTTGTTGAAGGAAATAAATGAACTGGTAACCTCAAAGGAATATAAGAGAAAGTGCAGTCGGAGTTGCTAATGGATGGGGTTGAGTAGCGGTTCAATACTCCCCATAGTCCGCATCAAGGTGGTCTCTGGGAAAGCAATGTAAAATCCGTTAAGAATCATTTGCACAGGATCGTGGGAGAGCAGCTGTTGACCTATGAAGAATTTACAACTCTCTTGACTCAAGTCGAAGCGCTGCTAAACTCGAGGCCATTGTGTCAACTATCGTCCGATGCAACGGCTCCAGAGGCTTTGACTCCCGCACATTTTCTGACATTGATGCCTCTGAAAGGTTTCCCTACAGTGGATCTCTCGGAAGTACCCATGAATCGACTGGACAGGTTCCAGCTAATTGACCGGTTGGTCCAGGATTCCTGGAAAAGATGGCGCTTGGAATACCTCACCAATCTTCAGACACGCCAAAAGTGGACGACAAATACACAAAATGTGGAAGAGGGGACGGTGGTCATACTCAAAAATGACAATTCACCTCCTCTTCATTGGCCGTTGGCAAAAATTGTGAAACTTCACCCAGGCAAGGATGGGGTCATCCGAAATGTCACCGTTAGATAAGATAAGATAAGATAAGATATTTATTCATAATAATACACAATGTGCTTTTACAAGTCATAAAATAGATAAAAATAGAATCAAATACTAAGATTTGTTAAGTAGGTAGATACAATCCACAATAATAGATACTACAAAACATCAAATGTCTTTTGACGTAAAATAACAGTAAGTGAGCTAAAACCACAGGCAGATACAATAATATTGAAAAGCAAAACAATAACAGTCACATCACTATCACATTAGTATTATTGTACTGGTGAAGACACTTCACAACCGGTCAAAATTGAAGTTGAGGTATTCATCAGTTGAGTAAAACGAGTGCCTTATAAGAAAAACCTTCAATGTTTTGATGAAATTTCGTTCCTCAAGGATTCTAATCCTCTCGGGCAACTTATTGAAAAACTTTATCCCGTAATAATCACTGCCCCTTCTAGATCTGTTTAGCCTATGAAAAGTTAACACCAAGTCATTAGCGTTACGGGTGATACCACTTCTCTCACTATGTCTAGCAAACTGTGAAATATTCCTTTTAGTATAAATTAAACAACTTAGGATATATAAGCAAGGAAAAGTGAGTAAATTAAGCTCCACAAAGCAGTGCCTACAGCAGTCACGAAAACGCACGCCAGCAATAACCCGTATGCATCGGCGCTGCAGTTTGAAAATGTCAGCAGCTCTTGGAGAGTGCGCCCAATTAAGTATAGCATAAGAAATATTAGAGCCAAAGTATCCATGATATGCCATGAGAAGGGTCTTCCTAGAGACCACTCTAGTTAAATTTCTAATCAAGAATGTTATGCTGGACAGCCTACTAGACAATTGGGAAACATGTTCAGCCCATGTTAATCCAGGATCCAACCAGACTCCCAGGAATTTTACTGCTCTCTCAGTGGGCAATACAGGGTTGGATGTCCTCAGAGAGAAATTCAGTTTTTGGGTTTTGGCATCATTAAGGCTGAGTTTATTCGCCAAAAACCAGGATCTGATTTGTTCTCCTTTATCTAGCACTACTTGGTGGATAGGCTCAGAAGGGTCATAGTGCTCTAAATAGGTGGTATCAACAGCAAATAATATCAGGTTAGTATTTTCAGCAAAGTTTGGCAAATCGTTGACATACACCAGGAATAAAAGGGGGCCAAGGATGGAACCCTGGGGCACTCCATGGCGAATAATCTGCCTGTCTGATAGGTTATTCTTGGACAAGTACCGGCAGCATCTTCGCCAGACCAGTGGTGAAGATATGCCCTTTACCATCTCAATAAGTTGGGATGGCTAGTTAAGGTCTAGATTGTAAGTTCGGCTAGGAATTAGTTTTTTTGTAATTTTAGGTTGTCTATTTTGGGTAGAATCAAAGCATGTCATGTTCATGTAAGGTTAAACGGACTTTGGTTTGCGAAACATTTCAATGTAGACTGAAAATTATGTTTCAGGGTGCGGGGTATGTTTGAGCCAAAGTCTAAACGTAGAATAAGGTTGTAAAGCTTGGCAACCGCGCAGAGAACTCTTCTTGAGAATTTTCGTGCGTGAGAGCCATGAGTCTACAAAATCCCGTCGCAGGTCGCGTTGAAAATTAAGCGTGCCGAATTCCGTCAATGTAACAAAATACAGTCCACGATAATTATTGTGATCAAGCGGGCAGCAACCCCAGGAATAACGGATATAAGTGCCAACGCATAAGACGTACTGTTTAAGGTATTCCCGATCATCCCTTTCTTCCTATTCCCTCCCCAACCCCTATTTCTTCCCTTAGATACCAACAAGATCATTGAAGCAGCGAACCCAGAATTGGTGGGTGAGTTTACCTTTGTTTCAATTTCAACATTAGTTTGTCGGATCGATTGAAAACAAATAATACACTACTATTAGCTTTAAGATTACTAGATTTATAAAAAAAAACACTCGTATATCTAGTCACTTTGCATCAATGCTTTTCATTAGTAAATACCTATGATTGTCCAACACAAATTGATCATAGCCATGGATAAGTAAATTGGAAAAAACATTGGCATCTACAATATAATGTGATTGAACATTTACAAATCTCAACCATATAAATATTTCAGTGAACTCGACACAAATTTCATTTCCCGGTCCTGTTATATGCTACACCAACCTATGAAATATGATTCCAGTCGATTTTTTCTTATCGATAGCGTCTCTACTCGCAGAACTTCTCAGGGCACATCAAACAATAATTGAGAAATGTAACAACACACAAAAATCACAAAATAATCCGCACAAGACAGCTAAAACTGAGAAAAACCGTTCTACAAAAAATGTAAACTGACACTTTGACAAAACGATTTCAGTAAGATGGCGAAAGTGATCCCATTTTAGTCACGTGAGGTCGTCTCCACCCCTTTCTACCTCCATGTGGAGGACTGTAAGTAACTAGGAGACGAATCGCATTGCGAGTGGTCCAGTTTTCAAATTGTAATCCGGGTTTTAAATGTTACCGCTAGATGTCTAAGTGTCGCAAGTGAGGTCATGCATTTTGAAGATTCTTTATTTTTTTTACGCGCGCAGACAGTTAAAATGCATGGACGATCGTTTCAAATGATGCTCATATGAAATCGTTAGATATATTATTGTACTGCAGACTCAATAAAGGCGAAATCCGATTGGAGTAAACACCTTAGTGAGACAAAACTTCTGAAATAATCTCACATAATCATGCATATTATGCTACAATAAAACAACAATCTTTTACACTCCTTATTAACAATAACAATTGATTAAATTTGATTCATTGCACTTATGTCTATTAGAAACGATTCACTGCGTGAAGTGGAGTAAAGTATTTCTTTATTTAGCGGCGTTAGCATAAATTAATCACCAATAATAATCATAAATCAATCATACAAATGATATAGTAGGTAATGATAAAAGTGGCTGATGAATGAAGGTGTTAAGTCCAAACACGGAAACGTAAAAATTATTAAAACGCTTATGGATATTATTATGGTGTAATAATGAATATAAATACCTTGTGTTGAAAAAAGACAAAATCAGTTTACAAGTACTACAAGTAGCAAGGTAAGAATGAGCGTGTAGAAGATAATTATTATTATTATTATTATTACACAATGACATGATGTTCACATGGAATTGTAGGAATTTCCTGAAATCATACAAATCAAGTATCATGGTTTTTTACTTCATTTGGGAGTTAATAAAATTTAGCGAAACATTTATAAAAAAGACTGTATTTTGTCTTGATTGAACGACATGTCTGTGAGTAGTCCTCTTGATTTGAACTATTTGTAAAATTTTGTAGAGCAACAAATACTGTTAAATATGCGGAGCGAATATTGATTTATATAAATCTAACCTACAGTGTCAAGTTTTTACCATTCCGTTACAAAATATATATATTCTTTTTGTCATTTTTCAGCCAAAATGAATTGAATGTCAAAGTTGAGATTAAGTATAATATGAAGTTAGGGGGAGGGGTACTTATTAAGGGGAATCAAACGATCAATTTTCAAACAATTTTCTGCTCAAATCTTCGTAAATTTATCAAATTTATGATGAGACAATGAAGTTATACTGACTAAAAGGGTCGCCGTTGATAACAACAATAAACTAAAGGGGACCTCACAGTCGATAACAGCGCCCTCAAATGAACTAATTGAAAAAAGGGACGTTTTTTCAGGGATTTTCGTATGTTGATTCGTCTCCCAGTTACAGTCCTCCATAGAATATCCTTGAAATTTCCGTCCCTCTTTTTCGTTAGTTCATTTGAGGGCGCTGCTTTCAGTGGCACTTTTGTTTCCTCGTTGTCATGGAGTCATGATAATGTTTTATTGCTCGTCAATGATTGACACATAATTGTCAAGATTCTTTTATCACTGCTTTTGTGCTCTGATAATTTGATACATCGACATAAATTTCTTAAAAAAGTGGGACTATGAGTTCAAAGAAGCGTCCAAATAGAACCTGTTTTGTACCTGGCTGTAACACCGGTTAGATTTCGGCTCTAAAACGACAAAAAGAAATGTCCCAGAAGTCGCCAAGTCTTATCAAGACACCTGATGTAAGCGAATAGTCAAAAAATACGAAAAATCTACATATTTCGCCCTCTTGTGAGAGACGTATAATCCGTAAAATCAAAAAAAAACGATAATGTATTAACCGAGGTATTAACTGAATTGAACGTTACTGAGATCATTTCTGACAATCTCCGTTTGATATAATCAAACAGAAATCAGTAATATCTTCCTCAAAATCTCATGTAATTCACAATAAATTGCCACCGTCTTTGGACAAAATCTATACCCATCTCTTTTGAGGCCTAATGTTTACTTGTTTGGTTGCCGGCGTGATGAATACCTACTATTTGTTCTGCACCCCAACCAGTTTGCCTATCAGAATTCCACCGGGACCTCTGATGCCATATATTACTTCTTGGAAGAGGTATATTTAGGTGTAAATAGTAATGAAGGAGTAGCAGCGGTCTTTTGCGACCTATCGAAGGCCTTTGATTGCGTAGAATATGGAATCTTACTAAGGAAATTGGAAATTTATGGCTTTAGGGGTGTGTTCATTAAGTCGTTTTTGTCAGATGGGCTTCAGAGAGTTGTAGTGGGCACAGTTTCTTCAGATGTGGCTGAGATGGAGTGAGGCATTCCTCAGGGTTCTGTACTTGGCCCTCTTCTATTTCTTTTGTATGTGAATGATTTGCTCGATTGCCTATTCAAGGTATTATAACACTTTTTGCAGATGACACATCTATCGTTTGGCGGCATAGGGATGCTTCTGTGTTGAATGGAAATAATTGCGACTGATATTGGTTTGATAAGGAGATGGTTCAACCTTCTGGATAACCTTCTCACTCTCAATGTGGAAAAGACGCATATAATTTTTTTCAGGTGCTCAGTTAAGGGAGTTCTTCTTGGCTCATGTCTTTTGGAGCAAAAAGAGCATGCAAAGTTTTTGGGCGTCATTGTTGACCGGACTCCAAGGTTTGAGGAACACATTTCAAAGATTTGCTCAAAGGTGTCATCTGGGTGTTATGACGTTAGGGTTGCAGCTGAAGAATTGGGTCCTCAACTGGCAAGAACCGTTTATCATTCTCTGGTTGAGTCGCACCTGCGTTATGGCATTGCGTTTTGGGGTAATGTTAATCAGGGGTTATTGAGTTCGTTGTTCATTCTTCAAAAGAGGTCCATCACAGCATTGTATGGAATGCGTCCTCGTGAATCCTGTAGATCTGTGTTTAGAGAGAAGAACATTTTGACACCGACTTCTTTGTTTATTTTGGAGGTAGCTGATAGATTGCCTTTTCCTGGACATGAGCATTTAACCCGTCAAACTAACAATATCACCCTTCCCAGACCTACATCATCTCTTATACTGAAGTCCATTTTGTTTGATGGTAGGAGGATATTTAATCATCTTCCACCCAAGATTCGACAGTGTAAAGATATTCGAACATTCAGGGCTAGTGTGAAGAAAATTTCACTGACTGGGGCTTATTACACCTTGACTGACTATTTTTTGATCCCCGTGTAGTAGTATTACTTATCTGTCTTGTGCTGTTCTATATCAATGATTGTTGCTTCAAGTTTGTTTCATGTAAAATTTTCATTTTTATATTTTGATTTACGTGACATTTTGAAGTATCTACACATGCTTTGTCAATGAATGTTTGTACATTTTCGACAATGAAGTATTTTTGATTGATTGATTGATGATTGATTGATTGATAAGTAAAACGGCTACCTTCGTGTCCTCTGGCTTCTTATCCATTCCAGATGCAATCATAAATACCCCAAACTTCTGGCTGAATCTCTTCCAATTATCCGCTATATTGCCATCAACAACAAGGGGCTCCGGGGGCCGAAATAGGTTTTCCATTTTTCTAGGTTAGGTCACTTTCTCAGAATTTTTTGGCTCACCAGCGTAATTCTCGCGAATTGTACTGCGCCAAAGCACGAAATTAGCAACCTGACACCATGTTTTATAACTGACTAGGGTTTTATCAAAAGAACTGTATTATAACTGTAGAATGAGTGTATTTCCAAAAACACAAGTCAGGACAAGGTTACAAACATGTAGGTATCTATAGTTCAGCAGGTGGACAGTAACTACTGGTAACAAATAAAATAAAGTTTTTTTTTCAAAACTGGGATCACCCCCACGAACTCAACAGAAGCAATAAAGGTGAAGAACTGCTCTAGGACGTGTATATTTAGTCTTAACTTCAAGCTTTCGCTCACATAATTTTGACCTTCATCAGGAATCTAAACCAAAACAATGAAATCACATTACAAAAGACCAGAAACAATAGATAGGAAACTTACAGATCATTTACAATATCCTCCTCATAGGAGATTGGAACGCATAGTACATGATTAAATTTGTAGAGTTGACATAGTTACACTAAATATCGATTAATTAACATGAATAACGACTAAAGAGAACAAAGTGTCCCCATGCTGATGATGAGACTGCAAATTTAGCAGGAAAAAACTAAGGTTAATGGCCACGTCGCATACATCGATTGATGGACATTTGTCCTTGACACAATTACTTGGCACTAGCTACCAACAGGTGTGTGACGTCATAGAATGACCTACTTCTCAGGTACAGGTGAGAAACAATGAGATTACTGAGCCCAACAGACAATTAGCAACAGGGAATGCGACCTTTCGGTAATAATGTCGAGAATTATGCAGGATTGATCGAATTAGACTGGAAATATCGATAGATTTCAGGAACATTGATTTTTTTAGAGAAATTTTGAGAAACCAAAAACGTATAAATTGAACTGAGTCCTTCTACATCTTTCTTAAAGCTAAGACAGTTATCGCAGTTGTTGATAAAGCACATCTCGAGGAATCTTCTTTTAAAACTGTTATGTTTTGTAGCTAGAACGACAGCATCAGAAAATTGTACCTCATGATCATGTTGATTAACATGTGTACTGAGACTGGTGGCAGTAGGTTTCAGTCCACAATCACTCTTGTGTTGTGACACTCTTCTCGAAAGTTTCTGGGATGTCTGGCCAATATAAATCTGATTGCATTCGCATTGGATACCATAAATAATATCAGATTTGTTTTTTGGGTCTGTCTTGTCTTAAAAAAATTGTGTAGAATTGTCCCAGTTTTTTTAAATTATATTGCGCAATTTTAATATTACTGTTTTTGAAAAGAGAAAATAAAGAGTTGGAAAGTCCTTGAATGTATTGTAACTTGCCATATTTTATCTCAACGTCAGGATCAGCATTCACTTGAGCTATTACAGGGGGTTGGGTTTATCGTCTAAGTAATTTTCTTATTAATGGTCTTAGATAATTATTATAAATCAAAATTTCTTCCAAAAGGGTTACTTTTTTTTGCATAAGTGAAGGTTGACAAATTTTTGAAATTCTATTTTTTAGACCGAGGACAGTGTTGAGTTTTTGTTTCAAAGGGTGGTACGCAATGTTATACACAGTGACTTGAATTGATTTTTATGTAAAAAGTATTAGGTAACAATTACTTAGTTTAAGTCATATGGATATGAAAAATCGTGTCACTTTTGTTTCTTCTTCTCGGATCCGTTCGCTACAAGCGGTTACGGAATCACTGCAGCTTGAAAGACTTACTTATTGGGCTTAAATTTGATACTTGCACGTAAAGGTAAATTGAATAGAGGCAATAAAGCTTTCACCATTCTCAAATTATTGATAAGTGCCAAATTGTTTTTTTCAATTCAAATGTTTGCGGTAGTTCTGTGCTCTTTGAAGCAACTATGGTTGTTAAGTTAACAAAAGTGGAAAAAAAAAATCTTAATGGGTTTTGAACACAAATTAAATTTACTCACCTTTTATTTTGATATGTTGAAAAAAATGCTTAAAAATGATTTAGTAGTCCTACTCAACAACTATAGTCGTGAAATCACCATTTCAAATAGGGTTGTTTTATGAAAAATTGCTACATTCAGATTTTTGAGCCTCCCTGTATATTCCAAACAATTTTTTAGGACTTGAACTTTATTTTTCCCATTTGGTTAGAAGTTACTGGGACACGTTGTATATTCAAATGTAATAATAATCGGAATATCACTTAACAAAAGGTATTACCAAAGAAATAAAACATTATCTGAATAAGAAAATATCGTTCAACATAATGCATCAATTCACAAAAAATACAAACTATCCATAACTGATAATTCAAGTTAGTTATCTAATTTATACAACGTATCATTTACCGGGACTCTCGGCTGAACTTGCATTGGTATGATGGTATGGTCATTGTATGGATGAGCAACGCGCGCTCGCCGCGGTCTATCTCATAAACGGTTAGCCGTATAGAAAAAAAGTTTCTGCTGACATTTGCAAAATGGTAAATTTGCGTTTAAAATGGAATTCTCTGTAAGTGAATTGGTTTAGATTTTATCAATTGTCACCACGGTGACAATTTTTTTGAAATCATGTGGGCTGTTAAATATAGAAACTTACGTTTGGACAGAAGCTGCTCCTCCAAATATGCCCCAACCATTGCGGTGAAAATGAAAGTTAGAGAGTTGGTTGCCGGTCCAATCATAGTAAAGTCCACATTTTGTAAGATGATGAAGTACAACACAGAACCACAAAAATTCACAGACAGTGGGATCAAATACTGAAAATATAGTGATATTGTTTAAAATAACCAGTTTATATAAATATTTTTATCCCGATCAAGAAGGTATGCTATGCAGAATAAGACGACATTCAAAAAATGTGTACTTACCTTATAATTGGTAATAAGATAGGTAAATTCTGCTAATGTCTTATCAATCCATGAATTGGCCTTGATATCAATTATATTCCGAGAGTTCCGTTTGATCAAAGGATTGGTTAAACCCCATAATGCTGCTACACAAACAAGACAGCCTACAACAAATAGTAATTATTGATGATTTGATCATCATTCCGAACTTTCACTTACACAGCTCAGAAAACATACTTTACATCTATGGCGGACGGTCAGTCGAATAAAGTGAGGGAACCTTCAAATTAAAAATTATGTTTATTTCATTAGTCGTAACTGTCATTTGGTTTAGTTTTTGAAACCACGAAGGTTTACTGATAAAAAACAATTGAATCCGATCTGATTAACATCATGAAAGCTTGATGTCAATAATCAACTAAGCGGAAATCTTATATCTTTGAACGTTATACCGTTGATTGAATCACTATTCATATCGATCAGACAACTTTTTGGATGTGAGATAACTGAGCTGAACTGAACTGTCGGCTGCGCCTCCGAAGTCTTATATACCTTAGGCCGGTCCCTTCGCCAAAAATGCAAGAATACCCCAGATCTTTCTAGAACTGTCTATAAGCTTCCACCGCGTTCGCGCAGCACAAAGTGGCGTTGCAGGGCAAATATCGACGACATTATGATATCTCGTCACATTGCCCCCTCCTTGAAACATTTCGTCCCAAAATGTCTTCATGTCGGTATCGACATCTGCCCCCAAACTTGCAGCGCGATGTACGATGAAAATAGCAGCACAATGTCCTTTGGTACACCGTCCCAGAAGGAAAGCAGCATGTCGATGCCACTTCCCTTGCAGATCACTTCCAGCATGCTTCTCACCACACGCCAGTCCACTCGGTCATTGGTCATCTTTGGAATAGCCAAATGAGTCAGGTCCTGTGACATCATCGAGTTTTGAAGATGATTGAGGGCGCTCCAGACATCACTGTAGGTATTGTGGAAGCTTCTTCGTTACAAGGTGGAACAGGTGTCGTGTCCCTTTTCTGGATTATAGCACCTTATCCTGCCTGGCCTTTGTTTTCGCAGATGGGCCAATTGTCCGAATTTCCGTTAACAAGCAGCAGCAAGTCCACTTCAGTGACCCAGTGAGCCAACGAGTATTCGCCCGGTGCTCCGAACAAATCCAGCTGCTTCTCCTGAACAATGCCATTCTTGACTATCTGGCCATTGAAGTAAAGGGACATGAATGTTTCCAGTGACATGTCCTCCTTTGGGAGATATGACCTGCCTATCTTCAGCCTCCTGATCGTCATGATTCCCAGCATACCGGGCCAAACGGTTGAAATGAACAACCCCAGGTTTTTCCCGTGATGACTTCCTGATCCTGTAGACGACATCATTGATCCGCTCCTGGATCTCATACGGGCCCTCACAAGAACTTTGCAGTTTTGGGGAAAAGCGCGTCGCCTCTATGGGTTGTGTAGCCAAACCAGATCCCAAACTTGGAACCCGCCATCCACGGCATTCACGTCGTAGGCCTCCTTCATCCTGTTGCTGGCACTTTGCATGTTCAGACAGACACGCTGGTGTATATCGTCCATTTTTCTGCAAAAATCGCGTGCGTAGTCTTCTCCAGCGACATCTTCACCAGGCGGACAGTCAAACTTCAGATCGCAGGGCAGCCAGAGTTCGCGACTCATGATTATCCTAGCAGGAGTTTCGCCTGTCGATTCGTGCACTGCAGATCGGTATCCCAAGAAGAACAGGCGAACAGGTCGAGGTGTTCGTCCCAGTCCCTTTGATGGTCAGAGACAACTTTGGCCAAGTGTCGATTGATGGTCCGGTTCATCCGCTCCACCATCCCATCCGATTGTGAGTGCAGAACAGTCGTCCTGGTCTTATTGCTTCTCAAGACATTGCACACGTTCTGGAATAGTGCCGATTCAATGTTCCTGCACTGGTCTGAATGCAGTTCCAATGGATCACCAAAACAGCAGATCCATTCTTTAATCAGGACATCAGCTACAGTAGCCGCTTCTTGGTTTGGCAACGCATACGCTTCAGCCCACTTGCTGAAGTAACCCATCACGACCAGGATGTATTTGTTTCCTTTGCCTGACTCGGGAAATGGTCCAGAAACATCTATGGCGATCCTCTCGAACGGGCTTCCAAAATTGTACTGGCGCATAGGGGCTTTTGGACGTTTCTGAGGTCCGTTACACGCAGCGCATACGGTGCATTTCCTGCACCACTCCCGGACATCGGCCTGACAGTTGACCCAGTGGAACCGTTCTCGCAGCTTCCCGGCGTCTTGGTTACTCCCAGATGTCTACCCGTGATACCATCATTGACCTCCTTCATTACTTCGGCCTGTCTGTTTTTAGGAACGACTATTTGCCTCCGATCTTCTGTGCCATCCAGATTCTTCACCAGCCTCTTCAGGATGCTGTCGTCAAGAACCATCGAGTCCCATTGAGCCCAGTAGAACTTCACTGCGGTAGAAAATTGCGCGACTTCTTGCCAAGCTTTTCGTTGGCCTGTTTGTTTCCATCCGATGATCAACTTCAGATCTGGATCTTTTTCCTGGTCCTCAGATAGTGCCTTGGACTGCCAGGAATCAACTATCACAGCAGTCCTACAAATGGTTGCTTCCTTTTCTTCAGGTCGACGACAGTGTTTGCAGAGTTCAGGTCTCCTGGACAGGGCATCAGCGTTCTTGTGACTTGGTCCAGCTCGATGTTCTGTATCGAAATCGAACTACTCGAGCCTCTCAATCCAGCGAGCTACTTGACCTTCCGGATTCTTGAATTGTAGAAGCCACTTGAGTGCAGCGTAGTCGGTCACAACTCGAGAAGTCTTGAACCCCCATGTTTCATCCCCATTTCTAGAGATATCAAAAATCTGGTCACATAAATAAGTACTCTATTCTTTTTCCCAGTTTAGGTGCTCAGACTTTTATTTGTTGATAAAAGAAGCCACTCTGGACGGTTTTCCAAAGTGGTTTTGCAAAAAATGGATGACCCCATTCAAAAAAGGGGCAAAAATTATACCGATCCTGAAAATTACACAATCGTGGTGTAATTTTTAGAATCGGTATAGTTGTTGCCCCTCTTTCGAATGGAGTTGTCCATTTTTTCCAAAACCACTTCGAAAAAGAGTGGCTCTTTGTTTCTTTCAGAGGTCAAAATGGCACGATGACTTTTCAAAAAAAAAACTGTGCCCCTGAACCGGGAAAAAGAATAGAGTATTTATCAATGTGATCAGATTTTGAATATCTGTAGAGATGAAAAAAAGACATGGGTGGTCCAAGACTTTTGGAGGTGTGTGTATTTGCGTTGAAGCATATTCAAAAATGCAGACTAATAATAGTTGTGGTATGAGTTCGCTGCAAAACAACCTCTACAGATTTTAGTGGTCATTTTTTAAGTAATTTATACCTATAATTTCTACGCACTTTTTGATTTCTTGTACTGAATAGCGGGTACTTTGATCCATGAAAGATTGAAGTTTTAATAATGGAAGTACAACGAACATTACATCATATTATCATCCTATCTAGAGCACAACAAAGAAAACCTCTTTGAATTATCAACACTGAATATTGTCACAACGTGGAGGTGTCCTGCTCCACCAAGTGATCCACTCTCTGACTGGGGGCCGTAGCGTAAATCAGAGAGCTCGACGACTGGTACCAATTTTACTTTTATTCTCCACAATACAAGACATAATTACTTAGAGCAGGGAGAGAAGCGCGTGGCTGGTGTCAGAGAGGTAGGCTGGCAATAAGGCACTGAAATGTTTCCCAAAAAGGGTTCTATGCTACCAGCACCACCTCTCGACGGACCAGTGTTATAACTGATATCTGTTCAATGAACATTCTACTATTTATATTGACTGAAATAATGATAGCCACGTATATTCCACCAAGTCAGTACTCTTTCACCTCAGAATGCTGAGTCGACAAGTTTGGGGTTTATTCTAGTGCTTTTGAACTTGAATGAACCCCTTACTGCTGCATTTATCGTAATTGCCCGGATGATTGAATTAAATAATTGAGTTGGAATATCTATTGAAATATTGACTGGTTGACAATATTGTTACTCCAAATTATATCTGTTATCACTCTTCCAGGAATTTATCTATGACCCTTTCAAGTTTCAAGAAATGCGTAGCGGATACCACTTCACCGTTTTAGCCTGACAAAAAATAATGGTTGTTTTGTGACTGCATGTCCAACACGTGCGTCAGGTTATTATTCAATATTTTCAGTAGGTACAGATCTAAAACTTTGAGTATTCATAGTGCTGATCCACTCGTCAACTTGTGCGTTTGTTTGTTCCACTTCGAAATGTCGGAAGATCAAGTTGAAGCGTCGCTAAGGCAGCTTAGTCAAATACGGAAAAAATCATCGTTTGAGCTTTAGTGTTTTTTTCAAACATAATTTTTTGTACAAAACATTTTCCCAACAAGTCAACAAACCAAATGTAATTTTCGAGACCGAGACCGAGACCGAGGGTCTCGGTACCTTGATCTCGGTCTTGGTCTCGGTCTCGATTCAGATTTGCAAGTCTCGGTCTTGATTTCGAGACCAAGACCGAGACAAGACCAAGACCAAGACCATGGTCTCGCGAACCACAGTATCCCAGCCAAGGTGTCCAGAGTGTCGTCGATCCGTGGTAGCGGGTAGCTGTCCTTCTTCGTCACGTTGTTAAGCTGACGATGGTCCACACAGAACTTGATTAATATCTTAAGATAGTGATACACTTGTATCAATATGTTCATTTTTTTTAGCTGAAGTAATAAACGTCTTATTATTATAGAACCGAGTTGAACCGTCCTTTGTCTCAACCAGCACAACTGGCGATGACCACGGACTACTGAAAGGCTTGATGATACCGCCTTTCTCCATGTCCTTGATTATCTTGTCCGCCTCTTTCTTCTTCGCCAAAGGTAGTCTCCTAGCCGTTTGACGGATGGGTCGTGCACCTTCAGTGTTAATTTTGTGCTGTACCACGCTTGTCCGACCCTAGTCCCCCGTTCCGTTGTCAAAGATGTCACTAAATTGTCTCAACAAGCCTCACAATCGCTGTTTTTGTCTCTTATTCAGGTCCTTCGAAGAGGTGGTGACGAACTTCTCCATTTCTCGCGTGAACTCAGGAGAAGTGACTTCAGTCTTGCACAGCTGTCGAACAACGGCGTCCCCTTCGCCAAGCTCACTGAGTGATAGTTGACGTTCATCACTCTGACAGGCACAGTCCCCTTCGCTTGTACCAGGCTCTTTCCACAAGCAATTCCTCGTCCTATTTCGTAGTTGTGTAATCTAGGCTCAAACATAACGGTGCTTCCTTCTTTGACTCTTCCATCCAGACGACCCCACAGGATCATCTCGCTCCTCTCTGGAATCGAAGCATCCCCAGCCAGCAGTACACTTCTTCGTTGTTGACTCCAAATGTGCCATGACTGAAATCCAATTGGAAGCCTTGGGAATTCATGATGTCCATTCCAATGATAATCTCTTCTTCAATGTCAGCAACCAGCATTTGATGTTCGAAGCTCCTGCTTCCACTTCACCATGTATTCTCACCAGGTTTCCAGTTGCTGTTCGTAGTCGCCACTTTGTTTGTCTGATCATTGTCGGTGTTGTGACAATATCGAGCCTAATGATGTCAGTATCCTGTATCCAGCAGCATGGTGCGATGTTCTTAATTTATCAAGCCATCCACAAATACGCCGTTCTGTTCATGTCCTAGAGAGGCAACTGTGTCGGTTTTCTTCAGGGCATACTGGTTACAGGTCGACAATTGCACCTTCGCATCAACCTTCGACGCCAAAGCAGGTGCTCGCGTCTCTTTCCTACATCGGTTTCGACTGTGGCCAAGCTCCCGAGAATTTCGGCACCGCGGCTTTCTTCGCTTGGTGGCCTCTACTTCCTTCATGGCCCTCCTCACTGTTGCTCTGAAGGCGTCCTCCTCTGGAAGATAGTGTTTCTCCACCCATCGCACGCGTGCAGGAACCATGGTAGAATCCGTCGCCGCTTTAAATTCTAGCGCTTTTGTCAGCGCATCCACCAATCTTTCGAGGCGATGGAGTATCACGGACTGCCGAATCTCCTGGTCTCGAAGTCCATCCAAGAAGGCCCGAACTGCAAGCCTTTCCGTAACGTTTATCTGGCGTGATCGGATAAGACAGTCGGGCAAGGCGAGCTACATCCGCTTCAAACTCCCGCAGGGTCTCGTTGGTCCTCTGATTGCGATGTTTCAACTGAGAGTGGTAGACGTGCTCCAAGTGAGTTTGCCCATATCGCAGTTCCAGATGCTTGACTAGTACCGTAGTCCACCTGCTCCTGGGTGTTGAGCGTCTGCAGTATTTCTGTAGCCTCTCCACGAAGTGCCAGAGTCAATTCCAGGGCTTTTTCCGGTCCAGTCCATCCATTTGTCCTTACTGCTGCCTTGAACTGGCGATGGTGATTGGTCCAGGACAGCTTGCCGTTAAACTGAGGGGCTTTCATGTGGACACTGATGGTATCAGCTTCTATCTTGGCACCCGCACCGTGGCTGCCGATAAAAACTTCTGGCTGGTTGATAATCGCTGCAACTTGCCTTCGCACTTCCTCGATATCTTCTTCCAAAGTCTTGACTGTGTCTCCAAACTGTTTCCCGATTTTCTCTTCCATAGCTCGAAATTCACTTTACCGCACTGCATGGTGCAAAGTAGCTTTATCTACAACCGTGCGATATCTAATTTATACCGCACGATTCTGTGCGTGGTGGTAAGTACCATATTATCGATTGCCGTGCAGTAAATTTGCATTTTACCGCACGTTGCTGTTAGCAACGTTTATTCTGTCAAGGGTGGCAAGCACGGACTTGGTAAATAAAAATGTACTGCCAATGCAATGAGAAGAAAATCACTGGAGCATGGGCGGTGCCATGATGGGACAATTTAAGTTGGTGCTTCTGATTTTCAGTGGTGCCATCGTTGAAAAATGCAGAAATCTGTAATGCCTCATTTACATTGAATTCCATTTCGAAGTGGAACTGTCAAATTTCCGCTTGGCAAACGGGAATCATATGTCACCATTCACATTGAATTTGGCGTAAACGTGACACAAATTCAATGTAGATGGTAGCATATGATTCCCGTTTGCCAAGCGGATATTTGACAGTTCCAATTCGAAAACAAATTGAATGTAAACCGTACATACAGCTACTGTCTGATTTCGAGGTTCTATTAATTATTATAATAAGATGAAGGACGAAGGATATTGGTGAATATTTCTATTCTTTTCTTCAAGTGTCTCTGTGACTTCTTGCTCCCGTAGTTTTTGTGCATATTGAAGAGAATATTATTATATCAATTCTAAAACCGCAGAATGCATAAATCTTGAAACATCGACTATCTCAAGTACCTACTACCTATAGGTACCAATTTCCAAGGTTCAAGTTAAACTTGTTACGTAGGTGGGTAAGGTACAATATAGATCAAGTGCTATTCGCTACTTATAATGCTGTTGAAAGGACATTATAGGTGAAGATATTTTTGAAAAATTTAGTTGAATGAAGGCTGAAGGCTCATTTTTATGTTAATATTAATCCAACACAAAACGTTTCATAGTTTTATAAATATCTAGAATAATGTCAAAAACCCTGAAAAAAATCACAATGTGAATATTGAATTTTGAGTACCTATTATAGGTATCTTCTCAAAATCCAAAAATCCAAAATCCGAATCGAAATGATAGGAATAAGTGACATAACCGCAAAAACAAATCAATTAGCTGTCTTTCTGCATTTTCCAATGGCCGTATGAGAGGAGTTGCAGCGCTGCATCGCTTTTTTCGAGCGATCTGACTGAAATGACATAAATGATATTTTCCACCACTGCATCCAGAGATATAGAGGTACGAGAATGAGTTTGGACGACTGCGCATCCAAATTTTCTTAGACACTATGGGTGCAGCCATTTTCTAGGCATATGTTGCCAATGTGCTCATATGTCAAAGCATTGAAAATTATTGTGAGCTTTGAAGCATTTGATTCGATATGGTTAAAATTGCATAGACCTTTGTGTTTTACAAATAACATGCATGACAATAACTATTGATTTGTCTTAGTAAATATGTTTATATGAAACTTAATCTTATGAAAATTGTCAAGTCCGGCAACATTGTTTGGCTTTGCTTAGTTATGCTTGGCAATTGCGGTTATGTTTATGTTGATGATGGTTGATGTTATGAATATGATTTTCAGGATTTTCTGAAAACTTATGCATTTTTACCGTGTTTTGTCATTTTGTGTGATTAATCGTGAATAAATATTATCAAAACATTATTGGTCGATTAGTGTTCATTTTTGGTGTTTGATAATGGAGTGTTGTTTCCTGCAACATTGTTCAAATACCTAACAGAAAGCTGAGAAAGCTTTCAAGAATAAACTGTTTTCAGGTGAAAGTCAACTAATTTCCATGAAGTATACACTTTTGCAGATCTCCCATGATCAGGTTTACTTAATGGGAAGGCGAGTAAACTCGTGTGGTTCAGAAATAAAAACATTTTAAAGGAAAAGGTTTTGTGATCTCAGGAGGTGAAAAATTATATCTTTATGTTATGATATCAAGTGTTCATCTTTTCCTAAATCGTTGGGCTTATAACAACAAAAACTAGGTAGGTATCAAGAATAGGTAAGTACTCAATAATCTGGAAAGTCCCATTTGAAAATATTCAGTGCTTTCTTGCTTCCTACCAATTTTGATCAACTTTTGCGTGATTTTTGAAAAGTCCCAATTATCATTTTGGTTAGTACCTAAATGACACGTAATTTTTTATGCAAAAAATAATGATTTCTTACCAGTTTTTTTCAATCTAAATCAAAATACGCCTTCTAGAGAAATAAAGAGACTTTCCCGTTGTCTCTTCAATTTTCTTATATTTCAAAATGATAAAATGAAAAGAAAGTTTGTTTTTCCGAATATTTCCAGAATTAAGTGGCGTGTTCGACTCCTAAAGTGGACAAATTCTCTCCAATTTAACCGACCACCTATCTCCAAAATCACATCTTTGTATACTTTTTACATACGCTTGTAGACAAGATAGAATGTATTGATCGGCCCTCGTATAGGTGACTAGAAAATGGCGGCTTTCAATTGTCTACGTTTTTCCGAGTTCGCGCAGATGACAACCTTGTTCTCCTACCTCTAGTTTTCTGACTGCATCACAGTTCCTGCGATAAAGCGAAAGAAATATACTTTTGTTCGCTAGACTACTGTGCTCCAGCACAGCGAATCATGTAATTCCAGTAAGACCGCTCAAATATAGTGCTAGTTCTCGGAACGCAGCACGCAGTGGCACGTCAAAAAAATCTGAGATACCAACTCAAAATGTCCCATCATGGCGGCGCCCATACCTCAGAGATTTTTGGCAAGGTCGGCTATATGCATTAGCAGTCCAGTTTTTATATAGGTCCGTGGTGGCAAGATTCCAGAGACTATAAGTTTTTATTTCTTGTAAACTTTTGAATATTTTGTCACCGTACGGTTATAGATATAGAGAAAATACTGTAATTCGTATGGTAATTGGGTAGTGATTACAAACCTCGCCTCTCCGGCCCGGTAAGTAATGTTCACACTCGTGCGGTAATAACCTAGTAACCACACTTAAGTATTATACAGGGTGTTTCATTAATATTGCGAAAAAATTCAGGGTGAGTTTCCCCACTTGAAAATAATAAGAAAACTTGATATAAAGGTGTGTCCGGAAATGCTTCGTTACAGAGCTACAGGGTGTTGAAGTATTATTTTTATTTTTGTTTTTTCTAAATAATATTTGAACCAATGTCTATATTTCCATAAAAATCGGTATTGAAGGGTTTCTTTTTATGCGGAATTCGAATTTTATCTCAGTTTGGCTCTAACTTGTAGAGGGCGCCACCTACACTCATTTGTCCTGACATGTACAGCCATAACTTTTTTGGACGTAACCGTTTGACATATTTGAGTGAAAAAACATATTTCTCCTTTATTTTTATGCAAAAAAGGCATACTTGATAGAAGTCGCTACGTGCCACCATTTTCGAGATATTTAGATTTGAAATAATGAATACATAAGATAATGAAATTATGGCCTAGCATCGTGTTTCATTGATAGTGCCAAAAATACAGGATACGTTTCCTCACTTAAAAATAAAAAGAAAATTTTATATAAAGATGTGTCCGGAAATGCTTCGTTACAGAGCTACAGGGTGTTAAAGTTATTATTTAATTTATTTTTTTTTCAGTTTTTTTTTATTTGTTTTTGTTTAAATAATATTTGCATGAAAGTTGTTGATAACATCACACACAAGTCGACTTTTATCTTTTTCACTTGAAATATGAAGCAATAATGCGTAATATGTTATAACTTCTAGCAGGTTACCTTCGCCATAATTTCAAAATCAAAAAAATCACAAATATTAATTGTTTCAAATCCAAATATCTTGAAAATGGTTCCACGTAGCAAAGTCTAACAGGTATGCCTTTTTTGCAAAAAAATAAAGGAGAAATATGTTTTTTCACTCAAATATGTCATACGGTTACGTCCAAAAAAGTTATGACTGTACATGTCAGGACAAATGAGTGTAGGTGGCGCCCTCTACAAGTTAGAGCCAAACTAAGATAAAATTCGAATTCCGCATAAAAATAAACCCTCAAATACCGATTTTTATGGAAATATAGACATTGGTACAAATATTACTTAGAAAAAACAAAAATAACAATAAAACCTCAACACCCTGTAGCTCTGTAACGAAGCATTTCCGGACACACCTTTATATGAAGTTTTCTTATTATTTTCAAGTGAGGAAACTCACCCTGAATTTTTCCGCAATATTAATGAAACACCCTGTATAATATACTTTTTCCACACTGAGTAAGTGACTCTACCGCAAGGAGAGTTGTGAAGTGAAATTAGACAATTTTAAGGTATGTATACCTAGTTGCACTTTTACGGAATATGATCTATTCATTTTTAAAATACTGGTATGATTATTCATCTACACCCACCTATAGCAATACACTCATTTCTTAAATCAATTTATTTTGAAATCTCTCACCGTTCATTCGACATATTTACCAACATGGAAATCTTCATGATTTTCTCATAGTAACCACCACAGGAGTGTGATTCTTATTCATGACATGATGGTTACCCAGTGTATCTAGAAACAATAGGCGGATTTTGGCGTTAACCAGGTAACGATTTGTCGGTACCAGGTTTGGTAAGTAGTTGGTTATTGTATCGATACCAGCTCGGGATCAAACCCCAAAACGTTCTGGTTACTAGAAGTATCATTTATGGTATAACGTAACTACTTAATTAGGTACCTCCCAATCTGCGAAGAAAAGTAAGGTTAGGAAATTCGTAACCTGGTTAACGACAAAATTCGCCTATTGATGGTTACTACAGAAAAATAATATGTAAAATGAATTATTTTTCTATTGTGACCACCGTGTCACAATCTTATCACAATGTCGGGTTGATATTGAACAAAATAGGGTATGTTTTTATAAATAAAAAGGATTCATTTGGCGAATATATTCCTCAAGAAATATTGGATAATTTAACAAGTCAATTTACATTTTTTTCAAGATGTTTTCTAAATAAATGACTCAAAATACTGAACTATACTTGTGGTGTAAAGTAGCTTTACCGCACTGAGTGCTGTAAAGTAACTTTACCGGAATGCCGTAAAGTGCTACTTCCCATACGCAAATGAGTGCTGTAGAGTACATCTTTGACGCACGTGAGTAGGTTAAACAAAATTTGTCTTTGTAGTTGATCTCATTCATTCATTCATTTGAGAAGGAAATACAAGTACCAAAAGTCTTGAATAAAGACTTGACTTATGATTATTCTTTGAGAAGATCCATCAAAAATAACTTAATAATAATATTTTTTTTCTGGCTTTGCACATTGTGCATACAGCCACTACAATAACATAACAATAAAAATAATGATAAGAATAATAATATCAATAATAATAATAATAATAATAATAATTCATTGAGGAAGCCGTCCCTAATACCAGCAACCTGATTCAAAAAAGAGGTACGAGTGCAGAGGCAGTGGCATATGAACACCGCCGCAACAGTGCCAATCATCATCGGATCCACTGGAGTGATACCAAAAAGCCTGGTAACGTCCATCAAAGAACTGGGACTCAAAGAACATCTCTACAGGGAAATGCAAAAAAGCGGTACTACTAGCTACCGCTCGGATCGTCAGGAAGTTTGTAGGCCATGGGCCCGATGACATGGAAAGTTCTCCAACAGAGCTTAATCCCTTTGATATTTAATATCTGGGATAAGTGAATTTTCCCCTCAGAGGGAGTGTGAAAGCCGTCAGGGTAAGTCAATAATAATAATAATAATAATAATAACCCGTGACTGATGTCGGACTGCTATCGGGGGCCGCCCCTGGCGATGGGGATGCTCGTCAGCTTTAATAGGCTGAAGGGCACCAGGAAAATAAAATACCTGGGGTGGACAAAACCGGCACAACCGCTGAGGGGCTAACCCCCCCTTCGGTGAGTACATTGGGTTCCCAACGAAAGAACCGAAGCCTCGGACGAGCGTCACCACGGTCGGGACCGGCGCAGGATCAATCAGCCGACCAATCAAGTTGACGACACAGGCAATACTCCAAAAACCAACGATGATGACGTATCGACAGCGGCTCTACCCACTCATGGTTTAGTCAGTCTCAATCTGCTCCTCCCACGAGACGGGCACAAAGGCTGAAATGGACAAAACAAAATAACATAGATGTTTTCAAAGCCTTTTTCAGAGCTGCCCATCACGAGAATCAAACAACAGGACACCGGAAAAACTTTTACAAAGAATGGAAGAAAATCTATCCAGAATCTGAATCCAGCGAACAAAACATATGTGACAGAAAAAGAGTTATAGAGAAAAAGGGATACTTAACACTAACTGAAATCGACACCATCAGGGAACAAATAAGATCAGAAATACGGGAAGAGAATACACCAGAAACAAAACAGGAAACACACAACGAGGATGAACTCGCAACGACAACTGAAACCGAATCACATTTTCACAAAAACCAAACACACATCGATACAGCTGAAGAATACTTACAAACAAACACAAACGGAACGGACAACCAAGAGTTACTAACAGAAATGGAACAAACATTTAACAAAAATATGTTCCTATACAAAGGAAGTAATCCCAGCTACAGGAAACGTCTACCTAGGTTAAAATATAACCGGAACACAAAGGGCACAGTCCAAAACTATAATGAGTACATCAATAAATACAAAGATGACATTAAAAGTGTAGAAGATCTTATAGACATAACCTATATCACGGCCATATCAATCACAGAAACCTTAGGAATAATTAACAAAAATAAACCAAATAATAAGAAAGTCAAAACAAATCCAAACAAAACGCCTCCATGGCAAAAACGATTAGAACACAAAATAAGTAAAATTCGTAGTGATCTTACACGAATGAATGATTCATTGGTAGCCCCAAAACAAAAACATGACAGACTTTACAAAAAATTCAACATAAATACGAACCCAGGTACAAGAACAGGACAAATAACAGAAGCAATAGATACACTGAAACAGAAACTAATGGCATCAAGTAAAAAATTGAAGGGGTACATCATCTCTTATAAAAGGAAATAAGACAACATAAACTTCACATCAAACGAAAAGCATTTTTACAAAAATTTGGAACAAACAAACGAGGAGGCAAAAGATATTGAAGCGCCAAAACAGGTAGAAGTCGAAAAATACTGGAAGTCACTATGGTCAGAACCAGTGGAACACGAGAATGGTAAGTGGATCAAAACAGAGCAAAAGAGAACAGAGACAGTAGAGCCAATGCTACCATATGAAATAACGACGGATGAATTGAAACTCATACTAAAGAAGCTGCCAAACTGGAGGGCACCAGGGCCAGATAATATTTATAATTATTTCTGGAAACATCTGACGTCACTACATGGAAAAATGGCACAAATAATCCAACATGTAATCACCCACCCAGCAGAAGTCCCACCATCCTTAACACATGGCATAACATATCTCAAACCTCAAAACGAGAACACAGACGACCCTGAAAACTACAGACCCAATAGAAACCTGAACACTATTTACAAAATTATCACAAAAACGATAGCCGAAAAAGTAACAAAACATATCACAGAGCAAAAAATCGAACATGAAGAACAGAAAGGATGTACAAAAGGAGCGAAAGGCTGCAAAGAGCAACTGATAATAGACAGGGTGATAACGAGGCAAGCAGAAGCAAACGGCAGAAACATAGCAGTTGCCTGGATAGACTATCAAAAAGCTTATGACTCCATCCCTCATTCATGGTTGCTTCGCATTTTAGAAATTTATAAAATCGATCTGAACATCATACGGTTCCTGAAACAGACTATGGAAAATTGGAAAACAAAATTAATACTCACTCCACCCCAAATAGATCTTGAAACTAATAACATTAAGATCAGAAGAGGAATATTCCAGAGAGACACATGGAGCCCAAAATGGTTTATCCTAGCACTCAACCCACTAAGCAGCCTTTTAAAGTCATCAAATATTGGATACAGTCCAACAAAAGATTACAAAATATCACAACTGTTCCACGTGGATCTAAAGTTATATTCTCCGGACGAAAATCAACTATCCTCGCTATTAGAAACCACTGCCACGTTCTCTAAAGACATACGAATGAACAGAATAACAAAAACGAACAACATAGAGCTTCTAATTAACAACATATCATTCCCTACACTACCTAACAACGAAACATACAAATACTTAGGAGTAAATGAAACACTCACACATAAAACGAAAGAGATCAAAAAGACTATAGAAAACAAATACAAGAATAGATTAAGAAAAGTCATGGATACACAACTTAATGCAAAAAATAAAATCAAAGCCACAAATACCTGGGCAATACCGATATAAACGTACTCATTCGGAGTCATACAGTGGACCATAACAGACGTACAGGTTTTTTTTTTATACAGGGTGTCCCAGCAAGGGTGGCCACCGGCCATATCTCAGAAACTACTGGACCTAAAAGTTCAGGAAAAAAAAATTATCAATAAAGTGGCCACGAGAAAATGCTGGGAAATAACTTCGAAATTTTTCCGCTAGGGGGCGCAATCAAAACTTAAATATTAAAATTCGAAATTTCTCCGGAAATTCTCAGATTGAGGTATATCTTTATCAACATGGTTTGAAAACCTAGACAATTTCACGTCTTTTTGGTACAGGGCTCATTGGCGTTTGTTTTGTTGCGTATAGGCTTGTTTGGAAGATAAATGTGAGTACTTTCGTATATCGTATCCAGTGATGCGTGATTGTCTCCAGAAACGTTGCTAGAAGGCGTAATTTGAATTAAAAACTGTAATTCAAGAAAAAACGGTAAAATGAAAAACACTGTTTTTAATTCAAGTTACCCCTTCTAGCAACTTTTCTGGAGACAATCACGCATCACTGGATACGATATACGAAAGTACTCACATTTATCTTCCAAACAAGCCTATACGCAACAAAATCGGACAAGTCGTTTATAAGTTACAGCCACTTGAACAATTACACTTTCACTACCTTCCCCTACTCACACGAAGATCGGTACGCCAATGAGCCATGTACCAAAAAGACGTGAAATTGTCTAGGTTTTCTAACCATGTTGATAAAGATATACCTCAAACTGAGAATTTCCGGAAAAATTTCGAATTTTAATATTTAAGCTTTGATTGCGCCCCCTAGCGGCAAAATTTCGAAGTTAAAAATATTTTCCAGCATTTTCTCGTGGCCACTTTAGTGATCATATATTTTTTCCTGAACTTTTAGGTCCAGTAGTTTCCGAGATATGGCCGGTGGCCACCCTTGCTGGGACACCCTGTATATTGACACATCCCTTAACTTTTTTGTTCAACGTTTCTGAAAAAAGTTTCTCGGATAAAAGTTTGGTGGTTTTCAGTAAATTTTTTGAAAAACTCTATTTCGCATATACAGGGTGCCTCAGAAAGTCTGGGCGTGGTCCAACTTTCTTATTTCAAATTAGAACCCTATTTTTTATTCGATTTTTATATTCTCCTAAAAATTCTAAACAATTTTCGTGAAGCATACCCTATACCTAAATTTAACGTATAAACAGATATTGACCGCGGAAAGTTTTTTATGTAGCATACCTAAATTTGACGTATAAATAATTCGCAATGTTGCTTGGTTACCGTAATTGTTTAAATCTCTGACATATTCGTTGTCTGAGACGATAAAAATGCCTTACACAGATGAGGAAAAATGTGATATTCTTCGAATATTTTATCAAAATGACAAAAATGCATGTGCAGCAAGAAGGGAATATCTGCAACTCTTTCCAATGCGAGCGCTCCCCACGCGAACAACATTCAAAAATGTTGAACGTGGGTTTAGGCAGCGAATGTCCGTAAAAAGAAAAAAAAGGCTAGCCGTTGTCGATCAGGAGGAAGAACTAAATATTTTATTGTATTTTCAAGGTGGGTAAATAGAATGAGATTAATTCAGAAGCAATTTTCGTTACAAAAGGGCTCAAAAAGAATAAGGATCTTTATTTTTAGAGAATTCAAATGCAGCTTTAAAAGATGCATCCAACTTTTTCGATAAATCAATTAGCAAAATCTATTATACCCTAAAAAAACATGGTTACCATCCCTATAAAATAATGCCAGTGCAAAAATTAACTCAAGAGCAAAAGGACAAAAGAATTATGTTTTGCCAAGAGATGTTGATATCAAAGGAAGAAGATCAAAATTTTTTCAAAAACATATTATGGTCAGATGAATGCATTTTCAGTACTGCAGGAATTCATAATCGAAAAAACGTGAGATTTTGGGCAACTCAAAACCCCCGAGCAACGAGGGAAACTAAGATCCAAGGTCGAAGTTCCTTAAATGTGTGGTGTGGAATCTTGGAGAATAAAATGATTGGGCCATTTTTGATTGACGGGCGCTTAAACGGCGAGAAATATTTGAATTTATTGACGAACGAGGTAGAAAATTATTTGGAAAACTTACCACTCCGTCAATACAATCAAATAATTTGGCATCAGGACGGAGCTCCACCACACAACGTTTTTCCGGTTGTGAATTATCTCAATGAGAAATACCAAACGTGGATTGGTCGCACTGGACCGATCAGATGGCCGCCAAATAGCCCGGATTTGACGCCACTTGACTCTATGAAATACCGACCGAAAATGTAGAAGTTTTAAGAAATCGGATTATTGAGGCCATTCAAGAGACCAATCAAAATAATGCTCACTTTATTGTTAATAGCATAAATAAAATTGAGCGAGATTATACGCAGTGCTTAGAAATGGACGGTGGACATATCGAGCAGTTATAGTGTTGTGTTTAGTTTGATGAAATATAAGATTGTTTTTTTATATTTGCATGTTTTTTTGTTTCTATCCAATTTCTATGAAACGTCAACATTCAAAGGTCAATATCTTTTTATACGTCAAAATTAGGTATAGGGTATGCTACATAAGAAATGTTCAAAATTATCACGAGAATATAAAAATCGAATAAAAAAACAGGGTTCTAATTTGAAATAGGAAAGTTGGACCACGCCCAGCCTTTCTGAGGCACCCTGTATATGCAAATTAGATTTTTTTGGAAAATTGACTCAAAACCAATGAACTTACATCCGGGACACTTTTTTCAAAAACGTCAAATAAAAAAGATAAGGGGGGTGTCAATATATAAAAAAAACCCTGTACAAGCACTCGACACACTGACAAGAAAAATCCTCACGGATAATAGAGCCCTACATCCAAACTCGGCTGTTGAGAGATTATACCTACCTAGGAAACAAGGAGGAAGAGACCTAATCAATATAGAATTAGCACACAACATTGAAATACACAGCTTACAAAGATACTTTAGCTTGAAGGCAACTCAGTCATCATTACACGCGTCCATCAAACAAGCAGACAAAAGATACACACCACTCAGCACACACACACAACTACAGCAGATAGACAAGAAAACATTCTTCACAAACATCACACAGACATGGAACAGCAAAAAACTACATGGCAGATTCAAGAACGACCTCGATAAACAACATCAGCTGTCAACCAAATGGATCGAACTCGGACACCTGTATGGTGAAACAGAAGGATTCATGTACTCTATAATACAGGACCAGGTTGTACCAACAAGAAATTACCAAAAATATATCACAAAAACCAACATACGAAATGCTAACTTTAGAATGTGTAAATCAATGCCCGAAACGATACAACACATAACATCAGGATGTCCTAGCTTAGCACAGACAGAATACCTAAACAGGCAGAATCTGACAGCCAAGATCCTCCATAAATACCTACTCCACAAACATAACATAAAAACCATAGAAGAGACGTACTACAAATACACACCAGACCTAGTCAACGAGAACCAAAATTATAAAATATATAGACATAACACTAATAGGCAAAATCAACAAAATCACAACGTTAATAGATATTGCACACCCTCTGGATCACAACATACAGAAGACAATAACAGAGAAAATACGAAAATACACGGACCTAGCTGAGGAAATAAAATCAATGTGGAAAATGAAAGAAGTAATGGGGACTTCTTCTCCCCGTAGTCATCTCAGTCACTGGCCTCATACCACCGGAGTTACCCGCAAGATTCAAGAAACACAATATACCACTACAACTAATAACGGACATGCAAAAATCAGTGATCCTAGAAACATGTCGGATAGTAAGAAAAATCGTAAAATAGTCAACAAGGTGTGAGTTTTGCGAAAGCCCTCATTACCTTTTACCACATAGAAAATGTGAGACTAACCAATGAGAACAATAATAATAATAATAATAATAGCGTGTCTGCCAACACTTTACAAAATACTGTCTGCAGGAATAACCGACAAAGTTTATACTTATCTGGACACTAAAAACATTCTAAGCCAAAAGGATGCAGAAGAAGAGCCCTGGGCTGCAAAGAGCAGATAGTGGTAGACTCGGTAATACGGAGAAAGAAAAATAGAAATCTCTATATGGCATATAGACTGTCAAAAGGCGTTTAACTCAATCCCCCCCGACTGGCTGCTCCAGGTTTTAGATATACAGGGTGTTCCATTAATATTGCGAAAAAAATCGGGATGAGTTTCCCCGCTTCAAAATAAGAACAAGACTTCCCATAAACATGTATCCGGAAATGCTTCGTTACAGAGCTACAGGGCGTTGAAATTTTATTTTCATTTTTGTTTTTTCTAAATAATATTTGAACCATTGTGAATTTGGTGATTGGGGATCATGCCAAATTCGAATTTGACCTTATTATGGCTCTAACTTGTAGAAGGCGCTACCTACACGTATTTTACCTGTTATGAACAGCCATAACTTTTTTGGACGAACCTGTATTGAATTTTTAACTAAAAAAACAGATTTCTTTATTATTTTTACGCAGAAAATGTATACTTGTTAGAAGTCGCTACGTGCAACCATTCTCGAGATATTTGGATTTGAAATAATTAGTACATGTGATTTTGAAATTATGGCGAAGGTAACCTGCTAGAAGTTATAACATTTTTCGTATGATTGCTTCATATTTTTGGTAAACAAGATAAAAGTCGACCTGTGTGTAATGTTATCAACAACTCTTATTCAAATATTATTTGAACAAAATCAACACCATGTAGCTCTGTAAAGAAGCATTTTTGGCCACATGTTCATAAAAAAAAATCTTCTTATTTTTAAGCAGACAAACCCATCCAGTATTTTTGGCACAATCAATGAAACACCATGCTTGGCCATAATTTCATTATCACATGTATTCATTATTTCAAATCCAAATCTCGAGAATGGTTGCACGAAGCGACTTCTAACAAGTATACATTTTTTGCGCTTAAGTGATAAAGAAATCGTTTTTTTTAGTTAAAGATATAATACAGGGACGTCCAAAAAAGTGACCGCTGTTCATAGTAGGTAGAATTCGTGTGGGTAGCACCCTCTACAAGTTAGAGCCATAGTAAGGTCAAGTTCGAATTTCGCATGATAAGAAACCCCAAATCACCAATTTTCATTAGAAGATCGACATTGGTTTAAATATTATTTAGACAAAAACAAAAATGAAAATAAAATGTCAACACCCTGTAGCTCTGTAACCAAGCATTGATGGATACATGTTTATAGATAGTTTTAATCTTATTTCAAAGCGGGAAGACTCATTCCGATTTTTTTCGCAATAGTAATTAAACACCCTGTATATGGCATTGTTGATAGCATCATAGGATTTCTGCGAAGTACGATGAAAGCTTGGTGTACGAAGCTATCCATAAGATCTGGTGACACTAATTTTGAATCCAAAGAGATCAAGATTGGAAGAGGCATCTTTCAGGGTGACTTATTCAGCGCCTTGTGGTTTTGTCTGACATTGAATCCTCTGTCACACGCTCTCAAACAAACGAACTATGGATTTACCATCAAAACAGCAAATGAAGCTGAGAGAGTCAGTCACCTATTCTATATGGACGACTTGAAATTATACACTGCTAACAAGAATCATCAAGAAACTGTCCTTAAATTGGGTGAAGATGAGCACTGACATGCGAATGGTCTTCGGAACTAGCAAATGCCAGACCGTAAGTGGGCGTCCAAAGAGGAGCTCAGCGCCTGGCTCCGACCCGAGTCTAGGACTGATGTCTACCGTACGTAACTGAATAAATCCATGTATTTCAATGTATGCGGCCACAACGGAGCGCCGACGTCCGCTCGAAGCCAGGTTTCGTACCTTACCCTGAAACCCGATATTCAAGTCAGCATTTTTCGGATGCTTGACCCGAGATCATCGTAGCGAATTATTGTGGACAAGGAGTAGTTGATTACCGCTGTGTTGATCAGAGAGCCACTTCATCATTACTTTACCATAATTGAGTAGTTTTGACCAAATTATGGAATGAAATAGCGAAATAATTCAAAGTATCAGATAAGCCCATATTTTTACTTCGAACCGGACTGTTGTATTCGCTTGTAAACTTCTCTACATCCGATAAACAACTGACTTGTGCCAAAAATAGATGAGTAATAATTATTTTCGAGAAAAAATTCCCTCTGTGGTACACGAATCAGTCCAGCTCCCGGCTCCTCGTTATGGCCAGTCATGAGCGAGGATCGGAGCACGGGTCTAGAGCCTGGTCGTAATACCCAGGTCAGAGCGTGGGTCGAGGGTCCCCGTTATGAACGCAGCCTAACCATCGAGAGAGGTAAACTGAGGGATGCCCGCGACCTGAGATTGGACGAGGCGACTGTATTAACATCCATGAGTAAAGATTCCTATAAATATCCAGGTATACTCCAAACAAATAAAATAGGACACAAGAAGATGGAGTAAGTATCTCCTTATCGAGCAGTTTGAAAAAAGATTCCGGAATATTCTCAAAATCAAGCTCAATTCATCCAACATAACCAAAGCTATCAATAGCTATGTCATCCCAGTGCTGGGATACTTCGTCGGAATTATTAATTGGAGCCATACAGATTTTGAGGATGTGAACACAAAAATAAGAGTAATGCTGACCAAGCACAGGATGCACCACCCCAGAGCATCAAAAGAACGAGTATTACTTCCTCGGCACCAGTTCGGAAGAGGTATCATGGACGTGGTAACAGCGTGCAACGCACAGATTGAGGGCTCAGAAGATGGTTTCACAATGCACAATCCACCCTGCATAGAGTTGTTATTAGGGCTGATGCTGGATACACTCCTTTGAATCTGAGCCAGCGAAAACACACTCATTTTCCTAATATGATCACCAACCAAGACCAAGAGAAAATCACACAATGGGGAATGGGCCTCCGAAGAGCTGCATGGGCGCCACCACTACAACTTAGAGAAAGAATGCATTGATAAAGAAGCATCTCTGAGATGGCTGCAATGCAAGGACACTCTCTCCAGAAACTGGGGGATTCATTGTTGCTATACAAGAACAGGTTGTTAGTACCAGAAATTATCAGAAACATATCCTAGAAGAACAAGTGATAACGGATAAATGTAGAAAATGGAACAGCCAATCGGAGACGATTGAGCATAACCTATCTGGATGTGAAAATCTAGCAGGCACAAAATACTTAGAGAGGCATAACAAAGTGGCTGTGATGGTATACCTCGAACTTTTGAAGCTGCACAAAATAACACCAGATAATCACGAACCATACTATCGCTATAGATCACGACCCGTGGTAGAAAACGAACAGATAAAAATATACTGGGACAAAGATATTATAACAGATAGAACAATCGGACACAATAGACCCGATATAACCATCCTTCACAAAAAAGACAAGAAAGCTCTCCTGATAGATGTGGCATTCCTCAATAACCACAATATGGAGCTAAAGTACAAAAATTAGCGAAGTATACTAACCTAAGAAGTGAAATCCAAGAGGTATGTGTGCTGCAAACTGCAAGGGTGGTGCCGATCATCATCTCATCTATGGGACTAATACCGAAGGCGTTGAGGGACAGTATGAGAGACATAGGAATACCATGGAAAACCTACCGTGCTATACTGAAGTCTGTTACCTCGGATGCAACAAACATAGTACTCCAGTCATTTAATCCAAATAAGAGGGTCAACTGCGGAATGAGAGATAATAAGCTGTAGACTCGTATACACCATTTTGGCATTCTAAAAGTTGTCTCAAATGTCTCATAAAATCTCATGTCGGCGTCTTGAGATATCCAATTCTCCGTCAGTCGGCTCCAGGGTGCACATCGACTATACGGCCCATTGGCCAATTCAACGCAGATGTGTTTTCCTGGTATAACATCACTTACATGCCAATCTTCAGCTGCCTTGACGAAACACGCCACTTGGTTCTTTGCTGCAGTGTTGACAGGTACTCACTTGTCCATCTTCTTCAAAAATGTTGAACCACTTATTGCAACTGTGAATACTTCGACAGTCGACCAAGCTTTATATCCTTGACATCCTCTTGTGGTACAGCAGTAAGAGCATCGCCAATTGAAAAGTGTCCAGGAGTTAAAGGGAAGATATCGGAAGGATCGTCTGACATTGACGATAAAGTGCGCGAATTCATGACACTTTTCACCTGCGTAAGCTCTGTCTACATGCTCTCGCATGTCAGACTAGAATTACCTATTATTTGAACAAGGTGATACTTCGCACTTTTAACGGCCGATTCCCAAATACCGCCAAAATGCGGTGACCTAGCAGAGGAGAATTTCCATTCAATGCTGCTCTGATTCAAAAAATTGGCAACGGTATTTTCATTTTGAATATCATTTACAATTTTCTTGATTGCATTGTTGGCCCCAACAAAATTTGTGGCATTGTCCGACCATATAGTTTTACACAACCCTCGTCGGGCTACAAATCTTTTAAGGCCATTTAAAAATGCCTCAGTTGAGAGGTCCCCTACTAACTCCAAATGTACTGTCTTTGACCAGAGGCGAATGAAAATACACAAATGGCATTTCACGAGTCTTCTATTTTTCAACCTACCATCCTTTACCATAAATGGACCAGCAAGATCTATGCCTGTATTTAAAAATGGTCGACAGGGTATGAGGCGCTCAGGAGGCAGATCTTCCATGAGCGGGTCTAAGGTCAATGGTCTATTTTTAAAACAAATAACACACGATCGGGTTATTTTCCCAACATTACTTTTGCCTTTCAATGGCCAGTACATTCGTCTTACCGCAGCTAGCGTGGCTGATGGACCAGCATGTGTTCATATGGAATAATCAGGTTGGTAAACGGATGATCATAGGGCAAAAAAATAGGGAATCTTTTATCTAAATTTAAAGTAGATTTATTAATTCTACCTCCGACACGAATTATGTTGTCTTGATCCAAGAAAGGATTGAATGATAAGAGCTTGCTCTTAGCATCAAGAGGTTTTTTAGATTTTAGTCGATCTAAATCAGACGAGAATGAACTAGCATGAACTATTTTCATTAAAACATTCAATGAATAATTTAATTCTGAAATGGTAAGATTTGACACATTTCTGGGGACGCTTGTTTTCTGTGAATTTTGTCTAAATCTTATACAAAATGTAACTACTCGATGCAGTTTAGTTAACGAAGCATATCTTGTGAACAGGTTATCACAATCAGGAATCAAGTGTGACAATTCTTTGTTAGGTTTCAATTCAGGTATGTCTGTTTGTATATTTCGTTTACCAACTGGCCACTTTTCTTCATCCTCGCTTAACTAGGACGGTCCTGACCACCACATGTTACAATTTAATAATTGATGAGGCTCCACCCCCCGAGATATCAGATCTACGGGATTGTGTTGTGACTTAACATGCCTCCAAGACTCTGCCTTAGTT
Source organism: Orchestes rusci (assembly GCA_958502075.1). Classification (NCBI taxonomy): domain Eukaryota; kingdom Metazoa; phylum Arthropoda; class Insecta; order Coleoptera; family Curculionidae; genus Orchestes; species Orchestes rusci. The sequence continues at coordinate 86,903,692 of OY293303.1, forward strand.
AAACGCTGGACCTCAGCAACTCTGTTTGCCACGAATTTCTTGGTGTAGTAGGCTCCGAGGCCACCCACCCTATCACTATGCCAGAATCACACCAAAAGCTTGTTTCTTCAATCAAAATACTTAAGGCCTTTTGAATTTTAGATGTAAGTTCTGCGAGCAATACCGCTCCGCATAGTTCGAGACGCGGTAAAGAAATTACCTCTAGAGGTACCACTCGTGACTTCGCACAAATTAGCCTACACGAAATATTACCTAAGGTATCAATGCCTCGCAAATACAAACAACAACCATAATACGATTGAGATGCGTCACTAATACCATGACATTGAAAACTTATAGAATTTTTGAGCATGATTTGTCTGGGTACTTTCAATTCAGACAACCTTGAAATTTGATTGCGAAATTTTACGAATTCGGTTCATAGGCCGAGAGGAACACTTTCATCCCATTGAACCCCGAGTTGCCATAATTTTTGTAGCATCATTTTGGCCTTTATGACCGCAGGACCTACCAGCCCCAAGGGGTAGAAAATTTGCGCAAGAGTGGATAAAATAATCCTTTTTGTCACGCGGTTCTCGTCAATACTAAAATTAATCGTGAAACGGAAAACATCTTCATCCGAATTCCAAATTGAGCCCAACGTTTTATTACAATCATTGTCTGTTATTACGTATTGTGCCACGTTGTTCGATAAATCGATGTCATTTTCGATTATTTTTTTGTCATTCGAAACCCATTTGCGTAACATAAAACCTCCCGAATTTAATATTTGTCTTATTTCTGTTTTTAGTTTGATAGCATTTTCAATGGTCTCCGCACCCGTAATCAAATCGTCGACATAAAAGTCCTTACTTATTATCTTACTCGCAACTGGATATTTTTCTCTATGATCCAAGGCCAGTTGAAATAAAACTCTTATTGCCAAAAACGAGGCAGGGGGAGTTCCATAACTTAGTGTATTCAATCTATAATGCTCCATTTCCTCATTAGGATCACTACGCCATAAAATGCGCTGCAAATCTCGCTGCGTCTCATCTACCAACACCTGTCGATACATTCTTTCAGCGTCGGCGATAATCATATAATTATGCGTTCTAAACCGCAGCAATATATCAACAAGATCGTACTGTATGATAGGACCCACGGATAAAATATCGTTCAACGAATATCCCGAACTACTTTCACATGAAGCATCAAACACGACCCTGAGTTGGCTCCGTCAAGTTTCCCCCCCGACATCGAATAATGCGGGTTTTAAGTATACAGGCATCATGCACGCATTTTGCACAATTTTGCACACATATTTTTAAATTTTGCACACCTTTTCCCGAGAGACTAGAGCCCTTTGTTTGATGGGGGGGAAACTTGACGGTTCCTCCCTTACATCATACAAAATCATTTTTTTTTATGTAGGTCTCTTCCCTGAATTTTGCACAATTTTGCACACATGTTTTGAAATTTTGCACACCTCCGCTTACCGATCCAAGCCCTTATGAAAATGTCAAGTTTCCCCCCCGACATCATCCAAAACCATTTTTGTTTATGTAGATCTCTCCTCTGAATTTTGCACAATCTTGCACACATGTTTTCGAATTTTGCACACCCTCTCTAACCGATCTATGCCCTTATGAAAATGTCAAGTTTCCCCCCCGACATCATCCAAAACCATTTTTGTTTATGTAGATCTCTCCTCTGAATTTTGCACAATTTTGCACACATGTTTTCGAATTTTGCACATCCTCCCTAACCGATCTATGCCCTTATGAAAATGTCAAATTTTCCCCCCGACATCATCCAAAATAATTATTTTCTATGTAGGTCTCTCCTCTGAATTTTGCACAATTTTGCACACCTCCCCTTACCGATCTAAGCCCTTATGAAAATGTCAAGTTTTCCCCCGACATTACCCAAAATCATTTTTTTGTATGTAGATCTCTTCTCTGAATTTTGCACAATTTTGCACACATTTTTTTGAGTTTTGTACACCCTCCCTTGTGTACTAAAACACATAAAAATAAATGTTCTTAGTATTCTTGAAATACATTGCATGAATTATTATATTTGTATAAATAGAAAACTTCTGTACAGGGTGTCCCAACGATAGAGTAAAGTAGGTTTTATCATATAGGATATGAAAAATATCAATATCAATATGCGTCACAGGTTAGGGGTGTAAATAGCGCACATTCTGAAAATATTTGGAAACATACAGGGTGCGTCACAAAAGTATAGCACGAAAAAGTATGATTTTTTTAAATGGAACCCCCTGTATATTAATTGATATTTCAATTCTTTCTTCAATTTGGAACAAAAATTGTGATACAATAATGTTCCTAAATTCAACCGTTATCGAGATATCGCGTTTTAAAAATGGCATTTTTGCAACTTTGACATGCTATAAAACTCAAACTATTCAAGTGGTATTTCAATGGTTTGCACTTTCCTATCTTAACTTTTCAAGAGCTCGGGAACAAATTTCCGGATTAATAATTCGAGCTCTAGGGAGATTCGGCAATAAAATTTCATGCCAAAACTATTTGAGAAGATTTAATAGTAGCGGCTGGACTCACCTCGCATTTAGTGGAAGAAACCAACGGCTCCTTACTCTACTCGCCATTGAGGAAGAAAGAAGGGAATCAGGATTTTATAAAACATTTAGAAGTTATAACCAATCTTGTCCATAATTGATAACATTGCAACTTTGTATTGGAAGTTGAAAATAAATCATTTATCAAAAATATTTGTCTTTAACAGCTGTCAAGCACTCGCGGCTGGATGTAGCTCCCATGCACCAACCACAGTGTTGCCGTTTGCCTTATCTCTGTCTGTAAAAGTTGGGTTGGGTTGGGATTGTTAGGGAGAGTGGGGACGGCAACACTGTAATCATATGGGAGCTACATCCAGATGCGCAAAGCCAGGGAAATTTCCACTTATTAATCTTTCAGTCACGTGATTATGAGCAGGGAAATTTCCGATAAAATTAGGTCGTTGTCATAGCAACATAACAAAATGCAAGCCTATGATTGGTTAGAATTGACTGGTAGGAAATTTTCAAGGAAAATACATCTAAATGTGTCTTATTCTTATCGGATAAACGAAGAAGTTGTAAATCCTATTTTGCATGATCTTTTATCTTCATTTTGGGACTAGACTAGATTACGTGGGTAAGATATTGACGTCTTGCATCGAGACATCCTGATATACAGGGTGTTGCACGTAGGTCGTCTGTTACAAGTATTGCGAGAACGGCTTTTCCAAATGTTCTGAAATTTGGTGTGAAAATGTAATGCATCTTTTGATAGTAGTTTACCTAACAAGTGCGGACAGTGCCACTTTTCCGCACGCGATTGCAGATGCAAGCAGGTGCGGAAAAGTCACTTTACGCGCTTGTTAGGTACATTATTTTTTCTAGAAGCGTGCGGAAAATATCGCTTTTCCGGAAAAAAGATTGCGGAAAAGTGACATTTTCAAAACTAAAATGCGTGCGGAAAAGTGCATGGTATTTTCCGCACGCTTGTAGAAAAAAATATATTGATGCTTGCGGCGTTGCCGGATCTACAAGTCTTTCCTAGCTACTCTCTCATTTCAAATAGGACACCCTGTATTTTATCAAATACCCTACTTTGATATGTTGGCAAAGATGGCTGATCACAACATTTTCGTCTATTGAATTTTTGTCGTAATTTTACTTTGAGATAAGGATTTAAACTATCTTGCATGCCCATTATTTACCCTAAAAAAACATTTTAAATATTCAAGGGTTTATTTTCTGGAATATTTTGAGAATATTTTCTGCTTTGAAGATCTATGAAAAATTGTTTTGAATCGAAAAAAGAATAAGAATTTAAAAAAAAAACGTTTTCAATTTTCTTCAAATATTTAACATCCTGTATCTTGCGAAAACAGTGCACTTTCGGACATAGATTTGTAGGAATTCCTAACCTTCATAACATTGGAGTGTATTAAAGATCTTAGTACATAATAACATAACTTTGTTTATTTGTAGAATAAAATAGTATCAACAATGGTCGGAAGAAAATCAAAGACCGTAGAAACGATCAACAATATTAAAAGATTATTAGAAAGTAATCATCCAGAAATCATTCATGGTGAAAGTATATTACCGAGAAACAGTGCGATTTGGAGTATTCTATCGAGAGAGTTGAACAATATTGTCACTGCTGGAGCTCTACATACTATGGTATCAAAAAACCATCACGATATTCATAGCCTCCTGAGAATTTCAAAATTATCACCATCGGCACATATTGATAGTGGTTTGGAGAACAATGTCATTGAGAACCATTGCCAGCAGTCAGAATCAGACTCAAATGACACGGAAGAGAATACCTTCGTTATCATTCTTACTAGTCAAGATTTAATCGGCTTGCTTCCACATGAAGAAACATACGAGGATAAAACAGCAACGTCAATAACACGTAAAAGAAAATACGTCATTTTTCAACAGCGTCATTGGACAGGCATATTATATGACAAAATAGATCCCATTCTAGAAAATCTAAAAGTATTTTGTCATTTCACTTTTCGAAGAGATGAAGTACATCCCAGTAGCCGGAATTATTATGCTCGTATGTGAGCTGAGTGTAATACTTGTAAATCTAAATTGATCTGCACCGTCGAACACCAACCCACTGAAGATACTGATGAAGACATCATATTGAAAGGTTCATTTCAACAGAACGAATCTTCTGCACTAAACTGTAGAAAGGGGCGACAATTGCGCGGTATCAAAATACAATATGCTAGTGAGAAATTAGTTTCAACAAATATGGCACCCAGTCAGTATCGAAGACTCATGGCATCAGATGCTTCTTCGCTTCGTCATATACCTCAATCAACAGTTTTACGAAAAGCTAAACTCGAGATGAATCGAAATCAAAGAATTCATCAAGATCCTGTTACTGCAGTGTGGTTGATGAAGTCGGAGCAAAGAATGGAAAGGGCTATTCAGAAAACTGGACTTGACCCTTTTTTTTGTGCACATCTGGACAAATACTCAAATGTATGTATATGTCACAGTAAAACCTGGTAATCAGTAAAAGCTAACTGTTACTAGGAAAAGTGAGCTTTTCCTGATTTGGAAACATTTAGCTAGTGAAAGTTGAATTCGATCGACTTCATCATACTTTTACTAGTAATTGTTAGCATTCACGTAACTTTTCTAGTGAAAGCTGCTACACTGAAAATTATCATCGTAATTATAAATATCCTTTTTGGTCCGAGTTGGAATTCGCCGACAGATTAGACGCTCTGGAAAATACGAGAGTTATGAATCGCAGGTGTACAATGTGAACATTGTTCAGATACCGTATTATAGAAAATACTTAAGCATTCTCAGTAGGGGTTAGTCTGGGTTAGTTTGGGTTGGTTTGGGTTTGGCAAAAATTTTGATGTCGCGTGAGTGACATCATCTAGTGCCCCGTGCACCTTGGGTTAGTTGAAAGGCGGAAATAAGTTTCAAAAAGTACTTTTCCTAACTGCTTTCAGTAAGTTGATTTGATAAAGTTTCTCCAACATTCACTAGTAAAAGTGTACAATATTAATCAAAATTCAACATTTCCTAACGGATCAAGTAATTGCTAGCATCAACTAGTGAAACCTAGCTTTCAGTGAATTTCTAACATTTACTGTAACATATACAACACATTTTGCTCAAAAGAATACGGCAAAATTAGCATAGATGCAACCAGCAGTTTAGTAAAAAAGATTCGCAAACCTTCAGGGGAAAAAAGTAAACACATCTTTCTTTATGATATCACAATACGAAGCATCAGGAGTAAAGAAGTAAACCAATACTCTGTTCGTAGCATGTTATCTGGAAGTCAAAATGCAACTGCAATATATTGCTGGCTAGCGCATTTTATTCGTTCAGGCGCAGTTTTACCGCAGTAATGTGTCACTGATATGTCACTAGCTCTAATCTATGCTTGTGTTTTGGCATTTACAAACTTCAAAACTTTACAGAAATATATAACACATTGTTACAGTGCACTTTTCGAAGGAATGCCGTTTGACGAGCACTGTTACATAAGGAATGATGTTGCACATTTCATCAAACTAGTTTCACATTGGAAGTGTCTTCAGAAGCAACACCGACTGACGCGACAGCTCTATATGAGAGCCATAGGACAACTTGTACAGTCTACCAGTGTTGATGATTTGAAAGCTCTACTAAGAGCGATTTTCACTGTTTCTCTCAGTGATACTGGAGGACATAATTCGGACGGTCTACCAACTAGATGCGAAAAAGAAAAAGAATGATTGAAAAGATGTGCAACTGGTTCCATAGAAATTCTCACTAATGTGGAAAATGATGTTTGCCAATCGGCCATAGATGTTCGTGTTGATGAAGAGGGTTCATCAGAAACTTGTGATACGAATCTAAATCCATTCAGCTCATGGAGTAAAAATATTCTGGAAGACTGCAAAAGAACAAACAACACAGGTGAAGAAATTGGTGACCGCGGTAATCAACAATATCTCCCAGATCTGGCTTTTGAGATTTTGAAATTCTGCAAAACCAGCAGTAATGAAGCCCTTTTTTTCTTCGTCACCAATAATAGGCTCCTCAGCATCAGTCGAAAGTAACTTCAATAACATTAAACACCGTATGTTTGGGAATATAGATCTGCCACTTCGGTTTGATGATTTTTTGAAAACTTTTATTCCATCTAGTGAGGGGGCAGTCAAACTAACGAAAGAGAAATTGCTGGAGGAAAATATTTTGAATAAGAATGATAATGTAAGCATTAATGATAATTCGCATGAAAGTCATATTTATATATTTTTAATCAATTGCAGATTTTTATGACCACTGTTTTAGACGAGAGATCGAATGTGCGCAATGGTGAGTGCATCGAAACCTAATATCCACTACGTTTTCATGTAGAACTCAGTTTTGATTGAATACCGTTTTGGTACATGTTTAAAACTCCATCAGAACAGATATCCAAATCGTTTTGAGTCTCAAGGTCGATCAAGCTTTTTCTAGGATCGAATCAAGACTTGAATATCCAAAAATGCGCAAAGCCATCCTTTTACATGACAGCTTTCTTACCATAACCTCCATAACCTCAAAGCTATGGTTTCATTTCAAATTTGATCACAAAAATATCTTTTAACATTTTAGAACTGTTTGAGGAGTTTGAGGTTTTGAGAAATCTTTTACTGACTGTGAATAGAACGTATTTTAGATAAGATCGCCTGTTTCAAAACGATGTGGAAACGATTTGAGACCCATTCATGAAAACGGAAGATCGGTATTCGACTGAAATCGATTTAAATATTCCATAAAAAAGTAGTGAACATTTTGAAATCGTTCACAAAGGCAAGCGTATAGCGATTCTTCTATATATTCAGGAGCTGTTGAAGATCTTATTACTTGTTCATCATGCCAGTTGCAGCACTCAAGCAGCGACTTTTGTCAGAACTGTTTCAAAATGATTCATAGGAACGAGTTCTGCTCAAAAGAAGATGATGGCATTTTATTTTGCATAAGATGCTCAACTTTAGAACCAGCTGCAATCGAAAATTGGCGTGGACAGGCAAATCAAATCAAGAAGCGTCCAAGGACATCGTATTTAGAACCCTCAACTGACCTACTAGCTAGTTATTTGTCAAATCGAAAGGTGTTACCAATAGAGGTCTACTGAGAAATGGTAATCTGCTAGAATTGAGGCCGATACAAATATCTGATAATGTTTCTTTGACACTTTCTAATACATGTGGCTTTGACTCATTGATTCAACTTTTCGCTTCCGCATATTGCGATAGTTTCACGTTCAAGGCTTTAATTGACTTTCTTGGAGGCCAAAGTGAGACTGCGGATATAGTACTGAATGTTGTGAAAGAAGGAGTCACTAGAAAAACTTATAAGAAACAAGGTGCACTCTTGTATAATATTCTGGAGTCAGAACAGCACCTCTTCGGAATATATAGGTTGAATGCTGAATGTGTGGTGGGCGATCTGCTATCAAAACTTGATATAAACAAATGTTTCCTAGACCAACTGAAGTGTGATAACTGCAATTTATCTGTCACAAATTTCGGACAGTCGCTAATACTTCAGATATCAGATATAACTGAATTCAAAACACAGATTGTTCAAAGCTTATCTAGTACTGAAAGTAATAGTAAATGCAACGAATGTATCACTAACGCACTTTTTTATTGAGCCTTTGGACTCCAAACTTTTGACTGCAGAAATAGAGGTTCAATTGAATGATCTGCCAAAAAGTGTAAAACTCAATGGACTTTTATATCAGTTGAGAGGTGTTATTGGATATGTTGGACCTGATAACTCATTGGGCCATTTCATCTGTTTTTCTTACAGACATAACAATTTATGGGAAGTATACGACGATAGAAATACAAAATCTATGCCTTGTTCTTCTCAAAAACACGTCAGAGTAGAGATTTTATTGTTTACATCATATCCGGTAAACAATGTACAGGGTTTTTCGGAGTTTTTCCTTATAATTTGCCACTTCTTTAGAAACTCTATTCAATAAGATACCTAGAAGAAAAAAATTAAAGTTTCATGATTTTGCCTAAAGATTTTATCGGGAAATAATTGGAAATCGGGAAAATTTGGAAAAGTTTCATTTTTTTTTCAAATTGAATGCCCTATACTTTATTACAGGTTCAAGATATCCCCATTTTCCGCTTTTCAGAAATATATAGTTTGCTTATGTTTGGAATACCCGTTTTTGAGTTGATTCACTATAAATAACTCAGAGTATAGTTGGTAAAGTATAGCGAATAATGCGATAGTTTATCGCACCTGCTATGAATCACCAGGGAAAACAACTGTTACTCCTAAGAAGTAGTTTTCCTGTCATCAAATATTCTGTTTTCCTTAGTCTTCCATGGTTGTTGCGATGAATTATTGCATCATTTGCCCGCATTGAAACTGTAGAGTTATTCAATGTCAAATAGCTCGAAAACGGTTAGTCCAAACATAGGCAAATTATATATTTTTTTACAAGCGGAAAATGAGAAAAAAACCTTCAGGATTTTCCCTGATTCCCAATGGTGCTTTGTTCTTTCGCTTATAGTTACAATGAAATCTTAAGAGAAAATCATAAAACTCGCATTTGAACATTTTTGAATCTCTTGAACTAGAGTTACTAAAGGGGTGGCAAATTATAAGGAAAAACCCTGGCATTATCCATGAAGATATGAAAATTTTGTAGATATGAAAGTTCTAGGTTTTTTTTTCGGGAATTTTCAAAAATCTTATCAAAGGAGACAAAACACTATCAAAATGTTAATATTTTTCCATAAGTTACATTTTGTATCAATGAAACACACATATCATATCATATTATCATATATTATGAAAGAGCTCATTTTTTTGATTTCGAAAATATGTAAGTTTATATCTTCTTGATTAGCCATTCAGGAAATATTCTAGTATAAATGATATGTTCAAAAATTGATGCTTAGATCCCGGACGCCATGGATTAAATCGCTCCAATTTATTAACTCGTTAATATTTAGAAAATACAGTTAATTTGTGCTCCATTTCTATAAATACCAGCTTTATAACTACAATTTTATTCTTTTATCTATGACAATCGAGATTTAAATTTTATTTTTTAAACATGTTGAAATTCGAATATTTTCTAAAGGGCCTACCAGAAAGGTATCAAGCTATATATTTTTGAAATCTGGGGAATTAGCTTTCATAATTTATAATAATAAACACAGGGTTGCATTGAAAAAAATGAAAGTTATGGAAGAATATTGGATTATTGATAGCCTTTTTTTTTCTTTGAAGACATTCTTGACAAGTTCGGATGAAAATCTAAAACTTTCATACCCCCATGACCCTCAATAGTAAGTATATCAAGTTTGTGACTTAGCATAATCTGTTTTTGGTTTAGTTTTCTATACAATTTGCTTTTTTTTAAGTAATATATGGTTCAGAGTTTTCACTTTTTAATTCTTTTTCAATTATTTCTTACTGGAAGTTAAAGATTTCATTTCCTAAATCGATGGGGGAGGGGGTGCGAAATTTGAAAATAGGTGCGCAAAATTGTGCAATATTCAGAGAAGAGATCAACATAGAAAAAAATGGTTTTGGGTAATGTCGGGGGAAAAACTTGACATTTTCATAGGGGCATAGATCGGTAAGGAAGGGTGTGCAAAATTCGAAAACATGTGTGCAAAATTCAGAGGAGAGATCTACATAGAAAAAAAATGATTTTGGGTGATGTCGGGGGAAAACTTGACATTTTCATAAGGGCGTAGATCGGTTAGGGAGGGTGTGCAAAATTCGAAAACATGTGTGCAAAATTGTGCAAAATTCAGAGGAGAGATCCACATAAAAAAAAATGGTTTTGGATCATGTCGGGGGGAAACCTTAACATTTTCATAAGGGCATAGATCAGTAACGGGAGGTGTGCAAAATTTTCAAACATGTGTGCAAAATTGTGCAAAATTCAGAGGAGAGACCTACATAGAGAAAGATGATTTTGGATGATGTCGGGGGGAAAACTTGACATTTTCATAAGGGCATAGATCGGTTAGAGAGGGTGTGCAAAATTCGAAAACATGTGTGCAAAATTGTGCAAAATTCAGAGGAGAGATCTACATACAAAAAAATGGTTTTGGATCATGTCGGGGGAGAAACCTGACATTTTCATAAGGGCATAGATCGGTAAGGGGAGGTGTGCAAAATTGTGCAAAATTCAGAGGAGAGACCTACATAGAGAAAAATGATTTTGGATGATGTCGGGGGAGAAACTTGACATTTTCATAAGGGCATAGATCGGTTAGGGAGGGTGTGCAAAACTCCATAAAATGTGTGCAAAATTGTGCAAAATCCAGAGGAGAGATCTACATAAACAAAAATGGTTTTGGATGATGTCGGGAGGTGAACTTGACATTTTCATAGGGGCATAAATCGGTAGGGGAGGGTGTGCAAAATTCGAAAACATGTGTGCAAAATTGTGCAAAATTCAGAGGAGAGATCTACATAAAAAAAAAAGGTTTTGGATGATGTCGGGGGGGAACCGTCAAGTTTCGCCCCCATCAAACAAAGGGCTCTAGTCTCTTGGGGAAAGGTGTGCAAAATTTAAAAATATGTGTGCAAAATTGTGCAAAATGCGTGAATAATGCCTGTATACTTTAATCCCGCATTATGCGATGTCGGGGGGGAAACTTGACGGAGCCCCCTGAGTTTTGTGGTCAAACTAGACTCTTTCAGGACCCCGTGATGCGGTAGATAATTAACACCATTTTCGTTATTTATCTGCTCGATGATAGATATTTTACTCATATGACCAAGATCAATATATTCGGCAATAAATTCATTATATTTTTGTTTTGAATCATTATTATTTTTGAATCTTTGTTCAAGTGCGAGAAATCTTTTTGTGGCTATTTTACGAGAATTGCCCAATTGCTCCACTGGCTTTTTTAGTGGTAACGAGACAACAAATCCACCAGCTTCAGTGCGTCGAAGTTTCCAAACAATGTTTTTCACATTCGTGCTCCGATGAGCCAATTTTTTTCTCTGTACTATCACAATGTTTTATTTTCCAGAAATTTCCCAATGCATCAAGTATTTTATTATCGTCATCAATAGCCAAATTGCATTCTGATTTAGATAAATTTCGAGTGCAAACAATAGGACCAGAAATAATCCAGTCGAAATGCGATTTTTGGAAAATTGGACCGTGGGAATTTGTTTTTATTTGCCCAACGCATAACAAATCGTAAAATATCCCAGCCCCCAATAACAAGTCAATATTTCCAGGTTTATTAAAATCTGGATCGGCCAACGTTATATCCTTGGGTCTATAATACAGACAAACTCAATGCCACCAAAGGAGTTTTATTGGTAATTTTTTCCATAATCAAAAACGACAAATTTTGATTATAGTTATTGGAACAACATTTCATTTTAACCAAAACTCTACTTGAATTCCCATGACTGGCAAATTAATTCTTTCAATTGGCGAACCTAATTTTGCAGCAGACTGTTTAGTTATAAAATTCGACATACTACCACTATACAAAAGCGCACGACATTTCACTTGGTTACCACGACAATCATACAACATGATCATAGCCGTAGACAGCAGGATATTTGATTGAGATTCCGAACGAACGCAGTGAGCAGAAACGGTAACTTCTTGTCCACTTCCCTCGTTTGCTGGATCACCATTTCTCGTAGCTTCTTCGTCTCCAGTATTAGAAGGACTTCCAAATGCAGCAAACTGTTATGTTTCGTCTGACATTTGCGACACGGCTCTGCCTTACAATCTCCACTAGTATGTCCTTGGCGAAGGTAATTCAAACAAGCTCTTAACTTTTTAATCTCACTGAATCTAGCTTTGGTAGTCAATTTTAAAAATTGTTGACAATAATAGATAGCATGACTTTCACGACAAAAAATATATCTTTGTCCTCCACCATTGGAACTATGCAAGGAACAAGACCGATCGTCGCTTTGCCTACCATATGATTTTTGAAAGTGTTTTCTATTACTCGAAAATGTATCTTGTGTAGACAAAGTTTTAATTGGATTTAAAGTTTCCAATAATTCCCATCGTCTTTTCAAGAAATCGTTAAATTCAGAAATGTTTGGCCTTGTTTTGTTTTTAACGGAGAGTTCCTACCATTCTTTTTTCGACGCAGCATCCAATCTTGTGCTGATCAAATATATCAAGAGACTGTCCCATTGATCAGTCGATTCACTCAAATTTGTGGGGGCTCTAATATTTTTGAAATATTCATCAACTAAACTACTCAACAAAACAAACGGTACACCCGAAATTTTCGCCTATGTTTGGACACTCATACTTTTTTAACGAATCGATGAAAAAATATGCGGTTTGCACCACGATGTAGAGCATTTCTTTGCGGTTTATGCGGATGGTTCAAAAAATTAATTTCCTCAAAAACATCTTTTATACACGGTGGTAAAAAAAGTACTGTAAATTTTCATTTTCTTCACTGTCCCCCCATTTCCACAGAGATTTTTTTGAGCTTTTTTTCGATATGCCCAAGTGTTTGTTGCGTCCACACCTCGGGATATTTTTGAAATTTTCTTGATATCTTCTTTCGTTTTTGAAATATCGACTTTTTTTCAAAATTATGACACGTAGGGCTTTGAATGGCTTCTCTGCTAATTCTAAGTTTACAACTGACAATGTTATGGCAAAGATCTATTGTTTAGCTGTCTTTCTGATGACTTATTGGATACTCAGCAATATTTTCAGTATACAGGGTGTGCCAAAGAATTTTAATCATAAGTAAAGCACTTTTTAGTTATTTTGTCAGGGGATGCTGAATTAAATTCTAATCGACTTTGGAGTGATGTTCAATGTGATTTATCGAAACGGTTTTCATAATTTTGCTGGACTTTCAGTTTTCGAAAAGTCAAGTTATCATTTATCTAACCTGTTCAAATATCTTTCCCATTCGAAATTTTGAGCACATTTTGTTACAAAATTTTATTAATGACTTCATGCATGGAGTTTTTCCAAAAATGCAAGTTTGGTTGATTGTATAGGGTGCTCGAAAAAAAAAAGTTAAATATAAATAAATGTTTTGATGTGATATCTTTGGAGGATTTTTTTTCTCCTGTATTTTTATCATAATTTTTAAAGTTTTTACACTTGGAGGTATACCGGGTGCCCGGGTATACAGGGGGATCAAAAAATGTATCGCACCTGCCAATAAAAAGATTCGCTATGACATTTTGTGCTAAATTTTTCTAGCCACTTCCGATTATCGTTTTTAAAATTCTTTTTTGCGCAGTAGAAATAAAATGTTAAAAAAAAAGGTAATAAATAAAATTTCGTGACAAAATGTGCTCAAAATTTCGAATGGGAAAGATATTTGAACAGGTTAGATGAATGATAACTTGGCTTTTCGAAAACTGAAAGTCCAGCAAAATTATCAAAACCGTTTCGATAAATCACATTGAACATTACTCCAAAGTCGATTGGGATGTGATCCAGCATCCCCGACATAATAATTTTCAAGAAAACCTGACAAAATAACTAAAAAGTGCTTTACTTATGATCAAAATTCTTTGGCACACCCTGTATACTGAAAATATTGCTGAGTATCCAATAAGTCATCAGAAAAACAGCTAAACAATAGATCTATGCCATAACAACGTCAGTTGTAAACTTAGAATTAGCAGAAAGGCCATTCAAAGCCCTTCGTGTCATAATTTTGAAAAAAAGTCGATATTTCAAAAACGAAAGAAGATATCAAGAAAATTTCAAAAAAATCCCGAGGTGTGGACGCAACAAACACTTGGGCATATCGAAAAAAAGCTCAAAAAAATCTCTGTGGAAATGGGGGGACAGTGAAGAAAATGAAAATTTACAGTACTTTTTTTACCACCGTGTATAAAAGATGTTTTTGAGGAAATTAATTTTTTGAACCATCCGCATAAACCGCAAAGAAATGCTCTACATCGTGGTGCAAACGGCATATTTTTTCATCGATTCGTTAAAAAAGTATGAGTGTCCAAACATAGGCGAAAATTTCGGGTGTACCGTTCGTTCTGTTGAGTAGTGTAGTTCACGAAAAGATATTTTTTGACAATCCTTGCTGACGATTGGTAACTCAAAAAGTGCTTTTATATGTGTATGAATGATAAGTCGTTCATTTTCAAATCGTTCGGACAACAAACTCCAGGCAGTAGTGTAATTAACGTTAATGACTGGCAATGAGTGCAAAGTATCCGCAGCTTGTCCGCGAAGTACAGACTTTAAATCAATAAATTTTTGTACGTTCGACAACGCATGATTGTTATGAACCCATACTTGAAAAGTTTCAGAAAATGTACTCCATTCCTCATACTTACCAGAAAATTCTGGTAAGGTTATCAACGGTAACTTAACTACGCTATCCGCTAACGTCGCTACTGTATTACTTACCACATCCGAATGCGTGGGATTATTAATATTCCCGTGTTGAAAATTTGTGGAAGCGTTGCTAGTATTAAAACTGGATAACTTGGCTATCAAATCTTTGGCTTGACCCACCGATTGAAAATAAATATAGCTTCAGCCTTCTCTAATCGAACAACAATAAATGTGACGCTTTGCGATTCAGCATCAAAAACCGTGTAAGCGTTCCTTTGAGTTGGCCTCTACGAGCAACCAACTCTGTTATATCTGCTGCTATTTTATCTGCCTGTTTCACTATACCACACAGCAATAAAAACTTATCAAAATCTTATCACGAATGACGATAATAAATGCCTCCAATATGGAAAAGGATTTGCCCTCTACTAACTACAACCCACCCAGCAAAACTCTGTCAAAAAATCAAGACTCAATAAAATGACGTTTGTGTAACCAGTACCAATAATACCTAGCATAAGGTATTCAAATTCAGAATATAGGGACTGTATTTATACCAAACTGTTCTCCAATGCACAAGTCTTGTTATCAACCATATGATAACCAACAATAATGCTTATTTGCTTACATCAAGATACCCTGATGGGTATCAATGCTTATTTAATGATTCAACGCAAATAAACCCAATGTTTATGTTGTTCTAATCACCTCTATAGGTAACAGGTAGTCAAACAAATAGGCCGACATAAAATGCGAAGTATCCTTCACTCTATGTAATTACGAAAATCTCTTGAAAAATCTCAACCAATTTATTGCAGTATACCCGAATAGTAATACTACAATTTTATAATTAATTCGCGTCAAGTGTGTTCACAATGCTCACGAAGCCAAATGCTATCATGAGAGAAATATTGAAGATTAGAAAAGATGGACTCACATCTTGTCACATGGTGGCCTTTTACTTTGTCACTGCTTTTCATCCAAGAAGTATCCGGTATCGAGGGACCAAATGGTTGGGGTGTTTTCTCTTCTTCTGGTCACACAAACATCGACAAGATTTTTTATATCATTTAATTTTCAACAACTAGTCGTACAAAATTGGAGACAATGACCATTTTTAATATGACAATGACGTTCGGCATCAGGTACCACTGGTAGCAAGGATTGACGTGAACACTTGTCTTCCACCAACAAATGTAGCGGTTCATCCACATAGAAGTAGTGTAGGTATATTACCATTACCAAATCAAAACTTCATTAGGGAATGATTAAGAATCCCTGGAATAAGGTTAATGGGTAATTCGAAATGAACTCCTGGAACCGTTAACCACAATATTACCATCTGCATCAGGATGAATTGCTAAACACGCTATTTTGCAACTACAAGAATGAAGAATTGTTGTTGCTCGCGCTGCGAAAGCAGAAAATCCAGGATTCAATGTTCTGCTGCTTGTGATCAATGGAATAGACAAGCTTTCCCCAATGTTTCATCGCATCAGAGCGATCTTGATAAAGAAAGTAACTACATTGAAAAAAAATGTTATTTTTTTGTCGGATTAGACCCCGAATTCCTTGAAGATTGAAAGACAAATATCTCTTTGACGATGATGATGATGAAGACAAATTTGGGCTATTGGTAAAGAACGATACAATCAAAATGTATGTACTCTTTTCTTTTTCTAATTGGAATATCATCAGGATATATTATATTCAAATGTAATATAGTTTGGAACATCACTTGGACAAGAGGTATCATTGAACGGATAGAATATTCTGTAAATTGAAAAAATATCATTAAACATCAATACAAACTATCCAAAATCAAAAATGCCTCAGTGATTTATCTACTTTATCTAACGTATTATTCACCGGGACCCACGGCTGACCATGCATTGCTATGTATGGTTGAGCGCATCGCGCTCTCCCTGATCTATCTCAAAAACGGTTGACCGTATGAAAAAAAAGCTTTGAACAAAATTTATAGAGAATTTTATGCTTCATAATTTTTGTAATAAATGCAAATAAGATTGAAAACATAGGAAGCGAGATATTGACGAAAAACTGATTTTTGTGATCTTTGACCTTGGTTATCTGAAGACACCGACACGAGATTTTATGAGACTTTTGAGACAACTTTAAAAATGTTAAAATTGAGGCGTATACGAGTTTGAGCCCCCAATATGACTGGGCTATAGTCCGGTCGGTCCAGGAGCAGTAGGATCGAAGTCTATAGCCTAGTTTACACCATTGAAATGCATACTATCGTACCTGGGAGAGACTCGTCAATTTCTGACACGCTACAAATGTGAAGCAAATTAGATTGATGAATAACAGCGCGGGTTGCATAACTGAGTGGAGCATAACAAACACACCTATTATGTTTAAAACAGAATCCGCCATTTAATAATATTCATTTGACCCAAGGAAATATCGATCCAATTACGTTAATAAAAAGAAACAAAAGATGACAACTGATGATAGGGGATTTCGGATCAGTGTTTTCGAAAGTGCTCTTTGACAGAAGATGAGACAGAAAACAGAGAGCTCCCCTTACATCTCTTTCTGTCGCACTTGCCTCAAATTAACAGTAATTTGTCAATTCACGGTACGATAGTATGCAATAGTATGCATTTCAATGCTTAAATATAAATCAAAATGATCACAGTAATTATTGTGAAAACTTATGCAACCAGTTATTGCTTAGTCGAGATGAAGGAATACCCCACCTAGTTATGCAACCCGCGCTGTATTTCATCAATCTAATTTGCATTACATTTGTAGCGTGTCAGGGCCTTTCCAGGTCGTATTCATGTCAATGGTTTACACCGACAACTTGGTCCGCGGACCAAATAGGTACCAAGTTCGAACTATATCAGAATCAAATATCTGGTTCAAATGGTGTAAACAGTTGCGGACTAAGCTGGTTCGATCTTGATCCAAATTATGTGGTTTTGTTGATTGTGATTATTGTGAATTGTGTTGTGATTTTGTTGGTTCTGAGTTTCTTAGGCAATCTGAGCGTACTTTCTTATGTTTTTTTTGGTTACGAATTGTGTGGATAAATAATTCCGATTTTTTTTCGACATTTGACGAATTGCGCGCGTACTCATTTAATTCACGCGTTGCAAGACGGTGTACACGGGCAAGAAGCAAGCATTGGTCCTACCGTACCATCCCCACCCAGTTGGTTCTATCGGACCAAACTAAACGAGTTATCGGTGTAAACTGGGCTTATATCTTGCTTTCAGCCGATCTAGACTTTATAACCGGAGAGATCTGAGAGTGAAAAAAAAATAATACAACATACCAGATCAGTAAAGGAAACCTACTTGCTCATTCAAATATTCCCTGGTGTATTGAGGGCTGCATAATTAAAACAACTGGCAGGTCAGTTGTCAGTTGCAGAACTAGCAGAACAGGTTTTAGACATAATTGTTTCTAGTGAATGGTCGCGTTCATAAGACGGAACAGTTACCGCTACGCTCCGGGAGTGCAAAATTGGCAACTGCTGAGTCTTATGAACGTCTGTCATTGAATCCAGCATGTTCCCAAGAGGTTAGCGTGAAGTTATCCATAAAAGCCAGCCATAAAATCTTCTCCGTAGTGCAAACTGTACCGCCCGGCCTACTAGGTAACTCTAGGCCGGATTATTGAACAAGAAATTCAAAATATGGTAAATCCTTTATAGAATGAATGAAAACGTTAACAGGAGTGTTTCTAAATGGTCTGTTGTACCAATGGCAAGGATATTGTATCCTATCAAAAACAAACGCAATAAGTAAAGAATATTCGCTATACTTGGATTGTAAGATAGGGTTAATTATTTGTATTCATTTTATTAGTCAGTAAGTGCTCGTTGAATTTTTTTTTTTTGAAACATTATATACCAACGTAGGAAGTTCGCGGTACCACCAGACCAGAATTCATTGTCACGCCGTCAGAGTGCCTCAAAAAAAAAAAAAAATAAAATTAAATTCACTTTTATACTTTTATTAGTAAGTGTTCGTTGATTATTTTTTTTGTAAAACATTGCTTACTAAAGAAGGAAGTTTGCGGTACCACCAGAATTCATTGTCACGCCGTCAGAGTCCTTCAAAAAAAATAAAATTAAATTAAATTCACTTTCAAACTTTTATAAATGAGTGCGAGTTGATGATTTTTTTTTGAAACATTGCTTACTGAAGAAGGAAGTTTGCGGTACCACCAGAATTCATTGTCACGCCGTCAGAGTGCCTCAAAAAAAAATTAAATTAAATTAAATTCACTTTTATACTTTTATTAGTGAGTGTTCGTTGATGTTTTTTTTTGAAACATTGCTTACTAAACGAAGTTTGCGGTACCACCTGAATTCATTGTCACGCCGTCAGAGTGCCTCAAAAAAAATTAAATTAAATTAAATTTACTTTTTAACTTTTATTAGTAAGTGTTCATTGATGATTTTTTTTTGAAACATTGCTTACTAAATAAGGAAATTTGCAGTACCACCAGAATTCATTGTCACGCCGTCAGAGTGCCTCAAAAAAAATTAAATCAAATTAAATTCACTTTTAAACTTTTATTAGTAAGTGTTCGTTGATGATTTTTCTTTTGAAACATTGCTTACTAAATAAGGAAGTTTGCGGTACCACCAGAATTCATTGTCACGCCGACAGAGTGCTTAAAAAAAAATAAAATAAAATTTAATTCACTTTTTAACTTTTGTAAGTAAGTGTTCGTTGATGAATTTTTTTTTGAAACATTGCTTACAAAAGAAGGAAGTCTGCGATACCATTATAAATCATTGTCACGCCGTCAGAGTGCCTAAAAAAAATTGAAATAAAATTAAATTCACTTTCATTCTAGTAACCCATGGTTTTTTTTTGCGATACTGCTCGTGAAACTTTTTGCTGCGTTCAGCATGATCGGTAACAATGTTAAAAATGAAAAAACGATATTTTAATTGAACAAAAATACTCAGAAAAAGGAAGGTTGGGAGTTTCCCAAGAGAATTCGAAAACGAAGAACATACCTAATGTGTTGATTTGTGAGCAGCATTTCAACCAGCTGTGTTGGTGCATTGTTGATCATCTTTAATATTGTTGACATAAATTGCATAACCCATATAAAAATTCTCCGGTGTCTGCACATCCTTCTTTGTTATGGGCATTACGCTTGCAACCTTTACATATAAATGAAAACTTCTTATTTTTGTCTGTGTTTGCACAATAAATGCACTTATCAGTAAAGTTATCTGAATTCTTTAGTAGCAAACTTAGCAATTCTTTCCTATATATGTCTGGGTCAAATTGTTTCTGTAAAGAATCGGAGGAACATATTTGCTGAAAGAAATATACAGGGTGTTTCAGAATAACATGCTAATAATAAAGGGGGTGATTCTTGGGCTCATTTTAAAAAAAAAACCATATGAACGTATGTCCTAAACGCCTTAACTTTTGAGATACAGGGTGTCAAAGTTTTAAAAAATAGATACTTTTATTAAATTGTTGGTGCATCAAAGAATGAGTATTGATGTCTAAAATACATGACTCAAATTTCATAAAGATATCTACAGTAATGACAAAGTTATTGTAAAAAAAGTATCTATTTTTTAAAACTTTGACACCCTGTATCTCAAAAGTTAAGGCGTTTAGGACATACGTTCATATGAATTTTTTTTCTTAAAATGAGCCCAAGAATCACCCCCTTTATTATTAGCATGTTATTCTGAAACACCCTGAATATAAACTCCACAATTGTAGGAGTCCTTCTGATTAACATGATAAGTAAACTGGTTCAGTTTAAAATCCGCAATAGCGAGACAAAAATGGTTGGCATTTATCAAAAGCGGCATTATCATTATTTTCTCTTGTGAGATATCAATCTGTTTCACAATGCATTCATGAATATTTTCATTGACCAAAATCTCAGTCGATAAATTGCAAGTGATCAAATTATATTCAAGTGAATCGCTTAAAATATAGAAGCAAATGTCGAGAATAAAGTTATTTAACCATTTTTTGCCAGTAAGTGTAATTGTTACTGCTTAAATCATGGTTCAAGTCTGAACACGGGCCGACGAGTCCAAGGAGAACAAGGGTGCCATGAATGACTGTCACTGGTGATTAGTATTGTTGTATGACTTTGAAGTTGAAATAGAATTTTTTAAAAGTTGCTCGAATAAAAAATGTAAAACATTTTTCCCGTACGAATCATATCATTTCCCTACCAAGGGTGGTCCTTCTCAGCAAACAAAACAACATCATTTTTGGTCCCGTCGAACCGGATTAGATCAACAACGCCTGTGGAAAACTGGAAAAGAAGTGGTTGGAAATTAGAAGGCATCAAAGGCGGCAGAGCACGTGATCTACGCATAAGAACTGGTGAGCTCGTTCTATTTCTTCCTACATGCTATCCAAGTTTTATAACAATTCTTAACTATTTTCTCGTAGTGACAGTTCTCGAAAACAACAAGTATCTGTATTTCTCGTATTTTTTGACTCTCATATTTTCTCGCCTCATACATTTTGATTCTCGTATTACTCACACAGACTAATTATTATTCATCGTAATTATTTTATCAGCGTATTTTTTGCCTCGTGTACATCTTTGACATTGATAGTTTCTCATTGAGTAGGTTCAGCGTTAACATTTCGATTATTTGAATTAATAAGGTGAAGTTTTGTAGTTTTAAACGCTGCTACATAAGTACTCGATCCTCTTTGTTGAATTTATCGAATTCACGTATCAAGTTGATCTGATTGTAGTTAAAAATGGGTGGCAAAAAGAAATCAAATGCAACAGGTTCTCATTCTGATCCTGAGTATGAAGAATATTCAGAGCTCGAACATTCACGTACAGTCATAGTCGAAAGGCTGGAAAGATTTAGACAATTTTTGGATCAAAGACGCGATGAGGTGTATCAAATTGAAATCAGATTGAAAAGTGTTCAAGAAGATTTTTCTGAATATGATCGAATTCAAACAAGACTGGAGTATTTATCATCAACGGAAAAAGGGTCTCGCTTAAACGTTGAATCAGATTTTTACTCATTGATTGCAACAGCCAAAGAAACTATCGAAAAAAGCAAAAATGCTCATATAAACGATTTACATAGAAGTATAGCAACAGCGCCTTCAAACTCGAATACGATTGCCAAGCTCCCTGATTTAGGATTGCCTGAATTTCATGGACGATATGAAACGTGGTATAGCTTTATAGATATTTTTGATTCCGTTGTTAATCACAGAAATGATTTGAACGATATTGACAAATTCTTATATTTGAAAATATGTTGTAAGGGTGATGCATTGAAATTGATCCAATCCTTGGAAGTTACTGCATCAAATTATTCAATCGCTCTGGAGTTGCTAAAAAAAAGGTATGAAAACAAACGAGCCACAATCAATCTTCACATAAACAATTTATTGTTCAATTTGCCACAAGTTTCAAAAGAATCAGTTAGCCATCTCAGACTTTTGTTAGATACATTATTTCAACATAAATCAGCTTTGGAAAAGTTAAGATTGCCAGTCGAGCACTGGGACTTAATTCTCATCCCAATCATATTACAAAAATTAGACGATAGAACACGGCGTGAATGGGAAAATAAGCAAGACGATGCAAATTTACCAACTTTGAATGAATTTGTGCAATTCTTGACAAAAAAGTGTTTAACCCTGGAAGCATTAAGCAGTGATTTCTCAAAATCGAATTCACAACAAAAACCATTTTCTCGAAAATTTGAATACGAAAAATCTACAAATAGATGTCTTTTCACAAAAGAAAAAACAAATATCAAGTGCCCATATTGTGGTGACTCTCATTTCCTGTTCAGTTGTCCATCATTTGCTAATCTTCCCACAAAAGAAAAATATAACGTCATACGAGAAAACAAACTTTGTAGCAATTGTCTCAGAACAGGTCATTTCAAAAATGAATGTAACTCAAGCAGATGCAAGAAATGTAATTCCAAGCATAATACTTTATTGCATGAAAATCAAAGACCTGAGCATCATGATTCGGAACGTTTTGAAAACCGGATTACAACGAATACTCGATATTCTCTATCTCAATCCCCAGCTACGAAATCGGAGGAGGCTGTCCATCGGAACTTTCTGCCTGAACCATGTCGAAAAGTAGCCGAATCATTTGTTTCCCAGAACCGAACCGACAATTCAAAAGCTCCAGAAAAACATGTAACTCAACGAAATAAATCAAATGAACGTGCAGAACGAAGTTTTAACGCAATGTGCGCCACAAATGAAAAATTTCCAGAAATTTGTACAGAAAATGAAGAAAACGAGCAGTTAAACTTCGCTTTTTCCAATTTCTCAGAGGATCAAATTTTATTGTCGACTGCTACTGTTCTTATTGCTGATTATCAAGGAAGTTGGCATACATGTAATGCATTGTTGGACTCAGGTAGTCAATCCAATCTGATGACTGAATCCCTTTTTAAGAAACTGAAGCTCAATTGCCAAAATGTCAATATACCATTGTCAGGAGTCAATGAATCTGTAACAAAAATTTCAAAGAAAGCATTCACGACTATAAAATCACGCACTGAATCGTTTAAAGTGGATTTATCATTTTTGATTTTACCAAAAATAACAGAAAAATTGCCATTATTTCAATTTAATAGACAAGACATAAAATACCCGTTTAACTTGAAATTAGCAGATGAAAAGTTCAATATTCCGAAGGAAATACATTTATTAATAGGCGTAGGAGTATTTTACGATTTGCTAAAAACCGGTAGGTTGAAACTAGGTAACAATATGCCAGTTTTACAAGAAACACGATTAGGATGGATTTTTGCCGGAAGAATCGCATTTCACGAAAATAATCAACAACAAACTTCAATTTGTAATTTATCCACAAAAATCACAAATAAAGACCTCAATAACAGTTTGAATAAATTTTGGGAGATTGAAGAACTACAACAAGAAGCATTTTTCTCAGAGGAAGAAAAAATATGTGAAAGTTATTTCGAGGAGACTACTTCGCGTCACAAAGACGGAAGATTCATAGTGAAATATCCATTCAAGAGAGATTGTGATGGAAAGTTAGGAAATTCAAAAACCATGGCCTTAAGAAGATTCAATAATTTAGAAAGACGTTTCAAGAAAAATGAAGATTTGAAAATTCAATATGTAGAATTCATGAACGAATATGAAAATTTGGAGCATATGCAATTTAAAAACAATTTGGAAAACGATGACTCAATGGACGAAAATTCATATTTCTTACCGCATACAGCAGTATTACGAGACTCAGTCACAACAAGGTGTAGAGTAGTATTTGATGCGAGTGCGAAAACGAGTACAGATGTTTCGTTCAATGATTTAATACTAGTAGGTCCAACTATACAATCCGATCTTTATTCAATTCTTTTACGATTACGATTGAGAAAGTACGTCCTTAGTGCTGATGTCAAAATGATGTATCGATGCATATTGATTAATCCCACCGAGCGATCCTATCAACAAATTTTATGGAGAAGTCATCCAGACGAACCCATAAAAGTTTATCAACTCAACACAGTTACCTACGGAACCGCAAGTGCGCCTTTTCAAGCAACGCGATGTTTAAAGCAACTTGCTATCGAAAATAGAGACAAATACCCTCGGACAGCGAAAATTATTGAGAACTCATTCTATATGGACGACCTGTTACTAAGTGTTGATACCAAAAGCGAAGCATTAGAAATTTATCATGAACTAACAGAAATTCTTTCGCAAGCTAAATTTGATCTCAGAAAATGGTCCTCAAATGATACATCAATCCTAAATTACATTTCAGAAAAAAGTCATCTCAAAGATGACAAATTGATTTTAAATCACGACGAGAAAGAATTAAAAACACTTGGGATAATATGGAATCCACATCAAGACAATCTGAAATATTCAATTAGCGTCAAGCTTCATGAAAAAATAACCAAACGTTGCGTTTTGTCAGCAATTTCACAAATTTTCGATCCTCTAGGCTTAATTGGTCCTGCAATCATCACAGCAAAAATTCTTATGCAAGATTTATGGCAACAACAAACCGAATGGGATGAAGATATTCCGTTAAATTTGAAAAAACGTTTTTTAGAATTCATGTCAGAAATTGAAGTTTTGAATGAACTAGAAATCAATCGACACGTTTTGATTCCCAACATGAAGAAATCTGAATTATATGGCTTTTGCGACAGTTCGGAAAAGGCATATGGAGCATGTTTATATTTATCATCAATTGATAAAAACGGAAGAAAGCAGATACGGCTTTTAACTGCTAAGTCAAAAGTTGCACCCCTCAAGAAACAAACTATACCTAGATTGGAATTGTTGGCAGCTCATTTATTAGCAGAATTGGTCTCAAGAGTAACAAAAATTCTTAATCATGACATATCAAAGACAGTTTATTTTACAGATTCAACAATACTTTTGTCTTGGTTGAAGGTGGAACCTTGCAAATTGAAAACATTTGTCGCGAATAGAATTGCTAAAATATCAGAATTATCGGATCTTAATAGATGGAAGCATGTCAAAAGTCACGATAATGCTGCTGATATTATATCTCGAGGCTTAGGACCACGAGCATTGATTGAAAACAAAACATGGTTTAATGGTCCCGAATTTTTATACAAGTTTGATCCGGATGATAATTGTTGCAGTGGTGATATTTCTGAGTTGGACTCATTACCAGAAATAAAATCAAACGCAATAAGCTTGAATACAACAGACGTAACACATTCTAGTGGAAATACTCAGCTCACATTCAATGTTTTTGAAAAATATTCGACTTTCTGCAAATTGCGAAGAATTGTAGCATACATTATCAGATTTAAAAATCGTACTTTGAAGAAAATTCCCGTTACATCAAACAGTTTGTCAATTTCTGAACTAAACGAAGCTTCTTTCATTCTAATACGATTGGCTCAACGCGAATCATTCGAGAAAGAGATCTCGAGCCTTGAGAATTCAAAACCCTTAAGTCGTC
Organism: Orchestes rusci; assembly: GCA_958502075.1. Taxonomy (NCBI): domain Eukaryota; kingdom Metazoa; phylum Arthropoda; class Insecta; order Coleoptera; family Curculionidae; genus Orchestes; species Orchestes rusci. The sequence goes on from OY293303.1 coordinate 86,929,512, forward strand.
ACAGTACAATATTGAGTTTGAATCCTTTCTTGGATTCTGAAAAAATATTACGTGTGGGTGGAAGACTGCAAAATTCAAAACTAAATTATGATCAGAGACATCAAATCATTTTGCCACACAAACATAAGTTAACAAATTTGATTGTTTTGGATGCTCATCTTAGATATCTGCACGCAGGCAGTCAAAATTTACTTTCTATGATACGTCTAAAATTTTGGCCTATCAAAGGTAAAAATACAGTAAAAAGGGTTCTTAATGAGTGCATTATTTGTTATAGAGCAAATCCCAAACCTGTCAAATTTTTAATGGGTTCCTTGCCTGGAACACGTGTTATTCCTAGTCGTCCTTTCTTAAACTGTGGTGTGGATTACGCTGGTCCGATATATGTTAAAGAAGGAAGGTTGCGCAGAAGCAAAATTATAAAAACATATCTGTGCATATTTGTATGTTTCACCACTCATGCAATCCATATCGAATTAGTTCCAGATTTGACAACGGATAGTTTTTTGAATGCTTTAAAGAGATTTTGCTCCCGTCGGGGTAAACCTTCAAACATTTATTCCGACAACGGATTAAATTTTGTTGGGGCAAATAATTACTTTATTGAACTTCATAATTTGATAAATGACAAAAAGCATAATGAAATTGTTTCAACAGTTTTAGCCAACGATCAGATCAACTGGCATTTTATACCTGCGCGATCAGCTCACATGGGCGGTTTATGGGAAGCTGCTGTTAAGAGTACGAAATTTCACCTTAAGCGGGTACTCGGAAATTCATCTCTTGATTTTTCAAATATGTACACCCTTTTGGTTCAAATTGAGGCATGTTTAAATTCCCGACCACTGACTCAACTTTCTAATGATGTTAATGACTATGATCCTTTGACCCCTTCACATTTCCTAATAGGCGAGTCTCTATTATGTTCTCCAGAAGCTAACTTCATGGAAGTCAAAATATCACGTTTGTCGTTATATCAAAGACTACAGCAATTACACCAACAATTTTGGAAACGCTGGTCAAGAGAGTACTTGTCAAGCCTTCAGGCTCGGGGCAAGTGGAAGCAAAATATCCATGTCAATTTGAAGCTTGGATCCCTAGTCGTTCTGATCGAGGACAATCAACCTCCACTACGATGGCGAATGGCACGAGTCGTCGATCTTCATCCAGGAGCGGACAAGATAGTTAGAGTTATTTCCGTACGTCTTCCTAATGGCAACATAATCAGAAGATCAGTGGCTCGAGTGTGCGTGTTACCAATTGACACCTCAGAATAAAGAAAATGACACTGATATGTGATAGTGAAGTGTGTGATGGCAGTTCTTGGAGTCAGCCGTATTTTTTATTTTTCGAAAAGTAAGACTTTTCAACGTGGCCGGCATGTTACTGCTTAAATCATGGTTCAAGTCTGAACACGGGCCGACGAGTCCAAGGAGAACAAGGGTGCCATGAATGACTGTCACTGGTGATTAGTATTGTTGTATGACTTTGAAGTTGAAATAGAATTTTTTAAAAGTTGCTCGAATAAAAAATGTAAAACATTTTTCCCGTACGAATCATATCATTTCCCTACCAAGGGTGGTCCTTCTCAGCAAACAAAACAACAGTAATATAATCTTCTTTAGTCGCATCTAGCGTTGGTAGTAATAATTGAAATCATTAACCAGGCCATTAGGCAAGAGTTCAATGTTTTTTATTGGAATCCACTTAACAGGCTCTCCAACGACTTTTTTTTGCAAGATGGAGGGAACTAGATAATAATAGAAAAATGACTCGAGTTTACGAAAAGCATTATTCCAGAAACCTGCCATTCTTTCAATTCTTTGGATATGATATCCACGTTTAGTATATATAAAAAAAACGCACCATTTTTGTGACTGACGGCGTGACAATGAATTCTGGTGGTACTGCAAATTTCCTTATTTAGTAAGCAATGTTTCAGAAAAAAAATCATCAACGAACACTTACTAGTAAAAGTTTAAAAGTGAATTTAATTTAATTTTTTTTTTTTGAGGCACTCTGACGGCGTGACAATGAATTCTGGTGGTACCGCAAACTTCCTTCTTTAGTAAGCAATGTTTCAAAAATTAAATCATCAACGAACACTTACTAATAAAAGTTTAAAAGTGAATTTAATTTTATTTTATTTTTTTTGAGGCACTCTGACGACGTGACAATGAATTCTGGTGGTACCGCAAACTTCCTTATTTAGTAAGCAATGTTTCAAAAAAAAAATCATCAACGAACACTTACTAATAAGAGTTTAAAAGTGAATTTAATTTAATTTTATTTTTTTTTAGGCACTCTGGCGGCGTGACAATGAATTCTGGTGGTACTGCAAATTTCCTTATCAAGTAAGCAATGTTTCAAAAAAAAATCATCAACGATCACTTAGTTATAAAAATTTAAAAGTGAATTTAATTTAATTTTATTTTTTTTGAGGCACTCTGACGGCGTGACAATGAATTCTGGTGGTACCGCAAACTCCCTTCTTTAGTTAGCAATGTTTAAAAAAAATATATATCAACGAACACTTACTAATAAAAGTGTAAAAGTGAATTCAATTTTATTTTATTTTTTTTGAGGCACTCTGACGGCGTGACAATGAATTATGGTGGTACCGCAAACTTCCTTCCTTAGTAAGCAATGTTTGAAAAAAGATCATCAACGAACACTTACTAATAAAAGTTCAAAAGTGAATTTAATTTTATTTTATTCTTTTTGAGGCACTCTGACGGCTTGGCAATGAATTCGGGTGGTACCGCAAACTTCCTTATTTCGTAAGCAATGTTTCAAAAATAAAATCATCAACGAACACTTACTAATAAAAGTTAAAAAGTGAATTTAATTTAATTTTTTTTTTTTTGAGGCACTCTGACGGCGTGACAATGAATTCTGGTGGTACCGCAAACTTCCTTCTTTAGTAAGCAATGTTTGAAAAAAAAATCATCAACGAACACTTACTAATAAAAGTTTAAAAGTGAACTTGATTTAATTTTATTTTTTTTGAGGCACTCTGACGGCGTGACAATAAATTATGGTGGTACCGCAAACTTCCTTCTTTAGTAAGCAATGTTTGAAAAAAAAAATCATCAACGAACACTTACTAATAAAAGTTAAAAAGTGGATTTAATTTCATTTTATTTTTTTTTAGGCACTCTGACGGCTTGACAATGAATTCTGGTGGTACCGCAAACTTCCTTATTTAGTAAGCAATGTTTCAAAAAAAAATCATCAACGAACACTTACTAAGAAAAGTTAAAAAGTGAATTGAATTTTATTTTATTTTTTTTGAGGCACTCTGACGGCGTGACAATGAATTCTGGTGGTACCGCAAACTTCCTTCTTCAGTAAGCAATGTTTCAAAAAAAAAATCATCAACGAACACTTACTAATAAAAGTATAAAAGTGAATTTAGTTTTATTCTATTTTTTTTTTTGAGGTACTCTGACGGCGTGACAATGATTTTCTGGTGGTACTGCAAACTTCTTTGATTAGTAAGCAATGTTTAAAAAAAAAAATCATCAACGATCACTCACTAATAAAAGTTTAAAAGTCAATTTAATTTAATTTTATTTTTTTTGAGGCACTCTGACGGCGTGACAATGAATTCTGGTGGTACCGCAAACTTCCGTCTTTAGTAAGCAATGTTTCAAAAAAAAAATATTCAACGAACACTTACTAATAAAAGTCTAAAAGTGAATTTAATTTTATTTTTTTTTAAGCACTCTGACGGCGTGACAATGAATTCTGGTGGTACCGCGAACTTCCTACGTTGGTATATAATGTTTAAAAAAAAAATATATCAACGAGCACATACTGACTAATAAAATGAATACAAATAATTAACCCTATCTTACAATCCAAGCAAGGGGTAAACCGCGATGCCAATGTGGTGTACAATCCTAGACCAATAGGGGCCAATTGTGGAACTAATGGTGCCAATGGATAGACAATGACGATTATTTGAAGGGAAGTTGTGGACCAACGGGAAAAATTATTGACCAATGGTGAAAAATTATTGACCAATGGGGAAAATTATCGAATTTTGCTTTTCCAATGGAGCCACTTAAGGACCAATGAAGGACCAATTACCAACAATTATGGGCAAATCAGAGACAAATTATATCATTGAAAGATACGAAAAAGTGGAGATGTCGCAACATCCGATCAACGAATTGGGATATTATTCTAGTGAATATAAACTATCGTGTCCTGCGGCTGCGCTCTGTGCGAGATAGAGCCGAAGCCAATAGGACGCTACACGGTACACGTGGCAGGCATAACAAATTTTTGATTGTTTTTGTCGGAGAATTTGTTTGTTATTGTGCTATTTTGAAGCCATAAACGTGATACGATAAGTACCTTCGCAATTAACAAGTTCACTTGTGATTATTTATGCATATTTTTTGACAATTGAAGAATCGATACGTGTGTTTATATCCGCGATGGAGATTTCGATCAGATCGAGTGTTATCCAAATCAGTCCTGTTCTAAAAGTGATTTGGACGGGTTAAAGCAATGGGGTTAAATTAAATTCTAACCTCACTTTGTTCTATAACTCACCGCTCGATTTAAAGGATTCTATTGTATTATTAAGTGAAAGTATATTGTACAACGAGCATGGAATCAAGTGTTTAACCCACCACCACTATTACTTCTTTGATAACTCATGCGGGCTCAAAGTTTTGTACAATTTTAGTGTGGCTTCATTATTATGGCCAGCACTATAATACTTGTGTTCCAAAAGTTTGCAATCGACCAATTATCTCACGAACAGTTGCGTCAGCGTCGCCCAAGATCATTATTCAATAGGTTGCCTCACTTCGCTTGGGGTAAGAGATGGAGGGGTGAAAAATATGACGTCATCGGTGTCTAGCGTCTGCAGTAGAGTGAATCCTGCCATTCGATTGCAACGGTCTGAATCGTATCGTGTCATGTGTCATTCGCAAGGTTGCCAGAAGTACTGTTTTAACAGGAAATCTACTGATTTTGCCCATGGGTTTCAGACTACAGTAAAACGTAACAGCGATGTCGCCCGTGATTGGTCAGATTGGTTGATATAGATGGCAACATGGTGATCGCCGGAGTAATAATATTATTAAATTTTTGTTTAATGTTGAATTAGACATGAGTTTAGGTTCGTTTGTGTTAGATTGGGTTAGTTTGTGTTCGGTAAACGAATGAATGTCGCGTGAGCGACATCCTTATTGTTTGATAATGGACAGACATGACACGTACCCTGTTGCGTTTTACTGTCGTCTATGGGTTTCGGTTCTACTGTTTTTGATAGGGATTATCTGGCAACACTGGACACCGATGGCGTCATGACCATAAAAGTGAGGCCAACTTGTTATACAGTATGTCCGCGGAGCCGGTTAACAAGAGGTGAAATGGACCAGAAATTGAAACATACGACAAAAAGGCATTCCTCAAAAAAAAGTCTGCTTGCCGAAAAAATAGGACCTACGATGAGAAAACTGATTTTTATTGTACAGGTCTCAAAATGCAAAAACATAAAATCAATAAATAGCAAACAGCGATTTTTTGGGCTCATTGCGTGAAATTTAGTTCTAACCCTGATTCCGAACTTACGAAAGAAAATTTGAACCTATAAAATTTTAAAAAAATTGAACAATTTTACTACTTCCATAATATGACTTTTATACCTATAACATCAACAAGTAATCTACAGGTATAAAAATCGAAATATGGAAGTGGAAAAATGCGAACTTGCAAAATTGTTCAAATTTTAATTTTTTTTATAAATTCATATTTTCTTCAGTAAATTCGGAAACAGGGTTATGACTAAATTTGGAGCAAGTTTTTTATTTATTATATATTTATGAAACTTTGATCCAGCATCAGTTATGGTGCTATTAAAAAATTTACTCCGCTTGTCAGTTTACGTATCCTGGCGATTTGTTTAAAAAAACTTTTTAGTTCACGTTTGAAACATTTAAAAAAAGGTTTGCAACTTTTTTCTGTGTGATTTTTGAGTGACATGGCTAGGCTAGCACCATTCGAAAGAGAGGAAAAATTTATATATGTTACAGTGAATGTTAGGAATTCAGTGAAAGCTAGCTTTTACTAGTTGATGCTAGCAATCACTTGATCCGTTAGGAAATGTTGAATTTTGAAGAATATTGTACACTTTCACTAGTGAATGTTGGAGAAACTTTATCAAATCAACTTTTACTGAAAGCAGTTAGGAAAAGTTCTTGTTAAAACTTATTTCCGCCATTTAACTAACCCAAGGTGCACGGGGCACTAAATGATGGCGACATCAAAATTTTTGCCAAACCCAAACTAACCCAAACTAACCCAGACTAACCCCTACTGAGAATACTTGAGTATTTTTTATAATACGGTATCTGAACAATGTTCACATTGTACACCTGCGAATCATAAGTCTCGTATTTTCCAGAGCGTCTAATCTGTCGGCGAATTCCAACTCGGACCAATAAGGATATTTATAATTACGATAATAATTTTCAGTGTAGCAGCTTTCACTAGAAAAGTTACGTGAATGCTAACAATTACTAGTAAAAGTATGATGAAGTCGATCGAATTCAACTTTCACTAGCTAAATGTTTCCAAATCAGGAAAAGCTTACTTTTCCTAGTAAAAGTTAGCTTTCACTGATTACCAGGTTTCACTGTGACATATACATACATCTACATATATTTTGCCGCTCTTTCGAATTGTGCAAGACATTTTCATCAAAAAATACACACGAAAAAGATTTTTTAATCTTTTTTCAGACGTTTCAAAAGGTCACACATAAATTGACAAATGGATGGAATGGGATTTTGTAAATGCCCCATCACATCTATTACATCTTTGATAATTGATGCATGATCAAGGTGTTATCAAGGCAATTTCCAAACTGTAGCTGGAGTATCGAGAGGAGAATTATACAGGGTGTTTCCTAAACATTGGTAAAAAATTCGAGGGGTGATTCGAGATATTTTCGTGAAAAAAAAACCCCATAAACATTTTTCGAAAAATGATTCCTAAGGGAGCTACGCCCCCTCAAATAGGGCACCCTGAAGATGGTTTTTCCTCAATATTTCCGAAACCGTTCATACGAAAATCATGAAATTTGGTACATCGCATACACGTTTTTTGCTGAATCAGAATTTCAAAATTGCAATCAGGGGCGCCTCATACTGGAGGGGTTAAGGACTTAAGGGGCAGGGGTTAAGGGGAAAAGAAGTCAATTTTTTTAACATTCTCATTCTAGAATATGATATCTGAAAGCTTTTAACGTAAAAAAGGTACCTACTCTTAGTTTATATCGATAGGGCTAGTCTCGGGGCTAGTAGTTTTCGAGAAAATCGCAATTTTCTAAATCGATCACCCAATACTTTCGAAATCGCTCACACTGAAATATTGAAATTTGGTACACTGCATAAACTATTGATGCCAAATTAGATCATGAGCTCAAAATTTTAAAATTTCCATCAGACGCATGATACTACAACAAACAAGATAAGCTCACGCGCATCTTTCCCGGTGACCGCCCATTTAAAATGCATAGGGTGTTTGGTGCCCATTGCTAGCTTATGTTTTTAACACTCATTTTCCCATATCTTTTCCTATGCATGGTGACCCAAATGGTCACCATGCGCGAATCGGTTCCAATTTTTTACAGCTAGTGAGCATATCCTGTGTGTTTTAGTATCATGTATCAGACGCGTATCATACTGGAGTGGTTACCTAGGGGTAAAAACAACACTCCCTTGGGAACCATTTTTCGACAAATGTTTATGGGAACTTTTTTTCATGAAAATACCTCAGAAATCACCCCACGAATTTTTTACAAATGTTTAGGAAACACCCGGAATAATATGGTAAAAATTTGATCTGATAACAGTAAAAAACAATAACGACTTTGCAGATATAGACTTAATATATAGACTACCGCGGATAATTTTCAAGGACCAATTAGTCGATTGTAGGAACCAATTGACCAATCAAGGCACAAATAATGAAAATTATTATCAAAATCGAGCCAATGGACGGCAAATTGTCCTAATTTTTGGGAAATGGTGACAATTCAAGAGACCAATGGACCCATTATAAGGTCCAATCTGACAATGAATATCAAATAGCCAATGAGGTGTACACAATTTGGGTCGCGGTTCACCCCTCGAATCCAAGTATATCGAATATTCTTTACTTATTGCGTTTGTTTTTGATAGGATACAATATCCTTGGCATTGGTACAACAGACCATTTAAAAACACTCCTGTAAACGTTTTCATTCATTCTATAAAGGATTCACCATATTTTGAATTTCTTGTTCAATAATCCGGCCTAGAGTTACCTAGTAGGCCGGGCGGAACATTTTGAACTACGGAAAAGATTTTATGACTGGCTTTTATGGATAACTTCACGCTGACTCCCAAGAGTAGCGGTCTCAAATCTGCTAGGTAGCAGCCTGCTACCAAAGCAGCGCTTTAATTTATGAAAGAGCGGTAACAGCTCCACAACTGTTCCGTCTTATGAACGCGACCTATGTTCTGTTCAACCACATTTCACTGCATCAAACAAAAAAAAAGAAGAAACAAGCATAGAATCCATACTCCATATAGCCTCAATAAATAGAAATAGACAAACAAAAAAGTTGATTGAAAACGAAGTACAAATAAGATAATACTCACTTACCAGTACCTTATTAATGAACGATTATGGTTTATGTTAAGAAATGCACAAATAGCATAACATAATATACGCAATAATACGTATATGGCTAGAAATCAGGAATACAAGGAATGTCAACAAAAATCAGCTGATCAAGAACGAATGATCAATCAACTCGACTGCTTGGGACTGGGGCCCGATTCTCGAGTCGGGCGAAGTGGATATGAAGAGAACATGCTGTACAAAAACCAATGTTCGCGTTCATAAGACAGAACAATTACCGCTACGCTCCGGGAGCGCTCAATTGGCAACAGTTGAGTCTTATGAACGTCTGTTCTTATACAATGAATCCAACTTGTTCCCAGAGAGTAGCGGCCACAAATATGCTACAAGTTCGCTCGAAAACATGGCCGCATACTACCAGTAGCGATTTATTATAACAAAGAGCGGTAACAGTTCGTCTTGCGTCTTGCATATAACGATTATTTACCCCACCACGAACCCATACCAAAATCGGTCTCTCCTATTGGTTGATTCGCGGTGGCACATGATTCAGATTCAAATTCAAGGCGAATATTGACAGCTGTTGCAGTTGTTCATGGCTGTTTCGCCTTTGAAGTTTGAAGTTGCTTCTGCAACAATGTCTGTGAAAGTGATCAGTGAAAACTATTTGTCGACGAAGTCTTTTAATTTAATTGAAGAAAGAATTCAGAATAAATAAGTGTCAGTGCGTAGCATTATTTCAAAATAATGTACTCAGTGACATTTAAACATGACCTAGCAAAAAGCTTCTTATCTCATTTGAAAAAAAGGATATCAAGTTAGGCAAGGAAACAAAATGTTGAGAATGAATAAAGCTTCAATATTTCAGCATAGGAGAAATTCCATTTCTACCAGGAAACTGTATAGAGCGTTTTGAATTTCCAGCACATTCCACCCAATGCTAATAATTGCATTGCTAGTCTGACTACAAAATTTTGAAACACTTTATAGAGGTTCCTGGTAGAAACGGAGTTTCTCCTATGATAAAATATTGAAGTTTCATTCATTCTGAACATTTTTTTTTTGGTTAATTTGATTTTAAGGAGATATGAAGCTTTGTATTAGATCATGTTCACATTGAGTCTTATGGGAAATTAGTCGATGTAACACTTCTAATGTCACTGAGAATATAATGTGTACCTATCATTTGATCATTTTGAATACACATGATGATTTAGAGTGAAGAATGTTAGAGATCCATAGACATTTTTGATCATTTGGTTACTTTTTGACCCAAATAAAATAATTGGATACCTGCTAGAAGTATACGTAATTCTTTTTACTTGAATCACAATAATTACATACACCTGAACAAAATTATTGTTAACATGATTCATTTCCAATACTCGTATTGAACAATTGATTTGATTCATTTGTCATTGTGATTTGAACTCGGATTTAAAAAGGTACATTATACCTATTATTTATTTAAATTTAAAATAAGAAATAGGAGCCAATTTTCTTCCAAAGTAGTACAAGTGTTAGAAAAGTACGAATAAAAAAACCTCGTTACCTAAGCTCTATCCCGAAAATAGGACTAATTGGTTATGTACCTAGAAGTAACTGAAATATTCAATGAAATGGATTCGAGCGATTTCGATAGTTTGCCTTGTATACGGGTATCCCGTAAAATAACAGAGATTTAGGAACAAATATAAATATATTGCTGAGCACAAAAGCTGCCACCTGCATCCAAATCGAGTCGATACAATTTAGTTGATTCTTGATAACAGCAATGTTTTTTTTACACTCCACCCCCAATAACATATTACACCTCATGAATTCCACTTCAACGTTTAATCCGTAGGATTCAGACAGATATAGCGAAATATTCGGTTGATAGATTTATCCAATCACCGCATGTATTTGAAATAGTAGGTAGGTGATCCACCCTAAAATTTACCCCCATATTATAGTTCACTAGCCACTGAGTTCACTATAAATACCCACTTAACCCACCTCAAATAAAATGAGTACGGATCAGTTACATCAAAATACAGGTAGACTACGATTCAACTAAGAACTATACACCGCCGATATCTGAGGGACACATCATGTCTCCCTCTATCTCAGGCTGCGTGGGGGCCTCATATAGCCTGAGAGAGACGGCGACATCGTCGGTGTGAAGTTCTTAGTTGAATCGTAGTCTACCTAAGAACCTAAGTAGTTTAAAGAAGAAAAATCTTTCCGGAAGACAATAATGCAGAATTAATAATCTTGTTATTTTATCAAAAACAAAATAAAAAGCGAGTTTGCTCAAGAATAAATGCATTCTTTTGTGATTATTATTAAAAAGGCAATCCGCAGAATTGCTGGTTGCCCACAGCACGTGAATGTTTGTAGACGATTCAACCAATAGGAAGACCGTTTTTGGTATGGGCTCGTTGTAGGGTAAAAGATCGTTATATGCGTCGCTTGACTCGAGGATCGGGTCCCCATGCGCTTCTCGGATTTAATATTTGGAGTTTTAGAATGATTTATGTGGAAAGTGGTAGAAAAGAATAATATTCAATATCGACAGTAATTTTCGATTCTATGTTGAAGTTACCGAAGAGACATTTTTAACATTACTATTTATTATATTAAAGTAGACGTAGGTAATTTTTGGCATTCTCTACAAAATGATTCAATAAATCAAATACCTACTACCTAATGAAATAATCGTGCATTTTGTGCAATTATAGTTTTTGTTTTTTTTTTCTCGAACTAACTTTTGGGATTTTTGGGGAACATATTTTTTTGTTAATTTAACCCTACCTGTATTCCCCTAAGCGGGGGCTACAAGCACCCCAATAATTTTGTATGGAAGTCGACACCTCTTGACTGATATGTCATTCGATAGTTATTTTTATCAAGATTAAATCACTGACGTTTCAAGCTGCTACTATTTATTAAAATTTATTATATGTCTATGGTAGGTACTATTTGACACTGTTTTATTTTTTTTTTGTGGAACCTGTCACCCCTGTTTGGAGTGAAAATACGACCAAACAAATGTGTCCAAGACAAAAATTGACATGTCCGAACGATGTTTGATTCATCACCCAAAACATGAGAGAACCTGAGTGGTAAGTTTTTCGTGCCCCACTCACGATTCACAGGGGATGCTGTTGCACATGACGTTACATCCCAGATAAAACAGTTGAAGTGTAAATTGACAGATAGTAAGTGTAAATTGACACATACAAAGTGTGAATTGACATATACCAAGTGTAAATTGACAGATAGTAAGTGTAAATTGAGAGACAATAAATGTAAATTGACAGATACTATCTGTGAATCTAAGAGTCAAAGAACGAGAATATCATTTCCTCTCAAACTTGAATTGGGACGAGCCTTTCTGCGCAGTCTCATCAAAGCAGTTTCCGGTACAAATCCCACCAATCTAGCGCGCGGCGGGGAGGCTTTTTTTGTTTTGAATTTCGGAGAAACCGCTTTCCTCATCCGAAGCCTGATGTTCCACTCAACTATTACCTATTTGTCTTGTGATGTTTATCAAGACGCCCTGGAAAACAAAGAATTTTTATTTCGATATCGGATTGTTGCTTTGTTTTATTACGTTTTCGAAATGCAATATATTGGCGCGTTACGGCAAACTAACAATTAAGAAATCAAAATCCGGTTCATGTGTAGAAACTGCAGTGAAAATTCAATTTGGGCGGCTTATGCTCGACACATTTGATAAGTGTAGTGCGGTATATAGCATAAATGGTATATATATATATATATATATATATATATATATATATAGCTGAAGGACAGTAACGGGGCTACTGGTAACTACGCAGTTAGGGTTAACTATTGGGATGGCCCCAAAGATTCTTGAAAGGAGGGAGCAATAAGATGTTGGACGCTCGTTTTAAAGTGTATATTGAATCTTATTCAAGCTTTCGCTCTAAGTTTAGAGCTTCATCAGGACGAATCTAATCAAAGAAACATGTTATCAGTCTACAATATATATATATATATATATATATATATAGAATGACTGGGTCTAGTGGGGATGCAGTCTAGTTTAGGGGCCTTAAGTGTGAGTGAAAACCCATTATTGTCTGTCAAGCTTTCGAGATTTATTTTGTCTCTTCATCAGGACTATCTAGAAAAAATACATTTTTTTTTGCTAGTACTAAAACTAAAGAAAATGTATATAATCACTCACCAATGTGGATTGAAAGTTAACAGGTACGTATTAGAGAAAGTGAGAAAAACCAACATGCTACATTTTGGTCACACACAGGATTTATTTTCTACTTGAACAATATAAATAGTTGCTTATTCGTTGAGGTCTACGCAGGAAAAGGATCTAAATTCGAGCGGAGTACATTCGACAAACCGGTGGGTGAGCCACGAAAAAATATCACAAAAACCATGGTACATGATGTTATCCACGACTTGAGTGACTGCTCTTGGATGAAAATCAAACAGAGAACACTCAGTGTCTTTGTCCAACGCACTCCGATCAATGTATAATAATGTGAATTAGTACAACCTACGTTTGCAACAAAGAAGTAGAAAGAATGAATAAAACAGGTTCTGGCAAGTACAAATTAAAAGATGAACAAAAAACAAAAAAAAAATACAAAAAAACACATTTTTTTTTTTGTTTTTTTTTTAAAGGAAAATGTATCCCCTTTTAAAATATATAAAAATGAATATACCATAACATTTGATTTTTTTGGAAAAAACTCAAAAACATGCTACCATTTCAGTTAACGCCATCTAGCCGCGACGGCGAAGGTCAAAAATTCAAATCCAAAAACAGTTTTGAAGTGCGGATCATGCTCTTTCATATGAGCCCAAGCTCGTTTAAATCGGTCAAGCGAAACGGAAGAAATCTCCGTTTGTTTAAAAAAACAATTGAACTTCCCCCACCACTTTATTATGATAGATAGAAAAAAACGTTTTCGACAAAAAGTGTAGGTAAATAGTCAGTTAATCTGAAAATGAGCTCATCGATATATTTTCATTGGACAAAATTCCATAAAAATCATATTTTTCTACTTGGTGTTGGTTGTTACGCCCCCTAGCGACCATTTCAGAAACTTGAAAATATTTTCCAGGTTTTTCTCTTGGCCGTTTTAGTCATAAAATTTTTTGCCGCAAGCCTCTACGATAAATAGTTTCCGAGAAACGGTACCTTGCATTCTTAGTTGGCCACCCTGTACAGGGTGATTCATTTTCAGAGTCAGGGTGCCAGTTCTCGTAAACTATTCATCGTAGAGGCTTGCGGCAAAAATTTTTATTACTAAAACAGCCAAGAGAAAAACCTGGAAAATATTTTCAAGTTTCTGAAATGGTCGCTAGGGGGCGTAACAACCAACACCAAGTAGAAAAATATGATTTTTATGGAATTTTGTCCAATGAAAATATATCGATGAGCTCATTTTCGGATTTACTGACTATTTACCCACACTTTTTGTCCAAAACGTTTTTTTCTATCTATCATAATAAAGTGGTAGGGGAAGTTCAATTGTTTTATTAAACAAACGGAGATTTCTCCCGTTTGGCTTGACCGATTTAAACGAGCTTGGGCTCATATGAAAGAGCATGATCTGCACTTCAAAAAACTTTTTTGGTTTTGATTTTTTGACCTTCGCCGTCGTCGCTAGATGGCGTTAACTGAAATGGTAGCATGTTTTTGAGTTTTAAAAAAATTAAAAAAAACAAAAAAATAAATTGAAAAAAAAAACAAAAAAAAAACCTTTTTTTTTTTTTTTTTTTTTATAGGGAAATTTATCCCCTTTTAAAATATATAAAAATAAATATACCATTACATTTGATTTTTTTGGAAAAAACGCAAAAACATGCTACCATTTCAGTTAACGCCATCTAGCGGCGACGGCGAAGATCAGAAATTTAAAACCAAAAAAGTTTTTTGAAGTGCAGATCATGCTCTTTCATATGAGCCCAAGCTCGTTTAAATCGGTCAAGCGAAACGGGAGAAATCTCCGTTTGTTTAATAAAACAATTGAACTTCCCCCACCACTTTATTATGATAGATAGAAAAAAACGTTTTGGACAAAAAGTGTAGGTAAATAGTCAGTAAATCCGAAAATGAGCTCATCGATATTTTCATTGGACAAAATTCCATACAAATCATATTTTTCTACTTGGTGTTGGTTGTTACGCCCCCTAGCTACCATTTCAGAAACTTGAAAATATTTTCCAGGTTTTTCTCTTGGCCGTTTTAGTAATAAAATTTTTTGCCGCAAGCCTCTACGATGAATAGTTTACGAGAACTGGCACCCTGACTCTGAAAATGAATCACCCTGTACATTAATGATATTGTCAAGATCACGTCAAATCCAAAAGTAGTCCTGTTTGCAGATGATACCATGATTTATATAGCAGGTAAAGACATCAACCAAATGACTAATATCATATCATGAACAATGAATTAGAAAAATTATTTGAATGGCTATGTGATAATAGGTCAAGTTTGAATGGTAGTAAGTCTAAGTGTTGTGTATTCGGCAAAAAATCTAGACTGAGTAGTGTTAATGTAGAACAACTAGACATAAGAGTGAATGGTGAACAATTATCTTTCGTAACAGAGATAAAATACTTAGGTACGATTCTTGAAGCGAATTTAATTTTTTTATCTCATGCAAACTATGTTATGAGGAAGTTTTCACAAAAATTGAATTTTATCTATCGAGTAGGTGAACAACTATCCCCATATACCAAACTGACGATGTACAGCGCTATAGCTGAACCCCACCTCCAATATTGTTCCACTCTTTTGTCTCACCTGCCTAATTATAAAATTAATCAGATTCAGAAGATCCAAAATTACGAAGGCGTAGAGGGGCCACCTTAAAATAAAATATGAAATTCCGAGTTTTTTTACAAAATTTTGTAAAAAAAGTCAGAATTCCGAGTTTTTTTGCAAAATTCTGACTTTTTTTACAAAATTTTGCAAAAGAACTAGGAAATCTGACTTTTTAATAATAATAATAATAATAATAATAATCGTTTATTTAGCAAATGCTATAAAATTTACAAATTTCAATAATCATCAATCCAAAAATATGCTATGTTGAAGAGTAGTAAAAAAGTTTTTATATAAACAAAAAACAAAAAACAATAAACGCAAATAAACATAAACAGGTGTACACTAGTTTAAAACTGCTAGGAGGTGTTTTTTAAAGCTAGAAATATCATCACAATTTTTAATATCACTTGACAGTTTATTATAATCTATAAATCCTTTGAAAAATAAACTGTTTTTCGTTTTACTAAGTCGAGTAGTATCCACATAAAAGTCCCTGACACTACGCGTATTATACTCATGTATTTCACTGACTAGCTTTATTTCTCTATTAAGGTAATCAGGTAGTAAACCCATTTTCATTTTAAATATTACTATGAATGTTCTATACATAACAACTTGTTTCACATTCAGTAACTGTAATGTAGTTAACATTAACTTGCTAGGTGTATATATGTTACATTTCAAAATAGATCGAAAAGCACGATTTTGGATTTTTTGCAGCAATTTGAACTTTTCTTGTGTTATGGAAAACAACATTGTCGCGCAATAGTCTAGGTGAGGAGCAATTATTGATTTGTAGAATAGTAATTTGATATCCATGCTGAGGTTTTTTCCTATCCTTTGTAAGAAATACACTTTTCTGGACATCTTAGCAGCTACGTAATCAGCGTGTTGATCAAATTTCAGTGTTTCGTCCAAAATGACTCCAAGATATTTGAAAGTGGGCACCCTTTCCATTTGCTTTCCATCAAGATTAAAATGAACTTCTCTTCTGAGCGTTCTGATCATATGGGATGTACCGTATACCATAAATTTGCATTTTTCCATATTCAATGCCATGCTGTTATTACACAGCCATTCCTTGATGTTCATTAGATCCAGTTGTACTTTTTCCTGCATATCATTGATATCATATCCAGTGATGTAGAGCATGGTGTCGTCTGCAAACAGTTTTATGGTACAATACTTGATGTGCTTGAAGATATCATTAATATATAGTGTGAACAGCAACGGACCCAGAACAGTACCCTGTGGCACTCCAACGTTGACATTAGTGGAACTTGAATACTTGTTGTGGAATTTGACTTTTTGGGTGCGACCAGTAAGGTATGATGTTAGCCATTGGTGGATTGTGCCTCGCATACCAATCTTATGAATTTTTTTAAGCAACAACTGTCTATTTATCGTTTCAAATGCTCGTTTAAAGTCTAGGAAAATTGAGATGACGTACCTTCCTTTGTCAATATTTTTGATCCAATCGTTACAAGTGTGAAGCAGTGCAGTTTCGCAGGAATGGTTGTGCCGAAATCCAGATTGGTTTTCATCAATAATGCCGTTTCTATCACAGTATTCCAATATTTGATCTTTAGCCGAAATCTCCAGTATTTTCTCATATTGAGGTAGTGAGTTTATCGGGCGAAAATTTTCGATTTTTACTGCATTTGGGATTTTAGGGACTGGTGTTACTACTGATGATTTCCAATCTTGTGGAAAAATGCCATTACTCAATGAACTGTTGATAACATCCAGAAACCTGTTTCCTATTGTAGTGAATACATCCTTCAGTTCATGAGTCGATATCATGTCCTCACATCCTCCCGTATTTTTCATTTGTTTGACAACTTTATTTAAGTACTTCATATCAACTGGCTTGAAGTTCTCTAAAATTTCTGAAGTTTCTATAACATCCAATACATGGTTGACATCGTTGTTTGGTAGAATAGAATTAATAATGTCTTGAATGCTAGTCACAAAATAATCATTAAAGCTTTCACCTATATCACAGTCATCAGTTATTATATTTCCATTGATCTCTATATGATAAACACTATTGATTTTTTGTGGCAATAATGTTTTCAGGTTTTTCCACAGTTGTCGGGAATTCTTTTTATTTCGGTCCAAGATGCTGAATAGATAGTCATTTTTCGATCTTCGTATAAGTGACACGATTTCATTTCTAATAGCCTTGTATTCGTTCCATACCAAAACATCTTGACAAAAAACAGCGGCTTTGTACTTTGAGTCCCTGATTCTCATTTTTTCCAATATTTCCGGAGTAATCCATTTATTTCGAATGTATTTTGGATTCAGTGTGCTCACTTTGATGGAAATTAATTTTTCTAACGATGTTGCAATTGGTGAAATCAAATTTTGGGCCAATAAGTCTGTATCGGTAATCGAATTGTTCCACTCGCAGTCCAACAACTCTCTTTTAATTATTTCAACATTATACTTCAACTTCTTGTACGTAACAAAACGATTCGGGATTGTGAGATTGTCCTTAGTTTCTTGGAGTCCAATGGATATGATGGAGTGGTCACTAATTTTTGGTGTGAGGTGAACGTTATGTGGTAGGTTTTTGTCGTTTGTCACTATATAGTCGATGAGTGTTTGACTATTCTGTGTTACTCTCGTTGGACTGTTTACGTTTTGTTTTTACAAAATTTTGCCAAAAAACCTCGGAATTCTGACTTTTTTTACAATTTTTTTTTAAAAACTCGGAATTCTGACTTTTTTTACAAAATTTTGTAAAAAAACTCGAAATTCTGCCTTTTTTTACAAAATTTCGTAAAAAAACTCGGAATTCTGACTTTTTTTACAAAATTTTGCAAAAAAACTTGGAATTCTGACTTTTTTTACAAAATTTTGCAAAAAAACTTGGAAACTCGGAATTCAGACATTTTTGTTATTGCGGTGGTGACGCATGGCGATGAGGTAGTGTCCATTCCATTGGCAGAAGTATTTCAATGAAACACCTGCTGTTAAAGTCCTACCCAGAGAAATGGGAGAAGAGCTTACCCGAAGCGTTGATCCGACAGCTGATTGAGTGATTGCCGACAACTTGTCAATCTTCTGCAAGTTAAAAGATTGTTGAGTCGTATGAAACTGCTTTATTTATAAAGGAAGAGCGGTAACAGTATCACAACTGCTCCGTCTTATGAGTGCGAGCATGTTGATTCGAATCCCGAGTTTTCCTTTTGACGATCTTGTTCACAATCTGTGTTGATTTGGGCAACTTGGAGATAATTTCACAAGTTTATCAAATATGGGGTTATCATTGAGACGAAATTTTCATCTTTAATAATAGCTCTAATCTCGTGTGCAACATCATAAGCGGTTTTCAGTTGGCGTCCAAAGGTTAGAAAGGCAGGAGTTTGGCCAGTATTCTGACACTAGGTCATTTTTAAGGAAAATCGAATGGCAGGCCAATACTGGTCCCAAGTAGTGTGATCTTATTCTACGTAAGTAAGTCTTTGGTCAATTCTTAGCAAAGTACAAACACGCTAGACAACTTCGCTGACGAATTGGACTCCACTGTCGCTTGTCACAGCGCGTGGAACTCCATAACGGAAAAAAACTTCGTCAATGAGAACTTTCGCAGTAGCGAAAGCAGTTGTTTTTTGAAGAGCTAATAACTCTATCCACCGTGAAGCAGTATCTTCTATGTATAATCAATATCCATCGGTTTTTGTTCTTTCTCACTCTCCGGTAATGGTCCAAGAAAGATCACTGCAATCACTTCGAATCGGGAGGATTGAGCTGGTGTTTGAAGAGGTCCTGCTGGTTTCAAATTTGTGGGCTTGAACTTCCGGCATTCAAGGAAACCTTCAATATACTCTACAACACTCTTCCGCATTCCTGGCCAAAAATATCGCAAACGTAAGTGAGCTAGGATAAGGTCTACACCGTCATGACAGGCAGTTTGAGAATCATGATACTCCCACAAAACTTGTTCTCTTTGATAATCAGGTACAACCAAATGTGCTTCCTTCGTGTCACTTTCTGGGGCAAATCTGTATAATACTCCTCTTTTCATAAGGTATCCTTCTTCTGACCAACGGCTGAAGTTTGTAAAATATTCGAAAGCTTCAATTATTTTAGCAAGTTCTGGATCATTCTTCTGGTCGTTACGAAGATCCTTGAGCGAATATTTTAGTAATTCAATGGCAACGTCCGACTCGTCTGGAACTGGCAACCTGAAAGTGTGTCGGCGACAACATTAATTTTTCCTGGTGTGCACATAACAAACACCTACAATATAAAGGAAAGTCAAATGGCAACTTGTGACATGTTTTTAGCCAGCAACCAGTTATACATGAAAATGCGTATTTCGCCAAACATCCACCGCGGCGCTGGAATTTGTTTGCTGTCTCGTCCCTGGGCGGGATTCCGTGTACTGTGGAATTTCATAGCAACACGTCGCTCTCTGTGTAAAATGATGGGAAAGTGACATGTTGCTAGAATTCCACAAGTACACCTGATTGGTTTATCGGTTGTTAAGGAAAGTTTGTTGTCATTGTCAAAAGTTCTTGTTATAAGCTTATTAGCCAAATTTCATCTTTGTTGAAGTAAACTTTTTATAACAGCTTTTGTGTTATTCCTAATTGTCATGATTTAGCAAGTAAGGGACATAGATTCCCTAAGGATGATGCGGAACTTTTCGCAAAGTGGATTTGTGAAGTGCGGAGTCCATCACTGCAGAATAAGATTAATGAACAAATCTATATATCTCATTTGGTGTGTGATATCCAGAATCCTCCTGGTTTTAAAATATGGTAATTTTTAACCCAATTATTACGAAAAAAATACTTTAATCGATATTTTTTACAACTCTATCATAATTCTAGAATTATTTGTAGTTGTGGAAAAACCCGTTATTTTGTGATGATTACTAAGATGATTCTTATTCAACCGCTGTTGGAATTTCATCTTTGCCGCTGAGCCCGCTAATTCGTTTGAAGGTGAATGAAAAACACAAAAATATTATTAATTTTTGTGAAATCCAGTTGTCTTCGAAAATGATAACTCAAGAAGATAAAAATCATGTATATTTTGAATAGAACACTTCGAACGCATCGTACAGAGGTAGGTAGCGAAAATCCATATAGTTGGACATTCTTATTGATCTTAAAATGTTTGTTTTATTATTTGAAAACGAATGAAACAGTCGGCAGCAATAGGTTACTATTCTAACATTGGGTGAATAAGAATAACCATAGTGGATACATTTTGAAATGAATATCACAGATACTTCCACTCTTGTGGGTATTATCACCATGTCATAGTCAAAAAAAGTAAAAACGCCATAAAAACAACTTTCTCCAGACCATTCATCAGCAAAATAGTGTTTGGAGAGTTTTGTTTGAAAACGTATCTATTTCGAAATTTGGGTTAAATATACATACATATTTTAAAACCAGGAACAAAAGGTCAAAAAAATACAAGCATTTGAAATTGCCGCAGAAATATAGCTGCGACAGAAACCCGCAGATGGCGCTGTATGCTGATGTAGATTTCTGATTTACCATATCCTGTCATGTGGTTTATGTGGTTATCCAAACAACCATTGTAGGGCGCCTCTTGATAACGTCAAAACTCTCCAACAACCTTTATCATTGCAGTTTCCATTATATTGTAGGTGTTATGTGCTGGTGTGTACTCCACTTTGAGGTTGTGAGACTGTAGCTCTGGTGCCCCACGAACAATAGGACCCGTTGGTGATTTGATGAATAACAACCATCCTACCGGCTGATGGTCACTTCTAGTCACCCTTTGTCCTTCAATATACCCTCGGACTATTTTTACTGACCACACTACAGCCAGGGCTTCCCTTTCCGTGGTACCATAGTTTCTCTCAGCGACATAAAGTAGTCGACTAGCGTACTCAGCACCTCTCGTCTGGTGTCTGCCCCTGGAGTAAAACAGCTCCGATAGCATAGTCGCTTTATTGCATCCGTGGCGATAATGAAGGGATCATTTTCGTCCGCTTGCCAAACAACTGGTGCAGTGGTCAGCAACTTCTTAAGTGGGTAGTTAGAATACTTTTTTCTGTCACTTAACCCAAGTCCAAGATGCATTTTTGCGAGTGAGGTCTGTTAAGGGGTTTTGCAAAAGCTGAGGAATTGTGTACAAACTTCCGGTACCAGGAACAAGTTTGGATGAATGTACGTGATTTCTTCATGGTCTTTGGGCTAGGCAGGCTTACTACTGCCCTTATCTTGTCTGGGTTCACTATGATTCCCGTTGGATTGAAGACATGTCCTTGATATTTTATGCTTGATGCAGCAAAATTGCACTTTTTTCCCATTTGCCCTTAGATATTTTGTAAATACTGAATTTAGGTCCTTGATGAGCTCGTCAAATGTCTCTGACAAAACCAGATCATCGAAACGTGCTATGAGATTAACCTCCAATCCAGCTTTAAACTTGTCTATGCGCCTTTGAAAAACAGCGGGCGCGTTCTTCAGGCCGAGTGGCATCCTGTTGAACCTAAATAATCCAAATGTAGTGATGAAAGTTTTATCTCGGTCATCATTTGCCACAGATATCTTGAATATCGACTTGAGGCCAATAGTTGATATGAATTTGGTCTGTTTTGTGCACTGTAGAAGATCATCTATCCTGGGCATTTGGTACTTGTCACTTCCGAGACATGATTCAGCTTCTAGTAGTCAATGCAAATTATCATGATATCATCGGGTTTTTCCACCATCACCACAGGAGCTGCCCATTCTTTAATTATGTCTTCATCTAGCATTTGGTCCATCTCTCGTTTGAGAACATCACGTTTTTGTTTGCTTAAGTAGGTAGTGAGGTACAAAAATTGGCGACACACCTGTTGTTTTATATCAATATGCAACTCAGCAAACCTCGTGGCCTCTCCTTATAAATTGAAAATATCGGGATGCAGGATGATTAACTCATTAATCGTATTTTCTCTTCATCAGGTGATAAAGAGGTGCCTTCATTATCACGCAACAGGATATGTTAGGTGTTTGTAGGTACTTCAGTAGCAGTTGCTCTTATCATATCTGTTAGGCCAAATTTTATCTCTGAATTGAAATGCCTGTCATTTCCTGAGAGGTCCAGTACTACTTGAGATTTGCCCAAAAAGTCAGCTCCTAATAATGTATATACTCACAGCATTTGGCAATGCTAGGAAGGTTGTACATATGATCCTACCTTTAATAAAAACATCTGTAGTGAATGAAGGCACTTCCATCTGCCAAAGTTATTTTAACATTTTTGTATGTATGTTGATTTTGGATTCATAAATCTCAAAAAGTCGTTTTCCCCCGACTGATCGCGTGGCCTCTGTAACTACGTGAGCTAAATCTTCTTTTTCAAGAATTGTCATAAAAAGAAGTGGTCTTCAACAATATTCGCTGTTATCTGGAATATCAATGAATATCAAGAATATTGGTGGATTTTCATGATAAGCGTTTCCATTCTGTCTATGGTTATTGTTTTCTTTGCACTGGGACATCGGGATCGAAATGGGATATTCGTTCCACATCCATAACAATAATTTGTTGCTGCTACTACAATTTCAATCTTCAATATATTGACAGACACCCGTACGCTTGGACTTTCAGACCAGAATAACCATCTCGCTATTAGTAAACCAATTTTGAGAAACAATCAAAACAAAATTAAAACAGCAAGTGTGGCATTATGGCATCTTTTTTAACCATCAATTGAGAAGTTAATTCCGTACATATTTGAAAAAGAAAATTGATGATAGTTACGATACCTAATTCGAAACGTCAGATATCAATTCCGACAACACTATTTCGAAAAGGAGAAATAGAGACCAAAATGTATCATCATCAAAAATTATAACGGTATTTGGAAAAAATTGACGATTTTCCGATATCACACCTATCTAGAATCAATTTGGAACCTTCTCCCCATTTAACAGAAGGGTGTATCTCTGGTTAACGAATTACCAAAAATGCTATTACATGGAACTTGTTACACCCTGTTTGGAGCAGGAGAAGTGTAGTACCACCCCCAATAACAAAAATGTACGAATTCCGAGTTTTTGTACAAAATTTTGTAAAAAAAGTCAGAATTCCAAGTTTTTTTGCAAAATTTTGTAAAAAAAGACAGAATTCCGAGTTTTTTTACGAAATTTTGTAAAAAAAGACAGAATTCTGAGTTTTTTTACAAAATTTTGTAAAAAAGTCAGAATTCCGAGTTTTTTTACAAAATTTTGTAAAAAAAGTCAGAATTCCGAGTTTTGTTGCAAAATTTTGTAAAAAAAGTCAGAATTCCAAGTTTTTTTGCAAAATGTTGTAAAAAAAGTCAGAATTCCGAGTTTTTTTACGAAATTTTGTAAAAAAAGACAGAATTCCGAGTTTTTTTACAAAGTTTTGTAAAAAAAGTCAGAATTCCGAGTTTTTTTACAAAATTTTGTAAAAAAAGTCAGAATTCCGAGTTTTTTCGCAAAATTTTGTAAAAAAAGTCAGAATTTTGCAAAAAAACTCGGAATTCTGACTTTTTTTACAAAATTTTGTAAAAAAACTCGGAATTTCCTATTTTATTTTATGGTGGCCCCTCTACGCTTTCGTACAAAATAGAGCCATGAGAACTATTCTAAAATGTGATAGATACACACCTGTAAGACATTCAACATCAGTCTTACATTCGTTTTAAATTTTTTATCTGTAATAATAATAATAATAATAATATTCTTTATTTAGCATATAAAGCTACATACAAAAAACTAAATTAACAATGTTAAATACATGATATTATAATGAAAATTTCAATGTATAAAATAAAATATAAAAAATTCGAATGAAAATGTGGAGCAAATAATTAAAATTTAGACAACACATATTCCCTCAAAAGTCTTTTAAAACTTGTTAAATTATCACAGTTTGAGATTGTTCGGCATTTTATTAAAATCGGAAAGGCCTCTGTTTAATACTGAGTTATGTACCATTTGACTAGAGTTACTACTGTTAACTAAAATTAAATCACCACAGTTCCTAGTTTCATAAGTGTGTACATTCTTAAAACATTTAACTCTATCACAGATGTAGTTTGGTACAAGGCTATTTCTAATTTTATACATAAATAGGTTTATGTTAAAAATAATTTTTTGTTTGATGGACAACAAACCACTGACACTCAACATCAGATTAATTGGGGTGTACTTATTACATTTTAAAATTGTTCTCATCGCCCTGTTCTGTATTATTTGAAATTCGCCCACTTTAAAACTCGGCGGACCATATAATAAGGTAGTGCAAAATTCTAGGTGGGGAGCTGCGATGCTTTTATACAATAACAATTATATAGTCAGCATGTGGTCGGAAACTCAATTCAGAATCTAGTATAACTCCCAAATACTTGATCTTATGTTCATAAATTAATCTCTCATTATTGATTACAACCTGCAAACTAGTAGGGTCAATTGATCTCAATTTATGCTTTTTCGCAAAAATACAAAATTTCGATTTAGCCGTATTTATGCTTAATTTGTTAATACAAAGCCAATTGAATAATTTGTTCAAGTCATTATTCATAGCGAACTGCATCTGACTCAAGTCATCCCCCACCACATACAACATGGTATCGTCCGCAAAAAGTTCAATTTTACAGTTCTCCGTAACACCAACAATGTCATTAATGTACAGCAAGAACAACAACGGACCCAAAACTGTTCCCTGTGGCACCCCGTGATGGGTTATCACTGAGTCAGAAACGCTTCCTCCAAATTTAACGACCTGTTTTCTATTTGTCAGATATGACTCGAACCAATTTAGAACAATGCCTACCATGCCAAGTTTCTTCAATTTGTTTAACAATATGAGCCTATCAATAGTTTCAAAGGCCCTCCTAAGGTCTAAAAATACAGCAAGCACATATTTATTACAGTTAACGTGGTTGAGGAAATCACTACATATACTAACAATCACAGATTCACATGAATGGCTCTGGCGGAAACCCGACTGATTAGACACCAAGATGTCATTCCTATCACAGTATTGTTGAATTTGATCCTTGACTTCAAGTTCCAAGAGTTTTTCATAGGTGGGTACGGTATTTATTGGTCTAAATTCGTGATGTCGTTTTGTATTTGTCACCTTTGGCACTGGAATTACAGTTGAGGTCTTCCAACTTTCAGGAAATATTCCCGTTGAAAGGGATGTATTAATAATGTCCATAAGACGATTTTCAACCACACAAAATATATCCTTCAAAACACGGGTTGATATACCACTCTCGCCACCTCCAACATTTTTCAAATTGCTGACATGTTTCCTCAGCTCCGACATTGTTACAGTCTCAAAAATGGAAAAGTCGGGATATCCACGGATTTCTGCGATACCATCTTCTATGTCCGTCGATTTGGGTATAGTGGAGACAATTTCATCGACACTGTTTATGAAATAGTCATTAAATTTATCCGCTATCTCCATTTTATCTGTGCTTATTTCATTGCCAAATAGGATTTCATTTTGTACAGTTTTGTTTTTTTCTGGAAGTAAAGTTTTTAATTCTTTCCATATTTCCTTGGAGTTATTTTTATTTTGATCAATCACCTCTCTGTAGTAATTCTCCTTTGCTGATCTAATCTTGTTGACAACCAAATTGCGAACTTTTTTGTAATCTTTCCAACTCTGTGTACTTTTTTCATACACTGCCCTTGAATACCGTTGATCTCTTTCTTTCATCAATTGAACTATCTCGTGAGTAATCCAGTTTTTCTGGGAATATTTAATATTCAGACTTATTGTTTGTATGGGACACATTTTATCCAAAATATTACATACATTATTTATCAGTGTATTTGCCAAAATATTCACATCTACTATATTATTATTCCAGGAGGTATTTAGTATGGAGTTTTGTAATAATTCTGGGTTATAGTTACTCATAAGACGCTTGTTTACTACAGTTGTAGTATTTTTGTCCTTGTTTTTCTCAATATTTAATGACACAATAGAGTGATCACTTATTTTAGGGGTTAAGTGAACCACAGCATTCAAGAGTTTATTATCAGTGACGACATAATCAATCAATGTTCGACTTCTTTCGGTTATCCTTGTTGGAGCCTTCACAATTTGTGTAAACCATTTGAATAGAAGTTGTTTAATAGTTTGTCCCCATAAAATGAGCCTTTGAGAATGTCGAAATTAAAGTCCCCCATAATAATATTAGTGCCATTAAAATCACTAACCTTGTCCAAGTAACTAGCGAAGTATCCCAAAAACTGTGGGTTTTCCTGTTGGGGTGGGTGATACAGGACACTACACAACACCTTTATTCCATTCCAGACAGTCTGTATAGACAGTAACCATACATAGTTTTGAATACACTCAACAGTAACAAGTTTGTATTTGAAGTCCTCCCTCAGCAGTGCCATCACTCCTCCAGTTCGTGGATTTGAATTCGTACATTGTTCGATGCTGTAACCACCAATTTTCAACTCACACAAGTCAATCTTCGATGTTATATGTGTCTCCGACAAAAACACCATTTTTGGTTTCGTATCATTTATGAAAACGATGATATTGTCCTTGTTATTAAGGAATCCTTGGCAGTTAAAATACACGATTCCGGAACTTAAGACAGTACTTGAATCTAATTGCTACTTATTAGATTTATTCCTTTGAATCTGTTCAAAACGTTTGAACACATCACAACGTTGCACATCCCAAACTACATGATCCGTTTTCAGATTCAATCCTTTTTTTTCATTTGACATCACACAATTTACACATTTGGATACATCACTCGTACAGTTTTTCATTTCGTGTTCACCACTACATTTGGGACATGTACTTTTTTCTTTGCAGTCCTTACTATAATGCTCGTATTTGCAACAATTATAACACCTCAATATGCCATAATCGTTATAAACTGCACAGCGATTCCATCCCACATTTAACTTGTCTCTGTTTATAATCACATTATATGTCTTCGAGTCAACTTCAAATATAACATTGAATCAATTATTAAAGACTCTAGTTTTACGAAGAATCTTTAATTTGAAATCTTTATCCTTATTGTCAATATTATTTCGTTTAGCAATTTTTTCGACAATAAGTTCATCTCCAATGTTGTAATCATTTTCATCCAGTCCCACAATTTTGATTCGATGTTCTTTGATCTTAGGTCGATCTACACAATAATCGCTCCCAAGTTTATTTTGGATCTGATGCTGAATGTCAACAATTTCCTTATCTCCGCTGCAATTCAAAACAAGGCCACCGGCTTTCGTTTGACGACCCATTGTTAATCCGATTCCTATTTCTACGGGATTCACTTTTTCTTTCAAATCTTGTTTTACCTGCGTGACATTTTTATTTGTCGATTTTTGTGTTACGAGTAAGATTTCATTCGGCTTTTTCACAACAGCAGAGTAGGTTTTGGACGGTAAAACGGTTTCTGTTTGTTTCATTTCCCTTAGGCGTACAATTTCTTTCTTCAAACTACGATTTTCGATTATCAAATCTTCCACCTTTTTATTTAATTCATCGGTATTTTTCACCAGCATTTCCAAGGTTGAACTTATTCCTTCAATAATATTTTGGTCCAAAGGAACGTCGTCGGTTCGGCTCCGTTTCCTCGCTCGATCAGGTTTGTTGTTGTCCATCTTAACCTCGTTTTGTGTATCACAGCACGCCTTACATTTCCAACTCGCTTTTCTCAAATGAAACCCTCTCTTCTCCAAATTTTCACACTTTCCGTGGTAATATAGATTACACTCTACACACTGGATAGCCGATTCTATTTCTTCGAACGGTAATTTACAAATAAAACAGTGAATATCAGGACTGCTCGCTTCGGCAAACTCGTCAGCCGACATCGCGCTACTGAAAAAAAGTTCATGATGAATTTACTTATTTTTATATTCAAGATCAAAAAGGGTCTACTTCCTAAATATATTTGTGATAAAGTTAATTATTTTGGCAATGTTCACAGTTACCAAACGAGACACCAAAATGATTTCATGCTGTCAAAATGCAACACAAGTCAAATGCAGAACTCTATATTATACCGGGGACTGCGGGAGTGAAGATGGTTGGGGGAGGAGTGAGTGGTATCTCCACAAAAATCTTCAAGGATGTATTTTGTGTGACAGGAAATCGCATTTTGGATATCATAAACACATCGTTAGAATATGGCAAGTTCCCGGAAGATTGGAAGTGTTCCATGGTGACTCCAGTACCAAAAATACCTAACACAGTCAACTGTAGTGAGTTCAGACCAATAAATTCAGTGCCAGGGTACGAAAAGCTCCTCGAAGTAGCTGTCAAAGAACAACTTCAAGAATATTGTGAAGTGAACGGCATCCTTGTCTCGAACCAATCTGGATTTCGGCAGCATCACTCCTGCGAATCAGTTTTAATTAATATTTGTGACAATTTCCGTAGACACATAGATGACAACAATAATTATGTTATGACGGTGTTTCTGGACTTCAGACGGGCTTTTGAAACTATAAATAGGAATTTGCTCTTGAAAAAATTGTATCATAGGTTTAAGAGATAAGGTGCTGCAGTGGTTTGAGTCTAACTTGACAGATAGATCACAGATTGTTAAATATAATGATTCTTTGTCTGCGCCAATGAAAGTTGTACACGGGGTGCCACAAGGGACAGTTTTGGGACCCTTATTGTTTCTAATTTATATCAATGACATTGTGAATGTAATTAAGGGTACTAGACTAGAGTTATTCGCTGATGACACGATGGTTTATGTGGTAGGAAAGGACTTGAGACAGTTGCAGGACTCTATGAATAGTGATCTTTCTCTTATCTGTGATTGGTTGAACAATAATAGCCTAAGTGTCATTATCCAGAAATGTAAAGTGTGTGTGTTCGGTAAAAAAGTAAGACTGTCAAATGTTGACGTTAGTCATATCGATGTGCATATAAATAATGTCAGATTGCAACATGTGACGCGAATAAAATACCTACGTGTTATTTTGGATGCTAATTTAGATCTTAAAGCACATGCGGATTACATCTAGGTAAATATGCGGAAAAAGTCGGGTTTATTTCGAGAGTAGGAAAATATTTATCAATGTATACAAAACTTCTATTGTATAATAGTATCGCAGCTCCCCATTTACAATTTCGTAGTACATTATTCTATAATTTGCCACAGTATTTGATGAATGATTTCCAGGTTATACAAAATAGAGTCATGCGCACAATTATTGGATGTAATAGGTACACGCCAATAAAATCCGTGTTGAATATTCTTGGCATGTTGTCAATAAGGCAAAAAGTTGTATTTAACGTATTTGTTCTGGTGTTCAAGATAAAACATTGTTTAGTACCATCATACATCTGTGATAAGATCAATACATTTGAAAACGTTCATAACTATGATACTAGAAATAAAACTGATTTCATGTTAAAAACAAAACCCACAGCTAGTCAACTACTGTATAATTCTGTCTTGTGTAAAGGACTGTTTCAGTTCCGACATAAAAAACTGTGATAATCTCCATATACGTTCAAGAGACTGCTTCGTGTTCACGTACTGAATACCTTTTAAGATGTCCTTATATTAAATCTATATTATGTTTGTCGACACTATCTGTTATACACATAGTTTTATATTATTGTTTACACTATTTTATTACAACTTATTTATTTTTGATTGTGATTTTAAATATGTAATTACTTTTAATCTGTTTTTTGTATAGCTTTTGTGCTAAATAAACATTATTATTATTATTATTCAATGGTCTGCCACCAACCCTTAAATGTTGTGATACCATACAACAATTCAAAAGACTGGTCAGGGAACACGTTTGTAACAACTTTTAACTCGTTTGTCTTTTATGTAGGTGTTTTTACTCTCAAACTTTTTTCACATTTATACATTTATACAATTCACTTTTATACACTTTAAAGATTTTACTTTTGATATAATGTTAATTTTTGTTTATCGAACTACATGTGTATTTACCTTATAGCTCTTGCTAAATAAAGATTATTATTATTACTAGCATGAGTGATGGAATTATTATTGAACACTAACTCAAAAATTAATATATTCAAATAATAATTACAATATTGACTATCAATTAACTGCGATCTTAAATTGTCGAAAATCAAATGATAAGTGAATAATGAGAATTACGTTTTGGTCGTCATGACATAAAAATGCTTACTAAGCTAACTAGAAATATTTATACAATAATAATCAATATAGTACTAATAATAAGTAGATTGCGAGGGTCGTGACCATGGCCTGGTTGCATCACATAACTCCTCCCTCCGTAAGTTCGGAAAATAAGGGCTGCGGTGGCTGCTCGTTTTTCCGACTCTCTTCTGTCGGACTCTCTTCGTCGGAAGGGGCGCTTCCATAGTGGGATGAAGCAGGCTTGGTCCATTTCTTCCATCCAATATACAGCAGGATGCCGCATACAAGGGCTGTAATGGATGAAAGCGGAGCGATCCAAAGTTTGTCGAATTTTCGGGACTCTCTTAAGGGTGTAAATGGACTGTGGACAGTATTTTCTGGGCAGCTTTTAATTCCTCCAAGCTAATTTGCTCGAGGGTAAGCGTAGAATTGTCGCTTTCTGGAAGTCCTGGGATGCTCGAAAACTGTGGCAGTTCTAACGCATATTGGAACTGCGATTTCGTTTCACCTTCGTACGTTTTGTTACCTATCTCAACAGGGCACATAGACAAGGTAACAATACTAGGTCCACTGATTTTGTAGAGTCCTTGTTGACAGTGGTCTCGGGCGATTGTCTCGTTCACAGGAATAACCAGAATTTCGTTACCATTCAGGCGTTGATTGGTACTTTTTTGTAGTTCACATTCGTAAACGGACACCTGTTGGATGACGTTGTTAGCAGCTCGAAGAGGCAATGTTCGTCTTTTGATAGGGTCATTTGTTAACAGATGAACAGGTCTTCTAGTTGCGGACATTCTTCCTCCGTGGTTCAATAATCATCTTTTGTGAGTGGGATATGAATAGTTTTGTTTGTGATAGGTTTTGGGTAGAGTTTATAAAGGACATAGTGGTTGGGAAAAAAAATCGGTGTGTGTATTGAGAATAAAATTGAGTTGTGTTTTATAATAACTTGGACTGATAAATAGCTATAAAAATTTATTAATTCTTTGAACTCAGGTAATCGGTTTGGACCGTATATTCTTTTTATATTCTCTATAAAAGCTAAAAGTTGGTTAGGATTGAGTATGGAGTTGTGCATTTTGTTTACATGAGCAAATGAGATTGCGTTTTCGATGTTATTTACTACAGAATTTAAAGTATTTAATTGCAACATTATATTGTCCAAAATTAAAGACATACAGGGTGTCCCAGCAAGGGTGGCCACCGGCCATATCTCAGAAACTACTGGACCTAAGAGTTCAGGAAAAAAAAAATTATCACTAAAGTGGCCACGAGAAAATGCTGGGAAATATTTATAACTTCGAAATTTTTCCGCTAGGGGGCGCAATCAAAGCTTAAATATTAAAATTCGAAATTTCTCCGGAAATTCTCAGATTGAGGTATATCTTTATCAACATGGTTAGAAAACCTAGACAATTTCACGTCTTTTTGGTACAGGGCTCATTGGCGTACCGATCTTCGTGTGAGTAGGGGAAGGTAGTGAAAGTGTAATTGTTCAAGTGGCTGTAACTTATAAACGACTTGTCCGATTTTGTTGCGTATAGGCTTGTTTGGAAGATCAGTGATGCGTGATTGTCTCCAGAAAAGTCGCTAGAAGGCGTAATTTGAATTAAAAACTGTTATTTTCGTTTCACCGCAAAAATTTGAATGTTACGGTATAATTCTGATAACAGAGTCGAGATGAAGATTAAATTTACAAAAAAAAAAAAAAAACTTAAAACTTTAAATTTTACATAATTTGGACTAGTTAGTATTATCCGAATTAAACCATACCATTTAAATTTTTGCGGTGAAATGAAAAACACTGTTTTTAATTCAAGTTACCCCTTCTAGCAACTTTTCTGGAGACAATCACGCATCACTGGATACGATATACGAAAGTACTCACATTTATCTTCCAAACAAGCCTATACGCAACAAAATCGGACAAGTCGTTTATAAGTTACAGCCACTTGAACAATTACACTTTCACTACCTTCCCCTACTCACACGAAGATCGGTACGCCAATGAGCCCTGTACCAAAAAGACGTGAAATTGTCTAGGTTTTCTAAACATGTTGATAATTAATTTCGAATTTTAATATTTAAGCTTTGATTGCGTCCCCTAGCGGCAAAATTTCGAAGTTAAAAATATTTTCCAGCATTTTCTCGTGGCCACTTTAGTGATCATATTTTTTTTCCTGAACTTTTAGGTCCAGTAGTTTCCGAGATATGGCCGGTGGCCACCCTTGCTGGGACACCCTGTATATAAAGCGTTCGATAGGATTTTTACTGTATTCCTGGGTGACGGTAGAATTGATTGTTCCTGATAGAAATTTTGATTTAATGATTCCTGATTTTTTGTTAGTTTATCGAAGTAATTATTAAAGCGAGTTTCATCGTCTGAATCGTTGATTTCAATCAACGTCTGAATCTAGAGTGCCAAAGAGCCATTTTTCGACTTTGCCTATAGTGGAGTAAAAAAGCGGTAAAAATGTTTCGTTTTTTTTTCGACTTAGAACCAGATGAAACCTCACCCAAATCATTAGTTGGGTTATTGTACATAAGAAATGGGCAATTACGACTTTTTTTAGTGGTACCGAGTTTTGTAAAATCGAGAAAACGTGCGAAAATGCGAAAATTCCAAAAAATTACTTTCTATCATTCACCTTTCAATAACCCCAAAACTATTCAACATATCCGAATGATTTTTTTTTGACTTGAAGAGCATACATTAGCGATGATCACTGAGGCAATATATTTCTCAGATTTTGTTATTTTCAATTTTTCTCAAAAGCTCATAAATGAAAATTGAATTTTTTGTATTGATAATTTCCGTAAGCGAGAAACTTTTTTGTTTGGAAAAATTTGATGCGATATGCTGCGAATGAAATGTAGTGAAATATATGAGGATGTTTTCAAAAGAGACCGCAGCCTTTTATCTGTTATAGTTTTCGAAATATGTTTTTTTGAAACGGGACATGTCAACCTCGATGCGACGCTCGACCTTCCTCATTGTCTGAAGCGGACGCGCGCCTACTGGAAAAATTCATATTGACAAATAATGACAAAATCCAAGACGTTTTTTATTGTGCTTTGTACTTTCTACTGTGTTACATAATAACGTTGATTTCGTGAACTTTTTTAATAAAATAATAATAATGTACGTTTATTTAGCACTTGGCTACAGAGAATTACAAAATGTTTGATGATATGATAAAATATAATATGTAGAGAGATAATAATAAATACACGAGTATGTAAATACATGTACACAAAAAATAAGGACATGAAAAAAATGGCAAACGAACAAACGAATCAAAAAATATGGGACATAACATGTACTCTTAGTAGAGTTTGAAAACGATTAATATTGTTGCACGTTTTAATTTCATTAGGTATTTGGTTGAATTCGTGAAGTCCTTTGTGAATAAGAGAGTTAAGCAATTGAGTGGTGTTACATCTATCCAAAAGTATAAAATCATCACAATGCCTAGTACCGTAATTGTGAACATCCCTGAACACTTTTATTTTATCACAGATATAGCTCGGAAGTGTTTTTTGTTTGGCGTATTTTGTTGAACCTATAATAAGAACGACGATGGGGTGTCTTTTATGAGGGCGATCAGATAAAATAAGTGTTCCTTTAGTGAAAAAGCCAACCCAAAACTCTAGTTCATATACTACCCCAAAAAACTCTATCTTTTCATAAAAAAAAAATTGGCATCTGTCATTTCCATAGCCTCCTATGATCAATAGAAGGGATCCAAAAACGGATAGTGTTTTTGAATTTGGCATATCCAAAAACCCCTAAAACGATAATTTTGTTACACAAATTTTTCACAGAATGTTCAGAAATTGGGTCAAATACTAAAAAAAATCAATTTCTCTAATAACCCTTTATAAATTCTGGTGAAATGTTTGCAAAAACCTTTTGTCATCTCTTTAGGTATGACATGAACTGACTATACAATTTATAAGTTTTGTTACTCTAGCTACTAGCTTATACCGAGCGTTAAAAAATCAAAGTCAAACTTAATAAAAAATATGTTATTATGAATAGTAACATCAATATAATTACAGCCAAATATTAATAAATGAACTATTTAAAAATACTCTCCTAAGAGTACAGATTCGTATAGTTTTGTCACTCTAGCCTATACAAGGTGTTCAAAAATGATACCAAAACAAACACTTTTGCTTTATTTTTGAATAGCTCCCGTAAAAACATTGAGAATAATTAACGAATGTACTGGTTCTTGAAGGAATATTTTATGATGGTTCTTGCATTGTAGATTTTTTGGCTCTGATCAGCTCATTATTACCATTTATTTAAATTTATAGAATGTTTAGTTTTAGTTCGTATCATACTTAAAGAAATGACAGAAAGATTTTGCAAAATTTCTGCTGGAATATACAAGGTGGTTAATAGATAAGATATTTTTTTCCAAATTTTACCTTACTTCCTGAGCATCCTGTAAAACAAAACATTACAAAATTATCGTTAAAGGGGCTTTAAGATCTGCTAAATCCAGAAACGCTATTCGTTTTTGAATATAAAAAATGACTAGTAACTTTTCAGGTTTTGGGGCCGTTCTATTGATCATAGGAAGCCATGGAAATTACATACATATATACATGCTTATATCCCCGCTTTTATCATTTTTTTATGAAAAAAATAGAGCTTTTGAGTACTTCAACCGGAAAAAAATTCCTAGTCGGTATATTTTTGATTTAAGAGCGACTTGTCGCCAATCAAAATGAAACACACTGTATATTGATTTATTCAAATTCTATAGATAATTTTTGTGGGAAAAAACTGGGGGTACATAATTTACAGTATGTCCCCGGTGGAGGTGTTACTAGAGGACAAATGAACTCAAAATTTGAAGATACGACAAAAAGTCAATATTAATAAAAGTTTTTTCTTGGTCTAAAAATAACATCCGTCAAAAGAAAATAACAGAGTATGAAGATTACTCTGAAGAAACTGCAGATAAAAAAGTTTCATTATATGTTACGGGAAATTAATGGTTTTCTTCTATGTTATCTTCAGTTCTCAAAAACAAAAAATTTGCATCGATAAATGAAAAAATCTAGGCAACTTCAATTTTTTAAAATTGAACTCCCTATATTATGCGCTAAACTGAAGATCTTTTTTTCCTTTATATAATAATACAATACTCTGCTCTCCAGATCTTATAGCTCAGCATAAACATAATTTGTATTGTATTTTATGGCATACGGAGCACGGCACCGGCAATGCGGTACGCTCCGCGCTATTGTACGGCGCAGTTCAAAAAATCATATTTCGAAAACTATAACAGATAAAAGGCTGCGGTCTTTTTTGAAAACTTCCTCATGTATTTTACTACATTTCATTCGCAGCATATAGCATACAATTTTTTCAAACAAAAAAGTTTCTCGCTTACTGAAAATGTCAATACAAAAAATTCAATTTTCATTTTTGAGCTTTTGAGAAAAATTGAAAATAACAAAATCTGAGAATTATATTGCCTCAGTGATCATCGCTTATGTATGATCTTCAACTCAAAAAAAATCATTCGGTTATGTTGAATAGTTTCGGAGTTATTGGATGGTGAATGAATGGAATGGAATGGTGAATGGAATGATGGAAAGTATTTTCTTTGAATTTTTGCATTTTTGCAGGTTTTTTCGATTTTACAAAACTCGGTACCACTAAAAAAAGTCGTAACTGCCCATTTCGTATGCACAATAACCTAACTAATGATTTGGGTCAGTTTTCATCTGGTTCTAAATCGATTTTTTTTTTCAAGAAGGAAGCGACTTTTTCATGCTTTTTTACTCTACTATATTTCGAGCCGCCTTTGATTCCTGAAAATAAAAGGTTCCGCGTGGAGCGAACTAACTTATAGTGATAAGTAAACTTTGGTAGAGGGTTGTGCTTTGTGCTTGTAATTTTATATAGGAAATTATGTTAATTTTTTCATTGTTTGGTTTTTCCGAAAGTGTTTCAAGTATTTCGTCAAGTTCGTCAGACTGTAGTTGGGGTCCCAAGTAGCAAAATGTGCTCAATTTTGGGCACATTTCTATGGTGTCCGTATTTTGTCGACACTATTCGTGCCTCAGTCGAAACGACACTTCATTCAAGAAAACGTTTCAGTTTTGTGTCGACACAATATCAACTCTTTGCGCCAAAGAGAAAAATGTGTCCACATAGAAATAATTTAAACTCAAGTGTCTCAATTGTTTCATTTTTGTGCTGATTTGGACACGTCAACGCAATTTGGGTACAACTGAGTCGACACTCAATGGTCCCAATGTGTCTGTATTTTGTCTTCAAAATATGTTACCGTTTTGTTTCCGAAACTAATATTTTGGGCACACAAATGTCCGTTTTGTTTCCATTGTCGCTTTTATGAACCCGATAGTTGCTATGTAGGCCCATTCAATACTATTTGTTTCCAAGTTGTTTCCTACATGTGTTTTTTGATCATTTCTTGTCAACCCATTGACAGATGTTCAATTATTTTCTGCAAAAATGCCTAAAACCAATAAAGTTGTGACACGAAAAATTTATAATACATCCTATTATCGCAGTGTAAAAAGTCAAGTACAAGAAACTCAGAAAAAACTATCTGATTACATGAAAGCGAAGAAGAACGTGATACCATTGTCCTCATTTTTACAAGAGTCAATAAAACAGGCTCCATTATTAGAAAAAAGATCTGGAGTCAATTCCAGTGGAATCAAAGATGACGATAACATTTCACAGCCGAATGCTTCCGCTGCTGACAATATATTTTTGGACGATAACTCTGCTTTCCAAAATGAATATGATGCAGCAAAACATGTGGATTCTGAAAATAGCAGTGATATGGAAAAAGAAGATGAATTAGAAACAAATTTATCATTTATGGAGACCTTGAAAATGTGGGCACTTAAACACAAACTGACACATCTTGCCTTGAACGAGCTGCTTAAATTTCTAAGATCATCTGGCTATAGTTATCTGCCCCTGGATAGTAGAACATTGCTTGAAACTCCCTTGAATATTGACATAATTCCAATGGGATCAGGCGAGTACTGGTACAATGGTCTTAAAACTTGCCTGATCAGCAGTCTTGTCAATCGGAAAAATCTGCCACCACTTATAGAATTAAGTTTCAACATTGACGGTCTTCCCTTATGCAATAGTTCGAAGAAAGAATTTTGGCCCATTCTATGTAAAATTAACAACATTTCGGAAGTATGTCCAATGATTGTTGCTATATATTCCGGAGAAAGCAAACCAACATTGAAGCAGTTCTTGACACCGTTTGTTGAAGAAGTGAAAGACCTACTGGAAACAGGAATAAAGATGAATGGATGCAAAGTGAACCTTCAATTAAAATGTTTTATTTGCGACACTCCTGCGAGATCCTTCATTAAAGGTAGGTAGAATTAACTGCGATTCAAGAATTGATATTATATTAAATTTCCTATTATTTCTAGGAACGGTTAACTTCAATCATTATCATGGATGCACAAGGTGTATTTGTATTGGAGAATATTACCGAGACGGAAGGCATATGAGTTTTCCTCGGATAGATTTACCGTTAAGAACAGATTCTAGTTTCCGAAACAGAATTGATCCAGATCACCATAAAGAAGATACACCTTTGGAACAGTTGCCAATAGATTTAGTGGCTGATTTTCCTGTTGCAGATTCGCTTCATTTAATCGACTTGGGAATAACTAAAAGATGTCTAGTTGGCTGGATGCAGGGAAGCTATAACTTTAGGACGAAATTTTCTTTGAATGACATAAATGCGATTTCAAATTTATTAAAGGAACTAAACATTCAGATTCCAAAAGAAATTCACAGAGCTGTTAGACCACTTGATTCAGTTAAATTTTGGAAAGGAACTGAGTTTAGAACCTTCCTTCTTTATTTAGGTCCGATTGTGCTAAAAGATTTCTTGCCGAGTGATGTTTATAATCATTTTTTGATGCTATCATGTGCTATTAGAATATGTAGTTGTAAAGAGTATTTGAAGTACATTGACATTGCTGAGAAAATAATAGTAGAGTACATAGAAATATTTATTGAGATATATGGAATTGATGCTATAAGTAGCAACGTACACAATCTTAGTCATCTAATCGCCGATGTTAAAAGGTTTGGCCCACTACCGTCATTCAGTGCATATCCATTTGAAAACTACCTTTATCAAATAAAAAAGTGCTTGCGACACGGCAACAAACCATTAGCACAAGTAGCCAAACGCGTACATGAAATATCAAAAGTGAATTTTTCTTCAGAAAATGAAGTGAAATATCCATTCATCAAAAACGGAAGAGAGATACACCTAAAAAAAGACTTTATGCTATCAACAAAGGAAAGTGACAAGTGGTTTTTAACAAGGAATAACCAAATATTGCAAGTTATGGAAATGAAGATGAATGAATCTGAAATAGTTATTAGTGGATCAAAAATCAAAAGTAAATATGACTTTTTTAAAACTCCATTCAGTTCGTCCTATATTAATATATATTCCACTTTTTATACTGAGGTATATCAACCGTTTGAATGCACGGCATTGAAGGATATAAAATGTAAGTTAATGATGTTAAAATATAGAAATGAGTTTGTATTTCTACCCCTTATTCACACTTTGTAATATTACTAAGAGAAAATATAATAAGCCTGACTAAACAAATATTATGTTTATTTTCACTCTCAATAAAGAAAAAAACTCCCACACTAGATATATATGAAAAAAAAGGTCATGTTTAGAAAAATATATATTTATAACTGTACAGTTGAAATATGCACAGCATAGTACAACGCAATACTTTAATTCTTAACACAGCCATCCAGAACGATGAAACAAAGTAAATCTCAAATTACGCATAGAATACTTAAACCAAAACTTTCTAGGACGCTGAATATGTATGCATAACATATTCAACCTCCATATTGCTCTCTTTCTCCATCTCCCCTTCATATTCTCTAGTTTTTTCTTATTCTCTAGCTTCTTCTCCTTCTTTTCTTTCTTCGTCCTGCTGCTTCGGCCAATCAGACAGTTTTCTTTTCTTCATGCATGCTAAAAAAATTACGTTTTTAAAAATGCGTGTTGTACATTAATAATAATTGTTATTATTTGCATGTCTTTAAAAAAAAAGAGATCAACAATATACTCACATTTCTCTTTTAAGCCTCTGGGTATTCCGCTTAAAAA
The DNA here is from genome assembly GCA_958502075.1 of Orchestes rusci. NCBI lineage: Eukaryota > Metazoa > Arthropoda > Insecta > Coleoptera > Curculionidae > Orchestes > Orchestes rusci. Next base: position 86,969,283 of record OY293303.1, read on the forward strand.
TTTTATATTGTAGAAATTTTTCCAACGCCAATTTAGTAAATGTTTTGTCTGCTTTTTCCAAAACAGAAAATAAAAATTTCAAGAGATTTCCATATTTTACAAATAACAAAAAAAATTTACGAGCACAAACCAACACTGATTGTTGGTTTGTGCTCGTCATTCTTTGATGTAGAAATCCCTTTCCATGTATATTGACATAAGAGGGCGTTGCTAAATAATTCCTTAATTAGCCTAATAGCAACTTTATCGCCATCTTGTTTTCCAGAAGTACCCGCAATCTTATTGAAATGTCTGAACTAGAAAAAAATATAGTGTAAAACTATATTCATCTTGAGGAGTAAAACATTTTATATATAAAAAAGATAATTAAATACTTGTGGTTATAGAAGCAATATGGAGGAAAATACTCATATGCTTGTTATATAAAAGAATAAAATACATTTAATTCTAGTTTTGATCTTACCATTTTGTATTGAAACTCTTTCTCCGTTAATTTGAGATCCAACTCCTCAACCTCTTCAGACTTGTTTAAGGGAAAAACAAATTCTGTTATGTTACTTTCGCAGTTAAGATTGTGATTATTGGTGTCACTGCCGCTGCCATAAGTTACACTAGTAGAACTACTTTTATTTTGCAAAAGTTCAATCAATAAAGTTTTGATTTCTGAATAATTTTTTATAAAAAAGTCAAGTTTTGTGTCCAGCGAGTCTATTTTTTGATTGATGATTTCGAGTTTTGAATCCATACCTGAAAATAAATAACATTTGGACTTAAAGTAAAATCACAAAGATGTATTACTTACGATTCTCAGTTGATTGATCATCATTTGTTGTATTTGCATTACTAATGTCGTCGTAGGACATCACATACACGGTATTATTATTATTGGAATTATCAACTATTATTTCATTATCTTGGATGTTAGGTTCAGCAGCACTATTATTGTTTGTTTCGATATCCTCTTCACCTATATTTGTTTCAATTATTTCTATATCGTTGTTGTAAATGTTTGTTTGAGATGTTTTCATCTGTTTCTTGCGGCCCTTTTGTCTTTGGAAATAACTAAACAAAATTCATTGTTTTTATAGCGTCCCAAAGTAGTGGGATAAGTTAACATGCATGCTTAAAACGACTACAGAATGATTTTACTTACTCTACTTCTGCATCAGTATCATCAAAATTTGAATATAGTTTGCAAAGTTTGTTTGCAGTGTTAAGGGTTTCTATGTCTGTTTCTTTTACCGTACAGGGTATTTTTGCCCAGTCAATTCTGGGTATCGATTCAGGGTCTTTAATTAGTTTGTCCCCTTCCTTAAACCCTTTCGGTGGCCAATAGAGTATACCATTCCGCTCCCACGCAGATGGGACACTAGATAGGTGAATTGTCCCGTCTTCTATAGTTTTCACTATCTTGAACGACATAATTAACGAACGTATATAAACCCTGGTAGGAACAGTTCCGACACCCGGCTTACTCCCGGCAAATGCAAATTGCAAATGGAAGCGCAAGAATTGAGGTTAAGAACGGTATGTGATTATAGTAGAGATGTGGTAGCCAAATCGAGGCCAATTGGAAACGATTAGGCTCACACAACACACACTTTTGATACATTTGTTTCCATGATGTTACCTTGTCAAGAATGGGCACTTATTGGCCCTATAATGAACTCTAATGCCTTAGATGTGTCCAAATTGTGACTTTGTGACTATACGGGCACATTGATGAAACATTCTGGTAAATTATTGGAAACATGTTTCTAGATTGTTTCTTTATATTTTCACACCTCCAGTGGTGTCGAAATGGATAATTTTTGGATGAAACTTGATCCCTTTTTAGAGATTTCGCCATCCGCCATGTTCTATTGAGACTACTTTGAGCTTGCACTCCTCAAAAATGGCGGCGAATTTGCAAGGATTTTCATTTTTTGCCAATTTGTGATATAGTATAATGTGAAACTATAGTAATTATGTTGTTATATGTAATAGTGAATTATCCTTTTACATATTTTGAGCAAAAATTCTTGAAAAATTAATTATCAAAAAAAGATTATTTTTTTTAGATTCTTGAAAATATTGCTTATCCAAAGGCGCGTTTGTTTTTTAAAGGTATGATCAAAACATTTATCAGTAATTTCAGGTCGGCAATTGAAATAAGCTCTACGTTCATCAGATAAAATCAGTTAACAACTCATCAACATTAAATAACAACCATCGATAAAATTCCCAACTAGTCAAATATGAAGGTACTTAATGTGTCCGCAATAGATCCAGAACGTTCCAAGTAATAATATAGCTCGTGTCCATTTGAGTATATTTTGTTAAACAAACGGATACGCAAGTAACAATATGGTCAGTTTTTGGAATGGAGTGTGTCGATTTAGTAACTGTTCCAAGCAACATTTCAGAAACAATTCTAGATATATTTCAGCTTTTTTTCAGAAACAAGATGGGCACAAAACATAATCTGTTTGGAAACATAATAGACCGAATCAGGACCTAATTAAGCGCCATTTCAGAAACATTATGGAAGCGAAAGGCGCAGTACAGACACATTTTAGGGAAAGCTAAGGCATACTTTGGACCCGACTTTAGATCAAATCTGGGCACAAATCAGGGCACATTTTTATCACCAATATGGTCTCATTTTACACAAATTATGGTTCAAAAAGTAAACAATGTGCCTTCAAGATGTGTCGTGTCCGAAATTCAGGGTCGGAACTGGGTCGACACTGTGCCCACAATTGCTACTTGGGGTATTTCTTCCGGGTCAAAATTTGATGTGACGAGATGACTTTGGCAATGGCAATTTGTGGATTGCCTGAATTTTTTTTGATTGGGTTTTACGCCTTCGGGTGTAATAATGTGACCTAAAAATTCTACGGTTTTGCAAAGAACCTCACATTTATCGAGGTGGATTTTGAGTTTTTGAAAGACGGTTTTTAAATTTGAAATATGTTCTTGCAAAGAAGCAGAAAAAACGATTATGTCGTCCATAAATACTAAACAAGTTTTACCAATAAGATCTTTGAGGACGTTGTCCATGATCCTTTGAAAGGTGGCAGGGGCGTGAGACCAAAAGGCATCCTAAGGAACTCATTTTCGACACTGAAAGCCGTTTTTTCAATGGAAGTTTTATGCATGGCTATTTGATAAAAGCCAGAGGCCAAATCCAGTGTGGTAAAGTAATTCCTGCGGCCAAGTTTATCGAGAGCATCGGCAATGTTGTGGAGGACGTAACGATTTGTTACGGTTTTATCGTTGACCTTGCGATAATCAATAACGATCCTCCATTTTTGTTTCATGGAAGCGTCCGCCTTTTTAGGGACTATCCAGACGGGACTAGACCAAGGGCTTGACGAAGGACGAATAAAGCCATTTTCCAACATTTCCGAGATTTGTTTTTGTACTTCTTTTTTATGTACAAAGGGATATCTATAAGTTTTGGTATAGACTGGGAGATCATCTGTAGTTTTAATCTCATGTTTAACAGCATTTGTACAAGACAGTTTTTTGTTTGGCCTATGTAAAACTCCCGGAAATTGATGTATGACTTGTTTTAGACAGGATTTTTTTTCGCTATTCAAATGATCTGTACGGATGAGTGAAAAGTCGTCGTTAAAATCGGAGCTGTCATATTTGTGAAAGTTGGACGTTATTTGTTCGATATTAAATATTACGAAATTTTGTGAATCAAAAACTTGTGCTTCTTGTCTAATTGAGTCGGGATAGAATTTTAAAACGATGCTTTTGTTGCCTAGATTTCGATATTCAAGACAGACAGTTCCGTTCCGAACTTTTAAAAGGGCACCGGGGATCTCGATATTTTGAGCAATACATGAGGATGATATAATTCGGTTTCTTCGGGTATGTCAATGTAAACGTTTTTTATTATGACAGATAAGGGTGGTATTTCTATTTTTTTTAAGTCGAAATCATCTCTATAATTGATTTCAACCAAGTCATTTCTTGAAAGTCTTTTTCTTATATATATACTGAGACCTAATTTACGTGAATCTCTAATATACCTATTATTCCCTCAAAATAGTCATGGAACCTATACAAAATAAACTCAAGTTCGTTATTTACATTAAATTCTTTTAACAAGGGAATTTTTGCCTTATTTTGGGTATTTGTGTTGCTGGTGCAAGTTACTAGAGTATGCTTTTTGGGAAAAAATAAGTGTGAAAAATGTTCTTCTGCTATAGATGTTCTAATCAAGAAAGTGTGGCTACCGGCATCGATTAGAAGTTTGGCTGGAGGATTTTGAAGTTGGATATAAGGAAGGGAATTTACTTGAAAACTATTAAAATTAGGGCGGATGTTCGTTCAAAGGGCTTTGAAAAAAAAATTCCTCTTGTAAATTTTGCTGGGTTCTGGGGGGTTTGGATATATTCTGTTTCTTCATTATATTCGGGAGATTCGAAACAGCTTTGATATTCTTGTTCGTCAGGAGAATAGTCAAATTCTTGTTCAGATTGAATTGGATCGTCTTCCAGATAAGTTATGTCGGTATGTGGAGTGCGGTTTTGGAAAAACAAGTTTTGGTTTTTGGAAAATTGTCTTTGCGTATTACGGCTTTGGATTGACCGCATATGAACATCTGTATTCCTACTCAATAATGATGGAATTCTACTGCTTATAGACAGGGGGGTTGGAGAACTTGATTTATGAGAATTTCCTTTGGAAAATACATTTTTTGGCTTTCCAAAAACTTGTTCGTTGGTGGGGAAATGTTGACGGACTTGTCGAGTTTGAATATCTACCGGTTGGCTTGGGAGTTGCTGTTTAGGTATTGCGCCTAAATGATTTGAAAATTCGGGTTGAATATAGCTACGATTGATTATATTATTATTTGGCACTGGAAAAGATTGTTGGATTGGTGGATGCATACAATTGAAATTTTGATGATTATTTACTTGAGATGGTATTCTATTTTGTTGATTATTATACAGTTGTCGTGGGATAAAACTACGAGCATTTATTTGTTGTTCAATTAGACAGTGGTTGAGGGCAAATGATGTTGCGTCATCAATGTTTTTTGGATCATGTAGCATTAATATTGTTCGAAGTTCACTAGGAGAGTTAGACAATAAAACAGTAACGGCTGTTAATTCTGTTTGTTCCATTAGAGCATCTTTTGTGCTTTGATTCAAGGAATCATCTGCAGCAATTTTTAAGGAAATTCGTGATTTTGATACTTTTAATCTCTCTATAAAGTCCAGAACAGGCTCTTTCCTAGATCTAGTCAAAAAATTTAGTTTTATAGCAAGCACGTGTCTGTTTATTCTATCACCAAATCTTTGTCTTAAAGCATCTTTTATCTTGGGCCAGGTCGTTAGATCCGGCCTGCAGAGTAAAAAGTCGCCTGTTCAGTTAGTTTAGAACAAATTGATGCGAAAACTATTTTTTTTAAAGATTCGTCCACCGCCCCTATATAATATCTATTATGAAACTTGTCTATGCTAGAAATAATAAATTCTAACTGATCACTATTTCCTGTAAAAGTTTTTGAGGTATGAGCCTTAGAACACAGAACCCACTAGAACTAGCGGACACCCTAGATTCCGAGCAAATTGTTTGTCACTATAATTAACATGTTATTATTTACATCTCGTCCATTGAATTCGTTCAACGTTGCCTTCTTGCAAATAAAAAGCACTCAGAATTTTCACTTTTTATCAAAAGGGATTGAACAGTGTATTAACGAGGATATGTTTTAATTTATTATTTGTTTCAATATCGTTGGTGTTATAGGACAGTTATAGTTTACTGATTATTGATAAGTTTTGTTCACATAAATCAGCTGTTCGGCCTTCAAAAATATTGAATTTTGAACAAGCTGACAACAGTGTTTCAAGGGAGCTACAGGCTATGATTGGTTAAAATGACTATCAGCTGTGATTGGTTGAGCTCAAATAGGCAATTGTGTCGAAATCATTCTTAGGTATTGCTAAACATGTATCGTCAACGAATTGAACACAGTACTAGAGACTTTCAATTCTTATCATCCCAGACTCAAATTCACTGCGGAAGTTGAGGTGAATGGTGAGATTCCTTTTCTTGATGTTATGGTGAACAGAAGTCTAGTGACGAACAAACTTACCACCAACTGGTACTGTAAACCAACCAGTTCAGGTAGAGTCCTTAATTTTAATTCCTCCTGCCCCACATCGCACAAGATTGCTGCTATCAAGAGTATGTACCATAGATCTAAGCAATTAAGTCACCCTTCTCTTCATCCGGACAATGAAATCAAGATCAAACAAATTTTGAAGAACAATGGCTATCCATCTTATTTCATTAATAAAGTCATCCACCACGCGAAACATGCACATCCCAATAACAACGTCAGCAACGGAGATTGTAGATTTTTTAGAATGCCTTTTGTTCCGGAATTATCCTACAAACTGAGGGACCGTGTAAATGACGTACACAGTAGGGTGGTCTTTTATAATACAAAAACGGTTGCGAGGTTGTTCTCAAATATAAGGGATAGAGTAGGGGTTGACATCAGAAGTAATTTGGTATATCAAGTACCGTGCAGGGATTGTGATAAAACATATATAGGTCAAACCAAACAACACTTGAAAGTGAGATTACAACAACACAAAAACAGCTGCCTTGGAAAAAATGTTGTGAAAAAAGAAAAAACCGCTTTGGCAAGTCACCATTTTGATCATGATCACTCGTTCGATTTCCATGGTGTAAAAGTTCTTGATATGGAGACGAATTACCAAAAAAGGTCAATAAGTGAAATGATCTGGATAGAGTTGACTGATGACACGATTAATCTCAGAACCGACACAGCGGGACTCAGCAACATATATAAGGGGATTCTCACTAAATATAAGAATAATTTTACACTTTGACCACATGACTTCGCCTTCATTTCCTTTTTTGTTTTTCTTAATGTGTGTCCCTTTCTGTGTTTTTTTTTTTTTTTACTTATTTGGGTATGTGTACCTTGAGTGTTTTGATCCACTGTGTATTACTCTCTTTTCTGTCGTTCCATCAACATAGGCAACCTACGAGTCTTTGGGTCTAATAAGTACAATGTTGTCACGTTGACGCCCAGGAATAATTAGCACTAATGTATGGCAGTGGAACATTGATTTGGTTCTTTCTTGTGAATCTAGGATTAAGTTTGGCATCCATGCTTTGCGGTTCATTGTTAAAAAAAACCTATTGTTCCTTAACACTTTTTAATTAGTGTGTGCAAGTCACGCTAATGTGTTGTTGGTATTGATGTTTCTTTTCATTTATAACATGTATACTCAGTGTACTTTCTTTGTATTTTACCATCATGTACATGTGTTTATTTGTTATCGAACACACTCAATCTGACTAAGTAAGTACCAATCGTTTGTTTATTAGATGAGGAAAAAGTGTGATATTGTGGTTCTATTTTGTTTTTTTTTTTCTTTTCTCTCTATTAACTTTTGCCTTTTTTCAACTTTTTAACTAAAGCACTGTCTGTATTGTCCTTTTTTTCTTAAATTCTAGCCCTTGAAAAAGGTCACAATAAATGACCAAAACGTCGGGAAATCAATAACTGAGTGTTTTGTTTTACACCGTCCTTCTCCCCACTAACCCGCATCTGTTATATCCAACTTAAGGACGCCAACCTATTCAAATATGTTAATTCTTATGTTATAATTTGATAAACATCATACCTGTTGCGATAATATATAAGTTATTCTTTCAAGTTACTGTTTTATTGAACATTTTCCGTAACTCGTAATAGTAAAATACCTCAATTTTCAAAAGGTGAGTTCGAGTATTCGCTTTGAATACTCGGAGCGCCAAAAATTGTACGCGCTTAAATGGACAATTTCGCGCTTGGAGCGAAACTCGAATTCACCTAAAGAAAGCATCTTCAATCGATGCAATATTTCGACCACCGTTTAACGTCAACGGTGGTCCAAATTGCGACGTTGCACGTCATTACTTCATGGCTTGTATTACAATATAGACGGCTCTGGTATGAGCAATCTCTTTTGCTGCTGTAAGGGTTGTCATGTTAGCTGTATTTATATTTAGGTCTAAATTTAAAGACGCGTTATTCACAGAGATACTTGAGAGGTTTTCTGCAAGAATATCTATTTCACTATGTGACTATAAAATTTAACTAATGTAACGAATTAATGTCTTGCGCTTTGGTAAATTTGAAATATACACACAACAATTGTAAAAATGGGATGGGAGTGGAAAGGAAAACTCACTCACGATTTGGTCTTCGCAACTGTGGTATTCTTGCCTTGGTTTGTTTCTGTCCCAGCCAACAGTTGAAACTGACGATTTTTCTGGAATTCGGCAACTTTTCTCTTGGGACTTCTTGCAAAACCAGGAATCTCTGAGACACCTACACGTACGACTGCGCCAGTGATGGAATTATTATTGAACACTAACTCAAAAATTAATATATTCAAATAATAATCACATTATTGACTATCAATTAACTGCGATCTTAAATTGTCGAAAATCAAATGATAAGTGAATAATTAGAATCACGTTTTGGTCGTCATGACATAAAAATGCTTACTAGGCTAACTAGAAATATTTATACAATTATAATCAATATTGTACCAATAATAAGTGGATTGCGAGGGTCGTGACTCGTGACCATGGCCTGGTTGCATCACATAACTTATGTGGTGTGCTGTTATACATCATAAGATAATCCATTAGTTCTTCCTGCCAATTGGTTTTTTGACTTTGACTTATCCTTAACCGTTTGAGTATGTCTCTGTTCTGCCGTTCAACCTCCCCGTTTATTTGGGGCCAATATGAAATCGAGTGGAATATTTTAATGCCCCTTTCCATAAAAAATATCTTCATTTCCTCACTTGTAAATTGCTTTCCATTGTCACAAGTAACCGACGCCGGAAAACCCAGCCTCGAGAAGATTTCTTTAATACATTAATGGTGGTTGCAGATGTTATAGTTCTCACAATTTTAATTTCCTTGTGCCTGCTAAAATAATCTACAATTACGAAAAGGTGTTCTCCGTCAGGAAGTGGACCCATAAAGTCCATGGCTACATCTATCCAAGGCACGGTTGGGATTTGCCTCCTTTTCATGGTATGAAGGGGATTAGCCGCCGATACCAGTGTGCAACCCTTGCATGATTTGACTATTCTCTCTGCATGGTCATCGATTTTCGGTCACCAAAATTTGTGCGTAGCCTACTTTTTCATGGCAACAATACCCGGATGCCCCTAATGTGCCGAATCTAGAACTCGTTGCCTAAGTTTTTCTGGGATAACGAGTCTCGTACCTCTAAATAAAATTCCATCACAGAATTCTTCCTTAAAAACTTCCTTGACAGTGTTTGATATGATCGCTCCACTTATCTTGTTCAATGCCGGTCTTCAATTGAAACATTTCTTGGTCAGATTCTGTGTTCTCCTCAATTTCTCTTATTGTGACAGCAACAGGACAAGAATATGTAACGATTTGGTGAACGGAGTCTCAAAAGGTACTTGTATTTGACACTTACGAAGACGGGACAACGGATCTGCAATATTGGTTTTCCCTGGACGATATATTACCCTGAAGTTAAATGATTGGAGTCTCAAAACCCAACGTTCTATCCGCGCACAAGGACGAGATCTAGGGCCAAAAATAATTTCAAGTGGCTTGTGATCGGTAACTAGTTCAAACTGATCTTTACCGTACAGGTACATTTTGAAGTGCTCAACGGCCCAAACTAAGGCAAGCAAGAGCCTCTTTCTCGGTTTGACAATATCTTTTCTCCACCTCTGTTAGACTTTTGTTACCATAAGCGATAATTTTAGGTCCATTATTGTCAAATTGAATAAGGACGGACCCTAAACCTACGGGACTTGCGTCTGCAATAACCTGAGTTCGATCCTTTGGATCGTAATAGCCTAGTGTCCTTATTTGAGTTTAGCAGTTTTTTAACTTATCAAAAGCAATGCTTTGTTAGAGTCGGTCCAAAACTTTGAAATATCGGCATTTTTTTGTAGTTTGAGTTTTAAAATAGTTCTCAGAGGTTCTGTCAAAGTAGCCAAATTTGGTAACCATTTCCCGATAAAACTAGCCCTAAGAAGCTATGTAGTTCGTCTACTGTTTTAGGCGCTCTAAATGATTTAACTACCCCTACATAACTATCGAGAGGTCGTATGCCTAGCGGACATAAAAGATGTCAAAAAAATTCCACCTCAGATATTTTAAATAAACATTTTTCTTTATTTAGTAGAACGTTATTGTCTTTCAACACTTTTAAGGTGAGGGATAGCCTATTATCGTGTTGTTCTTCCGAAATGCCATAAACCCAGATATCGTCTATGAAATTGATTGTTCCTTTGCATGGAAGTAGCATTATTTCCATGTTTTTTTGGAAAATTTCAGGCGCAGCATTTATCCCAAACAAAAGTCGTTTATATCTGAATAAACCTTTGCTCGATATGAATATTGTTATGTATCTAGATGCAGGAGCGATTTCAATTTGATGGAACGCGTTTTTGATATCCAATCGGGAAAAGAACTTAGCTTTGCGAAAATTGGTTAAAAGCGAGTCAATTTATGGTTAGGGATAATTTTCTCTTTGTATGGCAGTGTTGGCTTTGCGCATGTCTATACATATTCTCACATCACCATTTTCTTTCAGAACAGGCACCATGGGATACCCATTCCGATGGACCATTGACTTTTTCAGTTATATCGAGCTTGAGTAATTCATCTAGTTTGATATTTATTTTGTTCTCCAGCGGAATGGGCACCCGTCTATAAGGTTGACTAATCGGATTAATAGTTCTGTCTATTGGGATATATACACATCTTTAAATTTAGGGAATGGAGTTACGTCTGTTACATTGCTTATATCAAGGCCTATTTTGAGAACTTCTATAGTGAAATCGCTGTGGACTCACCCATCAGATTTCTCTTGCCATTTTTTATTACATAGCTCTCTTGGCGTGAGCCCAGCTTAACTTTAACTTCAAATGAACCTAGAATGTTTAATGGTTTTTTTTTGTTTTGAAACTACAATACCAGATTTTTCTAAGGTTTCCCAAGATATTTCAACTATTATGTTGAACTTACTTGCAGAATCAATAAGCATGTCTATGTTGACGCCGCCCACATCGCAGGTGACTGTGTCGTCGTCGCCATCCAGATGAAATACATATTCGGTTTCGTCAGCTCCATCGGATATATTGTGAATGTCATTACCAATGTCTGGATTTAAATTTCTTTCTTGGCGGTCCTGTTCTTGCTGGCATATTCCTCGGACGAAATATCCTTGTTGATTTGCAGAACTTCTCGTAATGGCCCTTGAATTTACATTTATGACAAATGACGTTTGATGCCGGACAGTCTTTGTGGTTGGTGATGTCTCTGGATCCACATCTGGAGCAAAACTTGGAATCCAAGTCCCTTCTGTTTCCTTTTGGATTTTGCTTGTATGACACCTCGTTTATTGTGGACACTGGCAGTGAAATACTTGATTGTTTCTCCCCAAACTCGGATAGCTGCCTCTCAATAGTTTCTAATGAATTAGCTTCCATAACTATTTGTGCTAGTGTGATTGCGTCACCATTCTCTGTGATTTGGTCTATAATCTGCTCCTCGATATTTGGAAAGTGGCAATTGTCGGCTTGCTTTCTTAACCTCACTAGAAATTTCTCAAATTTCTCCTCTTTTTCTTGCTTGAGTAAGCGAAATAAGTGTCTTTCATAGACTTTGCTTTGTTTCGGTGAAAAGTAGTCATCTAGCTTCTCTAAAGCTATTTTAAAAATGTCCAACTCTTCATTAGCAGGGTCATTTTGTACATCAGCACCAGGTAGATTATAAAAAATCTCTCGCATACTTGATCCTCCAAAATGCAATAGAGTTGCTTTCTTCTTCTTTGGCTCGGAAATATTTGCGGCATCTAGATATATACCTAGCGCTCTTTTCCATTTTTGCCATCTTAATCCCACCGATCTTGCTTCACCATCACAATCAAAGCCCTCAAGAGAAGGAATATTTGCCATGTCCTAAAACAATAAATAATTGATTACTAGGACACCCAATCCCACCGATATTGATGTATTACTTTTATCTTCCATTAAAATAATGTTGTAAGTAACTGTTGATAACTCTGTATACTTCGATCTATTTCTATTTGATTATTTTATAATGCCAATCTGGATATTATTCTCTTATCTCAGTAGCCTAGTTTACACCGAAAGCTCGTTTAGTTCGGTCCGATAGGACCAAGTGGGTGGGGATAGTACGGTAGGACCAATGCTTGCTTCTCGTTCGTTTACACAGCCTTGCAACGCGTGAACTGAATGAGTACGCGCGCAATTCGTCAAACGTCAAAAGCAAGTCGAAATTATTTATCAACACAATTCGTAATCAAAAAAAACATAAGTGAGTCCGCTCAGATTGCCTTGAGAAACTCAGAACCAACACAATTCACAATAATAACAATCAACATAACCTCATAATTTTGATCCAGATCGAATCAAATCTAGTTCGGTACACCTGCTGGCAAGTACCGAACCAAGAGCGGACCAGCTTGGTTCGCAACTGTTTACACCTTTTGAACCAAATATTTGGTTCTGATATAGTTCGAATTTAGTACTTGGTCCGCGGACCAAGTTGTCGGTGTAAACTAGGCTAGTGTTTATATTACTCGCCGGCGATCGCAATTCGTTCAAAAAAATTTCTTATCTTATGTTTATGTATGAGCTGACCGGCCGAACGATGAATAAGACGATGGTAATTAAAGTTTATAGGAATTCATACACTTTACTTTTCTTTATACTCTTGTTTTCTTGTTATTGTTTTTCCCAGGTATTTCTTGATACCAATCTTCGTTTCGAACTGAACTGTTTTTTTTAATTTGATTCAAGTTACTGTATTTCTTTGTACATTTCCTTCTTAAATCTGGTATTTCTTGATACCAATCTTTATTTTGAACTGTATTTCTTGATACAGTTACTGTATTTCCTTAAACTGTCCCTTCTTGAATCCGGTATTTCTTGATACCAATCATTATTACACATTGTGTTTCTTGATACCGTTTCTTTCATATTTCGGTATTTCGATCTTTCTGCCGATTTTTATTTCTGATATGTACATGTTGTAATTACTTGAGAAGTGGTGCTATTACCTACTCATGTATACGTTCTTTTTTACCTTGATAGCTATTAATGATACCTACTACTTTTACGACAGTTATAAAATAGATGAAAGGATACTGTGATAGTAAGATTCTAGCTGCATTACTTCAGTTACTAACCCATTCTCGTACAAAGCAATTTGTTAATATGTTTTTTTTTGTTGTTTCTTTTCTATAATAACAACTTTAGACTTACCGGTATGTGACTTAATTTTTCCGATTAATTAATCCTCGTCGAAAATTGTGGTGTTTTACTTTCTTGCTCAATAGACCTATTCATTTACACCTGAGCAGAGAAAGTTGCGTGCGCAATTGGAGGAACGTTTTTATTGGCTAAAGCAGGCAGGTGAGAATATGAAACATGAAACAGGATGAAATGACAATATTGACAATCAGTGGCGGATCCAGAAATAAATTTTTGGGGGGGCCCGTTGACGGAATTATTTTTTTTTAATTCACGTGCCACGCCCAACAAATTTTTCACAATTACCTTCAGTGTCGATGCAACTGGCCAGTATTTTAATGGACCCCGTAACACATTTTATGAGTGTGGTTTCGTTAGCTCCTGACTTTTGCTCACTGAATTTTGCTTAGCGGAAGGTCTATGGGGGGGGGCCCGGGCCCCCTCGGCCCCCCCTTGGATCCGCCACTGTTGACAATAATGACATTTTATAAAATGGACAGCTGATTCGATAAATATTTGGTTTTGGTTCATTTATTTCATGATTTGTTCTATATTTCAATATTCAGAAGACGTAGTTGATTAAATGCGAGAATGACTCAGTCGTGTTCGGCACGGGAGCGCAAATCAGCGCTAAGAAAAATCGTGGGGTCAGTGGTTGAGTGTGCCCTAAGTAACCTAAGTTATGGAGTAAAGTGGGATCGCAGACCAATAGTAAGATTTAAATACATATGATCTGGTTATCCTAGGCATTTTAGGTTTGCTCTAAGCAGTTCAAAAACCAAGATATTATTTTCGTAGAAAATGTGTCCAAATTAAGGAAAAACGCCGAAAAGGGCAGATCTATCATCAGAAACTGGACCAGCGAATAACCCTACAAAAATGAATACACTTCAGCAACCCCCCATAGAGTGAAAACAGACAGAAATACCAAACATAAAAAAAACTCCACATCAAAGGTATTGCATAAAAAAAATTGCTTTATGATTTAAGATTTTCTGGAATATTTTGTAGGTTTCGACATGGTCGAATGACGCAGAAGATGGTGATTTTTTTACTTGAGAAGGAACATAGTATGCTCGATAGTATGTTGACCACCACTACCACCAGTATTGTGAGGAATCCACCAAAGGTATGCTTGCGTGAATTAAAGTTATTACTCACTTTTTATGTATCGGACCTGTGATTATACATCGAGTTACTCGAAAAGATACTTTCAAAGATAAACCACTCAACTTATTTTCCCAGATTAATGATTGTTCAATTACAAAATATGAATATTAATCCATATCATCTGGGTTCATCAACAAAAATCGAGAAATATACCTACCGGCTACAGGATCAATTTTATATGTCTTCAGATGCTTTCGCGCATTCGGGAAGAAATACTTTTTTTACAGAAGCTCTATCGGGGATTTAACGTTCAAAAAAACGATTAGGCATCGAATAATGATGAATGACATGGTTGATGTGCACTAATTTTTTATTTGTTATAAATTTCCATGATATATATATCAGCATATAAATATCATGATAAATATCTTGATAACGTGATATATGTATATCTTTGATTTATCCTTCGAACCCAGCTAAAAATCAATAAAAAATTCGTGGGGTGATTCCTGGGTTATTTTCATGAAAAGAAGTTCCCATAAACATTTGACCAAAAAATGCTTTCCAAGAGAGCTACGCTCCTTTAAATAGGGCCCCCTGAGGAGTGTTTTTCCTCAATATTTCCAAAACCGTAGCTCCCTTGGAAAGCATCTTTCGACAAATTAATGTTTATGAGAACTATGTCTCATGAAAATCTTCTAGAATCACCCGACGAATTTTGTACCAATTTTTAGGTAATACTCTGTAATATGATATTGTGAATACTATGCAGCGTAAGTTCTAATTTCCTTTTTCTTGAAAATGGTGTGCCCTAGCGATACAAACCAAGACTACCTTTTTTGCGTGAAAAACCTCATATTATTTTCTAAATTTGTAAAAAAAATACGAACATGATATTTATAAAGAAGTTTCAATTCATTTTTCATACTCACTGTCCCCTCCAAATGATACGCATCCGACTAAGTTATCAAATTTCTGAATTAATATTATTTGAATTCAGGACATTCAAATTAGTAAGATTCTAAAGTTTTAAAGCTTTATTTTAAACCGAGTTTTAAACCTTTTCGGAAATAATCCATCCTCAGGTGTCCCCCTTCAAGAAGGGCGTAGTCTATGAGAAGCATAGCTCTCTTAGAGGGCGTTTGCCGATTTATGTTTATAGGGTAACTTTTGGTTATTTTTGACCCATAAATACAGTGACACCGATGGCCGCAAGTGCATCGTTTCTGAAATATAGTCTGCTGTATTTTCGAAAAAAAAAGTATGCAACTGTTTTTTACACAGATCTTTTTTTTTCTAAATACTCATTTCTATGAAAAGGGACTTTTGAGTTTTTCCTTGAGACGAGAAAAACCTACTGTTCCCAAAACTGAAAATGGCAGGTAATGAACGCTTTGAAAGACAGCAGTTTAGTTTTTATTTTTTTTCTCGAAATCGTGCGTCGGAGAGAAAAATATCACGTGACCTTTTTCGTTGAAAGTTGGAATAAGTTATTTTAAAAAAGAATATTTCTTGAGAAAAAAGTGTGGCGTATAATTTTTTCATCAAAAATACAACACACAAATTCTCTAAGTCCGGCCCAATGGCTCAGAAAGTTTCATTAATACCTATCATATGTATAAACCCCGTAAAATTTTATCAAGATTGGCGAAGGCGTTTTCAAAACAGAGGAAAAAATTGTACACCCTGTATTTTGGAAACGGCGATTGATGTCACATCTCAAATTATTTTTTTATGCTTTCTCAATATTCTTCAGACACTAGAAGTTGTGCGGGGACACCCTGTATATCCAATACTATTTTTCCTCCTCTTATTCGCATTCTTTTATCTTTTGTTGGACAAGTTTTATGATCCCTTCAAGATTTACACAAGACTTTGTCCATCATAATGCCACACAAATACACAGGGTACATATTTATCAACCTTTTTTATAGGGAAGAGAGTGAAAATGATGCTAGTTTTATTGCATTACTTGCAGAAAGAATTTATAAATAAAACATTTCTCGTTAGGGAAAATTCACTCCAGGAGCTCGTGGGAGGCAGTCAATAATACGAGGAAGGCTACTTTAAGTATTCTTTATTCAATTTTCAAGCTTTCGGAGAAATTTTTCCCTTCTTCAGGAAGTCGAATGTGATGGAAAGTTTCAAAAGGCACCAGCACATGTTGGAAAATTTCTCCGAAAGCTTGAAAATTGAATAAAAAAAAAAGTAGCCTTCCTCGTATTATTAACTGCCCCCCACGAGCTCCTGTTACATATTTCTGTTCCGCTCCAGTCACGAAACTAGCAACAATAAATGTTAATTCAGCATAATACACTATTATACATTTCAGGGAGAAGAGGATTCCAAAGATATCAGGAGCTACAGAGGAAACTTTTCCAGCTTGCAAACTATAACGAGAATGAGGTTGCATATCTAAAGCAAGAAAACCAACGATTACAATAATGACTCCACGCTAATCCACTTTTTTGCCTAAAACTGTACTCTGGAAATGAGAATAGAAAAAATATGGAAGATTGAAAAATCATCATCAAAAATTGCTATTTCTAGTTTCGGTTCAATGCAACAAATTTATACAGTTTTGGCTACTATTTAGTCATTATTTTAGGTATAGCTTTGGATATAGGTTAATATCAATGAATACCCAAGTAGGTACTTAGTATTTTTTATTTTATATCAATTATTTTTATACCGGTGATAAAAACACATATTGCAAGTTTATCCTTTATTTTTTATATTTTTGCATCAACATTTGATTAAGTACAGTTTAAAAGTAGGTATAGGTATACTCTAGAAGTCTCACAAAAGTATATTTTCCTGCTCACAAGTGAAGAGTTCTTTGCTTACTATGACAAAAAAATGTATATTGTGATAATGATTATAAAACCATCTCTCTGATTTACTCATAAAACATTCAATGGGTATCTGCACAAACAAACACTACACAATTTTGTTGAAACTACGGCAAAATTTTAAGAGTTATAAATTTATTTAATTTTTCGAATTCTCACTTTAATTATAATTATTGGGACCACTCGTCCAGACTTTCCCTTTCAAGTCCCGCAACATCTTTACGTTTGGAACGTGTCATATGCCCCAATAGCGAAGACGCTGGCACATAAATACCTATATTGGTTAAGAAAAAACCATTACGAATTACAAAGCTGGTACTACATACCATACCAGTTGTATTGTTTCTTGATCAGCCATGTTTTCGGTAGATAGTGTAGTGGCGAATGGTATGGACGGGTTGATCTCTTTTAACGAAGTTTTCAGGCTTGTTTAACTCTACCGGGTAATTTCGATCAACTGGTTTTTCCGTATGCGGTTTCTTATACGAAGAAGCAGAAAGATTTCTGTCCCCTTGATGTTTGTCGGGTCGATGAAAACAATCTCAGGAATTTGTTCTGCCGTTATTTTGGTTTCCCTTTGCACTTCATTGGGATTGAAGTGCATGATGCTCTTTATGGCACTCTTGTGAATCCATTCAAAATCAGATGCTGCAGATAGTATGACCAACCACGTGATTGAAAGATTCGGAATTTCTATAAAAAAGCAATAGTCCGTCAATACTGTTAAATATAATGAACGCTAAGTACATACATACAGTCAAATAGGGCGATTTAGGACATATTTCATATTTTTTTATCACATGAAATTTTCGTAAATTTCAGGTAAATATGTATACCCCAGGTCCCAGCATCTAGTGACATTAGCTAATTTGAAAATTTCCTGACAGCTCAAATATTTGATAGTTTTTGTTTTTTTTGTTTATTGTCATAGTGAGTGTAGGGTAACTGATGTTGATGTACTCTTTGTGCAGCGGTTATATTGGATTCACACACGTTTTCCCAGAATATGTGGACAGTCTTCAGGCCTTCTTTACTAAGATGGGCCCCCAAACCCCAAAGAATATACGGGGAGCAGACTTTCTATATGCATTTTGTCCTTTGGTGCATCCACCAAATCGATATCTTCTTCAACTCAAAAAGTACCTACTTGAAATAATTTGATGTTTTTCACGAAAAAATTGTCTATTAATTTTTCTCAAACCAATTCGTTCGATGAAAATGTGCTACGCGACCAAAGAAAAAGGAACTTCAATAATCGTGAAAACAAACATTTTCATTTAACCATTTCAGGTAACTTTATGCAAAATCAAAATATAACTCTATTTATTTTCTCATTAAAAATTATCCTTAATTTGGACGTGAGTCTATGTAATATTTTTGACACTTGAAATAAAAAAGCTTAAGAGAAAAGCCACCAACCCTTAAATGTTGTGATACTATCGAACAATTCAAAAGACTGGTCAGGGAATACGTTTGTAACAACTTTTAACTCGTTTGTCCTTTATGTAGGTGTTTTTACGCTCATACTTTTTTACATTTATACAATTCACTTTTATACACTTTATACATTTTACTTTTGATATAGTGTTAATTGTTGTTTATCGAACACTTATAGCTTTTTGCTAAATAAAGATTATTATTATTATTAAAAGAATATATAATAGGGAATCACTCTTTACAGTGGAAGTTATTCGAGAAAAACCTCGAGAAAAACCAATTTGCAGGAGTGTCATTTAGGCGCCAACATGCCAGCATTCAAGATTTTTTTTATATGAACTAGATAGTATGTTACTTTGCTTTCATACCCTTCGTGACTAAAGGGTCTTTGTCTCAGCAAAAAAATGCGTGAAGAATTTCCACAATACAACGTAGTTCGACAAAATTAACATCTAAAAGTTGATATCTTCTGGAAAAACATTCGAAACTTATGAGCTCCATGAGTCTCATCAAATTGATGGGATCAATATGTTCTTTAGTCCCTCTAGTTAAATCCTAGTATTGATAATTAGTAGAACGATTTGTTAATTAGGAAAATGAAATTATCAATTCACATTCCACACATCAAAACTAACATTTAGTGGGTACAGTAGTGTCTTTGGTAAGAAATTGAAAGCAGGAAAAACGAACTTATATGAGAATTTAACTCAAGATTTAACCTTTATATATTTTTAACAGAAACAATATCTTACGAAGTTTTGTTATTCACTAATAGGTTCTTTTTTGGGAATCAAATAAAGATCAGCTGCATAAGCACTGGTTTGATTATTTTTTTAAGTTAATAGCGGGGTGAATAGTTACTTATTCATACTGTCAATAGATCTAATTTCTAAGTAAGTAGGTACTATGGAGGATAGTAGGTACCTAAGTCATTTTTTTTTAATGAAGTTTTCGTCAAGCTGTCATTCTAGTGAGAATATTGTTGATAAGACTTGGCGGTATGTATACCCAAAAAAATCTAGTAAATTTTGAATCAGTCTAAAAAAATCTTATCCGAAGTCCCCCATTTGACTATAACATAGTTATCGTTTCTTACCCCACTTCACATGTATTGTGAGCTTCGATGATGACGTCTATGGATGAAAATTTCAAATGAAGCCTATGTGGGCTCTCATTCTTTTTATGACTTCTGAAGCATTTGACTTGATGGTGAACTCATTTGTATGGTCTAAGAAATCATGGATGTATCCTCCAGCAAAAAACTTGTAGCCTCGATCACTCTGTCTGTGCGTCCACGATTTTCTTGTGAAATAGGCTTCCGCAATCCCAAAATAAAAGCCTTCGAAAGGCAAAAGGTCTTTCACCGATACACTTGTATCAGTCATTATTATAAGTAGAGTATTGAATGAATCACACAAAACAAAATAACAAATACAGGAGCAGGAAATACAAGCAGGATATAACAAAAACAATAAATACATGAGTACACTTTTCAATCCTAGAGTGCGTTCGAAAAAGGGGTAAATTTTCCACAAGAGCGAGAGTGAAGTATATAGTCTCGTGGTCAAGAGAGCGTATTTTATCTCGTGTATTTTCGAACGCACTGGTGTATAACTATAACCTCACAATCAATGTGTTGATGATTTGTTTTGTTATCATATTATAGGTATCATCACCTATCGAGAAGTTTAGATTGGAGTAATTATTCCTCTCCGTGTTTACTTTTTTTGACCAAGGATGGGTCAGGAATAAGAGATGAGAGATTTTGAATTAAACAATATGATGCTGATCACCCACTTGGTAGATGCATCACAATAATTATCATAATTGAATTATGTGACCGTCAATTCCATCACAAAGAGGAAATTTGCCGTCGTCGTTGAATTCAATTCGGTACTCCATTATAGTTTAATTAATAATCAATCAATAAAGTTACAACAACAACAACAAACTCTTATGAAACCGCAATCAAAACATAACAAAAACGACCTAACCTCAATACCGCCGAAGGAAAAATTTTCCGAGCCAAATACTTGGTTAACAATGGGCGCACACTTGTGTGCAATCATCAGCCTATTTTCGAACCACGGTAAACTTTACACCGAGCACACGCACTGGAATTCTCGAACGGGCAGTGTGTGCCCAGCGTTACCCAGGGTCATTTTGAACGCACTGCTATGTTTCAATCGAAGGAAAAATAAACAAACAATCAACATATACGTGAACTGACATCACTCGCGGCTGGATGTAGCTCCCGTCATCGATTTTTAAAATCATGTCTCCCATGCACTAACCACAGTGTTGCCGTATCTCGTCTGTAAAAGTTGGGTTGCTCGGATTGTTGGGAGAGTGGGGAGCAGGCTGATTGTTTATGTTTATGATGGGGTTATTTTGATGTTTCAAATTTGTGTCTTGCATCTTGCAATTTCATCTCATCAGAATATTCATGAATACATTCAAATACCTAGCTTCCTTTCGCGACTTGTATTCAAGATAGAATCAAGGGCAGTATTGGTGATATCACGATAAAAGAATTGAAAAAGGAAAGGGACAATCCAATGTCAACATACAGAAAGTTAAGGGGCAAAGTTAAAGATTCAATAAAGACTGGCACTGGCGCGGAGGAAGTTTTCAAACCTGACTGGCCCTTTTACACCATAATGTCCACATTTTTAGATGATGTGTACAGTCCAAGAAAAACGAAGAATTCATACGTAAGTATTTATTTTTTTCAATGTTAATATTAGATCTAGCAATAATCATTTTGCCATCTTACTGCGCCATCTGTTATAAAGAATTCAGCATACTGAATCACGTCTCACGTCTCAAAACTCACGTCTTTGGCAGCCAAAGGTGCTTTTCTTGAAACATTTCTTAAGGGTACTAGTGAAGTAATACCACCCACGTCGGCACGCCATGAACCATGCACTATCACGCCATCTTTATTCTCCGTATCAAGCGAACCATGCGGAGTATATAGGGAACGCGATTTTTTAGATCGTTTCAAAAAGATGTGAAGTAAAGCACATGTCATCACAATGTCAGTTGCCTTGTCTGGTTATAGAAGCATGGGTTTTCTTAGCACTCTAAAAACAGCAGACATAATACCAAAAACATTTTCAACTATTCTTCGAGCTCGTGAAAGGCGATAATTGAACACGCGCTCTTTAGATTTTTTATTGTGAGTTCCAGCAAACGGTTTCATCATATTTACGTCTAGAGCGAATGCGCTGACTGCTACAAAGACATAAGGTAGTGGAGTTTCTTTCTGTGGTAAACATTCTGGTACTGGAAAATCTAGTTCGATCATTCCGACACATCTTATTGTATAATTCTGAATTTCTGTACACTCCACCATCACTTATTCTTCCTTGACACCCGCAATCCACATAAGTAAAATTGTAGTCAGCATCATCTAGAGTTAGAAGCACTATGCTGAAACTGCCATGATAATTGATGAACTCTGAACCACTATGAACGGGATTTTGTAACAAAACATGTCTGCCGTCCAGTGCTCCAAGGCAATAAGGAAAATTCCAGGTTTTGCTGAATTCCTCTTCTTTCTTTAACCATTCAGATGAAGTCCGAGGCAACTGAAACCATAAAAAAAAAACTAATTATCAAGAAAACTTTTTCAAAAACTTGTATTTATCTGTGTTCAAACTCAACTTCTCAGAGAAAAAAGGGGCAGAATGCTAACCAATTTTTAAGACGAAGAACGCATGCGCCTTACGCTATCGGCGAGAAAAACAACCCTATTGTATGAGGAAAAACATTATTGATTTATTGCTTTAACTGTTTATGTTGGAGAAAGATGTTTCATACAAAACCATTCTTGTTTTATAGAAAGTTACATATAGGTACAGTGCGTTTTCTCAAAGACACACCATAGGGATTCCCATGTTAAATTTTAAGTCCCATGTTAGCACTGGTTATATTCAAAGTATAGAGATGATACACAGAATAACTTGAAAACCATTTTTATTTGTTCATTCAGTATAAGCAGACTTTTTGGAATAAAATATTTGACAATGAAAGACACGTCAGAAAATTGGTTGTCAGCCAGTTGTCAGCATGATAAAGCAGACATGTCAAAAGTATTACTTTCCAAAACTTCTAAGAGCATTTTTGAGTCTTTTTCGAAGTTTTTCTGGCTTAATTGATGAACTAACATAATCTCGAAGCACCAAAGTCTATCTACGGCAAATTTCAGTTGTGTAATCTAAGTACAACTAGCACTAACGTGGGCATAAAGATTCAACATGGAAATCCTTATGTTTCGTCTCAAAAAAAAACGTACTGTACATTGTGTAACAGACAAAGCCAAATTGCCTTATTTAAAATATGAGAATAATTCTTAAATTATTTCAGGACACTGAAGATAAAGAAGAAACCGAAGTCCAAGATAATGAAGAAATTGTTGCTGAGGATGACAATGCTGGTAACGATAAAAATGAACAAGAACAAGAGGGAGGTGAAAAGCCCTTTACAATACCAAAGAGTCTTCCTAAGAAAAGAAATCGAAAATCAAATGGATGAAGCCTATAATTACTTTAGGCAAGTTACACAGAATGCGGACTGAGACGAGTGTTGTTTGTACACGGAATTATTGTGTAAAAAACTAAGAGGACTGCAAGAGAAAACACGTGAAATAGCTATGATGAAAATCGATAAACTGGTTTTTCACCTAAAGCAAAACGAAGCAGTGCAGGCTCCATCTTCGTCACACGCACAATCACAGTCACAGCCTTCAACTGTTCCATACTTTCATCAGTTACAACCTTCACCTTTACATCGTTCTGCAGCACATAATGCCTATCATCCATATGTTCTGCCATCACAACCATCAGCCCTGCAAATCTATAATCATTCACAACAATCGCCAATTTTTCTTCCCTCTGCTTTCCCACACCCATCACAAACTTTCCATGCTTCTCATCCCCAACAACCATTAACAACTTTCCATTCGTACCCTTCCCCTCAACGATCACCAACTTTCCAATCTCCCATCCCACAGCCATCACCACCTTTCAATCCCTCTCCTTCATCATCTTTCCAATCGTCTCCTTTCCTCCAACAATCACCAAGTTTCCATCCTCCTACCCCACAACCATCACCTACTTTCCATACTTCCCCTTCCCTCAACAATCACCAACTATCCAACCTCCCGCCCCACAGCCATCTCCAACTTTCCAACCCTCTCCTTCTCCACAACCATCGATCACCAACTTCCCAACCCTCTTCTTCTTCACAACATTCATCAGACGAATCAGCAGCTTCAAAACACGCATTGAAAGATTATTATGAGTTAGAATTCTAAAATATGTTTATGTAGCGAGTAGTATGTATCAAGTCTCGTCATCGATGATTGAGTGTCATTACAGTTATATTCTATATTTATTTACTCAATACAAACTTCAGTTAGGGACTTACTTTTATTTCTTGCGATAATTCCTGCATCAATGCTTTGCAAACATCCACAACACACCTTGAAACTGTTTGGATAGATACCTTGAGAAGGTATGCAATACTCGTATAGCTGTCTCCAGAGTCGAAAAATCTGAGAGCAATAGCAAATCTTTCGCCAACAGGTATACACTTTCTCATGTTTGTGTCACTTTTTGCAATATGCCTGCCAATTTTATTCAGAAGATATTCATAATCTTCTGGCGACATTCTACAGAAATTTTCAAATCTCTTACTTGGTTCTTTAGTGAAATCAGCCAACATATCCGATCCATTGTACCTAAAAAGCGATTAAAGTTGCATCAAATATAATAATGTTTTATCAAAACTAACCTGGACCTGCTCTTATTGAAAGATGATGTCCACCAGCGTCTTTTCTTTTTTGCTTTGTTTAGTAGATAATGTCCACTGAATAATATGACAGCTGCTGCAGCAACAGTTATTTGATCTTGCGACATTTTTGCACAAACACCAACAGGTCGACTAAACTTCGCGCACCGACTAGAATACGCGGCGCGGCCTGCAATATAACGGGCCGTGGGAAAGGAGCCGCCCGAAGTATCTTGAATGGATCCGGGCTTGCTCGAGCCAGCGCGGCGCGGCCCGGCCTGTAATAACACGGGCCGTGGGAAGCCAGCTGGAATGGGTATCCCCTATGGTGCCTGTTCTGAAAGAAAATGGTGATGTGAGAATATGTATAGACATGCGCAAAGCCAACACTGGCATACAAAAAGAAAAAATACTGTAGTACGTAGCGACTGGGAATTGGATTAGTCAGGCAGAAATATACCGTTGTGAATATTGCACCGATTTGGATTTTCTTTTGCTCGATAAAAAGGAAAAGTATTTAATAAAGCAGCGGTTGGATTGTGCCCATTATACCTACCGAGTATTTAAGTGATTCATGTGAAACAGTCCGGTTTTACTTAACGTTAAAAAAATAACGTCGATGTTAATCGACTGTTTTTTTTTTGGTAATGTGGTTTTTAGTTAACGAGTAATTCTGAAAACACGCATGCGGAACAGATTCCAAAGTCAATTAACGTATAAATTGGTCAAACCGTTCTTGTTTTTGAGAAAATTCTCCAGTTATCTTGAAAAAAAAGTGTTTACTTGGGTCACCGTATAGACTAAAGTATTTTTTCATGATTTGGTTTGATTTATAGTTAGTTTAGAAGTTTTCTATTATTGTTGAGGGGTAATTGAAGTGAAGATTATTCCTATTTACATTTGCTTGCCAACTTTTTTTTATTGTTTCTGAGTGTCTTTTTTTCCGTTGTTTTTGGTCATGCGCACCAATTTAAGTATAAATTAGTGTTACCTAATGTTGTTTGCTTGTACTTTTGGTCAACGAATAGCACCAAAACAATTAGTGATTTTTTTGTTGTTGTCTGCCATATTGTGAGATTTTCTGGTCAACGTAAAATATCAGTACGTCTCGTTTTAGTAGCATAATAGTTATTTTTTCACTGTCTGCTAGAGAAATAGCGGCAATACGACCTGATATTTTCTGGTTAAAGTATAATACCAGTTGAAATCAGTTGAAATGGACACAAATTCAAGTGTCGAGTCTGATGATTATAATTACAAGTGCCATAGGCGTACAGGAGACAGAGTGTAGAGCTCCAAAAGAAAAGAGAAATCTGATGAAGAAAACGCAGAGAAACGTACATCAAATGTCAGTGCGCGATCACAATTATTGAAGATCAATTGGATTGTCAACCTAGTTCATCGAAGACAATGGACAATATCAATCACTTCTCCACGGCAGATTGTGAGTGAGTCTACACAACCTGAAGGTGGAGATGAAACTACTAGGTTGGAGAAGCTCGTAGAAAAATTGATTGAGAGCCAGATTCAGCGACCAGAACCAGCGAAAACCTTGTTGGACCCAAAGAGTTTACCCGAATTTGTGCATGGAAATCCAAACTTGATGATGAGATATGAATAGAGAAAATAGAGTAACTGGCACTTATTCATAATTGGGATGAGCAGCTCATGATATACCACATGCAAAGTGGATTGGCCGGAGTGTCGCGATCATGGTACGATAGTCTCAACAACTATAACTTGAATTGGGAAGAATGGAAAGCTTTACTTATCAAGAGTTTCACAGAACATCAAGACTACGTTCTATCTTGAGAATTACTACTCGGTTCTTCTGAGATTCTTGGAAAAAAGGCTGTATTATGTCTTATATCGATGGTATCAGCAATCCCTTCGTTCAGGCTGGTGCACGAGCATACAGGAAGATACAGTGCTCCTGATGAATTATATGGTGAATATTTACCAACCATGAAATCAGAGTCCTACGTGAATCACTCTCAAGATTTGAGGTTTATAACTCCTCCACGCAGATGAGAACGATCAAACTTTATTCAACATCTAAACAGACATGGAAATCCACCATTCGTAGCAGGTGCCAGAAATAATGATGAGGAGCCACCTCAAAAACGGCTGCAGCTGAATGAAAAGCAACCAATAAAATGCTATAACTGTCGCAAAGAAGGGCATATTTCTCCAGATTGTCCGAAACCAAAGAAGCATTGCACAAACTGTGAGCGTTTAGGCCATTCTGTACACGAATGCAGAAGAAAAACAAAAGATGTAACGGATAAAATGTATAACAATGTAACGAGTAATTCTAAAAACACGCATGTGGAACAGATTCCAAAGTCAATTAACGTATAAATTGGTCAAACCGTTCTTGTTTTTGAGGAAATTCTCCAGTTATCTTAAAAAAAAAGTGTTTACTTGGGTCACCGTATAGACTAAAGTATTTTTTCATGATTTGGTTTGATTCATAGTTGGTTAAGAAGTTTTCTATTATTGTTGAGGGGTAATTGAAGTGAAGATTATTCCTGTTTACATTTGCTTTCCAAGTTTTTTTTATTGTTTCTGAGTGTCTTTTTTTCCGTTGTTTTTGGTCATGCGCACCAATTTAAGTATGAATTAGTGTTACTTAATGTTGTTTGCTTGTACTTTTGGTCAACGAATAGCACCAAAACAGTTAGGGATTTTTTTGTTGTTGTCTGCCATATTGTGAGATTTTCTGGTTAACGTAAATTATCAGTACGCCTCGGTTTAGTAGCATAATAGTTATTTTTTTACTGTCTGCTAAAGGAATAGCGGCAATATGACCTGATATTTTCTGGTTAAAGTATAATACCAGTTGAAATCAGTTGAAATGGAATCAAATTCAAGTGTCGAGTCAGATGATTATAATTATGAGTGCCATAGGCGTACAGAAGACAGAGTGTAGAGTTCCAAAGGAAAAGAGAAATCTGATGAAGAAAACGCAAAGAAACGTACATCAAATGTCAGTGCGCGATCACAATTATTGAAGATCAATTGGATTGTCAACCTAGTTCATCGAAGACAATGGACAATATCAATCACTCCTCCAGGGCAGATTGTAAGTGAGTCTACACAACCTGAAGGTGGAGATAAAACTACTAGGTTGGAGAAGCTCGTAGAAAAATTGATTGAGAGCCAGATTCAGCGACCAGAACCAGCGAAAACCTCATTGGACCCAAAGAGTTTACCCGAATTTGTGCATGGAAATCCAAACTTAAAGATGAGATGTGAATAGAGAAAATAGAGTAACTGGCACTTATTCATAATTGGGATGAACAGCTCATGATATACCAAATGCAAAGTGGATTGGCCGGAGTGTCGCGATCATGGTACGATAGTCTCAACAACTATAACTTGAATTGGGAAGAATGGAAAGCTTTACTTATCAAGAGTTTCCCAGAACATCAAGACTACGTTCTACCTTGAGAATTACTACTTAGTTCTTGTGAGATTCTTGGAAAAAAGGCTGTATTATGCCTTATATAGATGGTATCAGCAATCCCTCCATACAGGCTGGGTGCACGAGCATGCAGGAAGATACAGTGCTCCTGATGAATTATATGGTGAATATTTACCAACCATGAAATCAGAGTCCTACGTGAATCGCTTTCAAGATTTGAGGTTTATAACTCCTCCACGCAGATGAGAACGATCAATCTTTATTCAACATCTAAACAGACATGGAAATCCACCATTCGTAGCAGGTGCCAGAAATAATGATGAGGAGCCACCTCAAAAACGGCTGCAGCTGAATGAAAAGCAACCAATAAAATGCTATAACTGTCGCAAAGAAGGGCATATTTCTCCAGATTGTCCGGAACCAAAGAAGCATTGCACAAACTGTGAGCGTTTAGGCCATTCTGTACACGAATGCAGAAGAAAAACAAAAGATGTAACGGATAAAATGTATAACAATGTATTTTCCATTCATAAGTTTTATTTTTTGATTGAGTTTTGAATACTATTCCAATGCGTGCATATTTTGACACTGGCTGTGGAGCCGTGTTGATACGAGAAAGTCTAGCAAAAGAAGCCAAACTTGACTTTACCAAGTACCATCACGGTAATACGTTACGGTGGAGCCAAAATTTTTGTCATTGGGAAGGTTGGACCAAGTTACAACCACATATCACTCTAGTTAAATTTTTGATAGTGGTTATTTCTGATATCGTTGAACAAACACTACTGAATCAGCCACAAGTGATGGTAATTATCTCTGGAAAAAGTGTACGAGTTATTCCCAGCGACGGGGACATAGCTGAATCATTAGAATTTCAAGCCAGAAAAAATCCACTATGAGCAGTTAAGGACACTGTCATTCCACTTAAGACAGTAGCAGTAATCGAGGTATCATCACGAGATCGTCCGATGGATGATGTCTACGTTCCAGGGAGACTACGTTCCGTTCCTTCCGGAGAATACTTCGCATTGACGAATGCATCAGCAAGAGCCAACAAGGGTTCATAACTTTGACGACAGTGGCAGCTTGTCGGGGTAGGCAAGGTAGCCGCCTTACCGCAGTAAATACCGAAATAAATTATTATTGTGAATTAAATAATTGAATCACAATTAACCAAGAAGATTTCCATATAAAAACAATGCTTATAATATTCTTCATCAATTCTACCTACCAGTGGTGCGAAACTCATTCCTAAACACCCACAAGAGGACCAAGTCCTAGCCGAAACCGACCGCTGGCGCATTCAAAATAGGCGACAGTCTCAGTTGCCGGTCCTTGTGGGCATGAGAGGGGTTGATCTCAAGAGTGGGGCAAGGGCGAACATAGCCAAAATATATGAGACATTAAGGTGGCACGATTTCCGCCTTCGGCGTCTTTCGAGTGTTTTCGCTGCCGACGCGCGAAGCATAGGGATGAGACGAATGAAGCGTATAAATATATCGATATTCGATACACTTTTCAAAGCTAGCGATTATGAATTAATTCATCAATACAGATTATCAAACTTTTTTAAAAACACTTTTGGCATAAAAAAGCTAGCCCGAGCATTATTCTATCTATACTCTGTAAGTTTATGCAATTGCAGTGATGACTGCAATAAATAGTCGTTATTGGGGATATCGGTTGCGATTATCCATCCTAGGCCTGCTTGAGCCCGAGAAAAACCTAACTAAATTAGACTCTATTGTTATCTTTATCAGCAGGTGGAGTTTGTTTTGTGATTTTGGAACTAGCAACTAGCAAGATTTGGATAACGATTATTTATATAATCACAGATTATCAGATAAGTTTTGGAAATAAGTAAATTAAAATTTTTATTTTGATATTTTCATTTTTTGGGACAGGATTTGTCCAGACATAGAGGTAGAGTTTGTTTTGTTTAGTAGTTGTCGTTTTTTCAGGATATTCATTATTTATTTTTGGCATTTTTACGTAAATTCTTTTTATTTTCAAAATGACTTTGCCAGCTCATGACGTTATTTGTTTCTTCTTGGAGGAACCGTTTTCTAGGCTTAAGGTTGAAGATCGAAATCAAATAATCGCTGTAGGTCGCCCTACACCCTCACTTGACATTTTGAAACCGGATAAAAAACAAGGGCAACATTTTTCTCGCACTTTTAACATCCAATGGTATAAATGCCACGGATGATTATGCGGTAGTTTCTATAAACAGAGCCTTTTTTGTTGGCCCTGTTTATTGCTCGCGAAAGGAAGGAATAACGTTTGGGTACTGCAAGGATATACAGATTTGAAAAATTTGTCTGCAAGTATTTAAAAACATCACAGCTCTAAAGAACATCTGAGCAGTTACTTGACTGAACGATTACAGACAAATTCTTCAACGATAAAAGACGCTCTTCAAATTCAAACCGCTCTTTTTTTAAAACTTTATAACGAAGACGTTCGAAAAAATAGAAATTTGATGATGTATCTAATAGACGTAACATGTTTGCTAGCAAAGCAAGAATTGGCATTAAGGGGACATAACGAGAAAAATGAATCATCAAACGTTGAAAATTTCAAAGAATTTTTCAAGGTTCTGATTAAACGCGATGTGGAGATGCACGAACATTTGAAAAAAATTGGTGACATATTTACGAGATTATCTAAAACTATTCAGAATGATTTATTTGTATGCATTTCCGAGCATCTTTTGGAACACATTAACCGGGAAATCAAAGATTCTATTTTTTTTGCGGTACAGGCGGATGATACAACCGATATAGTTGAAAAATCGCAGTGTGCAATTTCGGTTCGTTTTGTCAATGAATCGGGAAAAATTCAAGAAAGATTTTTAGGATTTTATGACGTGAGCCAAGATAGAACTGCTCTTGCAATGTACGAACTGTTATCGTCGTTTTTGCGTCCGTTTGACTATAAAGCCAAGTTAGTTGGTCAGTGTTACGATGGTGCGAGTGTAATGGCTGGTTCATTAAATGGCTTACAGATGAAAATCAAATCTGATGCACCAAACGCTTTATTTACACACTGCAGCGCTCATAGATTAAATTTAGTTTTGCAAGACGGAACAAAAAGCATTAAAAGCTGTCGTATCTTTTTTGCCAGCGCTACTTCATTACCGGGATTTTTTAATCAATCAGCGAAACGAACATTTGTTTTAAATTTGGTAATGGCTAGGAGAATTCCTTCCTCTGTGGAAACAAGGTGGTCCTCCCGCTCTAAAACCATCAATATCATAGATTCAGAGTGGGGAAATTTGCGTACAGTTTTAACTGAAATTATAAACGATACGTCATCAGAAAAAGAGTCCATTTTTGGCGCAAGGGGCTACTTAAATTTTTTAGAAGATATTGAATTTTCATTTTTAACGGCTGCTTTCAAAAATATATTTGATATTACCGATTTATTATTTGACATTTTACAAAAAAAGTCTTTGGATATAACTTACTGCAAAAACCAAGTTTTTTCTGCCAGGGATCGCATAAAACTGCTGAGAACTGAAGAGAAGTTTAACGAGATTTTTGAAAAAGCGGAGGGGAGAATAGATAAATCTGCGTGCTAACCACCTGCACAAAACGAGCTAGAATATCTGATGCTATTCCAGATAACAAAAAAGCCTCATTGCGTATTTTATTTTATGAAATCTTAGATAACGTCGTAACGCAAATAGAGGTGCGATTTGCGGATTCGTCACAAATGACATTTTTTGCGTTAGCTGATTCGTCAAAATTTTAAAATTTTAATAATAACTTTCCTCAAGATTTGGTAACTAGTTTGGTCGATTTTTATAAAGATGTTTTTGATAAACAAAGATTAATAAATGAGTTGTCTGTTATCTATCAGGATGAACAATTCGAAAAGTTAAACCTAGAATCAATTTTACAAAACCTGGTCAATAACGAACTTCGACAAATATTTTCTGAGGCCTATAAAATGTTTGTTTTGATTGCTACGATTCCCGTAACAAGCGTCGCTGCGGAGCGTCATTTCTCGTGCCTTAAACGTATCAAAACATACAGTCGTAACTCCATGAAAAATGAACGTTTGTCTTCACTGGCATTGTTAGCAATAGAAAAAGAATTGTTTCTCAAAATCCAGGCCAGTGAAAGTTTTGAAGCTGATAAAATCCAGAAATTTTCGCTTATAAAGGATAGGAGAATAAATCTAATTTATAAAAAATAAATTATTTTTTTTCTATGATAATATTAGTGTATGGTGAGGTTCAGGAAGGCTGTATGGGGAGGAGGAGGCCTTATTTTTACGCAATCAAGATACATTCTTTGTAATATTTAAAAATTAAAATAAAATGACCGCAATATTAATTATTAGTCAAAGTTTGGGCAGGGTCTTGAACAATGATTTGTCTGCTGCGCATTCTCCACTTACTGGAAATGAGGTGAAATTATTTATAAATGAGGAAAAATCTCACGAAAAATTCGCCTCCGGCGCTAGACTCTGCCAATCACATCCCTTCATCATTTAGTCACGCTACGCCACTGGATTCCGCCTACCCAAATATAGGCGGCACGAGCCGCCACTATTGACGAGTTTATCAAAACAGAAGTTCAAGCAAAAGATAAATTATGAGAGATGTTGTTGAAGATCTTTTAGAAGATGAAGTTATTCGAGGATCAAATTCTCCATACGCTAAATCAATTATCTTAGTCAAAAAGAAGAACGGAGAGCAGCGAATGTACGTTGATTATCGTGCCCTGAATCGATTAACCATAAAAGCCCGATATTCATTACCTCGATGGATTTTTGGAGAAACTTAAAAATTGTGGTTACTTCACGAGTCTTGGTTTGGCGAGCGGAAATCATCAATTGCAGGATGTTTTTTGGTGGTTCAGCGGTATTTCAAAGAGCCATAAATGAAGTTTCGGGAAATATGAGGTATGCAAAGGCATTGGCTAACATAGACGATGTTTTATCACCCACTCAAAAATTCGAAGAAGGTTCAGAAAATCTGAGGCAAGTTTGACACTGTTGTCTCAGGCAGGCCTCACACTACGCTTCTGCAAGTGTAAATCCTTTATGTCTAGAGTTGATCTTGGTTCTGAAATCACCAAAGAAGGTCTAAAGCCTGGTAGAAACACCGAGGCAGTATCAAGGTTTCCTGTGCCTAAGGACGTGCACACGGGCAGACAATTTTTGGGATTTTCTAGTTATTTAGGAAAGTATATTGAAGATTTTGCCACTATCGCATGACCATCAAGTACCTTAGGGAAAAAGGGGATTGAATTTATTTGGTCGAATGAAGAACAGAATTCCTTTGATACGCTTGAAGAAAAGCTTGTATCCAAACCAATTTACGACCCAGAATTACCAATTGAAGTGCACTGCGACGCTTCGAAGTAGGGATTGGGTGGCATACTTTTCCAAAATGAAAAGAATGGTTCCATTCTTCCGTGTATGTATTTTTCACGGCAGACCACCAAAGAAGAGCAACGGTACTACTCCTACGAGTTGAGGACACTAGTCATGTTTGATTCTCTAAAGCACTTCTATTTGATAGGCATACATTTCAAAGATATGACTAAAAGAGACATCATACCAAAAATGGGAAGATGATGAATGTCTATACAAGAATTCACTCTTGCGGTCATATCTTGAAAGTCTTACAGAACCCATCTGTAGATGCCGAAGAAAAGAAAATTCATGAAACTGGAGCAGAAAATCGATGAGTCGTGCCAAAGGCGTGTCGTAGGCAGATACTTCTTCACTTTCATGATGGTGGAGGCCATTTGAGACTCGATAAAACATAATCAACAATTTCAAAATCTAACTGGTTTTCTGGAATTCGGAGATATACAAAGAAGTACATCTCTACCTGTTTAGATCGCTTGTACACGCAAGGAACCTGGTGGTAAACAACCTGGCTTTTTGCACCCTATTAAGAAAGTGGCCAAATCGACCAGGTGGGTCCATTTGTAAAAACAAAAAGAAAGAACAGCTACCTCAAAGTTTGTATTCATGAAGGTTGTCATCGAAAACTATTCCAGTTTAAATTTTTTTGGATGAGATTATAGCTAACTTTGGAGTTCCAAGAAAAATAGTTAGTGATCTAGGCTCATCTTATACCGCAAAGAAATTTGAGGGATACTGCCAAGGGCTGAACATTAAACATGTGCTGAATGCTACAGCAACCCCTAGAGCAAATGGACAAGTCGAGCGATATGATCGCACTCCTTCGGCATCTGCTTCGATGGACGAAGAAGACCGATGGGACGAGCAGGTACAAAAAGTTAGATGAGGCCTAAACTGTACTAGAAATTCGACTACAAAGAAGTCTCCTCATGAGTTACTTTTTGAATATTCACCACGAGAAGTTGCTGATGCACTGCTGTCGAATGAAGTTGTGGAGTCAAATTACGAAGAGAATTTAGGTCAAACGAGAAAAGATGCTAGTGAGAAACTAGAGGAACAACAAAGCAAAAGTAAAGCTTTGTATGATTCTAGACGTCACCAGGGCAAGAAATACAGTACGGGTGACTACGTACTTGTTAGAACGCAACAAGGAAGTAACCAAGGCCAAAGTATAGTGGTCCATATGAAATACCAAACGTTTTAAGTAACGACAGTTCTGTTGTTGAATATTTGAAAGGAACTATAAGATCACCAAGAAAATATAAAGGAATTGTTTCCTAAGATAAACTGAAACCCTATACTGTGAGTGTAAGCTCAGAATCTGAAGCAGATTCTCCACAAACTGGAGTGGAATGAAGAAATGAGATATTGGACTCTGTGTTGCCTCGGAGTACAGCTGTGCAGTTCGCTGGCTCTGATTTTGTAGTATTGTATCACAAAAGTTTTTTTGTGTGAACGGTACACAAGCGCCTCTTTGGAGCATTAGCTTGGTTAATTCGCGATAATACCAAGTTCATGCTCAATTGTTATTTCTTTTTTTTTCACAAAATGTGAGCGAGGTGATCTGTTAAATCTGATGGTAGACGGAGAGTCGCAGTATTTTTATCACGTTTTGAACAAATGTTGAATTGAAGTATAAACAAGAGAATATTGGGCTGAAATATCGAAATTAACTTGAGAATGTGTACATATTATTATGCTTTACGATAAGTTTGCTGTGGAGATCTACAAGATTGGAATGTACGCAGCAATTAAAGTAAAATTGCAAAAGATTGAAATGTACGCAGCAATTGAAGTGAAATTAAAGTGAAACGGAGTGAGATATGTACTAATCGTGTATATGTTTATCAAAATTCAGAGCGCTTCCGGCTTACAAGGCCATCTTCAGTGCTACCGACTGGAAAAATATAAAATTATTGAATGGAAGGATATGGGGCAAACATACCTCCTACATAGACAAAAAACAGAATAATGTATCACATTAAACACTACGCACAAGTAAATCGTCAAAAGTAAAAAGCAAAAATACAAATTGTTCACAGAAATGCTTTAGGGGTCCCACAAAGTCAACGATTTATAATTACTATTTTGATTGTTCATCACACATAACCCAACTTAACAGTAACAATAGAGTATTGGAATTACACAATAAACAACGAAGTACGACCGAACAAAATCGTGATTTTAAACCTGGCAACACAGGAAAAGGCTGGTACCGTACTTTGTTGATTATTCCTCATTCGTCTCTACATGGAATTCAGTCTTCTGTGAATAGGCTGGAAAGGTCTATTCAGATTAACTTGAGTGCTCAAGCATTTCGTATTCCTTTTAATTTCCTTGCTTATCTCTGAATCTTCAAGAGAATTCAGTCGAAGAAAATTCTTGCTTTGCACATTCACCAGCAGTCTCGAATCTTTGTCCGGGTCAAATTTATGTTTTGAAATCTTCAGATGGTGATTTGACAGGGTTTTTTACATGTTCTTTTATACGAGTTTGAAGTGGTCTACAAGTTCTCCCAACAATATGTCGTCTCACATTCTGAGCAACTTAGTTTGTATATGCCACTTTTGTTAAGTTTATTGATCTTATCTTTTGAATTGACCAGTGATTTGTGAAGGTTATTTTCAATTGAATGGGACACACTCACCTGCGGTAGTCTATCTTTGAAAACTTGTGATACTCTAGCGGATAGAGCAGTATCCACAAATGGAAGGGAAATTAATCTCGAGTTTTCCACTAGAGCTTGAGTCACTTGAGTGTAGACTGATTTCGTAAATATTTTGGTCTTTAACTTGTTCACCTTTCGGTCAATCAGGTCTGGATTATAGCCATTGTTATGAGCAATTTGTTTTGAGGTATTCAATTCCAAATCAAAACTTTCCTGTGTGAGGGGAATACTGAGAAGTCTGAAAATGTAAGAGTTGAAGGCTGCCATCTTGTGTTGGAAAGGATGAGGGGAGGAGTTGTGAATGACATGATCGGTCTGTGTTGGTTTTCTATATATCCTGAAGTCTAATTTTGGTCCTGATCGGCTTGCTGCTTGTCTCAAGATTTCTTCACTTTCAACAATACATTCTACCAGCAAGCAGAGGGGTTTGGCAATGGGGAGTTGTCTATCTCGATTTCTGGCAGGCCTTTTTATGCATGATCTAGAGTCAAAATATCTTCCTGACAACAAAGAAATATAAACATTTGCACGTCAAGTCGATGATTGTTTCGTGATTATCAAAGGAAACCAGGAAACTGCTGAGAGAATTTTGTCAAAGATGAACAAAGCACACCCAAGTATCAAGTTCACACTGGAAATAGAAGAAAACAAGTGTATCAACTTCTTGGATCTTACTTTATCCCGATCAGGACCGAAATTAGACTTCAGGATATATAGAAAACCAACACAGACCGATCATGTCATTCACAACTCCTCCCATCATCCTTTCCAACACAAGATGGCAGCCTTCAACTCTTACATTTTCAGACTTCTCAGTATTCCCCTCACAAAGGAAAGTTTTGATTTGGAATTGAATTCCTTGAAACAAATTGCTCATAACAATGGCTATAATCCAGACCTGATTGACCGAAAGGTGAACAAGTTAAAGACCAAAATATTGACGAAATCAGTCTACACTCAAGCTCTAGTGGAAAACTCGAGATCCATTTCCCTTCCATTTGTGGACACTGCTTTATCCGCTAGAGTATCTCAAGTTTTCAAAGATGGACTACTGCAGGTGAGTGTGTCCCATTCAATTGAAAATAACCTTCACAAATCACTGGTCAATTCAAAAGATAAGATCAATAAACTTATCAAAAGTGGCATATACAAACTAAGTTGCTCAGAATGTGAGACGACATAATATGTTGGGAGAACTTGTAGACCACTACAAACTCGTATAAAAGAACATGTAAAAAACCCTGTCAAATCTCCTTTTGGTCACCATCTGAAGATATCAAAACATAAATTTGACCCGGACAAAGATTCGAGACTGCTGGTGAATGTGCAAAGCAAGAATTTTCTCCGACTGGATTTTCTTGAAGACTCAGAGATAAGCAAGGAAATGCTTGATGCTTGAACACTCAAGGTAATCTGAATAGACCTTTCCAGCCTATTCACAGAAGACTGAATTCCATGTAGAGACGAATGAGGAATAATCAACATAGTACGGTACCAGCCTTTTCCTGTGTTGCCAGGTTTAAAATCACGATTTTGTTCGGTCGTACTTTGTTGTTTATTGTGTAGTTCCAATACTCCATTGTTACTGTTAAGTTGGGTTATGTGTGATGAACAATTAAAATAGTAATTAAAAATCGTTGACTTTGTGGGACCCATAAGGCATTTCTGTGAACAATTTGTATTTTTGCTTTTTACTTTTGACTATTTACTTGTGCGTAGTGTTTAATGTGATACATTTTTCTGTTTTTTGTCTATGTAGGAGGTATGTTTTCCCCATATCCTTCCATTCAGTAATTTTATATTTTTCCAGTCGGAAGCACTGAAGATGGCCTTGTAAGCCGAAAGCGCTCTGAACTTTAATAAACAAATAACGATTAGTACATATTTCACTCCGTTTCACTTTGGTTTACTACGTGTACTCAGCAACTCACACTTCATAAAGTGAAATTGCCTAAGATTAAAATATACGCCGCAATTAAAGTGAAATTGCAAAAGATTGGAATGTACGCAGCAATTAAAGTAAAATTGTCGAAGATTGAAATGTACGCAGCAATTAAAGTGAAATTGCCTAGACCTAGGTGACACGATCACATTTTTGATAGCATTTCTGCGAGCAGAAATTTGAAATAAAAATGTGATCGTCGCAAACACGTAGTTTTCAGAAAATTTCTGCCATCAGAAATTCAGAACATGTCCTGATTTCTCTCTCAAAAGTGCGCGTAGATCGACTCAAATTTTATTTTTCAGGAGACTGTTGTAGTGAATCCAACGCAAACGAAATAGACATCTGTCTATGTGCCGTGGAAAACAGTTTAAAAAACCTGAATCAAGCACTGTTTAATCTTGCACAGGCACTTCAAAAATAATACAAAATATTGAATGTAGTTTTTTTTTTATTTCATTCAAATGCAATAATTCTCAACCACTTTGGTTCGAGCAATACGACCCTCCTGTAAGGAGTTTCTAGCTACAGGATCCAAGTTGCCGTCATCTTGGCCCACATCTTCATCGTTCTCTTCATCTTCTTCATTATTGTCATCATCTGAAAAAAGTCTGTTAATACATGATTTTCCCAACTTACCATTAAATGTGTACCAATATCCAGGTTTTCATTCCTATCTACGCACAAATTCTGTATAATAGCACAAGAATAGACAGTTGGAGTTGAGCCAAGACGTAGACGTTAACGTGATACGTTAACGCATAAAGTTCACGTCTACGTAATGATCCAAAAGCTAGTTGAAGTGTGGCATTTGACGTACGTGACTATACTCAAACAACGGTGAAACGTAGCGAGTTGACTTAACCTAATTTGTTGTGTTTACATATAGTTTTTCGACCTGTAAAAGTAGAAAAAAAGTGATGTTGGTGACAATTTGGTTATTGAATTTTGAGGCCAAATAAAAATATGACGTGTAATGTCCAAAATTGATTCGTTGGCAGATTATCCAAGATCGTAGACTCTATCGGCAAACGTCGGATTACGTATAAGGGATAACGTGTGCAATACGTGAAGACACGCAAGGTTACGTATGTCGGTAAACGCAAACGTGAGAAAAAACGAAGTGCGCTTGCCCAGATGTCAATCACCACGTTAACGTCTACGTGAATGAAAGTACTTCAACTATCTAATAAATAATTTTTGCAGCTCTTGAAGGAGAATAATGTAGAGTTCTGTGCTTGAGGCAGCATCTGAATCGTTGCTTAAACAATCCGTTTGTTCTTTCCACCGAGTTTCGAACTGATCTATGGCAACAATTATAATTTCTCTCATTATCGGTCAATGGATTGGCAATAGGTGTCAGCAACCACGGCTCCAAAGGGTATCCTGAATCTTCTGTTTGCAAATTTAAAAATTAATGAGCTGAACTTTAAATGGATTGAATTTGAACGTGCCTGATAGATATGTCATCTGGTTTCTATTTTGCCTGAAATTGTTGGCCAAATGGGATCGTACCAATTATGTTTGCCAGATTCCTGAATCGTGAACCGATCCAGGAAACCTGGCATTGATATTTAAAAATTTTATATTAGCAGGAAATTTAATTATATAGCTAAGGACATCCACCATAATATTTGTGATTTCTGCCAAACACCTGCTTACAGACGTTTGGTGCATACTTGTGAGATAATCCTGACCTATTCCTCTCTGATAGGACCCCTCGCACAAAAAATGTAGGCATGCAAAAAACTTGAATAAAGTTTCATTTGACAACTAGGTATTTCATGATTATAGATTTCAAATTACCCGTAAAGATTTAGGAATGCCCGATGTTCTCATTGAATCCCGCATATGAGGCCCTATTCCACTCAACAACCAGTGACCTTCCCTGGAAACTCAGTAGGAAATATATACCGGTTCTGGCCCACAAAAAATGCTCCCCCCAGTCCTTTTGCTCCCCCCTCCATTTTTTTTCATCTGTACGGGTTCTGGCCCACAAAAAATGATCCCCCACTCCTTTTGCTCCCCCTCCACTTTTTTTCATCTGTACGGGTTCTGGCCCACAAAAATGATCCCCCACTCCTTTTTTTTTATTTGATCTCTGATTTGATCCCCTATCACTTTTTTCATCCCACTATGTATTTAAGAGCATTCACTTTTCATACGTTGTGGTGTGGACAGTTGTGTTCAAGTTGAAATTATCATGATGAATATTAAAAACAATAATTGTTTAAATAATCAGTTTGTAAATAGAGTGGGTGTCTTCATAAGTGAAACTAAATATTTTTTGAATAAATCAAAAAGCAAATGGATAAGTGTCGGTTTTTCTGCGGAAAAAGGATATGAGCCAGTTATCAAGATTGGTGAATCGACGAACAAAAATTGTGTGCTATTCAATGAAGTACAATGGTTATCCTTTTTGAACGGACAAGCAGTTGTGTTGAGTTATTTGTCTAGTGAGAAACCTGGATGGCCACCAATGCAAGGAAATAGGTTTGAAGTTCATTTCGAAATTATAAATGATGTGAAAGTTATCAAGATCATTCAAGACGAAAACAAAATATATTTAGCAAGTGAATCCATAAAGGAACTGAATGGTTTAGTGACTTTATAGAAAGAATCAAGAATTTTCAAGATACTACCATATTATAATAAGAGGAGTGCCACTGATACCAGGAGACGTTATCAGATCTTCTTCTTCTTCTTCTTCATTCTTGACCTTGGGCGATTCGCCTGTTCAATTATCGTCCACTTGCGTTAGGCTGTCGCTCCATCGTTTCCTGGGGCGCCCAACGTCTCTTCGACCCATTGGGGAGTTGTCGCGAGCAATTCTCACAAGTCTGCGGCTGTCTATCCTTTCTATGTGCTCATTCCATTCCTTCTTCCTGTTTGCTACCCAGTCATTGATGTTCTTGACATAACATGCTGTTCTGATATTCTTGCTTCTCTCTCTATCCAGCAGTGTCTTTCCAGTGATTCTACGGAGTATTTTCATCTCAGCTGTCTCTAGGAGTCTTTTGGTTTTAGCTGTTTCTGGCCAGGTTTCTGCGGTATATGTCATCACCGGCCTCACTACGGTTTTGTAGATCCTCGATTTAGTGTCCGTCCCCATAATCCTATTGCACCATATTGTATTTAGGCAACCAGCTATTCTAATTGCTTTTGTTGTTTGGTCTCTCACCTCTGCTTCAATATCACCAAAGCCGGAAAGTTCTATGCCAAGGTAGTTAAATTTCATTTTCTGTTCGATCACTTAACCGTCAAGTTCAATTTTGCATCTTAGAGGGTTTTTTGATGTTGTTAAGCACTTTGTTTTGGTCGGTGATATTTCCATGTTCAGAGAGTTTGCTGTCAGGTTGAATAAGTGTAATAACCTCTGTAAGTCATCTTCACTTTCTGCAATGAGCGCGGCATCGTCAGCATAACATACTATTTTGATTTCTGCAGCCCCCATTTTGTATCCCTTTAGCCCCCGAACACTTCGAATAATCACTTCCATTATTAAATTGAAAAGAGTAGGACTCAGAGAGTCCCCCTGGCGAATACCGCTACCCGCTGGTATTGGTTCTGTGAGGTCTTCTTTTATTTGTACTCGTATTTTATTGTTTGTGTATATGTTCTCTATGGTTTTGATGAGATTGTGTGGAATTTGCCTGTTGTAAAGGATATGCAGGACGTCTTTCAGTTGGACACGGTCAAATGCTCTTGTTAGATCGACAAAACAAACATACGCTGGCTTGTTGTATTCAATCGATTTTTCCATTATTTGTCTTAATACGAACACAGCGTCTGTGCAAGGTCTCCCCGATCTAAATCCCTGTTGTTCGTCCGCCAAAGGTGTCAGATCGTTGATTTTGTTCGTAATTACTTTCGTTGTTAGTTTAAGAGCAGTGCTTGAAAGGTTTATTCCTCTATAATTTGATGGTATTTTTTTGTCCCCCTTTTTGAACATCAGGATAGTGGTGCTGGTTCGCCATTCATCTGGAATTTTGTGTTGATATATAATTTTCTGTAATGAAGTTGTTAATTCTTCTGTTAGGCTTTGCCCACCGTATTTGAGCAATTCGTTTTGTATACCGTCTTGCCCGGCGCTTTTTCTGTTTCTCAGTTTCTGTAGTGCGTTTTCTTCTATCTTCTTCATCAGATCAGTGTATGATATTATTTCGCCATTAGACAATCCAAATAGTTTTAATGTTTGCTGTGTGTTGGAATTATTGAATTTTTATTCAGATTTTGTTAGAGAGGATGTGGAGAAATATGCATGTAATGAGATTGTTAACAGTTGTATTGATAAATAAATGTTTTGTATTGTGAAATATTGTTTGTGTATGATGATGAATAAAAATTTGAAAAGAGAGATAGAGACAAAGATAGATAGACAGAGACAGAGAGAGCATCTCTCATTCACTATCTCTTTCTTTCTCTTAAAATTATCAAGCTGATTTCAAATTCAATCGTTTATCAATCAATCACTACATTTTCAATTATTGGAAGTGTTTTTGCTACAGCAGTTGTATATTTAATCAGTGAAAATATGATATCAACAATAATATGATAAATTTTGTAATATTCTGTTTGCTCACGTTAGACAATGTATTAATAATGTGGATTATTTAATGATGTTAATAAATAGAAATACAAATTTGTGACTCGTTATTTTTTGATGAGATCGAAGGTGAGTGCATTCACACCACATCAACAAAGTTGCAAAATGATATCATGTAAAAATAACATAAAATCCAATAATTGGCTTTCCAATTGAATATTCTGAGTGAATAATCAGGTTTTTACCATATAAAGACAACTCTCTTGACCCTCCGCAAAAAGCACCAAAAATATGCAGATTTTGCGATCAAAGTACAGTTTTAACGGTGCTTGGTTATCAAAACTGCATACATGCACACACCTCCTTCAACGCATTCTGAACCACATTATACCATATAAAAACCGTTGGACATAGCGGTACTTTAAAATACCTAAAACAAGAAATCAATATATTATTACAAGAAATGGAACTTGTGCGTTATATCACGGATCTCGAGAAATGTATTCCTGTTAATATTTATGAAAAGGTGTTTGAAATGAGATCATCTAACCGAGAAGCTTAGAGGATCTGCACATAGTGTATGTAATCTAAATTATCAAATTCCCTACTTTATTCCAAAATTTTTTCATAACCTAAATTATGATCTTCATATGTACATCAAGTTGCTTTGTAATCAAGATAGTCGAATTGAATGCATTGCTCAAACAAAAGAAAAATATATTTCATCAATCTTAGTTGATAAAATAATTAAAAACAACAAGGAAAAAAACATTTATGCAAAACTGAGATTCTTAGATTGTCTTAATTAGATTAAATAGAGTTCATAGGAGCCGCATTCAAAATTCTTGCCTTGTACATTATCATTTTCATTCTTGTTTTCAGTATATTTTCTTTGTTGTTGATGTGATCGTTTTAGGAGGACCATCTTGACACCCTTCCAAACCAAAATCATATTTATTTTATTTGTTAAATCAATCTTCATCTTCCAACAATATGAAATCGATACAGTCATCCATATCTTGTCTCCAGCAGCGAAGACTTTAAAAGTCAAAGTACTCTTCTCTCTAAAACTCAAAATAAAAATATTGTAATTCCATCCTATCAACAACTGTTTTCAAAATATAATAATGAATGGTTTCAAAATAATCATGATAAAAATTATTTTATGTGTTGATGAAAATGAAAACTAATGTTTAATCACATAATATATTGTCAAATGATCATGGTTATACTGATTATTATCCAAATGCTTGGTGCTAAAGCAGATATTTATCTCTTACCCTTTTTTCCGACATGGTATCAGTCGAACCATCACTTTCACTAACTTTTAACATTTTTA
Organism: Orchestes rusci; assembly: GCA_958502075.1. Lineage (NCBI taxonomy): Eukaryota > Metazoa > Arthropoda > Insecta > Coleoptera > Curculionidae > Orchestes > Orchestes rusci. The sequence goes on from OY293303.1 coordinate 87,013,107, forward strand.
TAAAACTCAGGTGAATGCTGAATAAAAGAAATGAATACAAGAAAACAAACAACGAGACAAGAAAACAAACAAAAGTTATCTTTTTTCACAAACAAAATTAAACTGTCCGTATCCGTATACAATAAAATTGTATTGTCTCCATATTTACTTTTTACATAATCATAATAAAAGTTATAAATTACTGTTTTTGATAATTCCAGAACTGAAAATCCAACATATATCGGTTTATTATAACAGACTTTCACTCGCTCCATTTGAATAGCGACAAAGTTATTGGTAAAAACTAAGGCATTTTTAAAATTTGGTTTTGCAATCAAAGTTTCCGCCCCTTGCCTTTTCCCAACATTTTTCCAATGTGTTATCAATCTTACATCGACTCGCTTTTCAACATGTTCCATACTTTTTCCATATATTGCATCATTATATAATTTGTAGCAATCTTTTTCGATCTTGTTTTTCGATTGATTTCTCATTTTGGTATTTAAATCAATATATGGTTTGAGAAAAGGTGACTGTTTGAATTTTATTACCCTGTTAATCTTTTTCAATTTCAACCCACTTTTTAAAGCTCTCTGAAGATTTTGATAATGAATGATGTATTTTTGTTTATCATGTAAATTGCAAATTGATTTTTATTGCTTAGAACCAGGTGCACAAATATTTTAAACTCTCACAATAAATTATGTCTACTTCCGAAACATATCCCATATTCTGAATTTTGTGGAATAGATTGATATTCAAGTGAGTTAATTTTTAATTTCATCTTGCGTTAACCAAGAAAAATCACTCACAGGAAGGTATTGACACATACTATGTCCATACAAGTTTGTTGCATCTAAATACATAATATATGATTTTGGTATTGATGAGTTGAAATTTGAAAGAAAGGGGCTATTAGCTTCAGCTTTTCTAACACTGCAATGACAAATTCCACCTCTAAAATTATTTTTAAAAAAATTAACCATGTCAATATCAGTTAATAATTCCAATTTAACTTTTGTTGTACGTAACATTGCATCCCAACTGAAACCTGGAGCTGTGAAATATTGAACTGATCCAAATTGTAAATTTTAAGAGAAACATTTCTGAATGCTTCAAAGAAGTCTGTCAAAATGTAATGGATTATACCAAAGTTCACTTATTATCAGATATTCTCATAATATCTGATAATAAGTGAACTTTGGTATAATCCATTACATTTTGACAATTGAATAATTTCCAAATATTTCTTGCTCTTTCATAATCTAATGAGAAGTTCAGTTTCATACAATTCCTTCATTGAATTTACATAAGAATAAGGATAAACACCTTTTTTTCGAACTTCATTAAACTGTGTTGAATCATCAAAATATCTATTAATTTCAATACATTGACTCGTCTCTGAACTCACACCCAATTTTTCCAAAGAAGAGTTAACAAAACGGAAAACTCCGCCGAGGTGGGGTGAGGGCTGCGTGATGTCTCACCAAACAGCGTGCGGCCTGGAAGTCGACATCTAGCCGGTCCCAAGCCCGGTAAAGGAGGAGGGAATACACGCATGTCTTGAGGGGCCCGTGGATCAACACGTCTTCTCTCTCGGCCGACGAGGCGGAATCCCAGCGGGGCCGATCCGGAAAGTAGCGGCGTAACAACTAGGGTTCTATGGCAATTCTCCCAGGCCGCCGTGTTAGTACAGGGGCCCACCCTTGTCCTAGGGGTGGGAGCCGGGGGGTCGCTGGCCGGGCCGAGGGCTCGGGCAGGTCTCCTCTTCTGAGGAACAGACCGAGCTCGATGCGGTCGGAGCCTGCGGACCCAGCCACTGGATCTTATCGCTCAGCGGTCGGGAGGGCAAATGAGGTGGTTATCCTCCCAGAGAGAGAAGCCACCACAGTACCACCAGAGGAAGCGGCGGAGATCCGAGGACACCCAGATGAGGTTGACCGTGGCGGGCCCCGCGGAAGGCCCCCGAAGCCCAGAACTTCGGTTCCGGAATTCGGGTCTTCAGGAGAACGGTTGGTTCCTGGTGATGGCTGAGGACGATGCCTCTCGCGACTTGCTGCTGACGACATGTCCGCCACTAGTCAGCGGTGGCAAGGCTTTCAAGGCTTACCGAGCCACGGAAGCCCCTCGTCTCGTCGAGATCGCGTTTACGATCAGAAGCCAGGACCATCCCGAGGCCAGGACGATCCTGGAGATGCTGGATCTCCAGAACAGGTCCCTAGGTACCACTTACTGGCACCACCTTGAGACGATGGGAACCCCAGGGGAATGGCGTCTCGTCTTCCGAGTGAGTCGGGAGACGACGAAAAGGCTCGATGCAGTGGGTTGGACCATGTTCTTCGAACTGGTTTTGATAAGGGTCTTCAGGGATAACACCCAACGAAGACCCGCCCAGCCCACAACATCGACAACATTCAAACCCCTGGAGGAAAGGACGGAGTCGACAGGCCAGTAGAGGAAGGCCCCAACCCATCAGTGCCTCGCAATGGATACTATACGGGTAAGTCAGATTAACCTCCAACACAGCCAAGACGCAACCGCCGAGTTAGTGAGCGTCATGGCAGGTGGGAGGGGTGAAGTTGTTCTAATCCAAGAGCCTTACTGCTTCAGGAATAACATCAGAGGCCTACAGTCCACCGGTATGACCATCTACACCGGCCATGGAGGACCAGATCGACCACGGACCTCTATAGCGGCATCCAGGGAGCTACAGGTAACTCACTTACCACAGTTGGGAACCAAGGATGCCACGGTGATCCTTCTGGAACACAATCACCAGGGGACAAAGGGTAAGTTGCTTTTAATAAGTCTCTATCTGCCGTACGATACTGTGCGTTTACCTCCTACGGAAGAACTCATTAAGATCGTTCAGTTTATTAAAAAGTCTAGTTTTCCCGCCGTTATCGGATGCGACGCGAACGCACACAATACCATCTGGGGTAGCACCGATACAAACGCGAGAGGCATAGCTCTGTTAGAGTACCTCACAGCGGAAAACCTTGAAGTTGCCAATAAGAATGCCGAACCGACCTTTGTTAATCGCGTCAGACAAGAGGTCATAGACATAACGGTTGTGGCGCATAATTATCTGGATAAAGTGTGAAAGTGGAGTGTCACAAATGACATAACAATGTCCGATCACAGGTTAATCCGCTTCTTCTTGCAAGCGGACAGGGAAGCACCGATACTGAAGCGGAACCCGAGGGCGACTGACTGGGACAAATTCAACACTTGTCTAAGCAAGTCTATGGGCTCCAAAGGTCGGCAGATTCTCTCCTCAGGTGAAATAGATGCGGAGGCTCAATCCCTGACGAATGCAATCAACACCGCATTTGAAGAGTCTTGCCTCCTCAGGAGAGCGGGGACCAAAAAAGTCCCATGGTGGAATGACTCTCTGGAACGCCTTAAAAAGGAAGCCAGGAGGTCGCACCGCCGAGCACTTCAGGATAAAGGGCAAGCCGACTGGGACAGCTTCGTTGAAGCCAGAAGGAAATTCAAGTCAGAGGTAAGAAAGAGCAAGAGAGCTGCATGGCGTGGATTCTGTGGTGAGATAGAATCTCTCTCAGAATCAACTAGGCTATTGAGGCTACTTAGCTCAGAGGGAAAAACAGAGATAGGGCTGTTGAAAAAAGAAGACAACTCATGGACCGATAACATGGAGGATACTCTACACCTTCTTCTACGCACTCATTTTCCAGGAGAAGGCAATAGACCTATTCAGGAGCCCCTCCCTATCCTCAATGCGGACTGGGAAACGGCTGACAAAGTCGTAACCGACGAAGCAATCGACTGGGCCATAAGTGAGTTCAGTCCATACAAGGCTGCAGGTCCTGATGGTATTTTCCCGGCGATGATGCAAAGGGCTAGGCACCTGATGCAACCTTGGCTAAAGAACATCTTTAGAGCAAGCATCGCCTTGGGACATGTTCCAAACGCTTGGAAAACCGCCAAGGTAGTCTTCATACCCAAAGTTGGGAAGGAGGACTACGGACTGCCAAAATCCCACAGACCGATCAGTTTAACATCTTTCGAAGCTAAAACCTTGGAAAGATTGATTGATAGGTACTTGACAGAGGAAATCATTTTAACATTTCCTCTTCATAGGAACCAGCAAGCCTACTGCAAGGGCAAAAGCACGAAGTCGGCTCTCCATGCGGTAGTGCAACTAGCTGGAAAGGCCATCAACGACAAGGAAGTGGCTCTAACACTATTCTTTGACGTCGACGGAGCTTTTGATAAGGCCAAAACCGGCGCTATTTGCGAGGCGCTCACAAGCAGGGGGGTTCCCTCTTCCATCGTGAGGTGAGTCTGGTCCTCCCTTCATGACCGCCAAGTAAAAACGTCCTTAGGAGGCTACCAGGTTGAGGCAAAAGTCTAAGGAGGCTGCCGCCAAGGCAGCTGTCTCTCCCCCAGACTATGGTGTCTGATAATGGACAGCCTTCTCACAAGGTTGGATGCAGAAGGATTTTACACTCAGGCGTACGCGGACGATGGACTGGTGCTAGTGAGGGGTAAACACCTAGGGATCGTCTGTGAGCGGATGAAGCGAGCCTGTAAGATAGTAGAAACATGGTGTGGAGAGATGGGACTGTCAGTAAACCCCTCCAAAACAGAGCTCATCCTCTTCACCAACAGAAGGAATATCCGGGAATTCAAGCCAACCACGATGTACGGGACCACACTGTCACTCAGGCAGGAGGTCAAGTACCTCGGGGTTGTGTTGGACAGCTGCCGTCCTAAGCCAAAAAGGCGCATCTCAATATTTTTCGTATTTGCATATTTAGGCACCTAGGGATAGCTTAGGTCATTTTACATTTATTTCCATAGCAAAATAGACGTAAATTCATCATGGGATATGTTAGAACTGCTAAGAAAAGTAGACGTAACTCAAAAATTAAATAAAATCCTTAGCGAAACGAGCGTATCTCATTTTCCTAAGCAAAATAGTCGCTTGTCAGAGATGCGCCCCATTTGCTTAGAAATGTTTTGTTTGTAAAAAGAGCGCGTTTGGGAGATGCGCCCTTCCCTATTATTATTATGTCAACATTGGAGTTCATTCGACTAAAACGTCCAGTCGCTGTTAGTTGTGTTCTTGTAGAAACCAAAAATCATTTTTATGACATATTTTTGCGAAAGAAACATTTAAGTTAATAATAATAGAGTGTTGTATTGTTACTACTCGTGTGGATTTGTGTATTTAAAAGGCTATCGGTGTCATAAGAGAGGGTAAGTTATTACAACATATATTAATAGAAAACACTAGGGAATTATGTTTGTTAGGTTGATAATAATAATTGGGGCATACCTACAATAAAACACGAGGAACAGATTATTTTCATTTTAAACATTTGTCATGAAATAAAATAATTTGGAAAAGTGATAATATATTAATATAACCAATGACAACAAATGCAAATGTTTTCTTTGTTGGAATCTAAAGATTGTGATAATCGGTAACTTAATATTTCAATCAAAAATAAATAAGACCATCATTATTGTTAATGATTAATGTATCAAGTATAAAGAAATGGTAGACTATTACCTACAAAATTTGCTGTTTTTTTTTTAGTCTAAATATGTTGTACTTGTGTACTTGATACGGCCTCCTTTTGTGATTATATTATCAACATTGTGAAATTTCGAATTCATTACTAAGAAAGGCGTTATTCCAGCCATAATGATGGATGACGGATTTGTTGAATTTCGTGGAAAGAAACTAATAATGTTGGCTCTGAACAAGAAAACTAGGCAGGACTTCTGTCAAACTCCTCAGAAGTCTCCAACTATTCAAGACTGTGATAAGTCAAATGATCAAGATTATGTTCCATCTAGTACTTCCAATAGTGGCACATTTACATTTACCGACCTTTCTGATGGAATTAGGGGTTTGTATTTTTTCTCTCTATTTGCGTTTTTTATAATCATATGTAATGTTTGTTGGTAGCAAAAGGTTTGCCAATAAACCCGACAATAGCAATAATATGAACAATGATATTTCCAATTCACTAAAATGGTCAATCAGAAGATATTTGGCTGATCCATTTATCCCTCAAAGTAAAGAAATGTTAGTTCAACCTGAAGCGAGTCGACAGGCAACCAATAATTCTCAGGACTTCTTGGAAAACAGTGAAAACACACTGTTAGATATTTCTCAATCTTATGTACCGATGCTGGATGGCGCAGATCTAGCATTACAGTCTGCAGCTGCTGAAAAGGAAGATAGTATCCCATCCTTATCTATAATACCGCACGAAGAGAATTCCGACTCACTTACGCCTGTACAGAAAGAAACAATCCCGGTAGAAGAGCCAACTGCAGCTGCTACAGTAGTGAATAGGGAAATCCCCGAAGAAGAGGAAGGAAACATTTTGATTGAGTATACTAAAAAAGGTACAATACGAAAGAGGAAGAAGTATGACGTGCCTCTGGTTCAAAGAAAAAAAGCAAAACATCATGTACTCATGGAGAAGCATGGAGTAAAACCTGGATGTGACGAAAAGTGTTTGAATAAATGTTCTACAAAGATATCGCACGAAAGAAGAATATTCTTGAACAGTGAGTATTGGAAAATGGAAGATGAAAAAGACAGAAGGGCGTTCATATTGCATCACGTTTCACGTATGACAGTGAAGCAAAGAACAGTTGTGCCTCTTCTAGTTACAGGTGATGAGAACTGCTACCAAAGAAATAACTCCTTCAACTACATGCTCAAAGATGAGCAAGGCACACTCGTTACCGTTTGTCAATTGTTTTTCCTCACAACTCTTGGTTATAACAAAAACAATGATAAGGTAATCCGTTCATCTTTGAAAAATGCAACAAATTCGGTTGTTCCCAAGCAAGATACAAGATGTACAAGAATGCCCCACAACAAAATTGATGATGAGTTGATACGAGAACATATCAACTCCTTCAAACCCACGATATCCCATTATCTTCGGGAACATGCTCCTAGCCGTCGATATCTGCCAAGTGATCTCACATTTGTGGCAATGCATCAAGATTTTATGGAAAGAAATCCAGATTTTAAAATTTCGTACGAGAAATATCGTGTTGTAGCAAAGAATATGAATATATCTTTAGCTAAGCTAGGACATGAGGAATGCGAGACTTGCGAAGAATTCAATGTACACGATAAAAACCACACCAAAGAGGAATTAGATGATAACTGTGAAACGTGTGCAGCTTGGAAAAAGCATAAAGATAGATCAAACAAATCCCGTGCAAGGTACCGAGATGACGCAGAAAAATCAGAACAATTGGGAGAAATCATATACTGCGCAGATTTGGAAAAAGTTATTATGTTACCAAGACTCGATATGTTTAAGAGTGCAATCTTTACCAATCGTTTGACAGTATACAACGAGAGCTTCGTCCCTGTTGGAAAGAAAAAAAATAATAAACCATTTGCTGCTCTTTGGCATGATGCTCTGTTTAAACGAAATAAGGAAGAACTAATTAGCACATTCTACCAGTTCATTCTTCACAAGAGAGATGCTGTTAAAATAACGTTATGGTTGGATAATTGCACGGCCCAAAATAAGAATTGGGCTTTTTTCTCATTTCTTATTTACATAGTAAATTCAGAAGAAGTAAGTGCAAATGAAATTACCATCAAATATTTCGAGCCAGGCCATACATTTATGGCGGCCGATTCCTTCCACCATAAAGTGGAATTATCGATGAAAAAGAAATCGATTGTATGACTTTGCAGATTTTATCCATGCTGTAAAATCTGCTGCCAATAAAACCGAAGTTCTTCCCATGGAGCTGAAACACTTCCATATTTGGCAGGATTATTCCTCCCAATATAAACTGAGCCGTGTGAATCCTAGACCCTACATCCATGAAATGGTTCAAGTTTCAGTTACTAGAGGATCATACTGTATGAAGTATAACAACGATTTTGAGGGACAGACGTTTGAACTAAATTTTTTGAACTCAAAAATCACGAAAAATAATAAGTTGCCGCCACCCACAAAACAAAAAAAAACCCATCGGAATACCATCTCAGAAGAAGGCCAACATCATTCAAAATTTAAGTGGAATTTTGAAAAATAGGTTGCAGTTTTGGGAGGATCTACCCATTTCTGAAGAAAAATGAATTTCAAATGATGACCTTCTTTTGAAATTCGTGAAAAAGGACAAATTGTTTCTAAATAAACTTATCATTTTGATTCATTCATTGTGTTTTTGTGTTTTTCCCCATTTTTAAAACCTTGCTTGAAAAGACGTATCTCAAAATGACACTATTTCCTAAGCTAATGGGAAGTATCTCATTTTTTAGAAAACATAATTCCATAAAACATTTTTTTCATTGCTACATCATTTACTATCATGTTTCTTTATACATTTAAAAGGCTTTGTGCTGTATAGAAATTTAGAAAAGCCCTGCTAACAAAAAACCGCAAATCGTTGAGATGCGCCTTTTTGGCATAGGACGGCAGAGCAGGCTAACGTGAAAACCCCACGTTGAAAGGACAATAAAAAAAGGAACAGAAACACTGTGGCTACTGCGTCGAGTGGTTGGAAGACAGTGAGGCCTAAAACCCCAGGTCATGCATTGGCTCTACCAGGCTGTCATCAGGCCAAGGATCTAATACGGATCCGTGGTCTGGTGGCCGGCAACCGATAAGACCACTTATGTACTCAAGCTAGACCGACTGCAAAGGATGGCTTGTTTGGGTACAACAGGCGCAATGAGGACAACTCTTGGAGCAGCACTGAACATCCTCCTTGGACTGCCAGAGCTAGGACTCTGGGTGAAGAGGGAAGCGATGGCCTCCTATAGTAGGATGGTTGCCCAGAAGTCATGGAGAAACATGGGAATGGAAGTTGGCCACACCAGGATATCATCACTGGTGCGGTGCGAGTTACCGCTTCTATCGGCCGGGTTGACACCCACGGATGGTCGTCTCAGATTCCGAAGGAGCTTTGAGGTGCACGTACCGACGAGGAAAAAGTGGCTGACCAAACCGATGGAGACGCCTGGTAACACTCAAGTCTGGTTCACAGATGGCTCCAAGGCTGAACGCACGGGTTCGACTGGAGCCGGAGTTTTCAGGGCTGACAGGAACACTGGCGAAGCTTTTCCCCTTGGAGGACTTGCAACAATCTTCCAGGCGGAAATATTTGCTATCCTAGAGGTTGCCTCTAGAGACGAGGTAAAAAGAGGATTGGAGAATAACATTGTTATCTACTCCGACAGTCAAGCGGCACTCAAAGCAATCACCAAACCAAGGATGAGCTGTCCACTGGTCCAAGAGTGTAGGGATGCGCTACAAGTGCTGGGTGAGAACAAGAGGGTCAGACTAGTATGGGTCCCGGGGGCGTATTGGCATTCCTTACTACGCTACAGAGCATAGATGAGCTGTATCGCAGTAGAGTATGGCTGGGCTGGGCGCACAATTTGTTCAGCCATTGTTTACTACGATACAGACCAAATGCGCTGTATGGAATAAAAGTTTGGTAGGGATGGATTTGTTCACTCAATCCATTAATTATTATTGTTCACTACGATATATAATGGAAATTAATTACATACATATATGAATATTTTTTTTTATAAAGGTGAATCTAGAAATATCCTACTATTATTATATGTGACGATGTGTGAAATGGCTTCACGGAGCCATTTTTAATTTCGCAAATCTGAAAGAACAAAGTTTCAACTTTCAATGATAGGCCGTAATTCCAAAGACGCATTCCAGTAGTCAAGTAGAAAAGGTCTTATAGGTAAACATATTGTCATTGTGTCTTGAATATAAATATTCTGGTTTTCGAGATACAGGTTTAGAAATAAATCGTAAAATCAGCAAAATCGGAAATTTCCCTCCTGCGGTTTTTGTGCAATCCTGTGGTCCTTTTGAATTGTGCTACAGCATAATAATTATACTCAAATTGTACATGAGAAAACTCTTCATGACTTTACATCATGATTTTTTTTTGAATTTAATTATTTTCGGATTTAGCGGCCTGTATTTTATCCCCTAGTCCGATAGAGAATTCTTTCCTGATTTCAAATAGTCAGTTCAGTTTTTTATACATGGAATAGTTGGCTTCGAGATATCACCCCCAACACTTTTACATTTGAAATCAAGAAAAAATCCTCTATCTCTATCAAACTAAGGGATGAAAACCCTGTATTTCATCCCGTAGTTCCATTAAAAAAATGAAGATGCTTGATTTTTTTTTCGACTTCTGTTGTTCAATTATTGCTTTTTCTGATAATTTAGAAAAAATACTACATTTTGCTAATTTGAACCACTCCCTAGGGTTAATATTAACGAAGATTGCTATTGGCCAAAATATACGTGAACAACTTCTACAATCCACGTCTAATTATTACTATTTTGTTCTGGCACATTTCAAAAGACCAACCTTTTTGCTCAAAAACCGCAACGGGAAAATTTTCGATTTTGCTAATTTTTCACTCAGTAGGCAGTTGCTGACAAATTCTGAAAAAAAGCTTTCCCGTTTTTTTTTTTCACGTTAAAATCTTATTGGATTATTATTGTTTACCGAAATTTACAGCTTCACCACGTTACTTTTCCGTCACATGAAAATTTCACGAATGAGGATAGAGTCAACTTTATAAGATCAATTCAAACTATCCCTGTATGCCGTAAAAATAAATTGTACTGGCAAAGAATATTCGACTGTCGTAGTAGAATATTCTTTGGTAATGGTTAGTATAGGATAGTTTTATTTTTACGCATAATGATAATGTAAGTGGGTATTTTGATTCGACGCTCTTAAATTGAATCCGCATGTTATGGTGTGCTTCTGATAAGCCTATACAGGGTTTTATTCAATGATGAGCCAAAGTTACAAAGACGCGTTCCTGAACCAATTTCAAGATAAATATGTGTGTCCTAAATAGTCTGGTTTTCAAGATACAATGTGTTGGAAGTCTACTTTTTGACCACATGAAAAATCATAGGGTGTCAAGGAGAGTAAAAAACATTATGTTAATAACAACAAATATAACAACGAGCAAAGTTGACTCGATTTACTAATCATAAATTCGATTCTTTTCTTAACCTGTATCTCGAAAACCAGAATATTTATATTCAAGACACAATGACATAATGACAATATGTTAACCAATGTTGACCTATAAGACCATTTCTGCTTTTCTACTTGAATTTGGTTCTGCGTCTTAGGAATTACGGCCTCTCATTGAGTAACACCCTGTGAAGACGCAGATTATTGTTGTTGAAACTTTGTTTAGTCAGACGCACACATCGTCTCATGAATGGGATATAGTAGGATTTTTCTAGATTCACCTTTATAATACCTAGATAATTTCTATATGCATATGTATGTAATCAATTTTCTTTATATATCGTACTTAGTGAACGATAATAATTATGAATTGAGTGAACAAATCCATTCCCACCATATATGTACCTATTTCTTACATGCAGCGCATTTGGTCTGTATCGTAGTAAACAATGGCCGAACAAATTGTGCGCCCAGTCCAGCCATACTTTACTGCGATACAGCTCATGTATGCTCTGTAGCGTAGTAAGGAATGCCAATACGCGTCCCGGGGCACGCGGGACGCGGGGATCACCGGCAATGAGCAAGCGGACAAGCTGGCCAAACGAGGATCCGCTACGCGACTGTCCGGACCGGAACCATTTCTAGGCCTTAGTAAACAACTAATCTCACGCACTCTCAACGAATGGGCGTGGGAGAGTACAGTTGAGAACTGGAACAGTACCCATTATACAGGCAGGCCAAAGAGACGATATCAGAACCTCACAGGCCAAGGACGGTCAAATTGCTGAACAAGAGCAGGAAGGCACTGAGCACCATCGTTGGCATTCTGACAGGTCATTGCAGGCTCAACAGACACCTGCATTTGTTAGGAATAAGCGAATCTCCCTATGTCCCCACTGCAGAAGGGCGCTTGAGAAGGAAGGTCCTAGGAACAGCCACCATCTCCAGGGAAGAGTTGGGGTACCTGAGCTGGGAAAGTCTGTTGTCAAGCGGGGATGGTGAAAAAGGCCACTAGGCCTCCTCGCCGGGCTTTGCCCCCCCACCTTTACCATTACCATTACCATTAACAAAACGGAAAGAATCTAAGAATCTCAGTTTTACATAGATATTCTTTTCCTTGTTGTTTTTAATTATTTTATCAACTAAGATTGATTTGGAAAAAGAAATATATTTTTCTTTTGCTTGAGCAATGCATTCAATTCGACTATCTTGATTACAAAGCAACTTGATGTACATATGAAGATCATAATTCAGGTTATGAAAAAATATTGGAAAAAAGTAGGGAATTTGATAATTTAGATTACATACACTATGTGCAGATCCTCTAAGCTTCTCGGTTAGATGATCTCATTTCAAACACCTTTTCATAAATATTAACAGGAATACATTTCTCGAGATCCGTGATATAACGCACAAGTTCCATTTCTTGTAATAATATATTGATTTCTTGTTTTAGGTATTTTAAAGTACCGCTATGTCCAACGGTTTTTATATGGTATAATGTGGTTCAGAATGCGTTGAAGGAGGTGTGTGCATGTATGCAGTTTTGATAACCAAGCACCGTTAAAACTGTACTTTGATCGCAAAATCTGCATATTTTCGGTGCTTTTTGCGGAGGGTCAAGAGAGTTGTCTTTATATGGTAAAAACCTGATTATTCACTCAGAATATTCAATTGGAAAGCCAATTATTGGATTTTATGTTATTTTTACATGATATCATTTTGCAACTTTGTTGATGTGGTGTGAATGCACTTACCTTCGATCTCATCAAAAAATAACGAGTCACAAATTTGTATTTCTATTTATTAACATCATTAAATAATTCACATTAATAATACACTGTCTAACGTGAGCAAACAGAATATTACAAAATTTATCATATTATTGTTGATATCATATTTTCACTGATTAAATATACAACTGCTGCAGCAAAAACACTTCCAATTATTGGAAATGTAGTAATTGATTGATAAACGATTGAATTTGAAATCAACTTGATAATTTCAAGAGAAAGAAAAAGATAATGAATGAGATATTCTCTCTCTGTCTCTGTCTATCTATCTTTGTCTCTATCTCTCTTTTCAAATTTTTATTCATCATCATACACAAACAATATTTCACAATACAAAACATTTATTTATCAATACAACTGTTAACAATCTCATTACATGCATATTTCTCCACATCCTCTCTAACAAAATCTGAATAAAAATTCAATAATTCCAACACACAGCAAACATTAAAACTATTTGGATTGTCTAATGGCGAAATAATATCATACACTAATCTGATAACGTCTCCTGGTATCAGTGGCACTCCTCTTATTATAATATGGTAGTATCTTGAAAATTCTTGATTCTTTAGAAAACCATAACGATATTTCAATAAAGTCACTAAACCATTCAGTTCCTTTATGGATTCACTTGCTGATTATATTTTGTTTTCGTCTTGAATGATCTTGATAACTTTCACATCATTTATAATTTCGAAATGAACTTCAAACCTATTTCCTTGCATTGGTGGCCATCCAGGTTTCTCACTAGACAAATAACTCAACACAACTGCTTGTCCGTTCAAAAAGGATAACCATTGTACTTCATTGAATAGCACACAATTTTTGTTCGTCGATTCACCAATCTTGATAACTGGCTCATATCTTTTTTCCGCAGAAAAACCGACACATCCATTTGCTTTTTGATTTATTCAAAAAATATTTAGTTTTACTTATGAAGACACCCACTCTATTTGCAAACTGATTATTTGAACAATTATTGTTTTTAATATTCATCATGATAATTTCAACTTCAACACAACTGTCCACACAACAACGTATGAAAAGTGAATGCTCTTAAATGCATAATATGTTAAACAGTGGGATGAAAAAAGTGATGGGGGGATCAAATCAGAGATCAAATCAAAAAAAAGTAGTGGGGGGATCATTTTTGTGGGCCAGAACCCGTACAGATGAAAAAAAGTGGAGGGGGGAGCAAAAGGAGTGGGTGGATCATTTTTTGTGGGCCAGATGGGTTTATGTCAGTGGCCAGAACCCGTACAGATGAAAAAAAGTGGAGGGGGAGCAAAAGGAGTGGGGGAGCATTTTTTGTGGGCCAGAACCGGTATATATTTCCTACTAAACCCTAAAAAGTCCTTTAAAGGTCGCCTCTGGTAAAGATAGTGGATTACTCTCGTCCCTCAAAATCCTTCGTTCTAAGTTCAAATTGCGTCTGAAAGTAGAAGCAAAATCAGTATATTTTTGTATTCAAAGTATTTTATAGGTTATAGGAACGAAGAGAACCTTTATTTATTATCCATAACATAATTATTTACCTTTGATTTTCATTTTCTAATAGCTCAGCATACAAAATTAAATCCATTTTAGACAAATTCAACTTCCACCAAGCACAAAACCAAACACTTGACATCTGGTTCGCTACCGTCTGAAGTTTTGGCGCACGTTAAAATTCTTGACTTTTTTTCAAGCTTGACATAGAATTCATATCAATTTTTCTCTTAGTGCATACCAATTATTGAGACATAGAAGGTCACTTGACTTGATGTCAAGTTCTAGAAATCTATTATTTCAATGTATTGACTATAGAGTCCCTTCTTGCATACCAAACGACCATTTTTATTGACATTTCTGTTGATATGTCATAATTTCAACCTTGACATCAAGTCAAGGTACTTACTGCATAGGGCTGATTGATTTGAAACTCTCATTAAAATTAAAACACATCATTGTAGGTTCTAGTCTAACCTCACTTTATCGTGTTTATGTTTTGTTTGGATGATTTTTTGTTGAATGTATAGCAGTCTCAGCGAGTTTGAGAAAATGTTTTTATGACTTTGGTAACCTGAATTAGCAGTTGTTTGTTCAACATATTTCCTCTTGTCCCCTTATCAACTATAATCCCGAGTTCAAAGTTTTTTCCTCTCTATACCCAATTCGCATTAAAATAAAGTGAGGTGCCTAGATGCAAAACCAGATGGGATTTTCGATCATGAGTGAAACCGAGAAAATCGCGAAAGAATGTCATTTCCACCATTTTTTATTTTCCTATGGATTTGCTATATAGGAGATCAAAATATTCCTTGAATACTGTAGATTTTCATCAACATTTAGAGAAATAAACTCAAATAATAAAATGAAAATATATGGTTTTGAAAGTTAGAATGCAAAATATCTGATTTTAAATGTTGCTAGTCTATAATAGTATGATACTAGCGTAATTTCTTAGATTTGGGTATACGCTACACTTGGTGTAGGTCCATTCAAGATTCAAGCGAAGAAGAACTACTTAATTTCAACTCAAAAAAATAAGGGAAGCTTAACCAAACTGTCATCCCCTGCTCGTGCTAATAATGTAATAATATTTAATTTTTTACATTTCTGGATATATCTGCATTTACAATTTGTATGTTTCATATGTTTGGATATAACTTGTTTTGAACTTCAGGCACATATTTAATCAAGGTTTATTAAGTCAAATCTTCCTCTTTTGGATGTTGGTTATGCTCTCAATCGATGCGTAACTATCAAACTAAAAATATTCCTACATTTACCGCAAAAATGTGAAAAGTGGAATTATCTGGTTTTTCATCTAGGTGCCTCAAGTAAGATCGATATAATACCTAGTTGCTGTTAAAGCAAATTTATATTCTGGTGCGTTTTTGCCAAAAAATTATTCAATAACCATTTTATGCGGATGAAGGGAAAACGCGGCTATCCAATTAATACTTACAACAAAAATGAAAACAGAACTTCTGGTTCTGGTCAGAAAATATGTGAATACCCTAAAACGAAATAGATTGCGCATGCTCCCATAACAGAAATATTCGTAAATATCTTGTATCGTTGCAGACACTTTTCAGCGGCATTAAATATCTTTCCAACTTTACCTCTCTATTTGCGTGTTGAGGTGAGTTCAGAAAATATCAAATCCTAATTAATTAATTTGTGTGATTTTATTTTCGCAGGAGACTATTTGTGTTGTGTTATCTTTTAACCATATAAGTTTTGTGTGATTTTTAGTTTAGTATTTGGATCATATTGGACATTGGATTGGTCTCTGTTATCATGACAACAATGAATATTTTTTTCATCAAGAATAGTACACTTGTATTTTTTATTGAAGCAAAAAGATATTTCTATTAAGAATTACTTTTTGCCAAAAAATTATATTTTTGGTACATTTGCCCTCTTGGGGTAGACCATCGCTGGACATACCTATTTTATTATAAGGCTGCACCGAAAAAAAAGGGGGGAGCAACTCTGTTCAGAACAGTAGAGTCAGTGCACTGTGCGCCAACCACAATAACCACAAGAATACACTCAGTTACTTAACGTCATGTATCAGAATGTACTTTGGCATGCACGGGTGACTATTCGTGAGGGAGAATTTAATAATTTGTACTTTGAAGCACACTGTTCTGGTTCCCTTAAATAAAAATTAGCTTCCACAAGATAAAATTGGTTTTCCTTAATGAGGAAAAGATGAAATATAAAGTGTACTAGGTATTAGCCTTAAAGAATCAAAACATTGGTCCTATACGAGCCGGATAAATCCAAAAAATTGGTTTGAAAAATAGATTGGCGTTTGGAGTTTTGGACAATACCCCCTGAATTGGAGCAGTAAAAGTTGAAAAATTGGAGTTTGGAGCAGTACAAGTTGGTGTATGGTGTATGGTATTCATTGGCAATTAGTAATACTATCCTGCTTTCGATCCTGCTGCTACAAGTCATTTGTTGTTGTTGTAAAGCGAAACTCACTGGGTTTAAAAAGTTTTTTGGGACTGTGCAGGAATTGTCATACTATACAATTCCTTCTTTGCATTGGTCAAATAAAATTAGGTACCTTACTGGACTTCCTGTGGTTCAAAAAACCCGCTTTGGTTGGTTGATTAGTGGTGCAGTTCCACCTTTAGGTGTGGGTAGACAGTTGAACTCTTCAAAATGTAATTTAACTTTGATAGACCTACAATCTCGACTCACGCAATTTTGGAATATTCAGGAACCGCCTTCTGAGAAGCGTCTGCTTTCTGCAGAGGAGCAGAAATGTGAAACTTTGTTTCGTGAGACTACAAGAAGAGATGAACAAGGAAGATTTATTGTGAAAATCTCATCAAAGTCTTCTCCACTTCAGCTAGGTGATTCTAAAACAAATACTCTAAAGCAATTTTACTCATTGGACCGTAGGCTCTCAAAGAATGAGAAACTATATCAGATGTATAGAAATTTTATGGCGGAATACAAGGACTTAGGTCATATATGTCGTTGATTGGTGAATCTGCATCCAACCCTTCCTATTTTTTACCTCATCATGGGGTTATGAATGAGTCAAGTTCCACAACCAAGCTCAGAGTGGTTTTTAACGGTTCTTCTCCTTCAGACTCTGGATTGTCATTGAATGATATTCAGCATATAGGCCCAAAACTACAGGTTTCGTGAAAATAATATTGTTGTTTTCGCTGACATTGAGAAGATGTATAGAATGGTTTTGGTGGACAAGGAACATCGCGATTTGCAGAAAGTATTTTGGAGAGATCATCCAGATGACAAATTGGGAATTTATACGTTGAACACAGTAACTTATGGAACAAGCTCTGCTGCATATTTGGCTATTCGTTATTTGAAGCAATTGGGTCTGGAGAATGCTAATGCTTTTCCAGAAGCTTCATCTGTCATTTTGAATAATTTCTATGTGGACGATTTGTTGGTGTCCTTTTCTAATGCTGATGACGCGGTTAGAGTTTGCAGACAAGTTGCAAATATTCTCAAATCTGGTGGTTTTAACTTGAGAAAATGGGGATCTAACGACTACATGGTTCTTGAATTGTTGGGTCAGGAGCATCCTACGGATATGGTTTTATTTGGAGAGAAAAGCGAGGTTTGTATTGGTCTGATCAATCGGATGTACTAAAATTCCATGTCTCACCAAACTTCTCGAGCAAAATCACTAAAAGATCAGTTTTGTCCGAAATCTCTAAAATCTTTGATCCTCTTGGATTGCTGAGTCCATGCACTATACTGGCTAAAATCATTCTGCAGAAATTATGGTCTGAGAAAATTGATTGGGATAACTCCTTACCTATGAGCTTGCATACAGCTTGGGTGAGATTCAGAGACAAATTGTCATGTTTAAATGATTTTTCTATTCCTAGACAAATAACAGTGAAATCCAGTGCTGAAAACCAAATCCATGGATTCTGTGATGCTTCGATAGAAGCATATGGTGCTGTTGTTCATTTGAGAAGTGTGGATTCTGATAATCAGGTTTTGGTTCGTTTGATTTATGCCAAAGCCAAGGTCACTCCTTTGAAAACTATCAGTTTGCCAAGATTGGAGTTATGTGGAGCCTTGATACTAGCAAAGTTGGTTACTCAAGCAAAGGAATCTATCAATTTGAATACATCCAAATTTTATTTGTGGACAGATTCATCAGTTGCCTTGAGCTGGATCCGAACGAGTCCAAATCTTTTGCAGACATTTGTTGGTAATAGGGTGTCCCAAATTTAGACGCTCACAAATGCTATCGACTGGTTCCATGTTAAGTCAGAGAACAACCCTGCTGATGTAGTGTCTAGAGGACTTCAACCTGATAAAATTGCAAATCATAGATTTTGGTGGCAAGGGGCTACCTGGCTTAGTCAAAAATCGGAGTTTTGGCCACAAAGTTCTTTTGAGCCTCCATGTGAATTGCCCGAGGTCAAAAAGCAGGTGAAATTGTGTGAAACGAGTGAATGTTGGTTTCCATTCACACATTTTTCTAATTTCAACCGTATGCGCAGGTCCCTGGCATATTGTCTCAGATTTTTAAATAATTGTCGCCAGAAAGTACACACTGTTGGTCCCTCAACCACCAAGAAGCTGAATGAATCTTTCAAACTTCTTGTCTTACTTTCTCAAGGCGAGACATTTCAACATGAGTTGAATGTGTTAAATTCAAAGGAAATCATTAAGAAAGGTCCCTTGTCTTATTTAAACCCTTTCCTAGATGAAACAGGTTTGATCAGAGTAGGTGGCAGGCTGCAGTTGTTGGATCTTGACCATAGTCAGAAACATCCGCAAGTTTTGGATGCTAAGCATCATTTCACAAAATTGTTATTTTTATCTGACCATAAGCGACTGCTTCATGCTGGACCATTACTTCTTCTAGCCTCCATAAGAGAAAACTTTTGGGTAGAAAGGGGCAGAAATTTGGCCAAAGCTGTTGTTCATAAGTGTATCAAATGTTTCAAAGCTAAACCAAAAACCAGTTCACAAATTATGGTAATATTACCTGAACTGCGAGTGCGACCCTCAACTCCATTTCATAGTTGTGGAGTCGATTACACTGGTCCTTTTTTGATCAAGAGTAAACTGGGCCGTGGGGCAAAATTGACCAAATGTTACATAGCTCTTTTTGTTTGCTTTTGTACAAAGGCTCAGCATTTGGAGTTGGTTTCTGACCTGACTACCTCAATATTTATGGCTGCATTCCGCAGATGTATTGCACGTCGAGGTCTACCAGCCTTTGTGTACTCTGATAATGGTTCAAATTTTATAGGAGCTAACAATGAGCTTCGGGAGCTGGGCGAGTTTATCAAAAGCAATCAGGAAACTTTTCTGGACTCTTTTGGCAACATGGGAGTTGTTTGGAAATTTATTCCTGCATACTCTCCAAACTTTGGGGGGCCATGGGAGGCAGGGGTTAAGTCTTGCAAGCACCATCTTAAACGAGTTATGGGAGGGGCTTCATTGACTTTTGAGCAATTTGCTACCCTTTTGGCACAGGTAGAAGCTGTATCAAATTCCCGTCCTCTTGTACCTCTCTCATCTGATCCTAATGATTATGATGCCCTTACCCCTGCCCACTTCCTAATTGGCCATCGATTAACATCATTGCCTGAACCGAACCTGTTGGACGTGAAAGAGAATAGGTTGTCTGTGTTCCAAAGAATTCAGCAACTCAACCAACACTTTTGGACACGTTGGTCAAAAGAGTATCTTGCTGAACTTCAGACCCGGAACAAGTGGATGTTCGGGAGAGCTAACTTGGATGTGGACCAGCTTGTTGTCATTAAAGAGGACAATCTTCCCCCAATGGTATGGAAGCTTGGTAGAATTGCAGAGCTGCATCCTGGCCCAGATGATATGTGTCGAGTTGCAACTGCAAACTACAAATGGCAGTGTCAAGCGGTCATTGTCCAAGCTGTGCCCACTACCTCTATAGATGCCTTTGAAGATTCATTTGTTTTGTGGTGTTGAAAGTGGACCCTTCCAAGGTGGGGGGCATGTTCAGAACAGTAGAGTCAGTACACTGTGCGCCAACCACAAGAATACACTCAGTTACTTAACGTCATGTATCAGTCTGTATTGAGTCTGCGTAGAATGTACTTTGGCATGCACGGGTGACTATTCGTGAGGGAGAATTTAATAATTTGTACTTTGAAGCACACTGTTCTGGTTCCCTTAAATGAAAATTAGCTTCCACAAGATAAAATTGGTTTTCCTTAATGAGGAAAAGATGAAATATAAAGTGTACTAGATATTAGCCCTAAAGAATCAAAACAACTCTCATTTGAATAAATTGCCTTTGTTCAAATTATTTATAACAGACGAGGAGCTGCAATAGTGAAATCTCTGTTTATTTTTTGCTCAACTATAAAAGCACAGAATATTATTAATTTAGTAGGTAAGTTAAATAATAAATAAGTATATTGAAATACCTACCGTCTGAACAAACTTCTGAACAAATATGTGATACTTGATACTTCAATATCTGTTTCATTTAATAGACAAGCATTTTTTGTTTGATTTTTTTCATCAGTTGGGTGCTGATGAACTATAAAAACAACGTAGGTACCCCTTGCATAGCAGTCGGTGGTTGAACCTCGGTTGAACTTTGTTTCTAGAAAAAATGATGTTGGTAATTTTTCTTAAAAGCTTCTGAACTAATCTACATAAAACTCCATGAAACTAAACAAAAACCGACAAAGGTGTGTTTGTTATTTCGGTGTAGGATAGTGTAATGCAGATTGATTTTTGTAACTGATCTGATGGCTACCAGAGTAGAGGAAATTCAGCAAACGCGTTAGTACGTTTAGTAACGATATTCTATCCTTAAAGACAGACTAACATCTCACTAACACAGCCACACTAAGTTTTGCAGTTTGGAAAAGTGTAAAAAATTGTGCACTAGTGGAGCATAACAAACACACCTATACAGGATGCGCCAATTGTGCATGGACGGAATATTATCGGTTTAGAGAAGCACATTTTTAAAATTCGTTGCCGAGGCATGCTAGACAGCCCAACTAACACAGATTGTGCCTTAATAAACTAAAATGCTATATAACTGATATATTAGGGTCCATCAATACACAATTTTATCATTTAGTGACGTTAGTTGAGACAAAATACTCTCAGAGACATAAAAGTGTAATAATCATGTAATATAGCTCTCTACAAAACCATTTAATAAATCTTTCATAAAACGGAAGAAATTGAATTCTATAGCATACTATAGTACCAATGTTATAAGAGTAATTACTCTCTTAGTCTAATTTGTTGTATTATTGGTTCATTATTGTTTTAAAAAGAACTTATATGATGGTAACAAAATATTTTTATTAGAGATTAATTATATTATCATATAGCTATCTCTAATAAAACAGTTAACTCGTAAAAGTATTTAAGAGTGAGTTGCTTTTAGAGAATATTTTATAAAAATGTTTTATAGGATTCTTGATCTAGAACGTACAAAACAGCACTATAAAACCAATATAAAACACTTACAAAATAAAAATGGACACAAAATAGCAACACTGTCTTATAGTATATCCCAACTAACACAGATTGTGCCTTATCAAACTAAAATGCTATAATATGATATAACTGATATATTAGGGTACTTCAATAACAATTGTATCATTAAGTGGCGGTAGTTGGCACAAAATACTCTCAGAGACAAAGTGTTATAATCATGTAATATAGCTCTCTAGAAGACCATTTCATAAGCCTTTTATAAAACAAAAGAAATTGGATTCTCATAGCATATTATAGCACACATTTTATAAGAGGAGTTTCTCTCAAGTTTAATTTGTTGTTTAATTGGTTTATTAAGGTTTTATAGAGAACTTTATGAGATCGTTACAAAATATTTTTATTAGTGATTTATTTTTTTATCGTTAAGTCGCAAACGTATTAACATCTGAATTGG
This sequence comes from Orchestes rusci, assembly GCA_958502075.1. Classification (NCBI taxonomy): domain Eukaryota; kingdom Metazoa; phylum Arthropoda; class Insecta; order Coleoptera; family Curculionidae; genus Orchestes; species Orchestes rusci. The sequence goes on from OY293303.1 coordinate 87,035,295, forward strand.
CTTACGAGAATATCTTATAGAAATGTTTCATAGAATACTTGATTTCGAACGTACAAGACAGCACTATAAAACAAATAAAATAGAAATGGGCACGAAATAGCAACATTGTCTTATAGTATGTCTTGCCTAAAGATTCCCAGCCCGTTTGCGATCATGCAGTGAAATTCGCGTCTTCTTTTTCATTTATTTAGTATATTTTTGGGTATTTTGAAAAAATTTTTTTGCTGGTGATTTTCAAATGATGTCATGAATACGTATATAAAATTTCAAGTCATTTGAAAATGTATGCAAATTGTCCAATGCCTATATAACAGATTTGTCGCATCAAGCACAGTTATAAGAGTTCGCCATATTTGGTAGGCGAACTTTGTCGGTCATTTTTTAGGTTTGGGAAAGAAAACCAAATATTTATTAAGGAAATACGATAATGAAAACGTCATTATATGAAAAACATTGTAAATATCAGTCAATTTATATTTATAGGGTAGTTACATAATAGTAGATACATAATTTTAAATATATGTGCACTGTATTGTACCATCCACCGCAGACGGAAGATGTTAAGTTTGTCGAATATTTTTCAACATTTTTGGACGAGATCAGTGAATTTGATGCTGTTCACCTTATTATGGGTGATTTTAATTTTGATTTGTCCAAAAACTCCTTTTATGGCAACAAGATATTGAACAAAGTCTATACGTGTGGATTTAACCAAATTGTGGACTCACCGACGCGGGTAACAAGTCGAAGTAAAACACTTATTGACTATATTATCACGAATGACAAAAATATGTCCTATAAAGTGCACTTAACGCCAAAGATTAGTGATCATGCTATTTTGACTGTGATACTTGAACAAAAGACTGAAGATAAATGTGATATTATCTCCCATCAACGATCCATGAAAAACTATATAACGTTGACAAGATGCAACAATATTTCAATATTTGGCTGGAAGACCTTGTCACAATGATGTTTCTGATGTTAATGTTTTGGCAAACACCTTTATAAGGGACATCACAACAGTCTCAGATGAGATGTGCCCTATACTAGAACTTCGAACCAGGCATAAGTATGGAAATAAAAAATGGATCACATACGAAATAAGACAGATGATGCAAGAAAGGGATAGTCTGTATAAGAAAGCAACTTTTGATAAATGCCAGAGTACATGGGAACAATATAAACGAAAACGAAATAATATTGTCAAGGAAATAAGACAAAATAAAGAAAAATACTATCAGGACTTACTAGACGGAAATAAGACCAACTCGAGAGAATTGTGGAGGAACCTTAAAACCTTACTTCCAGGCAGAAACCAGGAACATTGTGAAGTAATTGTCTTCGAAACTATAGTCTTATCTGAAGAGATGCAAATAGTGTCCAAATTCAACGAATATTTCATCGACAGGTTATCCCAAATCATAAGTGAAATACCTCATACAGTACCCACATTATATCCAAAGCAAAAAATAAATGTAGACTTTTTCAAATTTGAAAAAATCTCAATGTCAAAAATGAAGGAACTTCTTGGCAGTTTGAAGAATGTTGGTGGTGGCGCTAGTGGTGTGTCGAAACAAATACTGCACGATGCCTGTTATGTCGTTGGTGACCGAATGCTCGACATTATCAATACCTCTCTTTCAACTGGAATTTTCCCCGAAGACTGGAAGACCTCCATTGTGATCCCCGTACAGAAGGTTCCTAATACCAATAAATATTGTGAATTTCGGCCTATAAATACAGTCCCTTTGTACGAGAAAATTCTTGAACTGACTGTCAAGGAACAACTAATGACTCACTGTGATATTAATGACATAATAGTTCCTAATCAATCCGGTTTCCGTGAGCGTCATTCATGTGAGTCTGTTATAGTTAATATATGTGATGATTTCCTCAAAGCCATTGACTGTGATAATTATGTTTTAGCCGTATTTCTTGATTTCAAGAGAGCATTTGAGACTGTCAATCGTGATATTTTGTTGTATAAGCTAGATCAAATGGGAATTAAGGGTACTGTTATCAGTTGGTTTAGATCTTATCTTACTAACAGAGTCCAAAGGGTAAAATTTAAGAACACAGTGTCTGAACCTATGTATGTTCCGTTTGGTGTACCTCAGGGCACTGTGTTGGGCCCTCTATTGTTCTTACTGTACATTAATGATATGGTAAAAGTGGTACAACAATGCAAAGTCGTAATATTCGCTGATGACACAATGGTGTACATAGTAGGCAAAAATATCAAAGAAATGCAGGATATAATGAATGTAGAATTTTACAGACTTTTTAGGTGGCTGTGCTGTAATAAGTTGTGTCTAAACACTAACAAATCGAATTTTTGTATATATGGCAAGAAAGCTAGACTAAGTCAAATTAACTTGAATAGTATAGACATTGTAATCAATTCTGAGAAACTCCCTATGATGGGGAAATCAAATACTTAGGTGTCTTATTCGATCCCCATTTGACTTTTTGCAAACATGCAGACTATGTTACGCGAAAATTCTCGAAAAAAGTTGGTTTCATAGCTAGAGTCTATCTATGTATGCAAAAATGTTATTATATAACACAATTGCTGCGCCGCACCTCCAGTTCTGCTCAACAATCTTGTATAATTTGCCTAACTATAAATTGGATCAGTTACAAAAAATCCAGAACAGAGCCATGCGAGTTATTTTAAAGTGTAATAGTTATACCCCTATACAATGTATGTTGAATGTGCTAAATATGTTATCAGTGAAGCAAAAAGTTATTTATAATGTAAACGTGTTTATATTTAAAATTAGGAAGAAAATGTTACCACTTTATATTTGTGATAAAGTTAAATATTTCATTGATGTACATGATTATGGAACCAGACAGTGTAATGATTTTATATTGTTTAACAAATGCAATTCTAGTCAGATGCTAAACTCACTTTTACATAAGAGACTTCAGGAATTCAATCAACTACCTGCTTACCTGAAGAAATGTGATAATTTGAACCAGTTTAAATGTCTGTTGAGGAAACATGTTTTAAACCAAGTTTAGAGTTGTGGTTGTTTGTATTTGCTTTTTACATTAATTGTTATATTATAAGATTTTAATTTTACATTTTTCATTTTTTACTAATTGGAACTGATTTTGATATTATTCAGGATTTGTGTAATTTTGTAGCTTTATGCTAAATAAAGATCATTATTATTATTATTATTATTATTTTTGTTTGTAATTGAGATCTTGAGGTTATGAAATTCAAAATATCAGGATAAAAAGTCTTGATGGATTGCCTCAAAATGCAGGCGCATGAAAATTTAGTTCATAATGTACCCATATATCAACAGTAAAAACCTCAGATTAATAAAATTAATCTGAGGTAAAAACAAATTCGCAGGTCAAATCAACATATTATCATGCTTGAATTTTCAATATTTTGCAATATGCTACTTGTCTAATAGTAGGATAGACTCCATTAATTTTTTGTCACTCACAGTTGATATACTTTTACAACAATTCTGATTTATTCTGCTCTGAATGTACACAAAATTGCAGTGTAAATACCGCGAATATATCAACAACAAAATATAGTTATAACTGTTTTATAAATGTGTAACTTGGAACAACTTCACTCTTATTAGAGCTCTATAGCAGTAGTAAAGTAGCTTTATAGATGTTACCTAGAACCCCTATAAACATTTTAATACGACAAAAATATTTTATAAAGTGGTCCTTTTTCGTGTTTATAAGTGTGTTATTAATGTCTATGAAATGACTATAAAAATATTTTCACGAGCAAAATGTTTTACGAAACTGTTATATAAAGGTCTATAAAAGACTTATAAACATATTTGTGTTACTTGGGAGACCATCAGGCTACAAACCCAAAATAGTTTCACTTTATTCGCATCGCGTATACAGGGTTATTCATATCAAAGTTACATTTTTTTAAATGGAACTTCCTGTATATTATTACATATTTGGATTCCTCAGTTAATTTTAGATTGTCTTTATGTACCCCACATGGTATCTCAAATGAACCGTTCACCCGCAAATCGTTATTTTTTGAAAAAGCTGATGTTTCGCATTGATCCTGATAGTTAGAGAATTGGGATTTTTTGGTGATGCTAACCACAAAATGTGCTAATGTAGACCGTATGTACCAGCTCCAAGTTTTTTGATAATGCCACTTTTTGGTAAAAATGGCACTATTCGAAAGAGGGGCAAAATTTATGTACTGAAGATTTCACATCAATAAAAGGACAAAGGATAGTCTAGCTAATATAATTTTTGTCAAGTTCCAAAAGTAATAGCTAGACCACCACTTTTCACCGGCATTGTATTTCTCCAGAAATTTAATACGTTTGAGAATTCATTTCATCAGAAGATTTATTGATTTGTGCATAGAATAAGGGGTCGGTATATTTTGAACATTTTTTGTTATGATAATTATTATACCGCCCTTGTTTCCCTACTCTTTTGATGTTCTGTATCCTGTTTATAATTTAGTGTTTAGTGTTAAGATCCATGATAACATATTTGAAATTTTGATTCTTGGTGTATTTTCCACGGCCTACTTGAATTAGGTAGGTACCTATTGAGAATTGATAGAAAAGTCGAATTAATAGGAAAATGTGTATTTGAAAGTAAACTACCAGAGATAGACATTTACAACCGTAAAGCTAATAAAATTCTACATTTGATCGCGTAAAAAAAATTAGTTAGTTTTATTTGAAAAAATCAAGTTATCCCTGATTGAATGTTTCCAAATTGGCATCCCAACTAGCAAAATGGAATTCTAAAAGGATTAAATCATTGTGTGACAGTCGAATAGCGTTGTCTCAGGGATTGTTTTTTGTCTTCTAATGTCTTAAATGTTTAATGTCTTTAATGTCTTATAATAATTAATCTGTGTCCTATATGAGTGATAAGTGCTTTTTGTTTAACTCACAATTTGGTAAGTGCCCTCTATATTTTATTTTGTGATGGTACTATCACCCTTATATTACTACTAGTTGTCCTGATGAAGGGAGGAAATGTCTCTCGAAAGCTTGACGATCAATAAACTGAGCATCTAACTGCCCAACTTTATCATTGACAGCTTCCCTACTACTTCGCCTGCTACTTAGAATGTTTTAAACAAAAGTTGATTAGTATCGAGGGGGAACAAAATAGTTCTATAAGAATTTGTAGTGGTTCTTACAATGTATCCCATAACGCATAATATGATGATTTCTTTTAAAATGATATAAATCTTTATAAGCAAGCTTATACAACAACAAAAATAAAATTTTACAAGACCTGTATACCTATTGTATAAGGGTTCTATAAAATGGTAGTTACAACAGTATAAAATAGTTAGAACTGTATAATGTTGTATAATGAATATTTTATTGCGTTGACTTGTGCCGCTTTATAGAACACTTTTATACGTGAAACTTAAGTAACTATAAAACGTTTTCGTTTATAAAGGCCTTGAAGGATAAAGCCGTGTATGACAAAATAAAATAGTCCTACGATCTTCCTTGTAGGACTGCTGTGATTCCTTCGAATCAAAAAGGTCCTTATATATTGCTCAAATATTAACATTTGAGATTTGACATCTACTTTTCGCCAACCTCAACATATTAGTACCTACTTGGCAGAAATAGTTGAATAGTGCCTAGCTATTCCTTGTTATCAGATATTTTTATCGTATGATGTTTCATTTTACAATAAAACATTCCTTAGCGTATTTGTTTGGCACAAAATTGTTGTAGTAAGAATCGCCATGTTAAAATAAAGAATTCTTTTGCTATTTATCGCCGCCATTTTATGCAATTTGAGTTGAAAATATAAAATTAAATCGTGAACGTGTCTATATTATTATTTAGAGAATCATATTAAGGAGGGGATGTTGTATATAGTGACAAACTATTAAAATTAATTGAAAACAAGTAATTTAAGAATTTTGGAAAAATAGTTTTTTTTTCTGTTTTCACATTAAACTTGATCAAAATTGAGGCGCTTCATTTTTTTGACATATACAAACCTACAATCTATGAGTAAAATTTGCAGCGCACTTAGACTTTTACCCTCAAACCGTTCCAAACATGACTTTATAACATACTCATGTCATTTTCACGATCAGAGTAGTCTCCATTTTAACAAGGGCACGGCCTCTAAATTTATTCCATCACACAGCATTATTGAAGAATATTATGCATTATACAACCATTCTAATTTCATTATTTTATAAATGTGTCTTTGTAATATAATTAATAGATCAAACGAACTTACCTAAGTGAAGTTCGATCGTAATTATATCCATAGCCTCGACGAAGTAAATAGTAACCTGTAGTATCCTTGCGATAGCGCCTCGACCACACACATTCCAAGTAAAAAACTAGTCCGCAACTCGTCTAAACCATATGCCCCCGTCTCACCCAAAATTCATTCTCTTTAAAGCCAAAATATGTATATTTGTTGATTACCTATCGGGAAAAATAAAATGGGTAGGGAGGGACCTATTTACTTCGTCGAGGCTATGGATATAATTACGATCGAACTTCACTTAGGTAAGTTCGTTTGATCTATTAATTATATCTCATGCCTCGACTCGTAAATAGTAACCTGTAGATGTTTAAAGCTGATAACAACAAATTTCCATAACCTTTATAACATTCAACTACTTCTTGGGTAAGGGAGAAAGAAAAGACACTGGTGAATTTAACGTCTATTCTCTCACTCTAAGGTAAAAACAATATTAAAGGAGCGAATAACTAAGATAATACAGTCATTACTTAATCTAGATAAAGTAAAGATAATTCTGTTTTTTTTTTTTTTTTCTTTTTTTTTTTTTTTCTAAACTTAAAAGAGTATTTCGAAAACAATAATGTAAACTCGTAAACCGTACATAACTTAAATGTAATTATATTCATTTTATGCACTTAAGACTAAAGAGGCGAAATTATTATTTCTCAAAGGTCTTTGGTAACATTGGGCGAACATATTCGATCTACTCGACCAACCCGCAGAACATCTAATCGTGTCTATACTAGCACCCTTCCGGGCCGCCGCCGATGTGGCGGCATGTCTTGTGCTATGTGCTGTAAATTCGGTTGTGTCAACCCCGCATTTTTTTAAGGTGGTCTTGACCCATCTGGCTAATGTTTGCGATGACGCATTTTTATGTGGCTTTTTAAAAGTAATCAAAAGATTATTTGACTGAGGTTGTCTTATTGACGCAGACTTGTTTATGTAAAATTTAACCGTCTCGGCAACGCACAAATTTGGTTTCTCTTCAAAATAAGGTATTATTATATTAGGTTGGGTCTTTTTTATGCCAGACGTCTTTAGTCTTTTGGGAATTTTGATGTTTATACCCTCCTGAATAGTTACATTGTTGCAAATTTCAATACTGGCGATTGTCTGTAAACGCTGACCTGTCGCCAAGAGCAGTAAAATCGTTAGTTTGTAAGAGATTTCTTTCAAGGTTAACGTCTTGTTCTCGAGTCTCTCTAAATAGTCCAGGACCATCGAAGGGTCCCAAATCGTGTCATACTTTGGTCTATTTGGCCTTAAGCCATAAGCGCCCCGGAAAAACGCTTTATTCGGACGTCTTGTGACAGGTCCGACTTACTGATCTGGGATATTGCCGATCTGTAAGAGTTCAGCGTCCCAAAAGAGGACCCTCTATTAAATGAAACGTTAGGAAGGCAATTAGATGTTCTGCGGATACTTCAAAGAGGTCTATCTTTTGTTGTTTGCAGTAGGTCCACCACAGTCTTAGCTCACTGTTATATTGTTTCAAAGTAGAGTTAGTCACCGATGCTAGGCAGATGTCGATGGATCCTTCGGGAACTCTTCCCCTTCGAAGAGCTTCCCGGATAAGTATCCTGCCACCAGGGTAAGTTGTCCAGACAGTGGATGCGTTGTCCTATCAAAGTAAGAAAGCAGATCATCACGAGGTGTAAAGTACAACGGTCTTTTAGATAAAAGGGATATGAACAGAGGGTACCACGGTTGTGTTACCCAGCAGGGGGCGACAACTATTCCCTCCGACCCTTCACTAACTATTTTTCGTAAAATGTTTAGCATAAGGGAAAACGGGGGAAAGCGTAAAACTTAAGACGGGACCAGTTTAACGTAAAAGAGTCTACACCAAAACATTCTGGGTCGGCTCTGAATGACACAAACTTCTCGCATTTTTTATTGACTCTACTTGCAAACAAATCGATATCCGGTTTTCCAAACGCCTTCGTTATTTCCTCAAATATAGTCTGGTTTAATTCAAACTCGTTAACGTAATTTGAAGACCTTGACTCTTCATCGGCTTCTTTATTATCCAATGATCGGATATAAGACGCGAAAATAAAAATATTTCTGCTTTCACACCATTGCCATATTTCCCGTGATATTGTATTGAGTCTGGGGTAACGAATGCTACCCATGCGGTTTATACATGCAATGGCCGTGATGTTGTCAATTCTCAACAAAATTGAGCAATTTGAAAAATCCTTTGCGAAGCATCGCAAGCCAAAAAGGGCCGCTTAAAGTTCTAGATAGTTTATATGATGCCGTTTCTCTTCCGTCGTCCAAAACCCGTTACTTCTTTTGCCCTCACAAAAAATGCCCCATCCCGTGGAAGATGCATCCGAAAAAATTTCTAGTGCAAAATGTATAGAGCTCAGAGACTTCTCATTTTCAATATGACTCTCCCACCATAAAAAATCCTCATATAAATCTGGGGACAAGGTCATCCTTGCATCAAAATTCCCCTGAGATGTTGCTAAGGCTTTGAATTTTTCCCTCTCAAAGACCTTTGTATGCAACCAACTGTATGGTAATACTGGGCAACAAGATATTAAACTCCCTAAAAACGTTGCAAAGTCTCTAATTTTGCATGATTTCTGGGATTTATATCGAGCTACTAGATTTAACATTCGTGAACATTTTTCCCCTGGTAAAGAAACAGTGATTTTTTTAGAGTCGTAATGAAACCCTAGATAGGTAGAATCTGTTGCCGGTCTTAAACTACTCTTATTGTAATTTATTATAAAACCTAGTTTCTCCAAAATATAGCGCGTCTCTTCTATATTTTCCTCACATTCAGTGAAAGTGCTACCTATCAACAGGAAATCATCCAAATACAGATTTGAAACCAGGCCCCTTGATCTTAAAACACCCAATACTGGTTTCATAATTTTCGTAAATATTCTGGGGGCAATGCTCAGGCCGAATGGTAAGCAATTGAACTCGTATAATTTACTTTTAAATTCAAACCTTAGATATTTCCTGTATCTCTTATGAATTGGCACAAAAAAATACGCATCTTTAAGATCCATGGTAGCCATGAAACAGTTTTTCCTGAGGAGGTTTTTAACCGTCTTGTAGTCTTCAAGCTTGAAATGCTTATTGACAATGAATTTATTCAGGGATTTCAAATTTAAAATAAATCTAAAAGAATTATCCTTCTTGGGAATTAGAAAGATTTTTGATATAAATTGCCCTCGACATCTTTTGACTTTCCGAATTGCCCCCGTATCTAGTAATCGATCGATAGATTCTTGCATATGCATTCTTTCGATGTCAGACCAGTTTGGCTGCTTACATAGACTAATATTATATACCCGCTGCTTAGGAGTCGTTCTTTGAACCGGCTTTTTACGGAAGGGTATTTTTACGCCCTTAATGTACGATAACACAGTCTTATCTGATGTGATACCCTGCCATTCTTTATAAAACAATTTTAGCCTACCGGCTAATTTACTGACCTGACATTTCATTGGAACCTACCTGTCCCTCTGGGACGGCTGTTGCACGGCGGACCGCCGAAATTTCGAACCCCGCTCTCGTTGCGGTTGCGCTGGTTGATGGAATCGCGTCTGAGGGAAGCGTTGGTTTCGGTGCTGGGACTGTTGTTGAGGGTGTTTGCCCCGGGAAGTCCCTGATGACCTTGGCAGACTCCTGTAGTTTAAAGACGCTGTCTTTAATGGTTTGAGGATCTGGCTTGATCGACTCATGTTATTGGAGGTTTTGATCCGGTCTTCCAGCTCCGCTCCAAAAAGCAGCCTGTCAATATGGGCTTTGGTAAGCGTATCTTTGAGATCCTTGTTCAAGCACATGGTGACCAATTCCCTTCTGGATAGCGACTCGCTATGGAAAAGATCTACCAACAATCGGCCGGCGTCGCTCAAATGCTTAATCTGAACTTCGTTTCCTCCCCCCCCCTCTTTTAACAGGGAAGTTAGCACGGAGCCGATGGCAGAAGTGGCAGCTGCCACCTGTGTTTGCAGTAAAGACAGTCTCAAATCCCTGCGATTGGCGGAGTCTGTGATAGCTCCCACCACCACATCATTTAATACTGGAGGGTTAAGGAGTTGACAATTTTTCGGTATAGGGTACTCCGCAATGATTCTGTTCTTCTCCTCTAAAGGAATCCCTAGTGTCAAGATGGAGTTCCATCTGTTAGCCAGATCATTGTTTAGATCTGCTCCTTCTGTTTCCTTCTCGGCCAAATTCTTGCCCAGGAGAGCTAGGATATCGGGATTTAACCCCTGTATTTTGGATCCTGTCTGCTGTGACCCAGCGTGACTTGATACTGAGTCGTCATCATGTGACGAGCTTATTCTCCTTATTCTCTTGAACGTTGGTGATCGGCTTCTAGAACTACCAGATTCCGATGAAGAACTAGTAGGAGAGTCATACTCCCGGCATGAACTTGATCTCCCACGATCACGCTCCCGGCGTGATGTATTACGCTCCCGGCGTGCCGATCTACGCTCTCGGCGTGAAGATCGATATTTCGGCATTATAGCCAGCAACACTTGACACTCAACCAAAACACTCAGAACTCAAAACTCGCGAAACTCCCGCAAAATTCGACTAAATAGGTGTTATGTGGTCGACACACTACAAAGGAATGAATTTTGGGTGAGACGGGGGCATATGGTTTAGACGAGTTGCGGACTAGTTTTTTACTTGGAATGTGTGTGGTCGAGGCGCTATCGCAAGGATACTACAGGTTACTATTTACGAGTCGAGGCATGAGATATAATATAATATAAGATAATATTAACAATCTCACTCACACTAGTTACAAAATAGATCAATTTTATGTTATATATGTTACGGCTAATATACAAACTTGGATAGTTTATAAACTAGCTGGATAGTCCGTAAGCTAACCAAACCATTGGCTATTTTGATAGAAAATGCAATTTCCACTAAAATAGCAGTTATTTTGCAAACTATCCAAAAGTCTTGGCTAATTTACTTGAAACTATTAAGAAAACCAAAATAGCTGGTTAGTTTGTAAAATATCCAAAGTAATCTGGCTAGAATGAAAATCATAATTTCTAGTTACATAAAATAGCCAAACCTTTGGCTAGCTTATAAAATAACTAGGTTAGGCATTTAAAATAGCTGGTTAGCTTGTAAACTATCCAAAGTAATCTGGCTAAAATGAAAACCATCATTTCTAGTAAAATAAAATAGCCAAACCTTTGACTAGCTTATAAACTAACTAGGTTAGACATTTCTTACTTGATAAATCAAATTTTCAGATTCTAATTCAATTCAAATAGAAAAATGGGAGTGACTATTCTGCCGACCGTTCGGCAGAATAGTCTGTCGATCGTTACACTATGCAGTAGTTCGTTGGTTAGCAAAAGGTTAACATAACAATTATTATTGACAAAACAAAGAAATCTTAAAACACAAAGTCGTGGTCTCCCCCTTGAGACCACGACTTTGTGTTTTCAAGATTTCTTTGTTTTGTCAAGAATCTGGTCTCTGTGAAAATGGACGACTTTTTACAATTATTATTGTTGGGTTAGGCATGATACACTTTAAAAAATATGCAGCAGTTCGTTGGTTAGCAACAGGTTAACATTTCAATTATTATTGTAAATCATAATTTATGTGATTTGTATGGGTGTTATGAGAACTAGTATTGGGTTAGTTTGGGTTAGTGATTATATTAATGAACGATAAAACCAATCTTAATTTTCATATTACCCATCCAAATCACATAAATTATGATTAACAATAATAATTGAAATGATAACCTGTTGCTAACCAACGAACTGCTGCATCTTTATGGTTAGTTTATAAACCAGCCAAAAGATTGGCTATTTTATGTTACTAGAAATCATGGTTTTCATATTAGCCAGATTGCCTTGGATAGTTTACATACCAACCAGCTATTATGATTTACGTAATAATTTCAAGTAAATTAGCCAAGATTCTTGGATAGTTTGCAAAATAACTGCTATTTTAGTGGAGATTGCCTTTTCTATCAAAATAGCCAATGGTTTGGTTGGTTTATAAACTATCCAGCTAGTTTATAAACTATCCAAGTTTGTATATTAGCCGTAACATATACATATAAACAACGATATCAGCAAAATAAATTACATCTAACCGATAAATTGCAAGGTGATGAATACTTACATACTTAATACTTGTGACACACCATAAGATCATTGTATAAGAGCTCTATAAGGCTTTACGAAACAGTCTTATAGTAGCTCTATACACTTTCTAGAGAGTTGTTATACGACTAAACAGTTGCATAAAAATGAGCCCTTTTTGATTGTATAAGGCTGTTTTATTGTTTTCTGATAAGTTATAAGAATCCCATTATCCTATAAAATGTATCTTATAGTTGTTAACACAAAATATAGAACTTGCTAGTTGGGATAACGATTTCTCTTGACTCAAAAAAAATGAAGCTATTACATACGGCCTACATCAAGTCATTTCATGCTTAGAATCACCAAAAAATGCCAGTTTTCTAACTCTAACGATCAATGCGATACTCATTTTTTTTAAAACATCAACATTTTTAAAAAACAGCGATTTGCGAGTGAACGGTTCGTTTAAGACATCATGTGTGGTACATTAAGTCAATCTGAAATTGTCTGAGGAGCCCAAATATGTAATAATATACAAGAAGTTCCATTTAAAAAAATGTAACTTTGATATGAATCACCCTGTATACGCGGTGCGAATGAAGTGAATCTATTTTGGGTTTGTAGCCTTGAGGTCTGTCTATCATGCCTTGGCAACAAATTTGAAACATGTGCTTCTATAAACCAAGAATATCCCGACCACGCACTATTGGTGCACCCTGTATTATCTTCACATTCTACATCAAGAATCTACACATTTAAGGATCAGCATCTTATTCTAAAACACTCTGCTTATGATATATTTCGTCACTTTCGTAATACAAAATTTAGAATGACTTTATTAAAATGTTTACAGTTTCAAATAACGCGGTTATTTTCCAAAGGCGGAGTCGTGCCATGTTGCAGCCAATTGGCGGCCTCTCGTTCACAAGTCTATGATGTTTAGAAATCACGCATATATTGTTTACCGGGTGAAGCACAGAAATCTTTATTTTTTGGTGTTTTGGCCCCCTACCCCTGTACCCCCAAGTGGCGCTGACAGGTACCCAAGAACTTTAAATGGAAAGGGGGGTTGAGTATTACGTCATTTGATAGGTATTTTTACCAAGATTATAACCCCGAAGTTTCAAGTTACTGCTATTTATTATTTTTTTTCATTATTTGTCATTTTTCATTTTTTTTTTGGGGGGGAGAAAAGCCCTTTTTCAGAGGTTGACATGAAGGGGGGAAATAACAACCAAAAAGAAAAATTCTCATGTCCGTGCGATTTTTACCACAGAGAAAACCTGGGTGGGAAGTTTTTCGTGCCCCACCTTGTATATCTATAGTGTTGATGAATCGTCATAGTTGGCGTATTGGTTTTCAATAACATTTAAGATATAGAATAGGGTCTTCGTGTTTAATAAATTTTCCAACATTATCTCGACGCGTCGAGTTTTGGCGCCGGCGGGTTCAGCTAGTGTAGATTCAAAACAATATGGAAAAAATGAATTGAGACTGTGATATGAAGTGAAAAAAATCTTGTCGGAGAATGTTATCACAGGATCAAAGAAGCTAATAAGCCTTTTATGAAAAAGCAAAAATGATAAGCCTATCTAGATTTAATGTTCAGGAGCTCGTGTATTCTGTCCGCTCCAGTCACGAAACTAACAGCAATATATACATTTACACAGAAAGGTACTCGACCATGAACTACTTTTTTAAAATAGTGGCAGTTTTCTATCACTTCCGGCTTTACATCGGAAGTAGCTACCAACTTCCTTATTTCAAATGACAACCCTTATTTTTTTTTATTTCTTCACCCTGATTGCGCATACCTTTATCTGCTTTGTCATCTTCCCAAGATGTCTGACTTAATCCAAAATCTAATGGAAACGAGAATTATCAGGATAAAAACTAGTCATGCGTTGCGATAAATTTATTGCGACAGCTTTTCAAGCACTAAACAGTGGAACAAGATAGACACAAATCATATTATCTAATATAAATTTCAAAAAGCGGCAAAATTGCATTTCGTCGGATATAGGTATCAATCCAATTTACTGACTTCACTATTGATATCAAAGAAAGTTTCACTGTGCCAAACAGGACTGTATATCAACATCTAAGATGCTTCAGCTTAAGTTTATACAAGTTGTCCCACTAGTCCCACGGTGGATGGTACCATAATGGAACTTCACGGTAAACGGTTCTCAGGATCGCTCTGCAGAAAATTTGGTCAATGCGTTAATGTAAGCAGTGATGTTCCACTCTATCGATCTAAAATATTTTCAGTGATGCGGCGTTGCCGCTTTTATTAGAAAGTAGCAGCAGCTTTGATATTTTAAATGAGACACTCTGTATATTGAGTATTTCATTTTCAAACTCTTCTTCATTCAGGATATTTTCCATGAATAATAACCTATACCTATCTGTAGAGGTTTTCAAGAAAATAACCAATTTTCTTTGTTTATCCTCAAATTATTGCTCCAGTTTGATCTACTTTGACAATGGGTTGCATAGGAAATTGAAATTTTGAAAGTAATTCAGGAAAAAATATTCTGTAAATTATAGAGGGTCGTATAATTTTTTTTCTCTAGGTATAAAAAAGCTCAAAACCGCTTTTTTTGAACAGTGTGAACATGATACCAAATATTTCGAAAAACGATCAAAATCTTTTTCGAATGATATTCCATGTCCATATACCTAAACGTTCCCGTTTCCGAAATGAACATTTTAATTCAAAAAATATTTTTTTACTGAGACTGCATGATACATATATTCTGGATATTATTTTTAAAAAATATCCAGAATGTTATGTGAAATCTAAATATGCAATAATATACCAGGGTGTCCCATTCAAAATATCAAAGTTGCTGCTACTTTCTAATAGAAGCGGCAACGTCGTGGCTCTGGAAATATTTTAGAACGATAGAACATCACAGCTTACGTTAATAACCAAATTTTCAAAACGATCCTAGGACCCGTTTTCCGTAAACGTCTAAGGTACAATCCACCGTGGGACACCCTGTATATAACAAGACTTTGCTTCAGCCATTTATTAATCAAAAAATGCTGTAACAAAACTGTTAATGTCTTATTATAATAATAGTACATAATATCTACAATTGGAGAGAAAACAATGATTGGTATTCAATTATTATACATTAATTAAATGAACTGTGCGCGGAAATTGTCGAAAATAAACTCGACAATGTTTATAAATACTTGGGTACTACTTTTTATCTTACAAGGTAGGCATCCAAACTTCGATAATAGGTACCAGAGTAGTGTTATTATCTTACTAACATATGATGTATCTTGAATAAATACATAAAAGCAATCGTTTCAAATCAGTCTGAGTTATTTTTATGTTGGGTACGTATTTACATAACATGAGGAAGACTTAGCTCTATATTCCTTCAACAAGTAAAAATTCCTATAAGTAATTATAGGCACTGATTATGATTTTCTTAATACTAGAGCATGTACAGGGTGTCTATTTAAGAATGGCAAGGTGCCAGATCTCAGAAACTTGGCATCCCAGAGACTTGCGGAAAAATAAATACTGGGTAATATGGAATAGAGAAAATGCTAGTTAATGGTATGTCATAATTTTAAGGGGGAGTTCCTGGATAAATTTTTAATCGAAAAGGTCATATAAACTTGGGTCTAAAAGCATAAAATAAAATGAAATAAAATGAAATAAAATAAAATAAAATAAAATAAAATAAAATAAAATAAAATAAAATAAAATAAAATAAAATAAAATACAAATAAAAAAATAAAAATAAAAAGAGTGTCTTCCCATACTATAATATCCTGTGGCAAAATTCAGTTCAATATCTCAAACCGTCTTTGGAAAATGTATTAAAAACAGAAAATAAAATAAACCTTCAACACCCTGTATCTTAAAAACCAAGGATTTAAAGTCCCAAGTTTATATGACCTTCTCGATTAAAAATTTATCCAGGAACTTCCCCTTAAAATTATGACATATACCATTAAGTAACACCCTGTATATCAGAAGTTCCCAAGATAGCCACAGGATGTCGTAACGGTGCTATCAACACACAAAATTGCTGTTTTTTCGTGATTTTTAAATAGAAACAAATATAAATGAGTTCTGCTATGGATTTCTTGAGAAATTTCATTCAAATTTGTTTTTTGACTTTTTTTCTAGCATGTCAAATAAAACATAAGTATCAGCCGTCAAACCTTACAATGCAAGAATGCTCATAATTTTAAAATAACTAAACCGATCGACGCGATCTTGATCTCATTTTTAAGAGGAGGTTCACCTCTTCCACAATTTGGGATTTCAAATGATTCTGATCAGAAGAGACAATTATTATTCAATATAATATGCGGACGACGATAATTTTTCAGATTTACTCGACTAAATTTCGCACATCTTTCATGCATTACACTTTTTTCAAGCTCTCGAAATAAATAAGCTAAATGCTTTTTTGTAATTATTTAATGCCTAAAAGTCCTATTATTCAGGATATAATTTGTTTGAAATAAATTGGTTACTGGGTTAGTAAACGCAAAAATTTGTTGATATCTTCTTTACAAGGGCATCTTGAATAGTGTAACTATTTTACATTCAATTACAGAAAATCGTATAGGTAGCTTTTCTATTTTGAAATCTAGAAACAAGTGTAATACATGAAAGTTGTGCGGAATTTTGTCGAGAATTCAGACGAACAATTTTCAGTATACTTTTGCATTTGAAAATGTTGAGTTAATTCAGAAAATGTCAGTCGTCCGCATATTATCGTCTGTTTTGATCGAAATCATTTGAAATCTCAGTTATGAGCTTTCTTGCGTTGTAAGGTTTGACAGCTGGTACCGGTCTTATTTGACATGCTTGAAACAAAAATTAGAAAAAAACAAATTTTGAGGAAATTTCTCAATTAATCCATAGCGGTACTCATTTATATTTGTTTCTATTTAGAAATCACGAAAAAACAGCAATTTTGTGTTTTGATAGCACCGTTACGACATCCTGTGGCTATCTTGTGAACTTCTGATATACAGGGTGTTACTTGATGGTATATGTCATAATTTTAAGGGGAAGTGTCTGGATAAATTTTAAGTCGAAAAGGTCATATAAACTTCGGTCCTAAAATGCTTGGTTTTTAAGATACAGGGTGTTGAAGATTTATCTTATTTTCAGTTTTCAATACATTTTCCAAAGACGGTTTGAGATATTGAACTAGTAGTGCCAACCATTTCATATTTCAGAAAGATGAGATGAAATATGGAACAGCTTTGATTTTTAACATCTCAATTACGAAACACTCTCATGCAAGCATAATTGACAAATATTCTTCAGAATCTCTCACTGCCGCAAGGTTTTGAAGAAAACTTTGACATATGTATTTTGTAAAGACCATCAATAGTTGTTACACTATACTGTATTTCTTGTCTGGTGAGTTATAAACAGGAAAATGAACAAAACTTTATAGAACTATTTCTAATTTTTATCAAACTTGGAACAGTACGATAATGATATCCATGCAGACATATAAATGAGCCAATATTGAAATGTATTCAGAATCATTGGATGGTCAAGCCATAATAATTATAAGCGCTATGAAATTGACAATAGATCTTCTTCAGAACAACCTACAGAAACAACCCCAATTGTTTACCATTTTCCCTGTGACTTACACACAATAAAAGCTACTTTGTGTATGATTTCGTATTGAAAGTTGGTCTTAATAACGCCATTAAAAATGAGTATACTTTAAAAAATATACATATCTATCTTAAAGCGTGCTTCATAATTCCTTATGAGTTAACATCAAAAATCCTGTTAGTGAAATTTTCATCAAAATGATCACGGCGATTCCACGATGAGAACAAGCCTATCATTTCACGTTTTGTAGATTAATTAGTTTTTGAAAGTAACTGTTCAGCTTTTTGATTGATCACTGACAGTAGTTTTGATCATGAATAATAGAATGTTCATTTGAATCCAATACCCATAAGTGGTGGTAAGCATTCTGCTATAAGTTTTGTGGTTGAATAACTGTATTGTTATTTAGACGAAGCGTGGTTCCAATGTTGGAGTTTTCATCAGGTGTAATTTCACTTAGATCTCTAGGTCCTTCAAATCCCGGGTTTAGTATGATATTTGGTACTAATTCAATTATCTCCGTCTCATCTTCAACTGTAAAAAAAGAGAAGGTATTTTTTTAACTTTGAATATTTCATCAAATAATTTACCAGCAATAAATGATTGGTGAATAATAAATTCAAAATACAGATTATTTAAATGTTTTTAATCAAACACACAATCTCTATGCATCTGTCCCTGCCGTTGAAGAGGATGGTGGCCTACATCATCTCAAATTTAAAAATACAGGGTTCCATTAGAATATTTCGGGAAAAAAAAGCGAATGAGATTCTGAAAAAATTGTTTGGTGGGATTTCCAATGATGCTCTCTTTACTTCCGGTTATACCGGAAATAGATGTCAACTCAATAAAAACAAACTTGAATGATTTTTGAAACGACTTGACCACAAAAAATCACCAAAATATGAACTGTTTGAGAAACAAACAAAAATAAGAAAAAATTGCATGACAATTGTTAAAATGAAACACCTATAAGGGGCAAGTGAGTCCTTATACAAATGATTACCGCCAATTCTCAGAAATATAATTATTTGCACCTAGTTCATTATCGAAACACTCTTCGTGCATCCAGGCACCACATTGGATGCACATTTTCCATTCGTCCTGACTGGTGTTTCCATATGTCTCCTAACAGTAGACGCAAATTGTCGCATTTTTCTCTTTTGTCATTTCTTTTTCCGAAACACTTTCTCCTTTTCTTTTGAGTTTCCTCTTTTTTCTTCTTTTTGCGACACTTGACCCAGCTTCCTCAAAAATTTTCTCGACTGATTTAACTTCTTTATTCCTTATTTTTCAGTTTTACATCGAGCTGATCTTTGAGAGGGGATCTGGTGATTATTTTACACATACACCACAGGTTCATAGCTATGACTCACTTGCCCCAAAGCGCCTTCAAAAAAAATAAATAAATAAATCCAAGTAGAACAGAAACATTTGGCCACAATCTCTATAACACGTGTTATTACTAAAATGTAAGGTTATGTTTTGTTTATAATGCAATATCTAGATATTGCGTTAAAACTGTGAAAAACCTTACTTAATTGACCATAAATATTACATCACGATATGCCAAAAAAAACATATTTACCTTGGTTTAAATATTTTTCGGTCTGTTTTTTATAAGTTTTTGATTGCTCCCGGCTCTGATGCCGATTGTACAAATTATTCTAAAAGACGCACTTTCCCCCTATGACTCACTTACCTCACTCTCCCCTAATGTAGGCTTTTTTATAAGAAAAATTTACATTCAAATAGGAGGCTACAAACTTCATTTTTGACATAAAAACTAAAATATTTCAAAAACGCTTATACTTAGGTCTAGGACATGATACATAAAGTCTGCCTAGAATCTCACATAGAATCCAAAAATGTGATAATACACTTCCCGACAATAAATTCCGGACAAGAATAATTTGAGTGAATTTGATATCCCTGTAGTTTTTTTAATTTTTGTCCGATTTTGGCAAATTTTTTACCAAAGTGTAGCCCTATGTCTCAAGATATCATCCTTCATTTTGGTTTTGGAAAAATACTGTTGGCTTGGTCATTATACAGGGAGGAACAGAAGCTACTTTTTTACCATAAAGATTTCAACACCCTGTGGAAAAATTGAGCGGCAAAATTCATTTTTATCATGATCTGTTGTGAAGTGCAATCTTTTCTAAACAAAATATTATTTTGATCATGTCAATATCTGCTTTTTTGGAGAAGATACAGATGTTTAAATAAAGTGCTGAAGTTTTTCGATATTTTATCAACAATGAATAAAAACATGTTTATAGACTTGCATGAAGTTTAGCCCTATGTCTTGCGATATTATCCTTGATTTTGGTTTTCGAAAAATACCGATGGCTTGGTCATTATACAGGGAGGAACAGAAGCTACTTTTTACCATCAAGATTTCAACATCCTGTGGAAAAATTGAGCGGCAAAACCAAGCTTCATGATATTGTGTCGTGAAGTGCGATCTTTTCCCAACAAAATGTTTTTTTAGTCATGTCAATATCTGCTTTTTTAGAGAAGATACAGATGTTTAAAGAAAATGCTGCAGTTCTCCGATATTTTATCAACAATGAATGAAAACATTCTTCTAGAGTTGCATGAACAAATGTTCTAAAATTCCATGTCTCAATCTACCCAATGTTCCTTATTGGGCAAATTGTTCATCTCGATTACATTTTGGAAGCGGTAGTATCATGGTGTGGACTGGGGTATCACTACATGGCCGTACAGATCTTGTTTAAATTGATAATGGGAAATCAAACACATGAGATAGGTATGCTAGGATTGCTAGGTAGTCATGTTCGCAATAGACATCTTCAAACCTTGCCTGCTTTGCGAGAAAAATAACAAATAATTTTCAAGATGCACCAAAAGTATGCCATTCGCATGGCAGAACTCATAAAGATACGATGTGACAACACGCGCTATTAATTTAAAAACATTTTGTTCATGCAAGTCTATAAAAATGCTTTCATTCATTGTTTATGAAATATCGAAAAACTGCAGCATTTTCTTTAAACATCTGTATCTTCTCTGAAAAAGCAGATATTGACATGACCAAAAAAACGTTTTGTTGAGAAAAGATCGCACTTCACAACAGAATATAATGGAGCTAGATTGAGCCGCTCAATTTTTCCACAGGGTGTTAAAAACTTAAGGTTAAAAAAGTAGCTTCTATTCCTCCCTGTACAATGACCAAGTCATCGGTATTTTTCCAAAACCAAAATCAAGGGTAATATCTCAAGACATAGGGCTACACTTTGATACAAATTTCACCAAAATCGGACAACAAATAAAAAAGTTATAGGGAAATCAATTTGACTCAAATCATTCTTGTCCGGAATTTATTGTCGGGGAGTGTATATAGGGTGTTCCATTTGAAACAAGCGAGTTTACACCTACCTCCGGTACGTATAACCGGAAGTCGCGCAAAGTCGCTAGTATTTCATTTGAAGAGAGCGTCATTGAAAATCTTACCAAACTAATTTTCAGAATCTTCGCTTTATTTCTAAAGATATTCTAATAGGCCACCTGCCTTGGCGAACCCTGTATTTTTGGAGAAATCTCTCATCGACGAAATTAGTAAATCATGTAATCTTCTAACGGGTTGCAATTTAATAGCCTATTTGCTTCTTTGTCAAACTTACTGTTGGGAGGCATCCTACACTCCTGATACAGCAAGACGCAGGTTCCAATTCCAAGAAGTATGAGACTCCCCATGACGACTCCCACAGCAGCGGCCCACCATCTGGTGTCAAACTGGTCAGCCCCTTTCAACAAATGTCTGGCTAATTCTTTCGTGAAAAAAAGAGGAAATTGAAGGAAACACCAAAAAGGATAGAAAAGAAAAGGCGAGAGGCTGTGAAGCAGAGTGTGGTTTCTTCCAGTTTATCTCATCTGGCTGTGGAATCTATGCTTGAGTATTGAAATAGATGAAGTGAATCCATTTTTTTTTCAACATGGAAATATCAAGAGATGAAATCGAATGAGACTATATGATTTTTTTCTTTCGCTCTCCCCGTATAGACAAATATGAGCGTTGAAGTGGATCTCAATAACCGAGCTTGATAGTCCAAATCTTTGTAATGAGATGAGCTTTTGTCATATTCTATTATTTAACAATTTATTGATTATGTAGTTGGTTATAATAACAAAAAAAAAACTTTGTGCTACTATGACAGGAGTAGAATATAATGTAGTAGTAGTTTATTTGGACATTTTCATAATATTTGATTTGACAAAAAGCTAAAATTATTTTGTACAGTAATTGATAATTGATAAGGGCACCTAGGTGTGTTGGACACCTGTGTGTGCCAAACATATATTTTCACATAATATGTAAAATATTATTATGAATAGATCAAGGGATAAATACTTTCCAAGTCAGAGTGGAAAAAACAATTTTTTACCTGTTTCCAAGGATAGTTCATTTATTTATAATATTTTCAATATACTCATGAGAATTTGAATACTCACCAAAAATCTCTAAAGCAGCTTCACCCAGAACATTTTCTAACGAATAAAAATTCTTCTTTGAGATTGAAAAATTTAGTCAAACGATTTCCTCAATACATATCAATCATACATTTTTCCGATTTAACTTAATCTTATTATGTTACATCCATTACATGACTTACAAGTTTTCTTCTTCAATTTGATATTTCACAAGACATATCTTTCAAGCCCTCTTTTTTGGATCCGGTTCAATGTTTTCACATTAAAATGTGATCCACAGTCTACACTACACAAGATTTTTTACAATATGATAATTCGAAAGTATTTTTTATTATATTTATATTTATTTGAAGGAAAGTATAGGTATGTGCAATTCATATACCTTATTAGGAATTCATCATTAAGCACGAAGGAAGAAGGATGGCCATTTCCTCACAAATTAAAACTTGCGTTTTCAAGAAAATTAAATGTCAATCAATATTCGGTGTGAAAATCTAAAGGCCCATTGAATATTTTGAACAGAGATAACAATAGTTTTGATCATTTTATCTCGCAATATGGGGTTCTAACCTGCATCGTTGAAAAATTTGCAAATATCTCGAAAACGGTTGAGCTGGCTAGGCGTATGCCTGTCTAGTTAAGAAAAGATGTACGAATACGATTTGATCTGTGATCATAAAAAATCCCAGAAGTTAACTGACAAGAGAATTGGGCCAAAATAAAATGAAAAAAGATAACGAACGCAGTGCCCTCTAAATCCTACATAGAAGTTAATATCAAATTATAATTCACCATCCGAAAAACCCCTGGTTACCAAATTAGTGCGACTATTTCAAGTTTTTCGAGAAAACGAAAATAAAACTTGAAATCTTAGGACATAATTTTTATGAAAAAAAGTCTTAAGGAGAATGATTTGTGAGGTGATTGAGAAATGTGTACGATAAGGACGGTGTATTCGTTTCTATGGAGAATGCTCATAAGTTGGAGTTTTGGCTAAAGTGACTTCAGATTTTTCTTAGAAGAGATAATCTCATACCTCGATTTTCTCACAAAAACCAATTCAATAGACAGGTACCTGTGCACTTAAGACCGGTGAACCAAGAAACTTGAATATATTTAATCATTATCGTTATTACTGCGTATTAATTTTGGATTTTCCATTTTGAACTTGAAATATTAATAAACTTTTTTCTGTTTGGTTTCAGCTTGCTATTTTTTTTCCCGATCACTATGGGTGTCCGGAAATGATGAGCAGAAAATTCAGGTGAGAATTCTAGACAAAAAATAAATACAACCTCTTCCTATAATATTTGATAGAAAATTGATTATTGACGGAGATACAGGGTGTTAAAGTTGCATTTTATTTGCATTTTTTTTGCAATACCTTTTGCCCCGCTTTTTATATTATAACAAAATCTTGTATTTGAGGCTTTATCGGGATGAGGAGTTCAAATTTGCCAACCGTTTTTTCGCAATTTGTAGAGGGCACCACATACGAACCTATACTTTGATTTGAATGGTCTTAACTTTTTTGTGCTACACTGTATGTGACTTTTGACCAAATATTTTTATTCTCTCGACCTTTTGACATAAGAAGAAGAAAGGAATACTTCTTTTGTTGCGATAAATCCAACCGTTCTCGAGAAAAACGCAAGAATAACTTTGCTTTTATGTAATGAATACGAAATCCTTTCCACTTATTTTCAACCTTAAACATAGCATACTTCGAAAACAAGTGCTTTAGTTGACGTAGAAACAAGTTTTGGAAAAATTAGTTTTGAAAGTTGGTAATTTTTTGGAAATTTGTTGTGACGCTGATGGTGGTCAATGACAAAAATACTGAAAATTGGAAAAAAATGAAAAACGAGAAAAATTACCAACGATCAAAACAGATTCTAATCAGATTGGTTTCTACGGCAACTTATAGCGCATGATTCCAAAGCATGCTATGTTAAAAGTTGAAACTAAGTTGAAATTATTTCGTCTTCATCACATGCAAGCGAAGTTATTTTAGCGTATTCCTCTAAAACGGTTAGATTTATCGAAACAAAAGTATTATACCTTTTTTATGTCAAAAGGTTGAGAGAATACAAATATTTACCCAAAAGTCGCATACAGTGTAGCACAAAAAAGTTAGGACCATTCAAATCACAGTATAGGCTCCTAGGTGGCGCCCTCTTCAGAATGCGTAAAAACGGTGGGTAAATTTGAATTCCTCATCCCGAAAAATCCCCAAATACGAGATTTTGTCAAAATAATATGAGCGTGGCAAAAGGCATGGCCAAAAAAACTGCAAACAAATTTAAGTTTAACACCCTGTAACTCCGTTAATAATCAATTTTCGAAAGAATTTTATAAAAAGAGGCAGCATTTTTTTTTGGTCTTGAATGTTCCCACAATTTTTTTTGCTCATCATTTCCGGACACCCTGTATAAAACTTTTATAGAAATGTTGATGGTCAAAGAAATGAACAATAAGCAGTCTCATTATTTTCCTAACATGATTGGAATATACAGGATGAACAGGATTGGTGTTGAAAAAAGCAAAGCTAAGCCTACTGATCACATTTTTCTCAAACATGCACATACCTAGTTCAGAATACTGGCCCTTGGTAGTCACTTCTAAGCTGACAATTGGACTTTGTCCTAATTGGTTCGTAGCCCACATTTTGAATTCATATGTGGTATTGGGTTTCAAGTTATAGATCTCCATATATCGCTACAAAATTGAATTATGATTGAGACTAATGAAATAGACTACCGTAAAACGAAGCGGATACTCGAGACACTTCGTCAACTTTATAGGAAGATTCACATGTCATGCCAGTTATAGTGGGTATTATTAGTTTTTGTACCGCAAAACTCCGAATATTTAGTTTAGTTTTCATTCGCAAATGATGGTCTTTCATAAGAACTTGAAATACAGAGTTCTTAAAACACTATTTTGTTCCTTTTCACCCAGACATGTTTATCAGTCGGTTTTCTAAATAATTTTTTATCAGAAAAATAATGTTCCTAACGAGGGTTTGGAGACGACATCTCCATCTATTGGTGTTAATGAGAAACCTATTTTTTCTTCTTTTTCTTCGCTTTACTTGAAAACGTGAGAAGTTAGTTATAATAATAATTGATAGATAATTAAATTCTACATCTGTTGTTGACATAAAATACAGGGTATCCCATTTAAATTAAACAAACCATTACCGTTTACAGATATTGATTATTTAACCATAATTCTTAGACACCCTGTATAAGTTATTAAAAGTTTAGCATCACACTTGATCAATTGGTAGACTTGATTATTAATTTGGTTAAAAAAAAGAAAACAACAGCTGAGAAATTAAGCATTAAAATGAATACT
Organism: Orchestes rusci; assembly: GCA_958502075.1. Taxonomy (NCBI): domain Eukaryota; kingdom Metazoa; phylum Arthropoda; class Insecta; order Coleoptera; family Curculionidae; genus Orchestes; species Orchestes rusci. The sequence continues at coordinate 87,061,110 of OY293303.1, forward strand.
ACATTTTCGCAAAATTGAAGATATTTCAAAAACCATAAGGTTTAGGTGTATTAAACCTCAATCAAACTTACCTTAATTTTGATCATGCAAACCAAAAATGAAATAATATACAAGGTATTCCATTTAAAAAAATACAACTTTGATACGTTTCGTGTTTTAGGGACACCCTGTATTACATGAAAATATTTTTAAAATATAGCCCTAAAGGGTCCCTATCCATTCAGAAAAAAAAATTCTTTGAAATCAGATACTTTACCCATAATGTTTCGTGTCGAATAACGTGAATAACCCTGTATACTTGATATGTATTTATTCTTATTAAAAAACATATAAAATCATATCACAACGTCTATGTTGCTAAACTCTTTTTTAAAAAATCTAAAAACCCAAGAGACTTTTTTTAAGATCAACGTATCACAAAACATTTTTTGAGAAAGAAATAATTAACTTTCAAACTAGGAATATCAAAAATAAAATAGATATTAAAAGTTGGGATCAACTCAATTCATATTCCCTTTCATCCATATTACTGGAACATGTAGTCGGGTCGTTTATTCTTATAATTAGATTTTTGTTAAGGTCCATCTGGTTTAATATGGAGGAAACTGTTTTATCTTTGTTACTTTTTTTTCCGTAGAAAAAAAACCCTCGTCCACCATTCAAAACTGTTTGGAATTTCTTGCTTCTTTACATTTTCCTTCTTGCGTGTCGACACAAAACTGACCTGGGGATATCATGTAATTTTTCCGCCTCAACATAACATATTTTACGTGTTTCAATATTGGGCCCTATGATTGAACATCCACGTTAAGTAAACGTATACGTTGAGATTGTTTATGCAAATGTTTGATTTGATAACAGCGTTACCATGGTGATATGGACATGTTAAGATAACGTAAACGTTCAATAGGACCCATTATCTTCTAGAGCTTTTTCAATTTTCTCTGGCTCATAATAGAAATAATTTTTTGCCTATAACAGCGTGTCACGACTGTTTTGCTAATGTCCCTATTCACCCAAGCTTTGGTATTGGTATTGGTATGGTTGGGGGGGCAAACCACTGCCCGGCGAGTAGGCCTTGAAGGCCCTTTTCGCCAACCCCAGGACCATTGCAGTTCTAACTAAGTTGATGATGGAGAACATCACCTAGTTATATATTGAACTAGCAGTACCAATTAATTTAGGCTAACTATTAAACTTTTCGACTGTCAGTAATTGATAATACTGCAGTCTACTCAGTGGCTTCACCCAAGCTGGCCTGAAAAGTGTTCGATAGTTAAAAAAATAAGTGTTGTTCAAGTAAAAATGTCTTTACCTACATTTAAATCGAAGACCATTTCAAAAGAGAGTAAAACTGTTCCACTACTTTTTCTACAGAAAATTTAGTTGAGTCACACGGAAAACACATTATAAAAAAGTTATCATATGAAAACACATAAAAATCACCCAAATCACCTGTGATGTCCCGTTACGGTAATGATTTATTTTAGAATTGACGGATTTGATGAAAGCATATTATTGAATATTCCACTCATGTACAAAAAATCCCATAAGAGCAGTTGAATTTTCGGAGGCTTACAGCGATAACACCAAATCGAAAATACCACTCTGTCATGGCAAAACAAATAACCAGGTTGTCAGGGCAATCGATATGGCAACGACCATTTTTTGACACAAATAACCACGTTGTCAGGGCAATCAACATGGCAACGCAAATTTAGTGAAGTTATATTTAGAATTCTTGAAATATTCTTCTAAATACCATTCGTGCTTTAAAATTAACCGGATAAATTTTAAGCACTCGTGGTATTACCTTCGATAATACGTGTTGGAATCCGGCAAAGAAAATAGAATATTCATTTCTGAAACAGATTACCAGAATAATCACATTTTACAAGAAAATATTTTGCGAGTATTTAATCCTTCCACGCACTTATTGCCATGTTGAACTAGCACTTTTTTGTCAAATTGTCATATGTCATCCTGAGAGTATACACTGCTTAAAATTAGAAAAAAAATCAAATGACGTCGTATCAGTTTTTTTGCAACCGGCTGTAGGTACGTATGGAAAAATCAATAGGTATAGGAACCTAAAATATTATTATTAATAAAAGAATGACTTCTCCTATTGCTGCATTTATTATTCTTCTAAAACACCCTATAACATCTAAAAATGACATTTGCTCGTGCAGTATTTTCAAAAGCTTTGGATGAGAGTCGATATCACGGTTAGTTATTTGTTTTGTGGTATCAACCACTTCGGCATCTGCTCAGAAGTTACTTAGTCGTGAATAAAGTCGTTAGTATGAAAACGGGACCATTGTGTACTACTTACAGAACTAGGCATTATATGAGTGGGAGATATGGTTATCCATGTAGCGTTAGGTAAAGCTCTCCGATATTCACCACTGAAGTATGTTATAGGGTAGCCTCCAGTACCATTCACATCCCATGTTAAAAAAACTATTATTGTGCTTGGCTTTATTGTAAGTAGAATTGGGGGTGGAGGAGCTATAAAATATATATCATATAAATATTGAGAACAGGAGTATCTTTTTGAATAATAAGAACTTACTTCTTATAGTGAGTTTAACACACCCTCTTATGTCCTCCACATCATTTTTGCGAGTACAATTGTATATTCCAGAGTTACTGCTATCCACTTTATCTAAAAACAGTGATCCATTTTCTAATACTCTCATATTGCCACTTAGAGATTTTCTTTCTGTTACCCACATAACATCTCTGGCATTGTTCAACGGACATTTTATAGTTATACTTTTTCCAATGTCTACTGAAGCTTTCTTGATGTCTTGAGCTAAAAGTACAAAGTACTGTAAAGTGTGCTAGATAGATAGCGGACCACAAAAACATCTAAATTGTTTTCTTCCGTGAAAGTTTTCTCGCTGGCCAGATAATAGTTTGAGAGGTAAGAACTGTGAAAACTAGTAATTCTATTCTTCTACCCAACTGTGGAACGGCTGTTAAAAAATTATCGGATTGTCATTTGTCATTATCGAAAGGGTAGATAAATGAAAATAAAAGTAATAATATCTGCTTATGATAAAACAAATTCACTTTTGTACTGCCAAGAAATCTATTATTGTGACGGTGACGTAGAGCATAACAAGGGATAAAAATCATATGACCAAAAACATGTTAGTAGGTAGGTATACTCGTATGACTAAGGTGACTAAGGTTACCTATTTAGTAAAAAACCCTTGAAGAATTGGCAGCACTTACGGAATAACTTCCTAGATATGCCATTCTGTTTTAACCTTTCTGTTATTATGCGAGTAGTTTGTTCATTTTTTTTGTATACAAAGCACAGCAAATTTTACGTATAAGGAATATACAGTGCGTTTTTTTTAAGACGGAACATAGGGATTCCGATGTTAAATTTTCAGTCCCGTGTTAGCAGTACTTCTATCCAAAGATTGATTTTTATAATCGTATTATACTGTTAGAAATAAATCAAATTACAATTTGACAATGGAGTTATTTGGTTGACAGTGGCATATACAAGGCTAGTAAAAAAGTTTTACTTTCCAATTGATAAAAGCATTTTTTTTATCTTTTTTTAGCCGTGTATAAAACTTGGCGTAGATAAACTTAACACAGAATAAATTGAAAAAATATCAAAAAAATGCTTTTATCAATTGGAAAGTAAAACTTTTTTACTAACCTTGTATATGCCACTGTCAACCAAATAACTTCATTGTCAAATTGTAATTTAATTTATTTCTAACAGTATAATACGATTATAAAAATCAAACATTATTTTTCAGATAAACTGTTCAAAATGTCCCCTATTAACGGCCAAGCAGTATCCTTATTGTTCATAAAAATGAAAAAGACATTTTTTGGTTAAACAAATTGACAATGAGGTTAGACACGTCAGAAAATTGGTTGTCACCGTCATATACAAGGCATGTTGAAAGTATAACTTTCTGATATATTAAAGCATTTTTTGAGTCTTTCTCCAAGTTATTCTGGCGTAATTGATGGACTTACTCAATCTCGAAGCACCAAAGTTCATCTACAGCAAGTTTCAGCTGTGTACTACGAATAGAAGTACTGCTAACATGAGAATGAAAATTTAACACGGGAATCCCTATGTTCCGTCTTAAAAAAAACGCACTGTATTTCTCACAAGACTCAATGTAAACATGCATTGATACAAACTTTCATATTATCTTTGAAAAACCATGTATCGAGTTGACTCGAACATTGATTTGCAAGGAATAGATGTTGCATTGATAACCAGAAAAAATATATTTCAACCTGCATACTTCACAGAGTGATTCTAATTTCCAGGACATCAATTTCACCCAATGGTGAGTGAATGGCCAGTGTCACTCCAATATCTTGAAACACTCTGTAAAGTATTCTGGTAGGTTCATTCCGTTGCCACCAAGGTCTCCAGGTCTTACACCGCTGAATTTCTTTCTGTGGGAGCATCTCAAAAGTAAGGTAAGGAAAGGATAAGAGAGGAAATCAGGAAAATCAGACCGGAAATGTTGCAGAATGTAACGGAAGAAACCTACCACCGACTCGGATGCTGCCAACAGGTGAATGATACAAATTTTGAGCAATTGTTACGTTGAAAAGTAATTAAACTTCAAAATTATATTTTAATTTTTTTAAACCCTCACATACTGAAAAGTAAAATTTAATGAGTTCGCTGAACTCCTCTTTCCACCAGCTTTTCAATGAGGGGTCACATGAGCCATATGGTTGCATATGAAAAAAGCGTCAAGGGTGGTTTTAGCTCACTCTGAAGGGCTATATTTGTCATATAACTTGGAAATTGTAGGTCACTAGATTAAAACGTTTCGAGAAATTTTCGGAAAATTATTATGCTCCCCGCTAGCGAATTTATTCCAGTTTAAGTCCCCACCCTGTATATTCCTTATGCGTTAAATTTGCTGTGCTGTGTATTTTTCAAAAAAATAAAATTGAAGTCCATAATATATCGAGTTTGTTGATAAAAAAACTATCAATAACAAGTCAGATAATAAATTAAATATTATCATATGAACACTCCTGAACCACTCTTTTTCAGATATCCAACACTGCAACACATATCTTTATTCTATCAAATATGTTATCAAATTTTGATAAAGGCAATTGTTCACGGTGCTATTTTTGGACAATCACTGATTCAAAATCCATCGTGGATTTAGAATATGTTTGATCATATGAGGTATCTTAAAAAAATTATGTGGTATTGCCGTCTGATAATGATTTATATAGGACGTGACAATGCGTTACACACTAACCTTGAATATTGATCACAAATAATAAGAAGTATATGGATCTCGACGAATAATACATACTTCCATATTAAGTCTTCTGGAAACACTTATATGAACATATTGTCTGCTTTTATTATTTCTATGAAATAATTTTTATCTTGAGTTAAACTGTCAGGTTCATAGTTTCCTCAGTTCATATATAGCTACACTCTACACATAAAACTCCCCATAGTCCCTATCTGACATATCGATATCGATCGCTAAAGAAACACAAATATTCCATGGAACACGACCCTCCAGCACTATACTTCAATAGCAGCTCGACCCTGTGTCTAAGCCCTCGAAGCCCAACCCCAAACCCCGACGGCAGTCGACCGTCTCGACGCTCCGTAACCTGACGTCACCGTAGACCATGTGCAAGGAATTCAATTTATGTAAACTATTAAGAATTTTATCTTATTTTCAATATGAAACATCAGGGATTTGGATTATTATCGCAATAGCGAAACAGTTTTGTGTCATTTGATTGGAAATAAATGATATGAAATACTGCCCCAGCAAACATCTTCCGTCTGCAAACTATCGGCCGATTGTTGGCATCGTCTTGCATCTGCTGGCATCGGTATTACTCCTACTTGCCTAATACGGCAAGTAACATCTGCGCCGATCATTTAGTCTACCTACGAGAAAGTTGTAAGATCCGCGAATCTTAACAGATACGGCAAGCTGCTGGCATAAAAATGAATTCAAATATTTTGAATTTGCCGCTCTGTCAGCCCTGCCTCTGGCTGTCTGCGTCTGCCACACCGTTGGTTTTAGATCAGTGGTCTGCCCTCTTTCACAGTTTCCAGCAGTTCACTTTGTTATAATTTTCGTTTTGCATTGAACGCATTTCCACTGGAAATTAATCATTTACTTGAAACGATACATTTATTTCGGTTTGTGTTTTTAAATTGTGGATTATAAGTAGTTTGTAGTTTGTGTTGTGTATACTTCGTAGTCCGTGTAGCGTCATTTGAGAAGTTCAGTGTCAGGCGGTCATTTCCTCTTTGGTGTTTGGCGGCCATGATTTGCAGAACCTTCTTTATTGAAAAGGTGAGTTCGTAAAAATTATAACAGCAAATTAATAAAGTTGAGTCACGATCTAGCTTAGGAATCTTATGATGAAGTACCTCGGTTATTCTATGAACATAACCTTACTCTTTATTGCTTTAACTTTAACATTTAATTTTATCTGTCTTTGTAAAATGGCAGGATAATAGATATTCTTTTTTTGAGATTGTATTTACCAACATTTATAAAATAAAACAAAAATAAACAGACAATTGAACAGAAATATGTATATCAGAGAACAGAACAGAAATATCAGAACAGAAATATGTATATATTTCTGTTCAACTGTCTGTTTATTTTTGTTTCATTTTATAAATGTTGGTAAATACAATCTCAAAAAAAGAATATCTATTATCCTGCCATTTTATAAAGACAGATAAAATTAAATGTTAAAGTTAAAGTTAAAGCAATAAAGAGTAAGGTTATGTTCATAGAATAACAAAATCTAATGTTATGGAAATATCTTGGGAATAGCAAACAGCAGCAACTTTCATTTTGTGATAATTTGTGGTGTTTCATTTTATTTTTGTGTATATATAGTGTAAATCATATTCCTACTTAGTATAATGGTCCTTGGGAAAGTTCAAGTGATCAATTCTGAAGATTATTTACAATGTATTTATCTTTTTTTTTATCAAGTGATTCTTTTCAGGTTCCAAAAAGGGGTTTTCAAACAAGACTTTCATTAGCTATTCTGCAAAATATTGGATCATCCACAATGGAAAGCCAGCATCAACGATGCAAGTGGAAGGAGTTTACTAAGTTACCTAAAACTACCTAATTACGTTTGGTGATGAATGTGATGCGATGTGATTATGTTGAACTGTTTCGCGAAAGTGAGATGTTTATTATGATAATTAATGAATCAAAATGTTTAGTTTGCTCTATAGTTAATATCATCAGTTTTATATATATATGTATAGAATCCAATGCTCATTTTACATTTTCTGTGATGTTAGTTATCACTATACTATTATAACTAAATATTTATCAGGGTTTTTAGCTCTTGAGAGTGGTACAAAGAGCGTTAATTTTAATTTGGACTTAAAGTGGGCTGTGATTAAGGAAAGGTATGTATTCACTGAAACATTACGCAAATACAAGAATTACTCAAAGACTTCTGATAATGATGATAAGATGATATACTCATTTTTCCATCATGACAGTCTTTTTTAATGTCAAATTTCAATATACAGGTACATACGCTCGTTATAAAACCCACTTTCACTCTTTCAAAACTGTTGTCTTTATTGTAACTTTTTCACTGACGCATCAGAATTAACTACCTATTTTTTGATCTATATACTTATATTCACTATACTATTTTTCTAATAAAATGAAAAGATCTTGTATCATATTTTTGGATTTTTCAAATATTGTCATCGTAATAATGAGGTGGAAAGTACGCTGAATAAATCCACTCATTTATGTTACGATGATGTTATGACGCATGACCTACAATGCTGACCCAACAGTTTTTTTATATAAATTCGGCCACGGAACGATGATTCGGGGGGAGGGAAAAGTAGTGTCAGTCAAGCTTCTAGCTTGGCAAGAATTCCTATTTTCCCTCTCGAGCCATCGGCCCATGCTGATCCCCCGGCTGTAATTATTGACAGTCAAAGAAAATAGAGATGTTGTGAAGTGACACGAGTTTCCCTTCTGTCTGAGTGCTACGTCCCTAGCGCGCAATAAGGGTAGGGTACAGTTGAAGACCCCACAAGCCCTTATTGTGACATTTGATGGAGGCACCTAACGATCATCTCTCGCACGCCAAGCGTGTATAGTGTACAGAGTGAGTACAGGATGATCTACGGCCCAGAGTTGAGAATGGCGTACCAGAAGGGGCCTGAACGAGTCCAAGACGTACCACAGCACCGGGGGAAACCACAGTAATAGGAAGCTTGACTGACACTACCAACCTCCTTGTGTTTGTATATATTGTGTTTTTATTATTTTGAGATATCCATATATTTTTTTCTGTTTCTTTCATAGAGCATTCAATGTCTGCTTCCGGTTCTCCGATACCCAGCTGAAGAGTATGGTTGCATGATCGGGAATATCGGGAATACATGTCACTCCGGACTGAGTAGGAGTGTCAGGTGTCACCCTGTAGTCCCATACTTACGAAACACCACCAACAAGGTCAAGCTGCAATTGCAAAACCCTGATGAGCCAGCCAGCAAATCTTCGCACCGTCAGCGAAGATCAGAAATTGGGGGCACGGTGACCGCTGACAGTAGATTGCAATTGTAGTTGTTTTGCTGTTGGTGATGGTCAGGGACAAAACCATACTCAGCAGATTGACATAATGTAACACAGGACCGGAGCAAGTTTATTATTGTTTTAAGTTTTAAGTCATGTTTTGTAAGGGGATCGAGCATGTTGTCAGTTAGCATTGGGGGCCAATGCTCGCGGGGAAGGGGCATATGTCATCGTAATAATGGGGTGGAAAGTACGCTGAATAAATCCACTCATTTATGTTACGATGATGTTATGACGCATGACCTACAATGCTGACCCAACAGTTTTTTTATATAAATTCGGCCACGGAACGATGGTTCGGGGGGAGAGAAAAGTAGTGTCAGTCAAGCTTCTAGCTTGGCAAGAATTCCTATTTTCCCTCTCGAGCCATCGGCCCATGCTGATCCCCCGGCTGTAATTGTTGACCGTCAAAGAAAATAGAGATGTTGTGAAGTGACACGAGTCTCCCTTCTGTCTGAGTGCTACGTCCCTAGCGCGCAATAAGGGTAGGGTACAGTTGAAGACCCCACAAGCCCTTATTGTGACAATATTTTACCAGGTTTGCCACAATAACGTGATTCGTGATAAACAAGAATCTCAAGGAATTAAGCTATTGGCTTTTTAACTTGAAAGTATTCAGATTCAGGTCTTCAAAAATTTGGTATTCAATCACTATGCTTATTATTCCTAATCAAATCTTTGGAATTTTTTTTTATCAATTTACCTTGGCAGACGGATATATCTAATGAAAATGTACAGGGCTTGTAATAATTAATCCATCTCTTTGATCATTTTTGTTTCACCCTGAAGAATAAAATGGTTAATACAGTTATTTAAGAGCGCAATTTTCGGCATATATTTTCGTTCCTCCAACCCATCGTATGTACGAAAGTTTATGCTGCAAATAGTTTACACTGAGCCCTAAAACTTTTGCATATAACATTTTCTTCACTGGTTAACAGTGGACGCTAAATATTATAAATGCGAGCCTATTGAACTGAACTGAACCAAAACATTTAACTTTATTGTTTTGTTGCTTCTTTTTCGTGGACCACCAACCGTCTGATTGAAGCTAATGTACCCCAAGGATCCTCCTTGCCTACCCTGCTATTTAATCTATTTGCATTGCTAACATGCCATCAAGTGACAATAAGACTAATTTTCAATTCGTCGACTATACAGCCATCATCTCCCCATCAAGTCTTTCAAAATCCATCCCAGTTAATTTCCAGAGACACATCGACCGGTTAGAAAACTGAGCCAACACGTGGAACATAGCAATGAACCATCAAAAGACCTAAGCCATTCCATTTTCCAAATGGAGGTCCCTGGCCCAGCTGAGTCATTTAACCAATGTTAAGATCCCCACAACCCTATACCATCAGAACTTAGAACAACATCCATAAAACCCGACCGAGAGACAAGTAAGTACTCTCTACCAGGAGATAGCTTACAGAAGGTTGTCCCAGTCCCAGTCTAAGCCAACCTTAAAATGTCTCATCAATATAAGTTTTTAAATAAATACTCTAGCGTGAACGCTTCCATATTGGTCAATCTTTGTGACCTACGACTTTTTATTGCAGGGCATAATATAAGGGCGTGCGACAAGGCTAAACTTTTTGTTTTGTAAGTGTCAATTACTCAAGTTTGACTTGACGAAAATTTGGTGAAAAGGTTTTTTCTAACTTTCTAAGCAAGGCTTGTTTAATAAAATGGAAAATATCCATGTCATTCGAGTTTTTGCCGCCCTTGCTAGGATGTGTGTTTTACAAAGATACCAGTTTTTTAAATTCTGCTCCGAAATTTTGAATGCAATAGTATGATTATCATATTAGATTCGGAAAGATTAAATTTGCAAAATACGTTCAAACCGCATACCGCATGTCGATATCTTCATTCGTTGAGAATTTATCGCCTTAAGAATATTTTATCCACTGATTTTCCAACAACTAGATATAGCCCGACGTCTGTTTGTGTGTCACATGTTTATACATTGAGGGGGGGAGGAATTCTTGCGAGTTTGCCAAACTGCAAATTTAATAAGTAGCTACCTTGTATTCAAGGTATTTTTATTCTAATTAAAAATACTCCATACTCTATTAGTGCATCTCCGGTAGTTACCATTCATATAATATGTACATTTCTAGATCACTAATGATAATAAAATATTATCAATGAGACCCATATTTTTCCATGAACCTTAGTTACTTATTTAGACACGATGCAACGAAATACATCTGGCAACACGACACAAATGCCTATTTGAGATCAACCAATCACAGCTGATAATCATTTTAACCAATCATAGCCTGTAGCTCCCTTGGAACACTGTTGTCGGCTTGTTCAAAATTCATTTGAAGGCCGAACAGCGGATTTATGTGAACAAAACTTATCAATAATCAGTACATTATGACTATCCTATAACATCAACGATATTAAAACAAATGAAACATTTAAACATATCCTCGTTAATAAACTGGTTAATCCCTTTTGATAAAAAGTGAAAATTCTGAGTGCTTTCTATTTGCAACAAGGCAACGTTGAACGAATTCTACGGACGAGATGTAAATAATAACATGTTTATTATAGTGACTTAGTGACAAACTATTTGTCCGGAATCTAGGGTGTACGCTAGTTCTAGTGGGTTCTATTTTCTAAGATTTTATCAATGAACAGAGCAGGTGATTTGTCATTTGTTATCAAAAAGTTTCTTAAACAAATTTTATTCAGATTCTCTTCATGTTTTGCCCTGAGTTTCATGCATCCGAATAATTTAAATGACGCAATCGTAAATAATTAAACAGTATGCTTTGGTTTTAGCAGGAAATCCTGTGCGTCCCTCAATTTCCACCTTCACATCGATTGCTGTCGATTTCAAGGACTCGTCACGTCATGAGCAGTCAATGACAAATAGTGTATGATTTTTTAAATCACTATATGCCACGAGAGGGTGTTTTTCATCAACGCCACTGAAACTGGGAAAGAATTCGGTGTAGTTGTGGAACACTTCCATATAGTCGTTTTTTTCAAATTTGAGACTCATCCGCTCGTATGGATAATATTCACCGTTCAGGAAAATTTTGATGTCAGAAATATTCAGGTGCATGATCGAATTTCGTAGCGTCAGCTCTGGAAACATCAGCTCGATTAGTTTGAAAAGCTACAACTGCATATCTTGGGCAATCCATGGTTGAAGTGGTTTTCACACTCCAAATCTCCTTTGTTGAATCCTCGGTTAGCGTGGGTAGCTCATGTATTTCCCATTTTCTAAAGGGAATATGAATAGCGCGATCACTGCGAATCGCTTTCAGCAGTTCAATCTTGATGACATCATTGGGAGTGATGTGTTTCACCTTCAAGTCGATACTTTCAATGAAGATTTCAGCAGTAGTGTCATCGTGAGATGTTTGAAGGCAATTGTTATCATTTCGCGATCTCACCAATCGAATTGTATGTTTTCCACAAATAGCCGTCTTGTAGTCATTAAATAGTCCAAAGAAATGACGTAGTGGGATACGCATATGGAAACTGTTGTCGTCGTTTATTTCTTCAAATTTTTGGGGTAACTCCAACCTGCTATATGGAGATATTTGCTGACATCAGTATCATAACAAAGATATCCTCGCATCAAGCTTACGATACCAGGATTCTTAACATGCTCCATCTCAATTCCATTCAATTCGTAGGTGATTGAGTCAAACAGGAATCCACCTGCATTATTAACCAATTGAACTGTCCCTGTTCCTGCAGCATTTTTCACCAATTTTCCTTTAATGATGAGAGCAGCATCGGACATCTGTAGCCAAACGTCATTCCTGTTGATTGTTATCTCAACATTATCATTGTTCAAAAATGATTTCACAAACGGTAAATATGTTCGCGTTTCAATGTGGTTAATTGAATCGTCATCCTGGGATTTCCTATAGACGTCGAGAAGACGTTTTGATAGCATAGCCAAGCGTTTGTAGAAAGTGCTTATTTGCGCTTGTTAAATGTCCACCCAATTTTCTGCGCGCGAGCTTCTTACTTGTTGAGAATGATCTCAACACTGACTCCGTTTGTGTGGAGGTGTTTGTTTTATAGACTTCAATCACTAGGACCATTTTTTCAGCTCCAATCTGATAATAATCTCCTCACCTCGAAAATCCACAAGTTCAAAATTCTGATCCAAAATTTTCAGCGTAATGTTATTTATTTCATCTGTGGTAACTGGCAGATAAATTAAATTTCTTGGTATTACGTCAATAGCAAATCCAGGATCGACACTGATGGGGAACTCATACAAAGTGTGTGATGGTCTGTCGTTGTAATACGCTCCACTGGTTATATTAGTATCAATGTGGACAGTTCGGACTTTCACGATATTCACAGGTAGATCTGATTCGTGCACGATATTGGCTTCCAAAGTACGACTTGAAAACCCCAATAGCTTTGAAAGCGAGTTTTCTTCAGGAAAATGGATGGGAAAATCTCGATGAAAAATTTCGCACTTTAATGTATTGTTGTTGGGTCGTAGGAAGAACACGTCTTCTATACTGGTATTTTTGTTCAAAGATATTTTCAATTTACTTTTCAAATAGTTATCTATATCTGTGATTTCGTAAGCACCTGAGGGTATTTTGATAGATTTTAATCCGTTTAATCCGTTGCGACTATCATAAAAGTAGAATCGACCACTGTTATCAATGTTCGGAATCGAGTTATATGAGTGAAATCCAATCAAAGCTAATCCGTATTGATAATTTGGATCCAATCGAATGGGATTAGAGAAATCAGTAGAGTGAATAGACTCGCGACCCATCAACGTGAAAGTCACTGACATGACTGATGATGATTTCACTGTCTCAAGCTGTTTTTATAGAGAAAGTCAATGCATAAATGGCCACAGTTGTTTGAATTGAATTTTTGATATCGTTCTCGATTATAGGTGATTTTAACATTCTCACCCAAATAGTTCACAAGTTCTTTAGGTGGTTTCAAATTACCAAAACTATCAAAGTATAACACGTTAGCAGCACGCTTGAAAAAGGTACCCAATGAGTTCCAGTATTTTCGTTTGTATCCAAATTGACTACAGCGCTCTCCATAGATCTGGATCTGTTTGGAAGGGTGTCTCTCATGAATACGCCCCGAAAATATGGTACATTTAATTTTTTTACAAATTTATCCACTTCATAATCATACAATGCTCTATTGGGTAGCTTTACTGATAGTTTTTTGACTGCTGCTGCTTCTTTAAAAATAATCCAAATCCACCGCGCTTATTTTTTTTCAACAACAGTCCAGATCCGTTTCGTCCAAGCTCTTCCATTGCTTGATTATGTCGGTGATCTTCGTCAAACTTTTTCTTCGCATTTTTTACATCTACCATTGTCTTAGCTATAGCTGAAGCACCCCCAGCAAGCGATCCTAGTGCTCCCAATGCAGAAAAAATCGGTATCAGGGGTAAAATTCCACCCGATCTGGTGCATTTATTTTGTTTCAACGTGACCCCATTTGGTGAGTTCTTTAGTTTATTCTCACTATCTACAAGGTTTGGTCGGCTGAACGGTGATTCAACTGAAGTTTGCACAGTCGGCACATCGATTAAAGTTATTTACCCAGAGACAATACTGAAATTATATTTTTAAAAAACGCTATAAAGTTGAATAGTGTCCAAAGGGAAGATTCATGAATTACTTAAAGATCAGATTGAACATATCAATATTAACGATGTAATTTCATCTCTTTTTAGCAGAACTTCATGCATAGAAACCCAATGTTTGAAGGAAATCATGTACTATGAACCCAATAGAATAAGTGATGATTAAAATAAAATTTACCGAAAATAAGTGTATGTTCTATTATTTCTTGTAAACAAGCTCGTGCTAATCGCAATGGAATCACAAATACAATGCACCATTGTTCTTTGAATTTAATTATAATTGCATAGTTTGCAGTTCGGCATTCTAGAAGTGTTTCGAATAGTCAACTTTACAGTTGTTCATGTTTTGTGAATCAGTTCATACGAAGCTTTCATCGTTGTCAGACGTCGCCGTCGTCAGAAGAGAGCACTTGTGATCATTTTGTGTGTCTGAGGTGTGGCAAAAAGGTAAATATTCTTTTAAATAATTGAAAATTTTTATTATCATAGAATTGATGTGGGGTGCTTGGTTAATTTACAATGTGAATTTTTTATGTAATTGCATTAAACAAAACATGTTTTTACAGAAATCCACAAAGTTGGTGTAGTTCCTCGCGAAGAGCTGATTGCGAAACTTTTCGAAGAATCAACATCAATTCGATCTTCAACACAAAAATCCATCGTTTGAAATTAAATCAGGTAAAAATAAACTTTACGTTTTTTCAAATTTTGATGATATTTCATCAATGCACGTTTTTTTTTTGAATAATATCCAAGTAAACGAAACTTACTGTCTTTCAGAAAACAACAAACCGGATTTGGTGGTTATTCTACTACAATTGGAGGTGTGTTGTTCCTGTCTAGAAGGATTATAGCCGACAATCGCCTGCTAAGCTATTTCACACCTTCGAAATCAGAGGGCTTCACACAGAACATCACACGAGTTCATCCCCCAAATTGAGTTAAAACCACCACATCAACGGCGTTCAATAGTTGTGAGTTGATTTTTTCAATATGTCTTCCTCATACAAAGTGTTGTTGAAAAAAGCAGAAAATATGCTTTCATTTTTGAAAAAAATGAAGAGATTTCTGTTCGACAAGCCTTGTGAGAGAACGACAAGCCATTGGATACGTAGAATAAGTAGATTAATCGGCAAATTTAATAATTTAGTACTACATGGTAATTTACCTAGAAACATTCTTCGATTGATTCAGACCAATTTGCAACATCTTAAAGTTATTAGAAGACAATCATTGATTTTGAAAAATAAGCGGGTTGGGATGGGGTTAGTAGAAGAATCAAAATTAAGCAATAGGGTTAAATGGGAAAAAATTGTTAATTGCTTCAAAGGAAGAGTATCAACCGGTTTAGTAACTAATTTGACTCATAAAGACGTTAATAGATTTATGGATGATGCGTTTATTTTGTTTCAACGTGAATTAAAGGAAGTACTGAAATCTTTTACCATGGTTAAAGTGAACTCATCATTTTGCGGAGAGTTTATCAAAAAATCATCTGAACGTGAAATTGTAGATTTTAAATATTTCAACACCAAGAATGTAATCATTGATGTAGGAACGGATTTAAAAAGCTGGTTTTTTGAAAACGTGCGTGATGTAATTTTGAATAGTCTTTCGGAATTCCAGGAACGTGATTCAGGATTTGCTCTTGTTAGAATAATTTATTTGGAAATTAATGTTAATAAATTTCAAATGGGTAATGGTTCTTCCTATATTGCACTACCGAAGGAAATTGCGAAGAAACATGCATGCGTGAATGTTCAAAATAATGATACCGGCTGCTTTTACTGGGCTATTGTTAGTGCGCTTCATCCTGTTAACAAAAATAACAACCGAATCACCTCTGATCCTCATTACAAATCAGTTTTGAATCTCAAAAACTTAGAATCTCCCATGCCGTTGAATCAAATTTCGAAATTTGAAAAAAACAATGATATTTCTGTAAATGTCTATGCTTTGGAACTAATTTCAAAGTCAGATACGGATGATGGTAAACCAAATAAATTCAATATTGTACCAGCTAGGCTAACCAAAGAAAAATTGGTTAGACATGTTAATTTGCTGTTAATTCAAAACAAATACCAACCATCATTGAATGATTACGAGCCACTGCCTACTAATGACAACGATCATGAGGATATAAAATACCATTATTGCTGGATTAAAAATGTATCCCGTCTTGTTTCAAGGCAGTTGAGTAAAAAAAAAATTGCCAAGTATATTTGTGATCGTTGTCTTAATTATTTCTCATCTGAGGTAAAATTGACAGAACATGAAAAGCTGTGTACAAAATTGAATGAATATAAAGTCTCATTCCCAAGTTACAAACATGTCGAATTCAAAAATTTCATTCACAAACAAAAATGTCCCTTCATCATCTATGCGGACTTTGAAAGCCAACTACAAGTAGTCGATCAACACATTTCCATGAATACGCAAGAATATCAAAAACATATAGTTTACAGTGCCGGGTTCTATTTAAAATGTTCTTATGACAATTCTCTTTCATTTTTCAAGAGCTATCGTGGTGCAGATTGTATGGAATGGTTCATCAACGAAATGGTTGAAATATCAAAAGTAATTCATTCAAAAATCAAAAATATTGTTCCCATGATCGAAAAGAAAAGCATCTGCGGTGCAACAAATTGCCATATATGTGAAAAACCTTTTCACAAAAATGATAAGATTGTTCGCGATCATGATCATTTCACTGGCGAATTCAGAGGTTTTGCACATCAAAATTGTAATCTAATTTTCAAAAAGCTTTATGTTGTGCCGATTGTTTTTCAAAATTTATCCGGTTATGATGGACATTTGTTGATAAAAGATCTTGCCAAACGTAGTCGCGTGAGTGTTCTTCCAACCAATAATGGAGTTTATAATAATATATCTTTCACCCATTTCGTTGACGAAAACAATCTAAGATTTAGGTACATCGATTCATTCAGATTTTTAGGCGCTTCTCTCGATGATTTACTATCGACGATGAAAAAAACCGATTTTAAAATATTGAGAGAAGAGTTTGCACATCTAGATGAGGCAAAATTTCAATTGTTGACGCGGAAAGGTGTATTTTGTTATGACTATATTGATAGCTTGGAAAAAATGAACGACACCCGATTACCTTCGATTGAACATTTTTACAATAAATTGAATGATTCCAATTTATCAGTCGAAAATTATCAACATGCTCAAACTGTGTGGGAAGCCTTTGGAATCCAAAATTTAGGTGAATATTCAGATTTGTATCTAAAGACTGATATTTTGGGTTTAGCTGATTTATTTGAGAACTTTAGACAAAGTAGCATTCAGACACATAAATTAGATCCAGCATGGTATTATACGATGCCTGGCTTCACATGGGATTGTATATTGAAGTTTACAGGTTGTAAATTGGAACTTCTTCAAAATATTGATCAAATCATGTTCATTGAGCAGGGAATTCGTGGAGGTATTTCAACTTGTGTTCATAGGTATTCTGAAGCTAATAACAAGTACACCGATGATTACGATGCATCGAAACCATCGAAATTTTTGCTTTATCTACAGTGTGACCCATTTGTTTTGGGAACACCCTGATAAAAAGTTTATTTCTTGACCGATTTGGTTCGTTTTTTTTTTGGATTGTAGAGCTCGAAAAATTCTATATTCTTGGCAAAAAGTGACCTTCGCCATTTTGACTTCAAGGCCTACTATGTTAGTTTTTAAGAGCAAAATTTCAGGAAACCATATTAGCGATTTTTTTAGAAAAAATCTGTGTGCGCCACTGGATTCAGCATCCTTTAAAACGGGTCTATACAAATTTTCAACCGAAAATATCAAGTTGAAAAAAATTAAAAATTCGCACTTTAACAATCTTTGATACATAAAACTAAAAATTTGTGACTTCTACCAAACCACCATCAACTTCAATGCATTTTTCTTTGTTTTGATAGAATCAAAGATTGTTAAAGTGCGAATTTTTAATTTTTTTCAACTTGATATTTTCGGTTGAAAATTTGTATGGACCCGTTTTAAAGGATGCTGAATCCAGTGGCACACACAGATTTTTTTAAAAAAATCGATAATATGGTTTCCTGAAATTTTGCTCTTAAAAACTAACATAGTAGGCCTTGAAGTCAAAATGGCGAAGGTCACTTTTTGCCAAGAATATACAATTTTTCGAGCTCTACAATCCAAAAAAAAAAACGAACCAAATCGGTTAAGAAATAAACTTTTTATCAGGGTGTTCCCAAAACAAATGGGTCACACTGTAGATGTAAATAATCTGTATGGAAAAGCAATGACTGAACCTCTCCCTTCAGGAGAGTTTGAGTGGATTAGCGATGTATCTTACTTTGATGTTTTGTCAATCCCGGATAATTCACCCATAGGATATATTGGAAGTTGACGTAAAATATCTCACCGTCACTCACGACTTGCATAGAGATTTTCCATTTTGTCCTGAACATCGAGTTCCACCCGGATCGAAACTATCGAAATTGATGTGTACTCTTTTCGATAAAGAGAATTATGTTGTTCACTATCGAACCTTGAAACAAGCATTAATGAATGGTTTGGAATTGAGTAAAATCCATAGAATTTTAAAATTTCGACAGTTGACATGGTTAAAATCGTATATTGAACATAACAATAAATTAAGAACTAACGCGACAAGAACATTTGAAAAAAATCTTTTCAAACTATACAATAATACTGTTTTTCAATCGGGTTATCAAACTGGTGAATAAATGGGATGACGATATAGGGCAAAGAATCTCATTGCAAGTCATCGATTTCACAATCGAACTATTCTTGACGCCGAACACGATCTTATAGCTATTGAAATGAAAAAGAAAGAATTAGTTTTCAATAAACCTCTGTATATTGGTATGTCCATTCTGGACATTTCCAAAACATACATGTTTGATTTTCATTACGCATATATGCTACCGAAATTGGGTATTGATCGCTGTAAACTTATGTACACTGATACGGATAGCTTCATGTATGAAATTCAGTGTAATGATGTTTATGAAGAGATTATCAAGGCTGATTTACATAAATTTGACACCTCCGACTACTCCCCTAATAACCCTTATAAAATCCCGTTGGTCAACAAAAAAGTTGTAAGATTATATTATTAGTATTATCGTAGAAGTAATTTTTTGATGTATGTCCCCCAAGTACCTACAATAATGTACTTCCTGAAAATATATGATTTTGAAGTGTCTTTGTGTGTTTAATTTATTCGATTGGATATGCAATGGGAATATGGTAAGTATGTCTGCAATATTGTCGAGGTAATTTCATCTCTTTAGACTTCATACAAACCCAATGTTTGAATTAAATTATGTACCATTAAACAGATAAAATTTACGAGTATGTTCTATTATTTCGATATGCTTGCATATTGCAGTGGAACAAGACACCATTGTTCTCTGAATCTCTTTACACATATTCCGATGTGAACAAGCATTAATTGTCGTCTAGCTGTCTACTTTGAGTGGGAATCATTTTCCACAACAGGTAATCCTATGACATCATATACAAAGCGCTCCGTCAATACTTTTTCCCCAACGGGCACCCCTGTGACGTCATACACAATGAAACAGCGTCATTTATTCGATTAGACTTCAAACGCCATCTAATAATTTTAATAGCAAACGATCAATTGAATCGCACTATATTAAATAACTATAAAGAAATCTGCATCTCTAACGCAGCTCAGCAACACCATCTAATCATTCTAATAGCAAACGATCAAAGAATCGAAGCGCCATCTCAACTCAACAACTACAAAGAAAGGCGGCCTAGAACCTGAATTCCCAATACCCCCGTTCCCCCATCAAGCTCCCAAACTATCTTGCTGGGGCCCGAATTCCCCCACAAAACACCGACACCCCACACACACACACACACACACACACAATTTAAGACAAGACCAAAACACACCGAAACGGTATCTAAAATCTATATAAATTCCTATGACTAGGTGGCGTAGGTGGTTTAGACTATCACATAAAAATTCAAAGGACGTGAGTTCAATTCTCGCTATCGGATAATCTTTTTTCAGGCTTTGGATCATCGGGGTAGCAACTGAACCACAAATCTACATTCTATTTTGGGCACCTTGGTAGCGTATTGGTTTAGACTGTCACGTACAAATCCAAAGGATATGGGTTCCAATCTCGCTATCGGAAAATCTTTTTTCAGACTTTGGTGAGAATAAAATCTTACCTCCCCACCCCCCATCTCGATCCCAGGAACAAAGCTATAAAAAATCCCCTGCCATCTGTTAAAGCTGTCAAAGCTGTCATCTGTCAAAGCTGTCCAGATCGAAGCGTCATGTCAACTGTCAAATCAAACTGTCAACTGTCAAATGTCAAATCAAGCTGTCATCTGTCAAAAATATGCCTCGCCCACTTGAGCGCTGATTGGCCGGTGAGCCGGAAGCCCCCTTGTTTATCTACTTGAAAAAAATAACATCAAGGGAAAGAAAATAATAAGTTTTAGATTTCATGTTGGGCTTGAAATTTGTGTTCACATACTGCAATTGAATTGAGTATCTTGCTACCTATAGTTTTCACTGAAAATCACTTCAAATATCCCAAAATTTTTCACATTATTTTGTTTAGTGAATAAAACAATGCATTAAGCAAAATCATAAGAAATGAAGTCACTAGAGAACTGTATACGGAATATACATGGTGTGCCAGCTAAAAGTACCCACCCCTAACGGCTTTACAAGGAAAAAAAAATAAAAAACGCTCGGGGCCGTCGATTTTTGTGTTTATGAGGAAACTTTTTGCGCCTATTTTCAATTTTGCAACTTTTGCGCCTATTTTCAATTTTGCAACTTTTGCGCCTATTTTCAACTTTGCAACTTCGCCCTCTGAGCGGGGCCGTTGGTGGTGAAATTCACACCCAAAATGTTAAATGGAAAGGGAGGTCGAGTGATAGCTTATTTGGATGGTATGCTTTGGTTCCTTTTGATATATTGCTTAATTCACAGGAAGAGTTGGCTTCATCGAATTAAGGATGAGATGTGATGAGAGACAGAGAAGCATCTTCAAAATGAACTCCACTTAATCCTTCTGTGCAAGGATGTATTTCACTGTCTTTTTTTGGGGTGAAACATATCCTAGCCATAGGTAGGTAGTTCTTTTTCTGGATGATGTTGAGTTTTCTCTTTGTACCTTTCTTAGCTTGCAAATTCTGTTTTCGACGATTTTCTGCTTGTTTCGCCTCAAGTACGCACGTACTTTTGCCTCAGAAGAAAATTTGACTTATGCCCCATATGCTGAATCAAATTTTGAATTTACCGCAGCTTCTGTTGACAGAAGATTCATGTGATTTCCAAGTGTCTAATCTATTCTTATGGGTGTGATCGGGGAGCGCGCTATCGCGCTATGCAACGCAAATGCTATTTTCGCTGTACGGAGAAGTTCTATAGCGTTGGCGCTAGAGAGATATATTCATAATACCTTAGTACTATAGTATTTTACCTACTCTAACCAGGTCAAACGAATACTTCATTATTTTACTTCATTCTCCAGATTATCTTATCTTTCTCGGATTAGCATTCCATAGCGTGAGTGATGACGTAGGCTGCAGAAACAATGACGTAGGTTATGAAGAAAAATTGTTTCAAAAATACGAACACGGGAAGTTGTACATAAATCTTATGAACGAAATTACATGCAAATATAAAAAAATCATAATCAACTTATTATTGTGAAGAAACCTGTTTTGTCTATCCGCCATGCCACGGAGAATTGTGACCACTGTTCCCCATTCATTGGAATTCTTGAACAGCCGCGAAAAATAGAGCGCATTCTGCGGTATTCGAGAAATGAAGTGGGATAGATAAAAAGCGCGTTAAGTGGTTTGAGTCAGTTCAGTTGAGTTCAGTTATTGATCGTCGCGAAATATAAATCGTGAAAAATAAATGAGCTGTGATTTTGTGATATAATAGATAGTGATTATTGTGTACAGGGTGACATGAAATAAATAAATTGAAACTGGACAAGTGTTTCTATAGCCGAAAAACATTACATTGGTCTCAGAAGAGGGATTCAATTTGTGCTATAGAATCGGACAAAGATAGTCGTTTTAATGGCTTCGAGACAAGTTCTGTTAACCGGATTGAAGGTCTCCGAGTTGAAAAGATAGTTGAACGAGCGTGGTCTGGATTAGGGCTTCCCAAGACCATAAGTCTAGTCTTGGCCTTGTCTTGGTCTTTGGAGCAAGACCTCCAAGATCTAATATTCTTCTCAAGACCAAGATCAAGACTTGACGTTCAAGACCATACCAAGAAGAGACTCTCAAGGTAGAGTCTCTGTATTAATAAACTGTGCTAAAATCGGTTGATCGGTAGACATGGCAGCGCTGTCAGTTACACAAACCCCGCATCTCACACAAACTATTCCAAACCTACTAATTGCGAATAGGCGAACAAACAGGTTTATTCTTATGGTTTAAACAAACTATAGCCCGTATAATTTGGCCCAATAAGGAATAAAATATGCAAACCATTCACAATGAAGAACAACGCTCTAAAAATTTGAAAGACGAACCCATGTGTTTGATGTCACATGCCATTAAGTTATGTGAAAATAGACAAAACAGACAAAACTGCTGTTTCTTGCAACTTATTAAAATCTCACCGCCATCCCAGAAAATAATAAACGATAAGGAATAGTAGTTGTTTTTTTTTCGACATTTTTAGGACGTTTTTCTTCATTGACAATGGTTTGCATATTTGATCACCCATTAGGCCAAACTATAAACGGGCTGTACAATAGAAATTGATTTATTTTTTCGGTATATGTATTTTGAAAATTCTGTTAATATTTCTTTCAAGGCTACCAAGACCAAGACCAAGACTGAGCCAGTCTTGTCTTGGTCTTGAGTTATCGAGATCAAGACTACATTTATTTTTCGAGACCAAGACCTTGCGAAGCCCTAATCTGGATACGAATGGGAAGAAGGCTGAACTACAATAGAGACTTCGTGAGGCTTTATTGGAAGATGGCATCGACCCCGATATGTTCCAATTCGAGATTCCTGATCCCAACGCAGTTGAGAAATTATTGGAAGGGAAGTTCGATGAATTTTCTAGAGCCATGGAAGAAAACTCCGGGAAACTGGAAGAAAAGCTTGAAGAATCTTCTAGAACTAAGGAGGAAATCAAGAAACAATAATTGGCGGACAACTTCAACTGTATGAAAGATCATGTAGCGGGAGAAATTGAAAACCTTGAGTAACGATTCGAAGAAAGATTTGAAGGCACAATCAAGACTCTTGAGGAAGAAATGGAGCAAATGAGAATGCAATAAGTGGCACTGATCAAGAAACAACCAGACGTCACAATCGAGAGCAAAGGTGCTAGTGCTGAAATGGAAACTGATGCCATCAGAATCCACATGGAGATCCACAGTTTGATGGCAAACTCTCCTGGAACAATCACAATCGGGGCAGCAGCGACGGCAAATCAATGGACTGGACTGGCAAAAGCCCTGGCATTAACTCTGACACTTGGGTAAACACCCAGGAGCAGGAGAACCACGACGTACTGGTGAAGCACCTGTAGCTACAATATGGACAGACCTACTTGGAGCACGTTCACCACTCTCAGCTAAAAAACCGCTCTCAGAAGAACAACGAGAGCTTGCAGGAGTTTCAAGCTGATGTAACTCGCCTTGCTCGACTGGCTTATTCAACTACGCCAGAAAGTGTTATGGAGTCACATTTCAGGCCTTTTTGGACGAACTTCGTGACCAGGAGATGAGGATGTCTCTGATTCTTCATCAACCTGACAACCTGGTGGATGCGTTGGTGGAAGCATTGGAACTCGAGGTGGCGAAGCAGTATTGCAAGCTTCCTGCGCTCGAGCAAAGGATGGATGAACAGTATCCCGCAAAAAAAACACCTTCGAAAAAGTGTGAGAGGGATCATCAAAGTAGTACACGCCTTCAAGTCAACGGAACTGTGGTGCTGGAACTGTGTAGAACCTGGGCATATTCGTAGCCGCTGTAAGAGGATGATACGGCCACCTGCGTTGGCATCGAAAAACAAGGATCATCGAGCAAGATCAAGCCTCAAGAACTTTGATGCCGCCGAAGAAAAGGAAGCGAGCGTTCGCAGAGGACAACTGTGGTGGATGATTCCTGGCAGTCTTAGCTCATCATCGAATGGAAGCAGCAGGTCAACGACCAACTTGGCAAGAAGTCGCACGATTTTCAACTGCAGTGAAATCCCACTGGGCTCAATGGGACTCACTGATTATTAGCTACGGCATCCTGATGGGATTGGTGAAAAATCTGGATGGTACGAATCGGAGGCAGATACTGGTTCCTAGTAGCAGACAGGGCGAAATCATGAAAGAAGTCCATGATAGATAACCAAGAGGCTTTTAAAAATGCATGAAAGGTTTCCTGGATCAACTGTCAGGCCGATGTACGGGACTGTTGCAAGAAATGCGCCATATGTGCTGCAAGCAATGGACCACAGAGACTCCCAAAAGCTCCGATGGAAATAAATACATCCTGGTCGTGATGGACTACTACAGCAAGTGGGCCGAAGCGTATGCCTTGCCAAACCAAGAAGCAGCTATCGTAGCTGATTAAAGAATGAATCTGCCGTTTTGGTGTTCCATTGGAACTGCATTAGGACCAGGGCAAAAACTTTGAATCGGCGTTATTCCAGGACGTGTGCAACGTCTTAAGAATCATAAAGACGAGGACGATTCGCTGCACTCTCAATTGAATGGCATGGTGGAGCGGATCGGACCATCAATCGACACTTGGCCAAAGTTGTCTCTGACCATCTAAGAGACTGGGACGAACATGTCCATCTGTTTCTGCTGGCATACTGGTCTGCAGTTCACGCATCGACCGAAGAGACCCGGCTGCCCTGCGATGAGAAATTTCGCGGTTCGGTTACGAACCAGTCGGTTACGAACCAGTTCCAAAGCAATTCAGAACTGATTTGCAAGCGTAGTTGATAAAATATCACGAGCTGCGCATGCAAAACAGTTCTGAATTGGTTCAACCAGCCTCTAGTGGCCGTGTGGTTTAATCGAAAATTTCATACCTGTCAACTTTAGCCAATCATACGCTTGCATTTCAACATGTTGCTATGGCAACGACCTAATTTTATCGGAAATCACCATATACTTATAATGTATTTATAAGTATATGGAAATCACCATAATATTTCTATTAACTCTTTATGAGAACCATCCCATTGGTACAACGAGCGACAGTTGAAGTTGACATGAGATAGAAGATCCCGCTGTACTGTAAGCAAGTTTGGCATTGTCGTCTCAGATCCGAGCAGATTTTGGTCACGTGACATCCGACGGAACAGAGCAAGGTGGAATACAAGAACGATTCGGACTTTGTTTACGTAACCACATCACTTCCATTTTCCACAATCTTCAAATTGATCGTCTGTATCCGTGATAGAATAAGTTTTTTTCAAATCTTCGTCTTGCAAGTGAATAATCTTCATTTTAATATCAAATTCGTCATTAACTGTTGACTTATAACAAACAAAATAGTTGAATTATAACCTCATAAACACAAATCTGGCAGATCAATCGCTTTCGTCGGTCCCAATACGTCGAGCAAAAAGATCGTCATCTGATCTGTGAGATGTTTTTATCGAACGATTCCGATACACCTCTGACATATCTAGATGTCATAAACGAACGATTCAGAAAAATCTCAGAAATCGGAGAAGTCTGATTGCGATGCCGAACCCGCTTATATTTTTAGCATGAGTCTATCCTTTTCTATCGCCTGGATATATGGAAATCTCAGAGAACTAGAGGTAGGAGAACGAGGTTGACATCTGGGTGCCTATTCTGGGACCGATAGAACGGTCATATCGCGAGAAAGAGAGAGACAGTAAACGGAGAATTACATGGAGGTGATCGTTTATCTCTCTCGTATGACCGTTCTATCGGTCCCAGAATCGGTACCCTGCGCGAATTTCCTGCCATTTTCTGGTGACCTATACGATGTCCGATCAATACATTCTATTTTGTCTACAAGCGTATGTAAAAAGTACCCAAAGATGTGATTTTGGAGATAGGTGGTCGGTTGAACTGGAGAGAATTTCTCCACTTTATGAGTCGAACACGCTACTTACTTCTGGAAATATTCGAAAAAACCACTTTCTTTTTATTTTATCATCTTAAAATATAAGAAGAGACAACGAGAAAGTCTCTTATTAATTTCTCTAGAAGGCGTATCTATCTTGATTGAGAGATAAGATTATAAGATGAACAATTTAGGAAAAGATAAATACTCGATATAATAACATGAAGATATAATTTTCCACCTCCTGAGATCACAAAACCTTTCCCTTCAAAATGTTTTTATTTCTGAACCACACGAGTTTACTCGCCTTCCTATCAAGTGAACCTAATCATGGGAGATCTGCAAAATTGTATACTTTATGGAAATTAGTTGACTTTCACCTGAAAACAGTTTTATCTTGAAAAGGAAGCTTTCTCAGCTTTCTCAGCTTTCTGTTAGGTATTTGAACAATGTTTCAGGGAACAAATAACACGCCGTTTTCAAACACCAAATGAACACTAATCGACCAATAATGTTTTGATAATATTAATTCACGATTTATCACACAAAATGGCAAAATACGGCGGTAAAAATGCATAAGTTTTCAGAACATCCTGAAATTCCTGAAATCCATATTCAAAACATCAACATAAAACATAACCGCAATAATTATTGATTGCCATGCAAGAATGCCAAGCATTCAAACCAAGCAATTCGAGCAGTGTTGCCGGACTTGACATTTTTCACAAGATTCACTTTGATATGCACATATTTACAAAAACAAATGAATAGTTATTATTATGCATGTTATTTGTAAAACACAAAGGTCTATGCAATTTTAACTATATCGAATGCTTCAAAGCTCACAATAATTTTCAATGCTTTGACGTATGAGCACATTGGCAACACATGCCTAGAAAATGGCTGCCCAGTCGTGAAAATTTGGATGCGCAGTCGTCCAAACTCATTCTCGTACCTATATCTCTGGTCATTTTGCGTCCTCATGGGCGTAGTGGATGCGTTTTGACATTTTGAGCGTATTGACATACACGTTCTGATTGGTTGTATAATTTTGAATCATGACGGCGGGAATATCACCAACCAATCATATCAAATAACGCGAAAACGCCGTCCTTGAAATACGCACATGAGGAGCCACCATCAATCATTTCGCAACCCATCTTTAAACTAGAACTCATGGACTATGCACAACAAAAAACAACCCCGACCTAATTTTACTTCAAGAAACAATGAAACCAGCAATGAAACTCAACATTCCGAATTACATAATTCTTCGTAACGACAGAAAAATGAAGACAGGAGGTGGGACCGCTATTTTGGTGAAAAGAGGGCTGGACTTCAAGCCCCTACCATTGGCGCAGAACAACAACGTGGAATCGACATCAATCTTACTCAATACTGGAAAAAATAAAATACAAATCTCATCAGTCTACAGGCCACCCAATATTCAACTTAACAAAAAAATATGTTTTGCCAAATGACGGAATGTCCATCGCAATGGGGGACTTTAACGCTCCCTCTCTTTTGATTATCCAATGCATACCACAACTGATATAGATACGGCGATGGAGGAATTCACCAACAAAATTTAAAATGCAATTGAAGAGGCCTGCTTCTGCTCCATCCAACGCCAACACTATCGTTCCAGCCCATTCCCGGATGATATAAAACTTTTGATCAAGGCTAAAAATAAATCTGCAAAAAAAATCAACTCAAAAGGGATTTGATCAAAAAAGCTAATAGAATGACGAACGTGATAAAGAGACAGATCATAGAATTCAGATATAGTAATTTACAGGAGTATTTACAAAAACTTGAAGATTGTGATGGAAAATTTTGGAAGATTTATAAACACTTCGCCAACCCTTCAGGAGGGAGAAGGTACCCACCCATAAACGACGGAACAAAGCTAGTTTATACAGACGACGAGAAAGCTGGAGCCTTTGCAGAACCACTACGCCAGCAATTCACCCCTAACTTGGATATAGGGAATGATCATTTGACGAATTTTGTAAACAACCACCCTATAAACCAGACAGACTACCGGACCAGGATTCTGCAAGGAAACAAAGTCAACGAGATTTCTCACATTTCAAAAGAAGAACTTATCCAGATCATCCAGGACTTAAAAATAGAGATGGCCCCTGGGGATGACAGCATAACAAACAAGATCATTAAAAACTTCTCCGATAACATCATCACGTTTCCCCTAAAATTAATGAAAGCATGCTTAGATTTATCTCATTTTCCAACATCATGGCAAAGAGCAGTCGTGGCTCTTTTACCAAAAAAAACGAATATCTTTTAGTTCCAAAGAGCTACCGCCCCATAGCCCTCCTGAGTTGAGTGGGAAAACTATTTGAAAAAACGATCTTAAGTAGATTCAGAGAACAGAATGCGACATCCTCATAATTATACCAGAACACCAGTCCGGCTTCGAGGAGGGACGAGGATTGACTTCTAGAAGACGTCAATTACAACATGCAACTAGAACTTCACACAAGTCTTATCGCTTTTGATATTGAAAAGGCATTTGACAAAGTCCAGCACCAAGGGCTTCTATTTAAAATGGCCTGTGCAGGATTCTATAAGTTATAATGTTCACAATAAAAAGCTTTCTGGAAGGTCGAATTTTCCAAGCGAAAATTGGAACAACTCTTTCAGACTTCAAACTCCAGCAGGTCGGAGCTCCTCAAGGGTTCATAATTTCACCTCTGTTGTACATTGTACAGTATTTTTGTTGCTGATACCTCCAAATACGACAACACTCAGATCCCAATGTACGCAGATGACACACTCATATACACGGCATCATCAAACCCAATGGTCATCAGTTACCGGCTCCAGAATTACGACAACGTGCTCACCGAATATTACGAATGATGGAAAATCAAAATAAACCCGAAAAAGACCCAAGCACTTATAATATCCTGGAAAAGAAAAATAGTGTCCACCTCTCCATATCAACAACCAAAAAATTAACTGGAGTGATGAGATGAAGTACTTGGGACTCATCTAGGATAGCAAGCTCTGATGGAAAAGACACCTGAATAACCAACTCAAAAGCGTCAGCAAGCTCCAAGGCGCCCTATATACCCCATCATGGCCAAAAACAGCAAATTAAGCAACTAAAACAAGATAACAGTGCCCTTAGGGCAACCAGACTGGGATTTTGCCAACTTGTATTTGTGGAGTACGGTGTGAAGCCTATCTACCAGTTCTACCACACAATAAAAGATTCTAACTTCAGGGTCAAACGCTCCATCGGACTACATAAAAACAACCTTCTGCGAAAAAAAATATATGCAGCAATTCGATTCAAGAGAACAAAATACAAAAACTTGTGGTATTCGTTCGAAAACTATTCTCTCAATCCAGACATGTGCTATGTTCCCCTCCCCCCACCTTTTTCCAGTTCGACCTGAGAAAAAAAAAAAAAAACGGAAATCAAAAATCCAAATCAAAATTTCGGGGCTTCATCGTCCCTCCCTCTCGGAACTTAGGCTCCACCCGAGTCTAAGCTCATCCCCTCCTTTCTCAAACACACCTGCCAGGGTATTCATTTTAATCAATGAACGGGAAAAAGTTCTTGTGAACTACACCCCTTTCAGCGTTTAAACCAAATATGTGGAAAGTTTTCGTGACTGGCTTGCAACTATGAAGAAGAAGGTGGTGGGGAGCAGTCAAAATGAGCGGTCTACGAAGCATGGATTCTCATTTATTGTTTTTTCGAGCTTTCGGAACTAATTTGTTCCTTCTTCAGAAAAGACTATAAGTATTAACAAAACATGGATATAAGTATGTGTACAAAACTAGGATAAGAAAAAACTTACCAATTAGAGTAATGTAACGATAGAGCATACAGAAAAAAATAAAGGATTTAACATGGGATTTGTTCAATCACTTGGATCACAGTCAGTATACATTCACCACTTTTTTGGACACAAACATCACTATTACTTGTCAGAACGTTAAGAGTATTGTACAGCTGGTTCTTAAAAAAACTGGTTTTGCTCATAGAAATGTTCAAAAAATTGAGCAGTGTAATATTTGTTTTGACAAAACAAAAAAGTATGACGTCATATTTTACCAGGTTGATACTTTTGGATATTTTTTTTCAAATGAATCCTCACATGAGTACAGGAACTAAAGCGAAAATATTGAATTGATCGATTGTGTGTATCAAAATTTGCAAATCTACCTGATTCAAATCCATTATTTACATACATACATCATAACATCCCCAAACTTTTCACTTGAATGACATGTCACTGTCGTATAGTTTTGTCAAAACAAATATTACACTGCTCAATTTTGTAAACATTTCTATGAGCAATACCAGTTTTTTTACGAACCAGCTGTACATGTTAACAATTAAACAAAATAAAAGAGTAAAAGAGTAAAACACATAAGCCTAGTTTACACCGACAACTTGGTCCGCGGACCAAGTACTAAATTCGAACTATATCAGAACCAAATATTTGGTTCGAAAGGTGTAAACAGTTGCGAACTAAGCTGGTCCGCTCTTGGTTCGGTACTTGCCAGCAGGTGTACCGAACTATATTTGATTCGATCTGGATCAAAATTATGAGGTTATGTTGATTGTTATGATTGTGAATTGTGTTGGTTCTGAGTTTCTCAAGGCAATCTGAGCGTAGTCACTTATGTTTTTTTTATTACGAATTGTGTTGATAAATAATTTCGACTTGTTTTTGACGTTTGACGAATTGCGCGCGTACTCATTTAGTCCACGCGTTGCAAGGCTGTGTAAACGAACGATAAGCAAGCATTGGTCCTACCGTACTATCCCCACTCACTTGGTCCTATCGGACCGAACTAAACAAGCTTTCGGTGTAAACTAGGCTATAGTTAAAATAGTTTAAATTCAACGTAACGACTAGATTGGTGTGGGCGGATGCATATTGTTAGCTAGGTTAAAGAACCAATATGTACGGAAGCGCTGGAAGCTCACATGGAATATTTTTGTAAGTCAGTTGTTAGCCGACTTTTTATCTCGTCTAACAGACAACTTCTTTCTTAGACGACTTTATCTCGACTAACAGTCAACTTGTTTGTTAGACGACTTTATCTCCTCCAAGAGACAACTTCTTTGTTGGACGACTTTATCTCGTCTAACAGTGAACTTCTTTGTTAGACGAGATAAAGTCGTCTAACAAAGAAGTTCACTGTTAGACGAGATAAAGTCGTCTAACAAAGAAGTTGTCTGTTAGACGAGATAAAGTCATCTAACAAACAAGTTGACTGTTAGTCGAGATAAAGTCGTCTAAGAAAGAAGTTGTCTGTGAGACGAGATAAAAAGTCGGCTAACAAACGACTTAAAAAAATATTCCATGTACTGTCCAGCGCTTCCGTAAATATGAGGTGTAACCATAGACTAATATTATATACCCAGGGTGTAACATTGACAGAATTGCAGTAATCTGTAACCGACATGGCTGCATCTATTAACATCAGACGCAACTCACTTACCGAGAAGGATGGAATCTGTAAGTTGTACTGATGGGATCATAACAAATTGAGACGTATGGTGTGACGTTAGCGTGATTATCCCATCTCATATCAGGTGCTGAAAGTAACACCAGAGAGAGACAAAATAAAAAAGACAACCGGAAAAAGGGGAAATTGGAACTAATTAACATCCATGTGGTCCGGATTGTTTGGTGTCAGGCCCCGTTTGTGAATTTGTAGCAAGTAATTATGAATTACGCTTAAGTTCTGATAATCATTCTGGTTATTTAAATTGTTTCCAGTCATCTTGATGTGAGCCATCTCCAAGAAAAGCCGTTTGTGATACACGTTGGACCTCGTCAACACATTGACCTCTTCAAGATTAGGTATGTGGCCAGTGTTAACATGGTGTTGGGCCAATCCGCTCGTCTGAACCCTCCTTTTGCAATCACTCTTGGCGGGCAGAGAGTTCTTGTGAGCTTTGTCCAACATACACCCTATCACACGCTTCACATGGAATGCTATACACTACATTTCTCATATCTTTGGTGGCAAAAGGAGTTTTGGTCTTTGTGTACAGCTGTCCTATAGTTTTTGTCTGTTTTTTCATGAACTTTGCACCTTCATATGATTCAGGGTGTATAGTATTTAGCTGTCACTTCAGCTTCAGAAACGCGAAAACGCCGTTCTTGCAATACGCACATGAGGACCCACAATGACTCTGAACACAAATTCAAAGTGGTCGCATCATAGCCGCTTTCCCTGCTAGTGCTGCAAGCACCGATACCGATTAACACCGTGTTTGAAACTCAAAAATGATCCTGGAACACGTTTGAGCTACTCACATCATAGACTAATACTATAGCCTAGTTTACACCGATAACTGGTTTAGTTCGGTCCTATAGGACCAAGTGGGTGGGGATAGTACGGTAGGACCAATGCTTGCTTCTCGCCCATTCACACCGTCTTGCAACGCGTGAACTAAATGTGTACGCGCGCAATTCCTTAAATGTCAAAAACAAGTCGAAATTACTTATCAACACAATTCTTAACCAAAAAAAACATAAGTAAGTACGCTCAGAAACTCAGAACCAACACAATTCACAATAATAACAATCAACATAACCTCATAATTTTTATCCAGATCGAACCAAATTTAGTTCGGTACACCTGCTGGCGAATACCGAACCAAGAGCGGACCAGCTTAGTCCGCAACTGTTTACACCATTCGAACCAAATATTTGGTTCTGATATAGTTCGAATTTAGTACTTGGCGACATTGTGATTATTGTAAAAATTAGTGAAAATATTGTTTATAAGAGACTCTGAGCTGAATTTTGTATGTTTAATCATGGATTCAGACAAAAAATATTAGACTTGCCAATGTTTTGATTTTTAAATATGACAGAATTTGACCGATTTGACGTTTAGCCAGTTTTGCGCTTCAAGCCCGACGATTATACCCATGGAGTTATCTGTGTTATAACTCCATACCCATGATTATACCATAGAAAAGTGAATTAATCATATACCTATAATAAGTATATGGAATTCTTTTTCCTAGGGATATACATTCGGTGTGTTTGTTATCCTCCACTAGTGCACACGAGAATAAACTCTTTTACCCTGCGGCGTTTGTTATGCTGTTAGTGCAAACAGTGTGGAGTGTTTGTTACAACGACCTAAAAGCAATTCGACGTCGTTGGTTTGTTATATCAGGGTAGGTTGCCCATTACTGCACTCGCTACCCCAGGTCAAGAGGAGGTGTGACAAGTGTAGCGTAGTGTAGAATAGGGTGAAGAGATTATTTCGTGTATTTTGTAAACAAACAATAGGTGTGTTTGTTATGCTCCACTAGTGCTACAACA
The DNA here is from genome assembly GCA_958502075.1 of Orchestes rusci. NCBI lineage: Eukaryota > Metazoa > Arthropoda > Insecta > Coleoptera > Curculionidae > Orchestes > Orchestes rusci. Next base: position 87,094,795 of record OY293303.1, read on the forward strand.
CTCAGTGTGGCTTTGTTTGTGGAATGTTTGTCGGTTTTTTAGGATAGAATATCTGAACTAGAAAAGATCCTATCTATCCTAAAAAACAGACAAACAAAGCCACACTGAGTGTTGTAGTTTAGAAAAGTGTGCACTTAGTGGAGCATAACAAACACACCTAATGTCTCAACCTAACCCTCGACCTAACCTATAATAAAGATAAGGAAACAAAAAGGAAAATTTGTAATGAAGAATCAGTGAGGATCTTATCAAATAATTTAAAATGAGTGATGAAAATAGTGGAATTGAATGTACAGTTACAGTGAATGTACATCTTTGTATTCATTTATATATTTTTTATTTTAATTCAATTTCCTATCCTGCTTAGTTTTGGAATTCGCAACACTTTGTAACGAAGTTACAAAATTTCCGGATTTTTTCTACCGTTATTTCCAAGTTTTCTAATCAATTTCCCGTCTCTGTTCATTCAATTCATATTTTCATGTAACTCAGTCAGTTATCTATCAATGGATCCCGTATTTTTTTCAAAATAATGTTGACCGTGAGCTAATTATTAATCTATTAATTAAAATCTGTCCGTAAATTTCCTTCTTAGTTCTTCACGCGTCAAAACAATTAATTATTTAACCACAAGCCAACCGACAACGACATATTTCGCGCATAAATTCAACCAAGCAGTCCCCACCTTTTGGGTCTGAATTCAAAACGTGAAAAGCGCCGAAATGAGTGTCAGTACCGGTACGAAAGGTATCAAGAGCAGTAGAACCACGTGGGAGCCCGCTTCAAGTACTCGACCCGGCCGCGTATTGGCATTCCTTACTACGCTACAGAGCATACATGAGCTTTATCGCAGTAAAGTATGGCTGGACTGAGCGCACGATTTGTTTAGCCATTGTTTACTACGGTACAGACCAAATGCGCTACATGTAATGAATAGGTACATTTATGGTGGGAATGGATTTGTTCACTCAATTCATTAATTATTATCGTTTACTAGGTACGATATAAAAAGAAAATTGATTACAGACATATGTACATAAAAATTATCTATTATAGAGGTGAATCTTGAAAAATCCTACTATATCATATTAATGAGACGATGTGTGCGATGGCTTCACGGAGCCATTTTGAGTTTCGCAAATAAGAACTAAAAAATGTTCCAACAACAATAATCTTCGTCTACACAGGGTGTTACTCAATGAAAGGCCGTAATTCCAAAGACGACGCATTCCTGAACCAAATTCAAGTAGAAAAGCAGAAAAGGTCTTATAGGCTAACATACCGTCATCAATTGTGTCTTGAAAAAGAATATTCTGGTTTTCGAGATACAGGTTTAGAAAAAAATCGGATTTATTATCAGTAAATCGAGTCAACTTCGCTCGTCGCTATATTTGTTGACATGGACATGATATTTTTGACTTTCCTTCACGCCCTACGATTTTTCATGTGGTCAAAAAGTAGACCTCCAACACACTGTATCTTGAAAACCAGACTATTTAGGACACATGATTATCTGAAATTGGTTCAAAAATGCGTCTCTGTAACTATGGCCTATCATTGAATAAAACCCTGTATAGGCTTATTAGAAGCACACCATTCATGCGGATTTAATTTAATAGCGTGAAATTCAATGTTTAGGATTTAAATACCTACTTACATTATCATTATGCGTAAAAATAAAACTATGCTTTTCTCACCAGTACAATTCATTTTTACAGCGTACAGGGATAGTTTGAGTTGGTCTTAAAAAGTCGACTCTATCTTCATTTCGTAAAATTCATGTGGCGGAAAAGTAACGTAGTTAGTACAGCTGAGAATTTCGGTACACAATAATAATCCGATGAAATTTTAACGTAAAAAAAAAACGGGAAAGCTGATTTTCTTCAGAATTTGTCAGTAACTGCCTTCTGAGTGTAAAATTAGCAAAATCGAAAATTTTCCTCCTGCGGATTTTGAGCAAAAAGGATGGTTATTTTGAAATGTGCTACAACAAAATAGCAATGGTTGGACGTATATTGTACAGGGTGTTCTCGTATATTTTCGCCAATTGCTACCTTCGTTAATAATAACCCTGGAGAGTGGTTCAAATCAGCATAATTGTAGTAATTTTTCTGAATTATCAGAATTTGTTATCAGAAAAAACAATTGAGTATCGGAAGTCAAAAAAATTCAGACTTCTTCATTTTTGAGGACACCCTGTATTTTATCCCATAGTTCGATAGAGAATTAATTTTTTCTTGATTTCAAATGCAAGTGTTGGGGTCTTTATCTCTAACGGTTATGAAGATTTTAACGTTTTTCTATACAAGGAATACTGATAATATAGATTGGACAAAAGGATGCCTAATTGGAAGAGACCGTCAGCCAACTATTCTATGTATAGAAAAACGTTGATATCCTTATAACCGTTAAAGATAACACCCCCAATTCTTATATATTTGAAATCAGGAAATCTCTATCGGAGTAAGTTCCACTTATTTACGTTGCTGAATGAAAATTCATTTCAATTTTTCAACCAATAGAAACATCAACCAGTTTCAGAATGATTAAAATTATGGATTTAGAATGCCATTTTCTCGAAAACGGTTAGATATAGGTATGGGGTATATTGCATAACATATACTCAGAATTCACGCAGAATTCAAATATGAAATAAAAAAATACATGTTTCCATTTGAAACAAAGAAAGTAATGGTCGTAACTTATTTTTGGTTGACCCTGTATACATGAAACTGTCATTAAATAAATCGCATCCACATATAAAATCAACATGTTTGAACGTTTTCCAAAAAATTAAAACCCTGAATTTAAAATAACTGTACTTCATATTGAGCCAAAATAGACCTACTAGTGATCGCGGTGGAATGGAGCCATGTGCGCTCACTCACAAATCGAAATCACGAAAAAATCACAAATCATATTTTAGCCGGTCACAGTCTATGTAATTTTATCACGAACATCTTCAATTTGGCAAATTTACAGAACTAGACAACAATAACGAAATAGCCCCAATTCCATGAACTGGGCTATCTTCAAAAATAATCAAGTGAAAAAGTCCATGAGGAGAAGTTGCTTGTCCATTTATTATGAACCACTTTCATTATGGATCAATTGAGGGCAATCTAACTTTTTGAAATCTCCCCAAATACGGCTCATGCAGCGTCCGCTAAGTCCGGAAATGATAAATTAAAAAAAAAAATCATGAGGTAAAGTTATGAAGAGTTTTTTCATGTACGATTTAAGTATCATCATTTTGTTGCAGCACAATTCAAAAGAACCACCCCTATTGCACAAAAACCGCACGGGAAAAAATTCCGATTTTGCTAATTTTACACTAAGGAGACCGTCGTTGACAAACTTTGAAAAATACATCTTGCCCATTTTTTTTTCAACTTAAAATTTTATTTGACTATATTGTTTACCAAAATTCAAAACTGTTCAATATCATGTAGCAACTACGTAACCTTTCCGTCACATAATCACACAATTTGACAAAATGAGGATATAGATTCCACTTTTTAAGACTAACCCAAACTATGCCTGTAAACTGTAAATAAATTGTGTACTGTTGAGTATAGGATGGTCTTATCATCATAATGATAATGTGAGTATTTCAATTCGAAACATTGAGTTCTACGCTATTAAATTGAAGTCGCATGTTTTGGCGTACTTCTAATGAGCCTATACAAAGTTTTACTCAATGATAGACCATAGATTAAAAGACGCATGGTCTGGTTTGGTTTTCGAGATACAGTGTTGTTGGAGGGTTAGAAAAAAATCTACTTTTTGACCACATGAAAAATCATAGGCTGTTAAGAAAATTCAAAAACATTGTCCCCATAACAACAAATATAGCAACAAGCGAAAGTTACTCGATTCACTAATAATAAGTCCGATTTTTCTCTAAACCTGTCTCCCGAAAAGCAGAATATTTATATTCAAGACATAAGACCTTTTCTACTTGAATTTAGTTCAGGAATGCGTCTTTAGAATTGCGGCCTATCATTGGGTAGCACCACAGAATGTGGCTCCGTGAAGCCATTATACACATCATCACATCAAAATTATATATAGATTCACCTTTATAATATATAATTTTCGTATTCATATGTATGTAATATATTTCCATTATACAGGGTGTCCCAGCAAGGGTGGCCACCGGCCATATCTCAGAAACTACTGGACCTAAAAGTTCAGGAAAAAAAAATTATCACTAAAGTGGCCACGAGAAAATGCTGGGAAATATTTATAACTTCGAAATTTTTCCGCTAGGGGGCGCAATCAAAGCTTAAATATTAAAATTCGAAATTTCTCCGGATATTCTCAGATTGAGGTATATCTTTATCAACATGGTTAGAAAACCTAGACAATTTCACGTCTTTTTGGTACAGGGCTCATTGGCGTACCGATCTTCGTGTGAGTAGGGGAAGGTAGTGAAAGTGTAATTGTTCAAGTGGCTGTAACTTATAAACGACTTGTCCGATTTTGTTGCGTATAGGCTTGTTTGAAAAATAAATGTGAGTACTTTCGTATATCGTATCCAGTGATGCGTGATTGTCTCCAGAAAAGTTGCTAGAAGGCGTAATTTGAATTAAAAACTGTTATTTTCGTTTCACCGCAAAAATTTAAATGGTACGGTATAATTCTGATAACAGAATCGACATGAAGATTAAATTTAAAAGAAAAAACCTTAAAAAATAAAAAAATAGAAAAAAAACCTTTAAAACCTTAAAACAATAAATTTTACATAATTTGGACTAGTTATTATTATCAGAATTATACCATACCATTTAAATTTTTGCGGTAAAATGAAAAACACTGTTTTTAATTCAAGTTACTCCTTCTAGCAACTTTTCTGGAGACAATCACGCATCACTGGATACGATATACGAAAGTACTCACATTTATCTTCCAAACAAGCCTATACGCAACAAAATCGGACAAGTCGTTTATAAGTTACAACCACTTGAACAATTGCACTTTCACTACCTTCCCCTACTCACACGAAGATCGGTACGCCAATGAGCCCTGTACCAAAAAGACGTGAAATTGTCTAGGTTTTCTAACCATGTTGATAAAGATATACCTCAATCTGAGAATTTCCGGAGAAATTTCGAATTTTAATATTTAAGCTTTGATTGCGCCCCCTAGCGGCAAAATTTCGAAGTTGAAAATATTTTCCAGCATTTTCTTGTGGCCCCTGGCCCTTGGTGAGCTGCGATGGAGATGTAGATTTCTTCATAGTTTTTTGAGCTAATCGTTGATGACGCGTACTATTGATTCAATATTTGAAAAAAAGCATAATTTATATTGTTACGAATGAGGAGATTTATTCAAAATTGAAAAACAAACATAGTCACTATAATATTTGAAAAAATTTTAGATTCAAAAAATTGAAAAAAGATATACTCACCATATACCCATGAATTGAAAAACAGACATACTCACCATATTCCCATTGCATATCCAATCGAATAAATTAAACACATAAAGACACTTCAAAAAATCATATATTTTCAGGAATACAGATTCTATCCAAGGTACATAATCGCAGGTACTTGAGGAACATAGGGTACATATAAAATTACTTTTACGATGATACAAGAACTAATAATATAGATAGGTGTGTGTTGTCATTTTTGTCTAAGGTGCATATTTTTTAAAACATATTTTGTCGAGTCACCATGAGAGTGTTTTGTGAATAATAAACCATTTATCCATTACCCATTTGAAATTTATTAACAATAATTTCCAAATAAATTATTCTAACAAGAGCAAATCCTGAATCACGTTCCTGGAATTCCGAAAGACTTATCAAAATTACATCACGCACGTTTTCAAAAAACCAGCTTTTTAAATCCGTTCCTACATCAATGATTACATTCTTGGTGTTGAAATATTTAAAATCTACAATTTCACGTTCAGATGATTTTTTGATAAACTCTTCGCAAAATGATGAGTTCACTTTAACCATGGCAAAAGATTTCAGTTCTTCCTTTAATTCACGTTGAAACAAAATAAACGCATCATCCATAAATCTATTAACGTCTTTATGAGTCAAATTAGTTACTAAACCGGTTGATACTCTTCCTTTGAAGCAATTAACAATTTTTTCCCATTTAACCCTATTGCTTAATTTTGATTCTTCTACTAACCCCATCCCAACCCGCTTATTTTTCAAAATCAATAATTGTCTTCTAATAACTTTAAGATGTTGCAAATTGGTCTGAATCAATCGAAGAATGTCTCTAGGTAAATTACCATGAAGTACTAAATTATTAAATTTGCCGATTAATCTACTTATTCTACGTATCCAATGGCAAGTCGTTCTCTCACAAGGCTTGTCGAACAGAAATCTCTTCATTTTTTTCAAAAATGAAAGCATATTTTCTGCTTTTTTCAACAACACTTTGTATGAGGAAGACATATTGAAAAAATCAACTCACAACTATTGAACGCCGTTGATGTGGTGGTTTTAACTCAATTTGGGGATGAACTCGTGTGATGTTCTGTGTGAAGCCCTCTGATTTCGAAGGTGTGAAATAGCTTAGCAGGTGATTGTCGGCTATAACCCTTCTAGACAGGAACAACACACCTCCAATTGTAGTAGAATAACCACCAAATCCGGTTTGTTGTTTTCTGAAAGACAGTAAGTTTCGTTTACTTGGATATTATTTAAAAAAAAAAAAAAAAAAAAAAACGTGCATTGATGAAATATCAAAATTTGAAAAAACGTAAAGTTCATTTCTACCTGATTTAATTTCAAACGATGGATTTTTGTGTTGATTCTTCGAAAAGTTTCGCAATCAGCTCTTCGCGAGGAACTACACCAACTTTGTGGATTTTTGTAAAAACATGTTTTGTTTAATGCAATTACATAAAAAATTCACATTGTAAATTAACCAAGCACCCCACATCAATTCTATGATAAGAAAAATTTTCAATTATTTAAAAGAATATTTACCTTTTTGCCACACCCCAGACACACAAAATGATCACAAGTGCTCTGACGACGACGACGTCTGACAACGATGAAAGCTTCGTATGAACTGATTCACAAAACATGAACAACTGTATAGTTGACTATTCGAAACACTTCTAGAATGCCGAACTGCAAACTATGCAATTATAATTAAATTCAAAGAACAATGGTGCATTGTATTTGTGATTCCATTGCGATTAGCACGAGCAAGAAATAATAGAACATACACTACTTATTTTCGGTAAATTTTATTTAAATCATCACTTATTCTATTGGGTTCATAGTACATAATTTCCTTCAAACATTGGGTTTCTATGCATGAAGTTCTGCTATAAAGAGATGAAATTACATCGTTAATATTGATATGTTCAATCTGATCTTTAAGTAATTCATGAATAATGCCAATAATAGTAGAATAGTATGCAGAAAAGTTCAGTTGCACCAAATCCTGCAATCTTTTTTTGACAAAATGTTCGTTTGCGGTGCACAGGTCTTGGATGTTGCCTTCAGTCAGGTACAAGGTCTGAGATTGTTTTGATATTGAAACAAGTTTGAACTGATTCTCGACTTGAACTTCGCTGATGATAATATCTTTACTGGAAATGAATCGGAGATGGGCGATTTCCCTACACTTGAAATATCCCATCAGCATCCACTTTAGATGACTAATCAGAAGGTTCCACTCAAATTCTTCAAAAATCAACATATTTTGATCAATAACAGGTATCCGGATGATGGGTTCAAAATTTCTGTTCAATTCCACATATATCGCAATGTTGCTGCTAGCTGAGCAGGACGTTGTGCTCAGTAACGAATATTCGGCTACTACTTCCGGTGCTTCTGTTATCTCACTCTTCTCATTTTCATCTATCCCCAGATGTTGAGCTTCCTGAGCTAATTCATTCTCAATTTCTGACAGCAGTTGATGTATTGACTGTGTTGCTGTAGCCATTTCACTTAATTGATGACGACGATGACGACGACGACGACAACCATACACCTTCAATACTCAAAGATTACTGATTGTAAAATTAGAAAGAAAATCTTTATCACAGATAGGGCATGCGCAATGATGTTTCACACCTATAAAATATCGTTGGAACTTATCCAACTGTTGTGAGAATTATCAAATCCAAGCCACTTGACATATACTTTTTTCCCTTTTTTACGTAACACTTTTTCCACCAAATAAACATCCTCTTGTTTTGTATTTTGTAATTCTTGCTCGTAGAATGCTCCTTTTATCGGATGACCATTTATATCTTCAAGCAGATACGTCACTGGATTAGTAATTTTAACATCAACAATCTTGAATAGCTCAGTTGTCCATTTCGGAGTATATCCCTTTTCAAATACGTGCTTTGCTTTACTAATGCGCACCACATCGCCAATACGAAATTTTCGACGATTTGTAGATATTTTAATGTGACTGTAAACAGTATTGAGCAGACCCTTTTCATGTTTTTTGCTCACATCATGAGGCTTCATTTTGGTCACACTATGTTTTTGTGAATTATAGCTTTTCACAATATCTTGTAAAATATCCACCCACTTATAGGTCCCATGCAAACTGAAATACTTGAATAGTTTTTCTTTAATCGTTCGTATGGAACGCTCAACCATGGCCGCTTTTTTATCTGTATAGGTATCATAGTGGTTTATGCCATATTGACGCATCAATCGTTGAAAATGTCCATTGTAGAATTCCTTTCCTTGATCTGATTGCAAATTTTTTGGACTACGATGTGATTGTTTGAGAATTTTCGCAAACGCTCGGGTTACCTCGTCACCTGACTTGCTTTTTAATGGTTCAGTCCACACAAATTTTGAAAAACAGTCTATGATGATGAGAAAATATTTGTAGCCTCTGTTATCTTTCGCATACAAATCCATTTGCCCCAAATCAACCTGCCACAAGTCATCCAATCCCTTGATAATTGTACGGCGACGGGGAAAATTCCTTCTTATTGGCTTGAACAGCTCGGTGATGAGTTGAACTTTTTCTTTGGAAGGTGACGTCATCTTCACTTGACTGCTTTTACTGTAGTCACGTCGCTGACAAAAACAGATTTTATCCTGACCTCGATATATTTTTTCAACTTATTCAGCTCCTTTACACTCTCGGCAGCATGAATTCTCATCTCAGATTCAATTGTCGATTTGAAATTAGTCAGAGCCTCGTCAGCGTATTTTTTGTTAACTGCATCAAAATCGTCGGTTGGTGATTTCAAGTTACAAATTTTCACGTTTTCAACATCAATATCACCGTCAGCTGTGTGAGATAACGTTTGTGTTGGCCTCGAATAGGTTGAAGTTGCTGCTGCTACAAAGTGATGTCGGCGACCAAACTTGTCGAGACTCATCTTGTAAATGAGCCACACACAGGCTGAGTCATGCTTAATATATAATTTTCGCTTCTCGAAGCTCCTCAATCAGCGATAAGATTTCATTATCGTGTTACGTATTTCCGGCTTGTTTGGAAGCGACTAGTAGCCTAAGCCTATCAACCAATTCATACACATCATCCCAATAAACATATTCAATGGGATTTGTATTATAATTCATGCCGGTTCCTCTTTTTTTTTACCCTCACTATTACTACTACTACTATAGGGTAGCTGAGACTTTTTTGCTGTCGGTAACCCTGATTGTGATTTTTTACGCGGAGTCTCCTCTAGTAGTTTTTGAATAATGTTCGTATATTTGAATCCTGAATTTCCTTTAAGTCGACCATCTGCTGTATTTCCCATTCGATATATATTGGTTTTTTGTAAAACTTTTTTAAACATAGGTAGATCTTTGTCAGTATAGTTGTTAGGGCTCCTGTAAAAGAGCAGTTCGTATAGTCCTTGCGTCCCTGGAAAATGTTCCTCATTTATTTTGAGATCACCATTTTTCTCAAAATTAATGACCTCCTTGCCCAACGTCCATTTGGATATAAGTTCATCATATTTAGGTCCATAACGTTGATCTAATTTATCCGAGCCTGTATGATGATCTACTATGTACTCCCTTACGATTTCAGGATATTGATCAAGGTAATCCTGTGACAGCGTCTTATCTTCCTCTACCTATTGCTCCGCTTCTTCAAAAACTTCATCATCATCAATGAAAGAATCATCCTTGGCTACAATTTCATGGAGAGGAAGAAACTGAACCTCTTTTTTTGTCTTTTTTACGTTGTCCGGCACTGACGTGTCATCATGATCATCTGGTTTTATGGACATTGGCGTGGGTTGTATTTGGTGTTTTTTCTGTTGAACTTGTTGTTGTTTGACAAGACGTTCAAGAGGAGTTGTAACTGGTTTGAGAAACCTGTTCAGTGACTCATCCTTTTCAGCCCTATTCAGTTTGAGTGCAAGATATTTTTTTCGAACATCTCTAGCTAAACTTGCTACTTTCGACTTGCGGTTCATATCATCCACGCTGGGAACCCTCATTGTGCGCGCGAGTGTGAGTGAGTAAATGACTTTAGTCTACAACCCTTATATAGTCATCAAATCCTCTACGATAACGACCATGCTTCAAGTCAAAATCCTTCACAACCACTAGTGCACTGAATTTATTTTCATTCCAACATTTACTACACATCATTTTGAATGTCTCGTAGGACATGTCAGGTGTTACATGTTCATCGTATACATGCTTCAGATTGATGTCATCCTGTTTGAATAGTACAATTGTGTTACAATTATCTCGTATCAGTTGTTTAGGGATTTTTGAGTAGGTCTGACATATATAAACAACATCAATATCTCTATGTCTACCCATGCAAAAATAGGATCGAATCTTTTCTTGCTTCTCACACGCTACATCATCAAATATGAAAACTGAATTCATTCTTGCTGACGTGGGATCTTCAATCAAATCATTGTCACCATATGGATAGAATCCCATACCCTTGACACTCTTTAAAACGTCCTCCAAAAGCTTGTATTTGGGTTGAAAGAGGGATTTTGAATACACGTAGACATTTTCAAATCGCAAGCCATTTCTACCGAATAAAAGTGCCAAAAGACTGTTAGTCTTCCCACAACCACTTGGGCCACAAATAATCACTCGAACATAATTTGGTAATAATTTACTGTGTTTGCTGTTCTCCTCTTTTTGAACTGTATCGAAGTTTTCCACAGGGAGTCTAAGACCTTGCGCTTCTACCTACATACTGTGAGAGAACGAAACAATTATTGACCTTTGTGGTGATCACGCGTACTATTTATAGGAATTCACATGATAAAGAAGGTCTTCGCAGAAATTTGGAAATCAGTCTCATGTTGACTTTCGAGCATAGCGGTCGAGGTGTAGTCAACTCTCTCATAAATAGACTACCATTCGAAGTGCATATACCGGGATATCAGTTTTGTGGACCAGGTACAAAATTGGAGAAGCGTCTACAACGAGGAGACGCTGGAATCAACCCACTTGACGCTGCCTGTAAAGAACACGATATAGCCTATTCTAAAAACTCCTCGTTATCCGACAGACATAGGGCTGATTTAGAGTTGGAAAATCGAGCTTGGGAACGAGTCAAAGCTAAAGATTCCAGTTTTGGTGAGAAAACAGCTGCTTGGTTCGTCACTACCGGAATGAAAGCAAAACAGAAAATGGGTATGGGGGTGCAGCAACCTCGTTGTCGTCGTCGTCGTTCCATCACATTCAACAACAATGTGGTAAAGCCTGTTATCAGATCTCTAAAGAAATTTGGTGATGAAAATAATGTGCGAAAGAGAAGATTGTTGGCGTTGCGGGCGGCACGGTCAGCAGTGAAAAAAGCTGGTGGACGTCAAAAAATCAAAATTCCCAGGATCATACCCATCCAAGCTAGATCGGGTGGAATTTTACCCCTGATACCGATTTTTTCTGCATTGGGAGCACTAGGATCGCTTGCTGGGGGTGCTTCAGCTATAGCTAAGACAATAGTAGATGTAAAAAATGCAAAGAAAAAGTTTGACGAAGATCACCGACATAATCAAGCAATGGAAGAGCTTGGACGAAACGGATCTGGACTGTTTTTGAAAAAAAATAAGCGCGGTGGATTTGGATTATTTTTAAAGAAGCAGCAGCAGTCAAAAAACTATCAGTAAAGCTAACCAATAGAGCATTGTATGATTATGAAGTGGATAAATTTGTGAAAAAAATAAATGTACCATATTTTCGGGGCGTATTCATGAGAGACACCCTTCCAAACAGATCCAGATCTATGGAGAGCGCTGTAGTCAATTTGGATACAAACGAAAATACTGGAACCCATTGGGTAGCTTATATCAAGCGTGCTGCTAACGTGTTATACTTTGATAGTTTTGGTAATTTGAAGCCACCTAAAGAACTTGTGAACTATTTGGGTGAAAATGTTAAAATCACCTATAATCGAGAACGATATCAAAAATTCAATTCAAACAACTGTGGCCATTTATGCATTGACTTTCTCTATAAAAACAGCTTGAGACAGTGAAATCATCATCAGTCATGTCAGTGACTTTCACGTTGAAGGGTCGCGTGTCTATTCTTTCTACTGATTTCAGTAATCCCATTCGATTGGATCCAAATTATCAATACGGATTAGCTTTGATTGGATTTCACTCATACAACTCGATTCCGAACATTGATAACAGTGGTCGATTCTACTTTTATGATAGTCGCAACGGATTAAACGGATTAAAATCTATCAAAATACCCTCAGGTGCTTACGAAATCACAGATATAGATAACTATTTAAAAAGTAAATTGAAAATATCTTTGAACAAAAATACCAGTATAGAAGACGTGTTCTTCCTACGACCCAACAACAATACATTAAAGTGCGAAATTTTTCATCGAGATTTTCCCATCCATTTTCCTGAAGAAAACTCGCTTTCAAAGCTATTGGGGTTTTCAAGTCGTACTTTGGAAGCCAATATCGTGCACGAATCAGATCTACCTGTGAATATCGTGAAAGTCCGAACTGTCCACATTGATACTAATATAACCAGTGGAGCGTATTACAACGACAGACCATCACACACATTGTATGAGTTCCCCATCAGTGTCGATCCTGGATTTGCTATTGACGTAATACCGAGAAATTTAATTTATCTGCCAGTTACTACAGATGAAATAAATAACATTACGCTGAAAATGTTGGATCAGAATTTTGAACTTGTGGATTTTCGAGGTGAGGAGATTATTATCAGATTGGAGCTGAAAAAATGGTCCTAGTGATTGAAGTCTATAAAACAAACACCTCCACACAAACGGATTCAGTGTTGAGATCATTCTCAACAAGTAAGAAGCTCACGCGCAGAAAATTGGGTGGACATTTAACAAGCGCAAATAAGCACTTTCTACAAACGCTTGGCTATGCTATCAAAACGTCTTCTCGACGTCTATAGGAAATCCCAGGATGACGATTCAATTAACCACATTGAAACGCGAACATATTGACCGTTTGTGAAATCATTTTTGAACAATGATAATGTTGAGATAACAATCAACAGGAATGACGTTTGGCTACAGATGTCCGATGCTGCTCTCATCATTAAAGGAAAATTGGTAAAAAATGCTGCAGGAACAGGGACAGTTCAATTGGTTAATAATGCAGGTGGATTCCTGTTTGACTCAATCACCTACGAATCGAATGGAATTGAGATGGAGCATGTTAAGAATCCTGGTATCGTAAGCTTGATGCGAGGATATCTTTGTTATGATACTGATGTCAGCAAATATCTCCATATAGCAGGTTGGAGTTACCCCAAAAATTTGAAAATAAACGACGACAACAGTTTCCATATGCGTATCCCACTACGTCATTTCTTTGGACTATTTAATGACTACAAGACGGCTATTTGTGGGAAACATACATTTCGATTGGTGAGATCGCGAAATGATAACAATTGCCTTCAAACATCTCACGATGACACTACTGCTGAAATCTCCATTGAAAGTATCGAGTTGAAGGTGAAACACATCACTCCCAATGATGTCATCAAGATTGAACTGCTGAAAGCGATTCGCAGTTATCGCGCTATTCATATTCCCTTTAGAAAATGGGAAATACATGAGCTACCTACGCTCACCGAGGATTCAACAAAGGAGATTTGGAGTGTGAAAACCACTTCAATCATGGATTGCCCAAGATATGCAGTTGTAGCTTTTCAAACTAATCGAGCTGATGTTTCCAGAGCAGACGCTACGAAATTCGATCACCTGAATATTTCTGACATCAAAATTTTCCTGAACGGTGAATATTATCCATACGAGCGGATGAGTCTCAATTTTGAAAAAAACGACTATATGGAAGTGTTCCACAACTACACCGAATTCTTTCCCAGTTTCAGTGGCGTTGATGAAAAACACCCTCTCGTGGCATATAGTGATTTCAAAAATCATACACTATTTGTCATTGACTGCTCACGACGTGACGAGTCCTTGAAATCGACAGCAATCGATGTGAAGGTGAAAATTGAGGGACGCACAGGATTTCCTGCTAAAACCAAAGCATACTGTTTAATTAATTACGATTGCGTCATGGATTACCGCCCTCTTAGTGAAACCATCAGAAGATTATACTGAATATGTTTGTTAATCATATATAATAATAAAAAATATATATTTTAAAACAGTTTTTATTTCTACATGTCGTTACCTGTATGCTGATAAAAGCAAAACAACGGATTTTCATATTTTATTGATATATGAGTGCATACAATTATCACAATTCAATTTGAATGAATGGTAAGGTCCATCGGGCACGTCGTCATCACTGTTGCCATTGTGCGAATCCCAACATGGTTGAAGAATATCAGTCAATATGTTCTTAGGTAGCGAGGGTGTGAGGAGTGTTTTAAAATGGTCCTCCCGGACTACTGCTGGGCCAATATGTTCAACCAACTCTCGCAGGGCTTCAACATCCGTCTTGGTGATGCTTGTCGGTGGTGGCGAAGACATGTCGAGCGCTCGTAGTTTTGTGAAGTATTCTCAAAGCAAGTGAGGTTATGATGACAGAGAGGTAACAAAGCAATGGTACGATGGGTGTTGTTGCACAAATGTTGTCGTCATACCCTTTCTGCACACACTCAATGCTAGGGGGGCATGAGATGTTGTCATCTACCAAAATACTTTTCCAGGAAGTATCTCCATAGGTGCGGTTCCAAAATACAATTCGTAATTTATAGGGGATTATATTGCTGCTACCGTTGTGTGGTAGAGGCATCTGAACAAGTTTTATATCATCCAGTACAGTTATTGGTGGTGACATTTTTCTCCAAGAATCCGGACACGTTTTATTTGTTCTATTGAAGCAAATGTATATTTCTTTGACATTGCGCGTTTGTTGCACATAAAACACATTGTTCACGAGTGTCGTCAATAAAATGAAAGATGAACCCAACTCGCCCATGGTCATCTGAATACTGAGCGTAATTATCACTGAGGTAGGCACTTTTTAACCCATTCACAAATTATTACACAATTTTTCGAGCTGCACATAAAAACACCACTATCTAAATGACTCATACATGTTGGTAAGTCTTTTTGAAGTTTCGGTGGTGGTGGTGCTGCTAACGAAATCTGATTGTCATCAAACTCCTCTATGTTGATAATCTGGGGTCGATCATTCCACTCCAACAGCATTTTTTCCAGAAAGTTCTTCTTTTGATGACCGCGCACATAAACCATATTAGAATTCCATAAGTGCTGTTTCAGGATGTCACCTATCTTTTCATAATCAACAAAACCCGCTGATGAATAGAGTAGTCCATGAAAATTACAAGTTAGATAATGAACACTTTTTTTATCCTGTGGTGATAACGCATGATACGGTATTGGTGCTTCAAAAACAAAATGGGCCATCTGTTTTCCTTTCGTAATTGACATTTCCTTCGCAACAAATTGTCGATCACCTGCTGCTGCACTAGTGATGTTAAAACCCTGAATGTCGACGACGAAAACCTTCATGTTTGAGAGCTGATTCAAAACTAAACGACTTTCTCATCAGCAGCCTTCCATCCAACGAGGCACTCCCACCCAAAATGAAAAAATGCTCTTTGCATTGTGCACTTGACTAAAACACAAATAGTATTTTCAACTGTTTATTGAACAACGAGTTTCAATCCATTCATGAAGTAGTATACAATTACGTAGGCTACACATATAAAAATTATTCGGTAGATGTCCAAAACAGGTTGGAACGTCTTTTTGAAACACAGGTGGATGTTGCCAATGTTCATCAAAGTCCTCAACGTTTATGATTTTGGGAGTATGCGCTGTTGTAGAATCCTGCAGAATGTTTTCCAGATAATTCTTTTGTTGCTGTCCCCGAACGTAGACTTTATCCACAAAACATATATGTGATTTGATAATTGAATTTAGGTCCCCATAGTTGATATATCCAGATGAAAATGTGATTCCATGTTGTTTCATGGTTGCTCTGGACGCTGTTCGTTTGTCCCATAAACGTAACGATCGATATGATGCATTTGGGTCCCGTTCGTGGCTGCCAACTCTTTGATGATGAATTCGTGAGACAGATTGAATCCTTGAAAATCCATTGCAATCATGATGGACTGGTTCTGTAAAAACAAAAAACATTAATAATGCAAATGATTCTAGTTGAAAATACTAACTTTGTTTTACATAGCAACTATCTCAAAAATTGGAGTTTTCTGCACATCACGAATCTGCGCAACCGATCTTAAAATTATCGCATATTTATGAGGCTGCAATTGAGGTATATTTTTTTTGATAGATGCAGTAGTACGCTGTGGTAGAAAAACAATATGATCCTCCAACTCCGCACGCGGCACTTCCCCGTATTTAGTAAGAACAATATTTAACCCCACAATTGGATACTTTATGTCACAAGCTAATTCAATCAATTTCGTGTACGTCTTATTCAAATGAGAGGCGGTTGCGTTAATTTCTGTTAGATCCATTTCTAGAAAAAAAAAATAAATTCTCTAGTTTGGATATGACGAGCGCTCACCTGTAGTTGTTGCTGCTACTGAATGCGAACTAAAATTCTTCTTTATCGCGTCGTCAGTGGTAATTTCATAAACCCCCTCTTTCCCCACCTTTCCCCCACGAATGTGCTTAATCCGGTGTAAAATTCATCAAACCGATGATCAAAAACGAGTCGCCTGAATTCCCAATATCCCCGTCCCCCCATCCCAAACCACGAGCAGGGGGGCCCGAATTGGGGGAACAACACTTGTCCTCGTGCTCTGCAGTAGCGGCTACAAACTGGATAGCAAGAGGTCGGTGTCCTCGTGCTCTGCAGTAGCGGCTACAAACTGGATAGCAAGAGGTCGGACTAGGTGACGTAGGTGGTTTAGACAATCACATACCAAAGGATCGGGGTAGCAACTGAACCACAAATCTACATTCTATTCAGGGGGGCCCGAATTCCCCCACAACGAAACCACACACAATTTAAGACAAGACCAAAACACACCGAAACGGTATCTAAAATCTATATAAATTCCTATGACTCAGGTGGCGTAGGTACCCCCGTCCCCCCATCAAGCCCTCAAACTATCTCCACGAGCAGGGGGGCTCGAATTCCCCCACAACGAAACCACATACAATTTAAGACAAGACCAAAACACACCGCAACTGAACCAGAAATCTACATTCTATTTTAGGCACCTTAGTAGCGTATTGGTTTAGACTGTCACGTACAAATCCAAAGGATATGGGTTCCAATCTCGCTATCGGAAAATCTTTTTTCAGATTTAATCTAACCTCCACACCCCCCAATCCCCCCATCTCGATCCCAGGAACAAAGCTCCCTGTCAACTGCCATCTGTCAAAGCTGTCATCTGTCAAAGCTGTCAAGATCGAAGCGTTATGTCAACTGTCAAATGTCAAGATCGAGATCGAGCGACGTTGCCAGATGACCAGTCTTCGAGCGACGTTGCCAAGCTGTCATCTGTCAAAGCTGTCAAGATCGAAGCGTTATGTCAACTGTCAAATGTCAAGATCGAGATCGAGCGACGTTGCCAGATGACCAGTCTTCGAGCGACGTTGCCAGATTCATCAAAAATTCCCTAAAATCTAGGGAAAAGTCAAAAATATGCCTCGCCCACTTGAGCGCTTTGAGGTTATGGTCGAGAAGTGAGCCAGAAGCCCCTTTGTTTAACTACTGTGCGCCCAGTCCAGCCATACTTTACTGCGATACAGCTCATCTATGCTCTGTAGCGTAGTAAGGAATGCCAATACGCCTTCCGGCCAGCGTATTGGTATTTCTTACTACGCTACAGAGCATACATGAGCTGTATCGCAGTAAAGTATGACTGGACAGGGCGCACAATTTGTTCGGCAATTGTTTACTACGATACAGACCAAATGCGCTGCATGTAAGAAATAGGTACATATATGGTGGGAATGGATTTGTTTACTCAATTCATAATTATTATCGTTCACTAAGTACGATATATAAAGAAAATTGATTACATACATATGTATATAAAAATTATCTAGGTATCTAGAAAAATCCTACTATATCCTATTCATGAGACGATGTGTGCGTCTGACTGAACAAAGTTTCAACAACAATAATCTGCGTCTTCACAGGGTGTTACTCAATGAGAGGCCGTAATTCCAAAGACGCAGAACCAAATTCAAGTAGAAAAGCAGAAATGGTCTTATAGGTCAACATTGGTTAACATATTGTCATTATGTCATTGTGTCTTGAATATAAATATTCTGGTTTTCGAGATACAGGTTGAGAAATGAATCGGATTTATGATTAGTAAATCGAGTCAACTTTGCTCGTTATATTTGTTGTTATTAACATAATGTTTTTGACTCTCCTTGACACCCTATCATTTTTCATGTGGTTAAAAAGTAGACTTCCAACACATTGTATCTTGAAAACCAGACTATTTAGGACACATATTTATCTTGAAATTGGTTCAGGAACGCGTCTTTGTAACTTAGGCTCATCATTGAATAAAACCCTGTATAGGATTATTAGAAGCACACCATAACATGCGGATTCAATTTAAGAGCGTCGAATTAAAATACCTACTTACATTATCATTATGCGTAAAAATAAAACTATCCTATACTAACCATTACCAAAGAATATTCTACTACGACAGTCGAATATTCTTTGCCAGTACAATTTATTTTTACGGCATACAGGGATAGTTTGAATTGGTCTTATAAAGTTGACTCTATCCTCATTCGTGAAATTTTCATGTGACGGAAAAGTAACGTGGTGAAGCTGTAAATTTTGGTAAACAATAATAATCCAATAAGATTTTAACGTGAAAAAAAAACGGGAAAGCTGTTTTTTTTTTCAGAATTCGTCAGCAACTGCCTACTGAGAGAAAAATTATCAAAATCAAAAATTTTCCCGTTGCGGTTTTTGAGCAAAAAAGTTGGTCTTTTGAAATGTGCCAGAACAAAATAATAATAATTAGACGTGGATTGTAGAAGTAGTTCACGTATATTTTGGCCAATAGCAATCTTCGTTAATATTTACCCTAGGGAGTGGTTCAAATTAGCAAAATGTAGTATTTTTTCTAAATTATCAGAAAAAGCAATAATTGAACAACAGAAGTCGAAAAAAAAATCAAGCTTCTTCATTTTTTTAATGGGACACCCTGTATTTCATCCCTTAGTTTGATAGAGATAGAGGATATTTTCTTGATTTCAAATGTAAAAGTGTTGGGGGTGTTATCTCTAAGCCAAATATTCCATGTGTAAAAAACTAAACTAACTATTTGAAATCAGGAAAGAATTCTCTATCGGACTAGGGGATAAAATACAGGCCGCTAAATCCGAAAATAATTAAATTAAAAAATAATCATGATGTAAAGTCATGAAGAGTTTTCTCATGTACAATTTGAGTATAATTATTATGCTGTAGCACAATTCAAAAGGACCACAGGATTGCACAAAAACAGCAGGAGAAAAATTTCCGATTTTGCTGATTTTACGATTTATTTCTAAACCTGTATCTCGAAAACCAGAATATTTATATTCAAGACACAATGACAATGACAATATGTTTACCTATAAGACCTTTTCTACTTAACTACTGGAATGCGTCTTTGGAATTAAGGCCTATCATTGAGTAGCACCCTGTGTACTCAAATTAAAAAAGTTGAAACTTTGTTTAGTTCAAATTTGCGAAATTAAAAATGGCTCCGTGAAGCCATTTCACACATCGTCACATATAATAATAGTAGGATATTTCTAGATTCACCTTTATAAAAAAAAATATTCATATATGTATGTAACTAATTTCCATTATATATCGTAGTGAACGATAATAATTAATGGATTGAGTGAACAAATCCATCCCTACCAAACTTTTATTCCATACAGCGCATTTGGTCTGTATCGTAGTAAACAATGGCTGAACAAATTGTGCGCCCAGCCCAGCCATACTCTACTGCGATACAGCTCATCTATGCTCTGTAGCGTAGTAAGGAATGCCAATACGCGACCCGGCCCGATACGAAGTACAACGAATTTTATGATTATTGGCATATTTTTGAATTTCTTCTGTTCCTATTACCACGAGGTGAGACTTTCTGTGATGTGAATTCAGGGGAATGTTTTGTTGGGTGGGATTTCAGGGAAATTTTCTGGAAATAGGCTGTAGCTTCATTCGTCCTGTTGGCTTGTGAAGTGGGTCTGTTTCCGAAGAAAATTCATATTCTTGTTTGCTCAAATGATGGGGTTTCAGGGGAGTGAATTTTGCCGGGTGGGATTTCAGGGGAGTTTTATTGGGATGGGGCGTTAGCCTCATTCGACCTGTTGGCTTGTGAAGCGGGTCTTATTTCTGAGAAGAACTCATGGTTTTTTTTGTATTTCTGTGTGTTTCTTTTAAATTTATAAAATAATTGCGTTCAGGGGATGTAATTTTGCTAAAAGGGAATATCACAGTAAAACTACGGAGAGACTCCTGGAGTTGTCGCGCGAACGTGTTCAGCATTTTGTTCTTCGTGTTTAGACCCGTTTTCATTCTCGTAAAAATCACCCGTTCGCGTCGAGTTTCCCGCTCTTTTGTTTTATTTTGTTTTTTTACTCTACGTCGTCGGAAAAACCGTATTCTTCAAAACCGTTTTTCAGCTTATTATTTCGCCGTGAAAACCCGACCCGTCGTTTTTTTTAATTATTGCGTTACACACCTCTCATCACGTTCTATTTTGCCGATTTGAGGCTGCCATTAAGTTGCAAATTATTTGGCTGTAGTTTTGATTCTTCGCCGGGAGAGATCAGTTTTCTATAATTCATCTCTTATGTGATATTTTTGATTTTCCTTTGCTGATCAAAGATCAGATTATTGTTGATTTGATTTTGTTTTTCTTTTATTTTTGGCTGGTTGGGAACCAGTCCAATTGTAACAATTAGTGGGACAAATAGACTGATTGATTTATTTTCATTAACACCGAGTTTTTATTTCAAGAAAGTTCAGTAATCCATTTCAGAGCGGAAATTTGCGGAGTTTTGGAAATAACGAACGCCTGGACTTTCTTCACTGTCTAAAAGCTACCCGATAGGCACTGTGGGCCCTCTACCACATAAATCCAGGGGGTGGCGCTCGAGCATTTATTTAACATCAACGAATCCCCTCATCCCCGTCGGGATTCAAACCCGGAAAATCTCGGGGCACGTCACAACTTCTCATAAATTCCAGAAAATCGTCCATATCAATGATCTATCCATATCTTTAATAAGAGACTTACTTTAAATCTTCAAAACAAAAATAATACCAAGTCAAAGTCGCAAAAAGTTGAGACTTTGACTTGGTGCTGTTTTTGTTTTGAAGACTTCTCATAAACTCTCAAAAATCAACATTACCAGCACTCACGATAATGATCCCAAGCCAAGCTGCAGTGGATTATAGCATGCTAGCCTAAATCCAACTCAACTGTTGATAAAGTATAAATTATGGACAATGAGGTCGTTGCACTATATCAAAATTAAAGCTGATTTTGTGTAGAATATATAACTGTGGGTTTGTTAATAGAATGGGTGACATGAATTGGCCAAAATAATGCACAACATTTGAATTGGCCTCTTTGAAATAAATAACTCCATCAACCTGGGCTCATCGCCTCAGTAGCCTAGTTTACACCGACAACTTGGGCCGCGGACCAAATACTAAATTCGAACTATATCAGAACCAAATATTTGGTTCGAATGGTGTTAACAGTTGCGGACTAAGCTGGTCCGCTCTTGGTTAGCTACTTGCCAGCAGGTGTACCGAACTAAATTTTGTTCGATCTGGATCAAAATTATGAGGTTATGTTGCTTGTTATTATTGTGAATTGTGTTGGTTCTGAGTTTCTCAAGGCAATCAGAGCGTACTTACTTATGTTTTTTCTGGTTACGAATTGTGTTGATAAATAATTTCGACTGGTTTTTGACGTTTGACGAATTGCGTGCGTACTCATTTAGTTCACGCGTTGCAAGACGGTGTAAAAGGACGAGAAGCAAGCATTGGTTCTAGCGTACTATCCCCACTCACTTGGTCCTATCGGACCGAACTAAACGAGTTATCGGTGTAAACTAGAACTAGGCTATTGTCGTCACAGATCAATATCTTTTATCCGCTTGACACTGAAATGAACGCGCGCTGCTTGATACAAATGCGGCGTTGCGGGATGTACTATTGATGTTATTTTTACAAGAATTACCAGCTCAATATGATGAACGATAGATAAGTACATTTAGGTTAACTTTGAAATTGATGGTAAATAATGTGATTTAATGCAAAAATTAACCAGGAAATTATATACGACACCACCCAGACTGGGTTTTTATGATACCTTCCCACTAAACATGTTACGTACCATAAACAATTTGTAACGTTTCATAAAAGTTTATACATAAACGTTTATTTTTTAATGTTAATGATACGTAATTCCAACGTGCAATAGATCGAAAGAGAATGTTGTTTTCCGATATCGTTAAAGTTGCGTTATTTATCCGTCAACGATGAAACGTTTCTGGCAAGAAACAGAAATACGTAATTTTAAAGTATATCTTGGTAGTCATATTTGTAACGTTATACATTTAACATTAAAAGTACGTAACAATCGTAACAGATTTTTCATGTTGTCGATTCAACATTGCAATAATGCTAATGTGAAGTGAAATCTTAACGTTATTTCAGAATCACCTTATCTTAATTTTTCTCAAAATATTCTTATAAAACTACCTCTATAAAAGCTAGTTTATCACGGTGTCCATTTTTAAAGGTCGATTTCAAAATTTTCTGATCATATTGTGTTAAGTTGGATCGATCCGATCATAGCAATAGAAAGCGCCGCTGATTTATATGATAATATAATTATTATGCTACCATCCACATTGAGTTTGTGTTCAAAGTCACGCTTACACAAGGCATTCTACTGCGAGAAATAAGTAGTGATGAAAAATGTTTTCGAATTTTCAAATTGACCGCCGAACCGGAACAATACCATGCGCAAGGCGCCTACATGAACTGCATCGGATATCGAATATCGATCCACTCCACAACACGGGAACGGACATGCCGGCAAGGTAAAAGGCCAAAAGGCAAGCAAACTCTGAAACTCAGCATCAACACCTCGATCAACACTGACGCCATTGAGCCAGAGCCATCTGCCATTGTTCTGTTCAGTTGTTGTGTTGTGGTTTACTCTCATTGATGCTTATTCCAAATTTGTTTTGAATGTTTTGTGCTTTGTTTTTGTGAGTTGATCCTCACGGCCAGGAGCTCCCCGTCACGTACTCACTACTCAGTTCTCAACTACTACTACAACAGTGAATAAAATGCGGACAAAGAAAATGCATTGAGTGAGTGAATTTGTGAGTATCGTACCTATTATTATATTCAACTTTTCAATGTGTATATTCTTAAAAATTAATAATAATTGTCAATATATCATGTGGCTATCTCGATAATTTAATCTCGATAATTCTTGACTAGTATGATATTTGATATTTGAATAAATTGAATTACTGGATATTTAATGTATGTATATTTCTGTTTATTTTTCAGTTTAATAAGCTTTGCCTTGTGAGTGGCATGAATTGGAAGAACGAGTGAAGAAGTTGTTTGACACTGTGACAGCAGTGATGGATGTAGGTACCTAAAGCATTTATAGCAATGATTTGGCTGCACTCACTCAGCTCAGAGACCTGCCAAAAAACAACTTTGTGGTTAAACACAGATGTTTAGTAAAAATCTTGAGAGGTGAGCATTGGTCCATCTTCATTGGTTTGGGATGTAAGAATTTTTGAACACCTTGTAGTTTTCCATTTATAATAATTGTGTAGGGTGTACATGAAATTTTGTTGCAGGTTTTTACTCAAACATTTATTTTTCGCAATTCCGGGATAAATAGTTTCTGAGATCTGACACCTTGACTAACCACCCTGTACCTACTAAAAAAGGTTTGCCAATCTTAAATCTGCAATTTTGATCTGTCACTAATCACTATAATCCTTATTAAAAAAAATTAACTGTGTATTCAAAATGTACAGTGATTTTAATTTAATTTGTCACACACTTTCAAAAGGAAATATTCATTTTTCGAGCTAAAAGGTCGAACAAAAAAAGGAATTATAGGGTTTTTCGTAAAGTTTTGTGCGATTGAGTCGAATATTTTCTAAACTGTCAAATGTCAAAATTATGGAAAAAGGTAACTTACTTTTTTTATGGGACGGACACCCTATACATATATCATAACATATTTGGAAAGGCATTTTCTGTTCACGAAAATATAGCACAATTGGTATAAATAAGATTAAAATTGTAATTTTCTAGAATGAAGATACACGAAGTTTATTCATCTGTTTCCAATAATTGTTATGGTTGCACTCGATTTGTCAAATGTTTAACGTGAATACTGTCCCTTCACAGTAAAAGTAGATAAAAGTAAGTAAACCTGATTTGAGTAATTCATTAAAATGCTGTATTAACAAACCAGAAAATCTTCTATATCTTAGTCAATATTCACAAGAACTATAACAATTATTGGAAAGAAAATACAACACGCCAGGAAATTATAATTTTAATCAGATCTCTATACCAATTGACTCTAAACTATTGAATATAAAGAGCATGTGTGCTATATTTTCGTGATCAGAGGAAAGATGCCTTTCTAGATATGTAATGATATTACGATGTGCTATTTAAAAAAAAATAAGTTTTGTCAAGAATTTAGAAAATATTTGACTGTAGCACAAAACTTAACGAAAAATATACGACAAACGAGCTTTTAGCTCAATGAATGAATGTTTCACAGCCTTTTGAAAGTGTGACCAACTAAATTGAAAGCACTCTACACGGTGATTTTTAACTTGAGGCACGATACAGAATTCGAGAAAATAAAATCTCCGAAACTGATTCGTTTCCGAAATGGACCTTTCTGTACACTGATGTAAGATTCTTTTATTCAATATTGAACTTACATGAGCTTTACGCAAACAAACGTGCCAGTTAATGTTAATGTAATTGTTCAGATTTTAAATATGATATTTAATAGATATTTCCATTGTTTACAGATGTCATCAAAAAAATTCATCCAACTTTCAATGACCGGGACTTTAGTTTTGCAGTTGTCGACTGGTTCGGATTTGCGAATCAGCGCAAAAAAAAGAGTGATTATTTTGTGATTGAAAAGATATTTTCTTAAGAACTGTCTTAGTTTTTAAGAATAATTGCTTTGTTTTCAAGAATGCTATGTTTATTTTGTTTATGTTGTTAAAAAAATGTAACTTGACTTCATTTTTATATGGAGTTTCTGTTTTTTTCATGTAACTTAATTTGGTGTCGTTTTGAAAAAATGTATTTTTCTAAGAATTTTATAGTTTTAGTTTTTAAGACTGTTATGTTTATTTTGTTTGTGCTATTTAAAAATATGTATCAAGTCTATTTTCATATGAAGTTTTAATAATGTTACTTATATGAAGTCAATACATATTTTCACCTCTGAATGCGTTTTCATGTTTGATAGGGCACACAACGATTAAAAACTTCATACATCAAATTTTTCCAGTTTGTGCATATCTGCTATCTATGCGTAATGACATTTTTTTCAGGATCTCACAACATGCAGTGACTAGGAAATGTATTGAACTTATTAGCCACTGAAATGTTCACACATTTGAATAGCAGATTCGTCGAATCATCGATTGACGTTATGGTACCGGATCCCTCATTTGAAGAAAAAAGTGACTACCAACTCATCTGTAAACTTAGTGAGAAAATTCATTTTGGCCAACCTGACAATGTTTTTTTTATCTGCGAAAAATCTGGTTATCGCTGCGTTCTCTAAATAATATCAATTTAGACCAAAAGTTTTTTCTAAATTATATGTTGCAGTTCATCAAATGATTACTTGGTGAACTAGTAGAAATATTTTAGAAAAAATTCTTAGTCAGAAATGTATGAAATGTCATAAATTTTAAATTTTCCTGATTTTGGAAAATGCCGCGATTTCCAGTCTTTTCGCCAATTGAAAAATTGACAGACCAAAATCCCAAAATTAATATTTTCAAAAAGATATACAGTGGAGTAGTAATCACTTTTTTATGAGAGATCCCGGACTATATCTATGTTTCAAAGTTGTCCCTTCTAACAACATTTCTGCAATGTCCAACAACAACATTTTCGTGTCATTACATTCCTGCTATAGGGATGCTGCGAAAATGTAGCAGCCACGTTATAAAATTGTTGCTATAACGTTAAATTAGAAACATTCCAATCCAGTTGAAAAAATGTCATATTGAAACATATCATAAATGTTGATGCAACGTAACGCAACGTTAAAATAACTGAACAATACATCGTTTTTATATTGGAGAAACGTTAGTTTTACGTTGCAATAATGTTTTTGATTTGCAACGTTACTATGATGAACGTTTATGTAGTGGACATAAGCGGTAACATAAACGTTATATTAATGTTATTGTTATCTTTTGAGTAACGTTACATTGTAAGTGTGTAACGTAACTTGAACGTTTAAGTTATGTTTTTATGTTTAGTGGGTTTGACCGTATCATTAAACCCTCAAGATATTTATTTTTCTCAGACCCAATAAATTAATGCAGACGCATTGAATAGTTATTTATCAGACGTAGGGATAAATTCAAAAACACAATTCTTTGAATTAATCCCTACGTCTGATAAATAACTACCAGGAGCGGGGAGTCCGGCACTTGTCCTAACCGGCAAATGTACTAACGAGCAAATGTTCTACTCATGTTGCCGGTTGTTTGCATTTTTCTCTTGCGTTCCTAAATCCGGTATGTGCCAATTGCGCGTGGTGGCATTTGTACGAAAATGCATCTGTGCTATTTGTGCGAAACATATCCTACGTCATCGCGTTACTCGCGTTCTGTTGTCAAATTGTGCATTGGTTTTTCTCAGGCATTGGCGCGATCAACGACTTCGACGTCGTTGGGCGCGATTCAAGTTGCCATGCACTTTCCAGATAACCATTTGACACATTCATTTCACACCAGCAGGTTCTTAGGTTTTTTTTTCTTTTATTTATGTTTTGTGATTCTTTGGATTGTATAGATGGCTGTTTTCTGTTCGTAGGGATCTAATATATTTAAAAGTTGATGTCATTCTCAATGTCTTATATGTCTCCACAGCAAGTCACAGCATATGTATGATTCCATCATTGAATTAGCATAACTAATGTTAATGAAATGTACATTTTTATATTCATAATGTTTGTAGAAGAGAAAAGAGTGTGAATCTGTGAAAGATTGGACTGTTGGACTTTGGACTACTCGTTTTGGTTTTATATCAAGACCGGCCGGTATGGTTTTAGGCATACCTACCTAGATGTTTTAGGAATATCAAACTGGTGGATTGAAAGAAGTATGTAATTATAAACTTGTAGGTAGTAGCACCTTGAATTTATTTTTGAAATCAAAAATATGCATATAACTTTTCAACAATGCTTATTCCTTGTTGCCTTCCACTTATTTTTTTCATCAGTTTAAGCAGGGGTGTGTGTTACTTGATGTGCCGTAATTCCCAAGACGCATTCCTGAACCAAATTTAGGTAAAAAAGGTTTTATAACTATAACGTGTCCTAGATATACTACCTACACCTTTTTCAGAAATAAAGATCACATTATATTTTTAAAGCCGAGCAGGCCATATTGCTACATTCAGTTTATGCTATAAAAGACAATAAATTAATTAATTATTCTTAAATGATAATATAATAAAGAATAAAGGCTCACCAAATACAAATTGATTGCGATATGTCAACAAAGTTGAAAATGAATGAAAAATTTCATAGGTAGGTAGGGGAGGGTAGTACTTCTTCTTCTTCTTCGTCAGCCTTCTCTCACCCACTCCTGGGTATAGGCCTCTCCATATATCTTCCAGGTTTGACGATCCTGGGCTTTGTGGTACCAGTCTCGGCCAACGGCTGACCTAACATATCGTCCAGCCATCTTCTCTGTGGTCGTCCTCTGCTCCTTTTAGTTTCTCTTGGCCGCCAGTGGGTAACTTTGGTTGTCCATCTGTCACTGCCCTGTCTTGCGACATGTCCTACCCAGCTCCATTTAAGTCGTGCCACTCGTTCTGCCACGGCTGTAATCTTGGTTCTTTCCCGAATCTCCTCGTTCCTTATTTTGTGTCTTAACGAAATTCCGAAGCATCGTGCGTTCCATGGCTCTTAATCTTTTTACACTTTTTTTTGTTAGGCTTATGGTTTCTAGGCCATATATAGCCACTGGTAAGATGCATGAGTCGTAAACTTTTTTCTTTAGGTTTATAGGTATGTTGCGTTGTTCCCAAAGATGTATCACAGCTTACCAAACGCTGCCCATGTGAGTCCTATTACGTCTAGTAACTTCTGCTGTTTGATTTGGTTTTCCTTGCATGATCGTATGGCCAAGGTATGTATATTGGTCCCGCGCTATATAAGGGTCTGTTTGACTCATTATCTTCGTTTTTCCAATATTCATTCTTTTCGATTAATGTTCGCAGTGTTTGTAGGTGATCGATGGTACTGTATCCGCTTCGGAATCCGGCTTGTTCTGCTGGCTGGTAAAGTTCAAGTTTTCCTGTTAGGCGGTTGCATATGATTTTGGGTTAGTTAGGGTAGTACTAAGTGGGACAAAAAATATGTTTCCACTAATAAAAAACTCAGTTATTGAAATATCGAGCTATTTTTTTTTCAGTATATTAAATATATTGTTGTAAGCTCACATTGATAAATATTTCATGTAAAAGTTTTTAAATGGCTATGGAAATTGTACTGTATCACTTAGTACTGGGTGTCTCAGTTAGCACCAACAAAAGTACGAGGTGAAACAGGGTAGGGTGTAAAGTGATACATACACAGATGTGTAAAAACACATGTAAGTTTCTATTCAAATCTTCAATGAATAAACGTACAATCAGGGAACTAGAATTAATCCCGAAATTATACATGGTTGATAGCCTTTTTTGTACTTCCAGGTACTGGATTGGGTAAAATAGCGGAAATGTTTGTCAGGTCAATTCAACTTTCATCTGGAACTTGTTTGAAAACAAATGAGTTGTTCCCTTTTTGACTCTTTCTGAAGATATAAGGAGCAGCAAACACATTTTCTTATTTCTAAATAACCTTTGCTACATAGAAAATTCTTTTTTGAAATTTAATTAACAAACATTTTCATTCCAAAACGATTTCAAAAAGATGGGCATCTGATTATCTTCTAGCGAGTCCAATTTTCTGTTTCCGATAACTCCTCATATTCAGGACACTCATATCCTCTTGACTGCTATCGATAACTCGAAAACGGCTGAATTTAGGAACATCATGTTTATAACAAATTTTGCTCAAAAATATAAGGAGAATTGAAATATCTATCAATATACAGGGGGTTCCATTTAGAAAAATGCAACTTTGGTCTACCACAACTTTATGCGCGACGCCGTATATTCCAATTTATCACTGATATGTAGACTTTTAAAAGCCCTACAACTTTTGTGTAAGACACTTTTTGCTAGCCCCTGTACATTTTGAGATAATCGACCGTTCTGGTACTCTATCCTTACCCTGAATAGTATTTGCACCAATGTCGATCTTTTGATAAAAATTGGTGTTGGGAGGTTTCTTGTCATGCAAAACTTGAATTTGATCTTAGTATGGCTCTAACTTGTATACACTTATTTTTCCTATTATTAACAGCCGTAATTTTTTTGGACGTGCCTGTATTATATTTTTAAGTAAAAAATCAGATTTCTTCATCATTTTACGCAGAAAAAGTATATTTGTTAAAAGTCGCCAAGTGTAACCATTCTCGAGATATTTGGATTTGAAATAAAAAATAAACGTGATTTTGGGATTATCGTCAAGCAAGGTCTTGCATTTTTTTGACAAAAAAATCAGGATGAGTCTCCCTTGTTGAAAATAAGAAGAAAACTTTCCATAAACATGTGTCCGGATATGCTCCGTTACGCTACAGGTTGTTGTTTTTTTTTTATTTTCTCCATTTTTTTATAATATTTTAATAAAAATTGTTGTTTACATCACTCATCAGTTGAATTTTATCTTTTTACTAAAGATATGTAGCATTCATACGAAATACTTCATAACTTTACCTCCGCCATTATTTCAAAATCAGATATGTATTTATTATTTCAAATCCGAATATCTCGAGAATGGTTGCCTGTAGCGACTCTTAACAAGTTTACTTTTTCTGCGTAGAAAATACAAATAAATCTGTTTTGTCAAAAAAGTTATGGCTGTAAATAATTGGAAAAATAATTGTAGGTAGCGCCCTCTACAAGATAGAGCCAAGAAATCCCTAAACACCAATTTTTATCAAAATATCGACATTGCTTCAAATATTATTAAGGAAAAACAATAATAAAACTTCAATACTCTGTAATGAAGCATTTCCGGATACGTGTTAATAGGAAGTTTTCTTCTTGTTTTTAGACTGGGAAAGTCATACTGATTTTTTAGTTTGAGTTAGTCCTAATATAAATTAGGGTGAAGATAAAGCTCGAGAACTACAGTTTCTGGAAATATATTTTTTTTTACTTTCACAACAGATTTTTCAAAACCAAACCGACATGTTCAGTCTGAATAATTTATTTGAGTTCGTATCATTCTAGATGAGTAGTATTTTCATGATACTTGAAAAAAGTTAAATTAATCTTCTATACTCACCCATATCATTTTCAATACGTCAGAGTTAAAACATTTCAATAATTTTTTGACGAGATGCATATACATATACAGGGTGTAACAGAGTAAGTGTTACAACGTGAAATTGTAGATTCGTTATTAATAGAGAAAAAGATTTTTACTCAACGGAAATTTTCCGCGGGCTTTCGTTTTGGATATAAAGGGTGTCAAAGTTATGAAAAAAAAAAGTGTGTACTTTAATTACTTCTAAACCACTTGGAATATTTGTATCAGATTTGGTACAGTGTCGAAGCTTACTAGTTAGTATCATTTTATTGAAAAATTGATTGAAAAAAAATAACCAGTGGCGTAAATATAAGACATTCTGTATCTCGAAAAAGAAAGCCCGCGGAAAATTTTCGTTTAGGAAAAATCTTTTTTTTTTGATAACGAATCTACAGTTTTACGTTGTAACACTTACTCTGTTACACCCTGTATAATAATCACTATTAATAAATATAATGGAAGGTATAGGTAATTATTATTATTTCAATTGATTGATGAACATAAATATTCAGGATTTTTGATTGGCATTGATGAGATACTATTAGGTATGGAATATTAGATCTACATTCATTCAATGATACTGTTATTAATTTTTTATGTTGAATCAGGCTTTCCCAGTCCCAGTAGATTCAGACTCAGACCCAGTAGACTGTTCCTTTTACAGTCTATATTCTAGAAATAACCTATTTCAATATTTTGACGATTAATTAATAAAACTCAGAAATATATTTATTAGGTTTATTATTCAGTATTCGTCCTTGCCTTTTTCCGTCTTCCCAATGACGTAGATTGGAGAGGAATTCTAGCTTTCCTTCTTATTCTGTCTTGTACCTATAAATTATTATATTTTATTCAATTATCATTGTAGAATAGAGTATGCCCATTTGTCTGGTTGTGACTTGTGGCGAACAGCGAGTTCACCTAATAAGTAAGTTTTTAAAAGCAGTTTTGAAAAAAATGGTCTACTTATATTATATGAATCAAATTCTGATACCTAGGTCTGTCTCTATCTCTACCATAATCACCAGAAACCATGCAAATGGGCGTTAAACATACAACTTTCTCAGCAAGATTTACAATCCACTCACAAGCAAGATCTATACTGATTTGAAATTCAGAAAGCATCAATAAAATTTTATATGTACAGGGTTATTCATTATATTTTGACCCCCACCAGCTCTTATTCTGAGTGGTATTGCTGAGATACGGTAGAATCCATCAGATCAATTAACGTGGTGTAATTTTCATTAGATTTTGAACTTGAATAGCGCAAAAACAGTTGGACCAAAACCAACATATATTAATATATTTGGATCAATTTAGAATCAGAAAAATATCAAACATTCTAGCCACAAATATACAGGATGTTCCATTTAAAAAAAATATAACTTCAATCGATGTTTTCAACTTTGTAAATTCGATTCTCTATTTCCGCTATTACCAAAAGATACTACGGGAAAAAACTAAAGCATTTGTATTTAAAGTTTTTTCTACCACTCATAATAAGAGCTGTAGGTGGGGGTCAAAGTATAATGAATAACCCTGTACATGTACAAAAAAAAACAGATTCTTATTAGGGCTATGTCAACATGCATTTAAAATTCAATATGTAACATACGTTGTGTGGATCAACCACTCAAAATCAAAATCATTTTTCCTTGAAAATAAAAAATGAAACTAAGGGCCGATATTTCAATGTCACCTTAAAGCTTAAAGTGACATTTTAGCTAAGGTATACTTAAAAATGATGGAATTTTATAATTATTGGCCACCGAAAGTGCCGTTTTTCAATTGCGCCACTCCTTTCATTTAGCTAAGGATCTAATTTAAGTGTCGCAATCGAAACACACGGCAGACAAATACAAGGTCCAAAATAACCTTTAAGAGTACCTTAATCTCAAATGGACATTGAACTCTCGGCCCTAAGATTAAGGCACCTACACTTAAAAGTTATTTTGGACCTTGAATTTGTCTCCCGTGATTGCCGTGTTCATATTGCGATACTTAAATTAGATCCTTAGCTAAATGAAAGGAATGGCGCAATTAAACGGAACTTTGGATGGCTAATTTTAAAATTCACATCACAACTTTAAGTATACTAAAATGTCACTTAAGTTGACATTGAAATATCGGCCCCAAGTCAAGTATAATATCAATGTGATCTATACTTCTACATATTTTTTTTCAAGTAACCTACGAAGCAATATTATATAGGTATTCCTTTTACAAAAAGTGGACAGTTCATAAAATATTTTTTTGGAATACAAGTACCTACCTACTTTTATAGTCACTGTAAATTTGATCAAAAGTTATAAAAGATAAAGGATAATGCCCATGGTTTTCGTTGTACGTGATTTGCATTCAGATCAGGTAGTTTTAAACAGGATGAAGTCCATCATTGACTATATACATCAACCTCATTTTTTTTATGCGGAGAAACTGGCAGTATATTATTACATTTTTGATTGTTAACTTGATATCTAAAATACCTAATGGAACTCAAGTGTCCTACCTACTTGCATCTACTTTAATCTATATGCTTTTGAGATATTTGTGCCCGCACTAACCGCCTCGTGAATATCAGAATTGGAAGGTGGAAGGAATACATTCAACCTCAACTACTGACATTATACCCATACTATTGATATTTTTGACAATTTAACTACCTTGAAACCTCCTCATATAGTACTATTAGTCTATGCAACAAACTGAAAATCCTACTTTACTTTAAAGTGCCAACAATAAGTAAGTAAACAATCAAATCAACAGCTGATCACGATCACATGTTGCATGCATCAAACTCTCAAGAGTGTCAAGTAAATCTGGAGTGGCTCCGCCTTTTTCGGACAAATGAAAAAGCTGCCTGAGAAAAGCAGAACATACAATTTGGCAACAAAACCCGCTGACGTAGGATATTTTTAGTACATTTGCCTGTTAGAACTTTTGCCTGGTAGGACAGTCGCTATGGACCCCAGGAGCGTTGCATACTGGACAAAAACTGCAAATTACGATACCCCCAAACAACACACTCAAACGACCTTCAAAACCCTTATTACGGTTTATGCCGGCACTATTGCCAAATTGGATTCATTCAATAAGATATCAGTTTCGCTATTTTCCGTATTTTGTTAATCCTTCAAAAAAAAAATGTGTTTCTTGATTTTTAATAGTAGCTATCACACGTAAAAGATTAATAAAATGTATCAACTATTCATTGGTTGTTCTACGGCACATGGATAAATAAAAATTATTTTCTTTGAATTTGTCATCTAATCCAAATATTTTCACATTTATAGAACCAGTGAAAGTCAGGTAAAATTCTTCTCGCAGGTAGAGGTAGA
Source organism: Orchestes rusci (assembly GCA_958502075.1). Taxonomy (NCBI): domain Eukaryota; kingdom Metazoa; phylum Arthropoda; class Insecta; order Coleoptera; family Curculionidae; genus Orchestes; species Orchestes rusci. The sequence goes on from OY293303.1 coordinate 87,129,261, forward strand.
GGTAACACATGCTCGAGTAGCACCGCAATTTTACAAAGTTTTCCATTTCTTTGGTGAGAAATTAATGAATGGTGAATTTGAAATCTCGATGTAGGATAACAACCATTTTTATTAACTGAGTTCTGGTTTTGATTCACATTTATTCTTTAAAAATACGTATAACATTTCCAGCCAAAGACACTTGAAAAAAAAAAGGATTCCAGACCGGAATGAGTAAAGTTGATCCAAACCACGAACGTGAATTCGAAATTGAGAAATCCCTAGAATAAAACACGCTTTACACTCGACCCAAGCCAAAAGCATCTCGGCAACGTAGCGTTCTCCACAGTTATCGATCCACGGAAGAGCTGCGCCGGGTCCCAGAAGCGACGCCACAAACGCGTCATCATTTAAAAGACTTAAAAGGACTGTTGACGAACTTCGACGCTAGTTTATGCCCTTAAGAATCGATTAAAAAAAAAACGGGTCTAATATTTTTGATTATACCTATTTTCAGAATATGCAATAAAAAAAGTACGTGCATCGACCCCATTTGCACATTTTTTGGAAACGTGAAAAATATAAGGATTATCAAGTACTGATGCCATTGATGTTTAAAAAATCAACCTACGACCTCTCTTAATGTAGTGATCACCGATTAAAGAGCGCCAATCAACATCCACTACGTCACAGAATACACTATATTATTATCTATCTAGGCCTGGCGTATTGACTGAGATGGGCCCATTTGTCCGAACGTCTATTTGTACGATCGTTCATTTGTCCGAAACATTTATAGTTTTGTTGCCAAATCGTGCATTCAGTTTGTGTAAGGAAGCTTGAGACAGGAGCATGGACAGGAACCTTCTTTATCGACCACAGGCATGTATGCCATCACTGTTGCCAAGTGTTCGCACTTTTCTAGAGTATTACACTTCAAATCACAACATATAAATATATTTCATCATCTGGATTACGTTGGGTAGGTAATAAATTATACTTATTTGATATTCATAGTATATTTGTGGAAGAAAAAGAAGTGCGTTTTTGTCACTGATTACTGTTGGACTATTTTGTGATAGGTTTCGTATAATGGCTCTATTTTTTGGAATGAATGTGTTATTTTAATAAATATCGTCTTTAGTGATGAGAATAAGAAGTGGTTACTCTTACACCTAACCTCTCACACACTCACAAAACATTCACATAACGATTACCTGCCAATAGTTAGTGCCAATTCACAATGAACGTAAGCGTAATACAACCTCAAACGTGGCCGTAAACATAACAGCAAAAATTACGTTGGTGTTCACATTAAACATAAACATGATTCGTAAGATCGTTAACGTGCGCCGCGTACTTGCGTCTGTTATTCCTTTTAGCATATACTTGTGAACAGCATACCGATACAGTACATTTATCTTTACAGATTACGTTTCCGTTACGTCTTTTTTACGTATTAGTTCATTGTGAATTGGCACTTACAATTTATTAAACTAGCTTTATACCTATTATCCTATTACACTAATAACTAACTACTTATAATACTGTTCAGATAAGCGAAGGTGTCTATAGGATAAGGTATTAGCAGAGTAGGTACAACAAGTTAGTTTTGGCAAAGATTATATAATCTTTGGTTTTGGTATCGATGCTTTAATACAGAAACCGATGAGAAGAAAATTCAAGAATCTTTTTGGCATAAATTAATTATTGGAATAATATATATACAGGGTGACAATTTTAAAAGGACCAGCATTTTGATTGTGTCCAAACCAATGATGGTATGAAGATTTGACGTGACATGTCAATTTAGATATCGAGGGGGACAACTTTTAAGGTATCCGTTGTTTTTCGGGAATCAGCCCTCTCACGCCCACGGTAGCTACCCCTGATATTTTAAATAGCAAGCCCCACTTATTTTGCGATTTTTGTAGTCTTCACGTTATTCTCCATGCGCTACATCATTTTTTTTTTCAAAATTGAAGTTCCTAACCTCACCAAAATTTTCAAACGAACAGAATTGATTATTGCTTGAACTGATGACATTATGAACATTTGGTGAGACACGTCAATTTAGATATCGAGGGGGACAACTTTTGAGGTATTATTAATGTTCTGGATTCAACCCTCTCACTCTCAGAGTAACTGCCCCGGAAATTTCAAATAGCAACCTCAAGTTATTTTGCGATTTTTGAAATCTTCACGTTATTCTCCATACGCTACATCACTTTATTTTTCAAAGTTGAAATTACTAACCTCAGAAAACTGTTCAAACGAACAAAATTGATTATTCCTTGAACTCATGATAGTATGAAAATTTGGTGAGACACGTCAATCGATTTGATTTGATTCGATTTAGATATCGGGGGGAACAACTTTTGGTATCTACTAATGTTCTGGATTCAACACCCAGGGTAGCTACCCCTGAAAATTCAAACGGGTGCTGTTTGAATTTTCACTTATTCCGCGATTTTCGAAACCATGTAAATCTCGATAAGCTATATCACTTTTTTTTTTCAAAAATAAAGTACATAACTTCACAATTGTTCTGTTTGTGAAATTGAGAAGTCCAATGATAAAAAAAGGAATTTATCTAGAGATGGATGAGGAACTCAAAAATGACAAAAGAAATAGGAGTTTTCATTCAAAACCTTAAGGTAGGCGCCCTGGAGAGGTTAGGGGGTTGAAAGTAATATGACAGCTAACACCTCAGAAGTTGTCCCGCCCCGTGATATCTGCATTGATATCACAAAACAATAAATTTTTTGTGATTGATATCTTTCACAAAATCTCCATACCGGCATCGGTTTTAGAAATTATAATTATTGCTGTCCGTTTGAAAACAATTGAGGTAATGTAGTCCAATTAAAAAAAAGTGATGCAACTTATCAAGAATAGCATAAATATTGTAAAAATCGCGGAATAAGTGGAGGCTGCTATTTAAAATTTCAGGGGCAGTTACTCTGGGAGTGAGGGGGTTGAATCCAGAACATTAATAATACCTCAAAAGTTGTCCCCCTCGATATCTAAATTGACCTGTCTCACCAAATTTCCATACTATCATCAGTTCAAGCAATAATTAATTTTGTTCGTTTGAAGATGTTTGTGAGGTTAGGAACTTTAATTTTGAAAAAAAAATTGATGTAGCGTATGGAGAAAAACGTGAAGATTACAAAAATCGCAGAATAAGTGGGGGTTGCTACTTGAAATTTCAGGGGTAGCTACCGTGGGCGTGAGAGGGCTGATTCCCGAAAAACAACGGATACCTTAAAAGTTGTCCCCCTCGATATCTAAATTGACATGTCTCGTCAAATCTTCATACTATCATTGGTCTGGACACAATCAAATGCTGGTCGTTTTTAAATTGTCACCCTGTATATGATATATTTGCACAATAGGTATCTTGTTACAAAATATTGCAATTTCAAGTTTTTATGAGATCAATACGACTATATCGACATAATTTAGGTATCTACCTACACCTTCTTTTTGTTTCTGTTTGAGATAATTGGAATTGGTAGGGTTATTCCTTATATTTTGACCCCACCACTACTGCTCTTATTATGAGTGATAGAAAGAAACTTTGAATACAAAAGTTTTAGGTTTTGTCACGTAGTATATCTTTCGGTGAAAGCAGAAATAAGAAATTGACTTCACAACATTGAACAAATTGATTGAGTCTTATTTTTTTAAATAGAATACTCTTTATATTTTTTACAAGAATGATCGATCTTTTTTTTCTGATTCCACATATATAATATATGTTGGTATTTGGTTCAGCGGTTTCTGCGCTATTCAATTTCAAAGTCACAAAATTACATTACGTTGATCTGAATTCTATCGTATCTTAGCAACCCAGATAAAGGTTCTGTATATAATTTCTATGGGACTCTAAACTTGAATAGCGCAAAGTCTCTGAATCAAATTCCAACATATTATATTATACTTATATTTGGAATCAGAAAAAAAAGATCTATTATTCTAGCCGGAAACATATAGGTTGTTCCATTTAAAAAAATATGACTTAATCAATTTTTTCAATGTTTTAAAGTCAATTTTCTATTTCCGCTTTCACCAAAAGATAATACGGGAAAAAACCTAAGACTTTTGTATTTAAAGTTCCTCTCTATAGATCATAAGAAGAGCTGTAGGTGGGGGTAAAAATATAATGAATAACCCTGTAGATGGTATTTTGTAATAGTAGGTAGGTAGGTACGGGGTGTTTCCGTATATTTCGTCTGCAGACTAACTCGCTTATTATGCAAGATAGATAAGGACTTTAAATACAAAGTTGGTAGGTATTAACATGAACCGCAAGAAAAAAATTTTTTTTTGTATACCGAGTATACGAGAAAAGTGTGACAGGGACAACTTGCATTTTTTTAAATGGAACATCCTAGGATTATTTTACAATCAAATAGTCATTATTTTTCTGATCCCAGAAATATACAACATGTAGGCATTCCTTCCAGCCGTTTTCAAAATATTTGAGTTTTAAAGTTGGTTTTTTGACATTGCCAAATTTAGTATCTATGACTACAATAATTGTTTGAACATTATTTATTAATTTTTATCCTTCCAATAATTTAAAACAACGAATATAACAAGTCAATACATCTTATTACTAATAAATTGATATCATAAAATGCAATTATTGAATATGCACGCCATTATACACAACACATTTTCTTGAATGCATTTTATGATATCAATTTATATAATATGATGTATTCACTTGTTTTATTCGTTGTTTTCGATTATTGGAAGAATAAAAATTAATAAATAATGTTCAAACAATTATTGTAGTGATAGATACTACAATTTGGCAATACCAAAAAATCAACTTTAAAACTCAAATATTTTGAAAACGGCTGGAAGGAAGGCTACATGTTGTATATTTTTGAGATCAGAAAAATAATGTCTATTTGATTATAAAATAATATATAGGGTCTTCCATTTAAAAAAATGCAAGTTGTGTCTGTCACACTTTCTCGTACACCCGGTATACAAAAAATTATTTTTTTCTTGCGGTTCATGTTAATACCTACCAACTTTGTATTCAAAGTCCCTATCTATCTTGCATAATAAGCGAGTTAGTCTGCAGACGAAATATACGGAAAAACCCTGTACATAGGTACCACTGCGATTTTGTTCATATTTTTGGAGGGTTTATTCGCAGTTCTTAAAGGCATCTTTTTGAGTTTGAGTTGAACTTTTCCAGAACATAGCGAGCGTTTATAAAAATTATTATATTGCCTCCAAAATTTTCCACAACATAGGTACAATTTGTGCACTTCAAAATTTACAAATAAAGTGGAGGAAATTCCAAACTTTTTTCTTGCATGAACTGGATAGTGGAGGAATGGAATTGTTTTGTGGTTATAATATAGACCAAATTCATTATTCACTCGCATCGGAAAGTTATTGTATGAAAAACTGATCCTTGCCAGATTTAAAATAGAAGTTGGAAAACTTGAACTCACCCCACACCAATTCGGGTTTGCTGAAAAACTGAGTAGGTACCTACCCTGGCACAGGTCCTCTGGTAGCCGGAATTAATACTTGAAGACGTAACGCACGGATTACAAATTAATTAAACAATCATCAGAACTTTATGTAAGAAACAATGAATGAACTTGATCAAAAACACATATAATTGAAGACCATATTACCAAAATAATGATTTATAACGCCATAGCCGCACCACACTTAGACTTTTGTTCAACAATTTTATACGTCCTTCCGAAATTCAAGGTCGATAGGATTCAGAAAACACAGAATCGTGCAATGCGAATCATCCTAAAATTACTTAACTCATTACTGTTCAAGGGACTCTTCGAATTCAACAAATTGCCTAATGAACTGAAAGTTTGTACAAATCTCCACAGCTTTAAAACTATTTTAAGACAACATGTTATGTCACATATATTTTGATTTTGTTTGAATTTTTCAAGTTTTACTCTATTTACTGCTTTTTATGTTTTGTATTTTTATTCTATTTACTGCTTTTTATGTTTGTACATTGTATGAATTGAGTTTTTCGTGAGAATTTTGTTATTATTTTTTTTTTTCAATTATTCACTTATCAGTTTTATTATTTACTAATGCTGATATCTATTTTTGTAACACTTTGTAGCCAAGTGCTGAATAAAGATACATTATTATTATTATATTATTATATGAAAAAAGAATAATTGACTATTTGCATCGGAATAATTTATTTTATTTCATACTGTACCGTGAAGTATCATTAACCGGACCCAAAACCAGTCCGGTAACTGACACTTTACATCATCAGAGACTGTAAAAAAAAATTACTTGACTACTCCAAAAATTACATTTTGCATCATCAAAGAATGTGAAATTGCATTGGTAGCATGGTTTGGCTGGCGCCATCTCATGATTTCAATCAGAAAGCGCTTGAAACCGATTAAAAGAAATTATCACAGTATGAAACAAAATAATGTACGATACACAGCCGTTAAATGTCATTAAACTACTCGTCTAGAAACTCAAGACTCGGCTCTTTCGTCGCTCGTCCATAAACATCTTGACTCGTAAATTAAAAAGTCATTTACCGCCTTAGTAACGTAAATTACTATTTGCGTTCTTGACACTTAGATCTTTCAATACAGTATCGGGGTCTACACGTAGGCCCTTTTTATGCTATAAAAAAAAACGTTGAAAATGGCACTTTGTAACTTATTTATGGTCTTCAATTTACGAAAATATCAGATCAATCATAATCATGCGTCTAAATCATGACTCTAACTGACTCAAACCGATTCGTCATCCCATTGGGTTTTTGTGGGTCTTATCATAAACCCAGGTAAACAGTATCACCAGTGCCCCTATTCTTGAAATTGAATAGAGAAAATTCTCACTAGACTTAGACTTGGATTTCATGAAGAAACGTCAAATCTCTCTCATAAACTCTACTCCCTGAAATTCAAGAATAGGGGCACAGTTCATAGATCCATCGGTGGCGCAAAAACAAATTCAAAACAGAGATTGGAACCGAATTATCCCAAACAATGCAACAAAGAGCAGGCGTCTACCTACCTATATAAATTACCAACCATGCACACAGCCCATTACAACCATGCACACAGCTTATTTTTCTGTGCCCACACTACCTTAATATTTTGTGCTATCAACTTCAAAAATATCAATGTATGCCGACGACCTTTATTTCACGACAAAAAACCCAATTACAGCTCGACACCGTTTATATTATGCTGACATCATGACATCAAACTTTTATGGAAAATGGAAAAACACGATAAACCCAGCAAAAACACAAGCAATATAATTATTATCACACGTAAAAGATCCAGCACAATACCCACAATAACAATTAATAATCAAGAAATTAATTGGAAAAACGAAGCTTTTCATTTTATAAATAAAAACATTTGTTTTGAAAAATATCACAGGTGATTAACTGAACTAGATAATAGACAGATTAAAATCAAATCAGATTGTGGCGGCGGTCTTCCATATTTCATTCTCCGTCGCGTCAAAGACAACAATGGACAATTTGCACATTTTTTGAAAATATGAATAATATAAGGATTAGTAAGTACTGATCCCATTGATGTTTGAAAAATCAACCAACGACTTCTAATAATGTAGTAATCACCGATTAAAGAGCGCCAATCAACATCCACTACGTCACAGAATACACTATCTATCTCCGTCTGACGTATTGACTGTGATGACTCTCTCTCTCCCGGAAGAGTAATATGGCCCCACCCCTTTTGCGATCATGCAGTGAGATTCGCGTCTTCTCTTTCAATTATTTAGTATACTTTTAGGTATTTCGTAAAAATTTTTTCGCTGATGACTTTCAAATAATGTCTATAATACGTATATAAAATTTCAAGTCATTTGAAAATGTATGCAAATTGTCCATTCTTTGGTCGCGTATCTCGTCCAAAATCAGAAAAATAGAAATACCCATTTGAAAAATCTAATGCACGACTTGGCAATCTAACTCAGTCAGACGAGTGCCACACATTGGATAATGACACCAAGGTTGTCATTAATCAATGGTGCTACATAACAAGGTGTTATGTGACGAGTGCTTGCAAGCGCCGCGGCGGGATAATAGAAATAATGCGAACAACCGGCAACATCTTTCGCACAAATGAACGATCGGACAAATAGACGTTCGGACAAATGAAGGGTTCCCACTCTGAGATGACTCGACTCTCTCTCTCACCCATATACGTATTTAATAATAAGTATATGGCCCCACCCCGTTTGCGATCATACAGTGAAATTCGCGTCTTCTTTTTCATTTATTTAGTATATTTTTGGGTATTTCGGAAAATTTTTTTCGCTGGTGACTTCCAAATAATGTCTAGAATACGTATATAAAATTTCAAGTAATTTGAAAGTGTATGCAAAATATCGTTAGACGGCTCTGAAATTGTCCATTGAAGATATCAAGATTCGTTGAATAGATCTCTGTCAATGCGGAAATGCCTTTTGAATTCAATATACGGATATTGATAGGATAGGCAGCCACCAAGCACTAGAGTCTCAAAAAACTCTCTTTATACAGTTTCGCTTCTTTTGCGGTCATGTTCATTTAATATTATTACGGTTAAGCTATCTACAGAATCAAAACTTGAAAATGAGTCGTCAAAAACTTCAGTCAATATAATCCCTAATACTTTACACTATTCGAATCATCGATCGTTGTTATGTTTTTGTTTGTTTATAATTTTTTTAGGTTGGAATATCTGCAGGGGTGCGTTCACAAATGTCGCCGGGCGATCGCACGCGCACGGCGACGCTCTGACCTTTCCCGGCTGTTCACAATTCTCGCCGAGTAAGATTCACACTCATTCACAATTCGGGTGAATATTCTCCGGGCGATCAACTTTTCAACCCACTTTTTAGCTAGTGAAGATTTGTCGCGCCTGCGTTGTGTGTACAAACGTGAAACTAACCAAAAACAACAAACTACACGACTGATGATCGTTGATACATTAGGGCTGGTGATAATTTAATTAAAAAATGAATATTATGTTGTCAGAATCGCACAATCTTTTGGTAGATGCGATATTGATATTAAACCAAATCGAAGGTAAAAAATTGTAAGCTAAAAAAACATCATTGTCAATTAACTTTTTTCCAGACAATGCTTTAGAGTATTTCCCTGTGACAATGGCAAATGAGAATGAGAGGCGCTATCTGACGACGAATCACTGTCCTGGAATGCCGGGATCCATATTTTACATTTACTCCTTATTGCACACGCTTATAACTTCTTAGAAACACAGTATAAAATTAAAGCTTAGAAAGTATAGCTATGGTGGTATTATTTAGTGTTTTTGTAAAATGGTACCGTTGTATTATTATTCAATGAACCTTAACAGTCATATAACACTTTCAAATTTTAAAGGTTATGATAAACCATAACAAGTCAAACAATCGTGAACGAGGATTATATACCATACGTCATCTGTCAGATGAAACTGACATTTGACGAAAGTTCCGGGTTAATAGTTGTGAACGCACCCCGCCAGCTTCTGCACGAACAAAAGTTTGTTAAATCTCCTTTACACTGAAGGTGGGTCCTCATGTGCGTAATTCAAGGACGGCGTTTCCGTTTTTTTTGATATGATTGGTTTGTGATATTCCCGCCGTCATGATTCGATATTATACAACCAATCAGAACGGGTATGTCAATACGCTTGAAATGTCAAAACGCAGCCACTATCCTCATGGGGACGCCTGGGGATAGTAGCCTAGTTTACACCGACAACTTGGTCCGCGGACCAAGTACTAAATTCGAACTATATCAGAACCAACTATTTGGTTCGAATGGTGTAAACAGTTGCGAACTAAGCTGGTCCGCTCTTGGTTCGGTACTTGCCAGCAGGTGTACCGAACTAAATTTGGTTCGATCTGGATCAAAACTATGAGGTTATGTTGATTGTTATTATTGTGAATTGTGTTGGTTCTGAATTTCTCAAGGCAATCTGAGCGTACTCACTTATGTTTCTTTTGATAACGAATTGTGTTGATAAATAATGTCGACTTGTTTTTGACGTTTGAAGAATTGCGCGCGTACACATTTAGTTCACGCGTTGCAAGGCGGTGTAAACGGACGAGAAGCAAGCATTGGTCCTACCGTACTATCCTCACCCATATACTTATTATTAAAATATACCTACCGTAGTCCCTCAAAGGTGAAGCCAAATCAGGATTTATCGGGAAAGACAGAAATATTTATTTCCCATAAGTTGGTTTCATGTGCACTGCCATATTAATGAGCATGCCTCAAAATAAAATTTCAGGATTAGTCGGTAGGCGGGTATATTCTTAGTCCGAATTTGGAAAGCAGCCAATAGGCAGGCACGGTTATCAGCTGTTATCGATTAGTTGAATCTAGAACAGAGACCGTGCAGCAGCGCTGCCAGATTTAAAATCGCCAAGACTTGAGATCGCGGTAACGTTAAATTTGGAATTCAAAAACCGGTAGCCATCACAATTGAGATTTCAAAAGAACTTTTCCGCGTACAGTAACATTCTATTTCACTATATTATAAATTTGGCTGTTTAATATCTCACAAGGAAAATGCTGAACTACCACAAAAATTGACAAAAATATGTGTTAATGGTATGGATCTACCGTGAAAACGGGAGTATTGGCACCAAAGCAGCAGCATGAGATCGGCCCAAAATCACGAGTAACCTATGGGAAACAGCTTTATGCACAATCGCAGTCTTTTCCTGGTACACATGAAATACACTTATGAGGCAATGGTATAGGCCTGATTATTCCTGTCTTTTTCATCGGCTGAAAATCGGCTTCACTTGCCGCGCATTGATGAAATAGGGAACCCGAGGTATATTTTAATAATACGTATATGTCCCCACCCCCTTGGTCCTATCGGACCGAACTTAACGAGCTTTCGGTGTAAACTAGGCTAGTGGCTGCCATGAGCGTAGTTGCCGCGTTTTGACATTTCCGGAGTATTGACATACCCGTTCTGATTGGTTGTAAAATTTTGAATCATAACGGCGGGAATATCACAAACCAATCCTATCGCGAAACGCGAAAACGCCGTCCTTGAAATACGCACGTGGGGACCCACCATGAAAATCATGACTTACACCAGCAGCCCTACCGTACACCAACATAACAAACACACCTATTATGTATAATCGTTGCTTCAAGCCTGATGGTGCTTCAGAGGAAAGGGGAAGGTAACGCGGACGCGGAGCACCAAACGCAATAAAGCTGGAACACGCGTTTGGCGTTTAGTGCTTTTGTGCGCACCGCACAAATGCTCGAATGTGATGCGTGCACAAAACGGGCAAATGGGAAAGCGGCTCATATGATTCCCGTTTGTCAAGCAGAGATTTGACAGTTCCACTTTGAAATGAAATTGAATGTAAACAAGGCATTGAGGTGTATGTAGAGTTTACAGTATTTGTTTTCGAATTGACGGCTTAGAAATTGACAGGGGTCGAACCCTCGAGTTAGGGAGTAATCGCTCCCTGGGACCCAATCATGGAGTCTCTAACTCCATGGAGCCAATCCTCGAATTAGGGAACAACGGCTCCCTCGAACTTGATAAAGGGAAGAATATTTTTGAGAGAGCAGACTAGTTCCCATCGCATATTATTTTCTCCATCCTTCCCTTTCCCAGACTTTCGCTATTCTTGAAACGTGGGAGGCTATAGTTAAGTGGAACTGTCAAATTTTCGCTTGTCAAACGGGAATCATATGCTACCATCTACATTGTATTTGTGTTCAAAGTCACGCTCACGTCAACTTCATTGTGGATGGTAGCATATGATTACCGTCTGCCAAGCGGAAATTTCACAGTTCCACTCAATTCTACTGACTCAAGTCAATAGAACAGACTTCTATCAAAAGTCAGGAGAACATTTTTGCTCCCACTTTCAAGAATAGGCATCATTATTTTGGAGAGAACCACGCCCAATTTACTCCCAGGGAGTGATTGCTCCCTAATTCGAGGATCGGACCCCTGGTAGTAAATTAGGCGTGGTTCTCTCGAAAATAATGATGCCTATTCTTGAAGTTGGGATCAAAATTTAAGTGTTCTCCTGATCTTTGATGGAAGTCTGTTCTATTGACTTGAGTCAGTGGAATTGAGTGGAACTGTCAAATTTCCGCTTGGCAAACGGGAATCATATGCTACCATCGACATTGAATTTGGCGTGAGCGTGACTTTGAACACAAATTAAATGTTGATGGTAGCTGGGTAGCATATGATTCCCGTTTGCCAAGCGGAAATTTGACATTTCCACTTATATATAGCCTCCCAAATTTCAAGACTAGAGAGACTCTGGGATAGGGAGGGATCGAGAAAATTATGCGTTGAGAACTTGTCTGCTCCCTCAAAAATATTCTCCCTTCTATCAAGATCGGGGGAGCGATTGCTCCCTAACTCGAGGATCGGGCCCGAGATCATTTCCTATCCAGTCAATCTCAATCAAACAGGTGGTTTTTTGTGTGTGCCATAAAGAAACAGACCATACCAGGCGTGTTTGTTATGCTCCACTTGTGCACACTTTTCTACACTACAACACTCAGTGTGGCTTTGTTTGTGAAATGTTTGTCTGTTTTTCAGGATAGAATATCTTTACTAGTTTATTGAAGATATTCTATCCCAAAATACAGACAAACATTTCACAAACAAAGCCACACTGAGTGTTGTAGTGTAGAAAAGTGTGCACTAGTGGAGCATAAGAGACACACCTACCATCTCCTTAAACGGGCGATAACGAATTCAACTTCGAAGTGGGATTGTCAAATTACCGCCTGGCAAACGGGAATCATATGCTAATACCATCTACAATGAATTTGTGTTCAAAGTCACGCTTACTCCAAAATAATTATGGACTGTAGCATATGATTTCCGTTTGTCAAGCGGAAATTTGACAGCTCCACTTCGAAATGAAATGGGATGTAATTCAGGCAGTAATTATATACCCATTAGGTACTTTTGATAAATCTGTCGCCACGATAAGCACCATTCTTATCGATGGACCCAGAACGCATAAATAGAGTTAGTTGTTAGTTTTAAGTATCATTTGTTTGTCAAAGTTCATACTGTTAACATCTGAATCATACTCATATTTCTATCTTAGTGAATAAAATTGTTTTTTAAAAAGTCTTTTGGTGTTTTGTGAATTATAATTGGCGCTGCGAACAGGATAGCTGCACGTTGTACTGTCAATTGACAACGGAGTATTTCAATACCTTAGCTGCTATCCAAAGAAACCTGAGTCCTCCGCAAACTACCCTGTCGAAGACACCAGAACAAGACATCAAAGAACTCACCCATAGCCCAGACTGTCGAAAAATGAGAGAGATTTTATTGTAAGTACCTTTACATTACAATTGCCAATCTTATTACCGTTTTTCTGTAAATGTCTGATGCGCCGGGAAAAATAAAACAATTTCTAAATAGAAATCATTCTAAACTAGGTTTAGTTATTGAACAGAAAAGCAACGTAGACACTCTAAATTATTCAAATGCAAATTTAGAAAAGATAAATATATCTATTCCTGAGGAAATATTGAACTTTCCCATTTCTCTTGATAATTCAGAAAAACCTGAAGAAAATAACTTGATAAATCCTATTTCAAAAAATAATCCTTTAGTTCAGAACGAAATCAGTTCTAATTCAATCTCAATGGAGAATCTCAGATTTTTTACAAATCTTCTGCCAACATTCGATGGCAATCCAGATAATTTAGAAACATTTATCCGAGACATCGACATATTCTATACAACCTTTTACGCAGGAGAAGAACTCCAAAAGTACGGCACAAACGCTGCCATTAAATCCAAATTAATTGGAAACGCCGCGAATTTCTTATTTTCGCGATCAGATTTAATAGACTGGCCCAATATAAAAGTAGCGTTAAGACAAAAGTTTGGCGACCCTATCTCTTATACAACCTTGATGCAAGAATTGCAATACTTTAGACTGGATAGAAATGAAACACTAACACAATTTACTGAACGGTTGAAACTTTTTAATCACCGGATTCATGCGAAAATCCATAACGAAATAAGTAATGAAGATAGACGAGTAGCACTAATAGAACAAATTAACTCAACTTCAATACTAATCCTATCTGCAAATTGTCCTAGATCACTTAGCACTGACATAACTCCCACTAAAGTAAGAACCTTAGATGATGCCTTGAGATATATCAAAGATTTCGAACTCATAGAAAACCAACGAAACATGTTAAGACAACCTTTTCACCAACATTCTAACAATACTGGTCATTATCAAAACAATAATAAAACAATCAAAAACATACAACCACACAACAAACCAACCTTTCCTAGTCAACCTGTCAACATCCAACCTCGACAACTTCCACCACAACGATTTTTTACTAATCAACAAGTATTTGGAAGACCCCAAAATGTTTTCGCCCCTAAAAGAAACTTTGTCCCTCAGCACAAACCTACCCCAATGAGTACAAGTTCCGCTGGTCCCTCTAGATTTGTGCCAAGAACAAACCAACAACAATTTAATCCTCAAATGCAACAAAGACCACAACATTATAATAATTACTTTAAAAGCAACGGTCCCAAAACTTGGACAGCTCAAGAATTAACGAACGTTGACACAGAAGATAGTGCTCACTCCCTTCTTTATGATGGACACTTTGAAGAATATTCCCATAACTATTCTGAAAGCGATTACTATTACAATACGCCAAATGACGAGACAGAACACCAACCACAAAATATTCCTGAAAATAATACTGAAACACCCACAGATCCTAACGATTACGAAAATTTTATGAACCCAGCCTCATCTCAATCACCAACATAAATAACTTGATGAAACAAACCCGACTACCCTTTTTCCAACTTAATTGTTTAAAACTAGCTGTATTAATTGATACAGGTGCCTCTGATTCTCTTATCACTCCCAAAGCTGCTAAACAATTTAGCGAATTTTATTTTTTCGAACCTTTCAAAGTAATCGCCTGTAGAAAAACCTACTCTAGTAATGATAATTTATTAATGCCACTCTTAAAAGAATATGGCATAAATAAAGACATACACCTTAGAATAGTCGACTGGCATAAAGATTTCGATGCTCTGATTGGCTCAAATGATTTACAAAAATTAGATGCTATTATAGATTACAAAGAAAAAACTTTAAAATTCAATAACATTCACATACCATTTACATTATTATACAATGAGCCATTTTCAAGCAAAGAGATAAATAATTGTAGCTATTTAAAAATACCAGTAGACATACAAAATGGAATTGCCTTATTACCATCATTCCAACTAGACACTAACACTACCATACCCGACTCATTAATCGAAGTAAAGAACGGATTCTGCATTTTACCAAAACCTATCGATAATAACGAAATACAAATAAATTTTCACGAAAGAAAACATGTTATACCACAAAATGAATTTGTTATTCAAAACCCAGAAAATAATGGAAAAACAAATTCTAAATTAATAAATCGATTAAGGTTAGACCACTTGAATGACCTCGAAAAAAACAAAATTTTAGAACTTTGTCATAGTTTT
Source organism: Orchestes rusci (assembly GCA_958502075.1). Lineage (NCBI taxonomy): Eukaryota > Metazoa > Arthropoda > Insecta > Coleoptera > Curculionidae > Orchestes > Orchestes rusci. Next base: position 87,144,818 of record OY293303.1, read on the forward strand.
AAAAATATTTTTTATCATGAAAATAGTGACTTAACCTTCACATCGCAAACAAAACACACCATTCGAACTAAAGATGATCGGCCTATTTACGTAAAATCATTTAGACACCCCTACGCAATGCAAAAAGAAATCCAAAAGCAAATACAAAAACTTTTAGATAATAAAATCATAAGGCCTAGTATCTCCCCTTATTCAGCCCCTGTTTGGATAGTCCCCAAAAAACTCGATGCATCAGGAGAAAAAAAATATCGAATGGTCATTGACTACCGCGCCCTTAATGAACAAACAATAGAGGATAAATATCCTTTGCCACGAATCGACGAAATCCTGGATCATTTAGGTAAATGTACATACTTCACTACTTTAGATCTCGCCCAAGGCTTTCACCAGATCGAAATGCATAAAGATTCGATAGAAAAAACAGCATTTTCAGTAAATAATGGTCATTTTGAATACTTAAGAATGCCCTTTGGTCTCCGGAACGCTCCCGCGACCTTCCAAAGAATGATGGACGAAGTCCTTCGCGAACATCTACACAAGTATTGTTTCGTTTACATGGATGACGTAGTCATTTTTTCAAAATCCTTGTCAGAACATTTAGATCACATACGAAAAATATTTAAAACCTTACAATCAGTCAACCTAAAAGTCCAAATCGATAAATCTGAATTCCTTTCCAAAGACGTTTCATTCCTAGGACACGTTATTACGCCACAAGGTATTAAACCCAATCCTAGCAAAATTGATGCAATTCAGAAATTCCCGATCCCTACTACAGAAAAACAAATCAAATCATTCTTAGGACTCGTTGGATACTACCGACGCTTTATAAAAAATTTCGCCAAAATGGTGTTTCCATTAACAAAATGCTTAAAGAAAAACTCAAAAATAGACCCCTTGAACCCTGAATATATCGAAGCTTTCAATAAATGCAAGATGTTGATTACAAATTCACCCATTCTTCAATACCCTGATTTTAACAAAAATTTCAAGTTAACTACAGACGCATCTAATATTGCTATTGGTAGCGTCCTATCCCAAGATGAACACCCTATCGCATTCTATTCAAGAACCTTAAATTCTGCAGAGAAAAATTACTCAACTATAGAAAAGGAACTTCTCTCTATCATTGATTCATGCAAACATTTTAGACCCTATCTATATGGACAAAAATTTGTTATCGAGACAGACCATAATCCCCTTGTTTGGCTTTCAAAATTGAAAGAACCTAATTCACGGCTTATCCGTTGGAAGCTTAAACTTGAAGAATATAATTTTGAAATTATCTACCGAAAAGGCAAAGAAAATGTTGTTGCTGATGCTTTAAGTCGAATCGAGATAAATATACATGAGACAACAGATAATGCCTCTATCATCCCTCAAACATCTGATAACGACATAGCTAAAGTAACAGACTTTGATATTGACTCATTTGTTAATGAGCGAGCTAATAAAGAATTATCGCAAGACCATGATGATAACGAAACCATTGTGACAATACATTCCGAAAACGATCAACAAGGTAATTATATTCCCATTTCCGAATCTCCATTAAATCATTCTAACAACAGAATTATCATCCAGATAGCCGAAGAATATCACATAAAACATACAAAACCCTTTGGGAAAAATCATTATCATGTTTTTATTCAGAAACAACAACAAGAAAAGGAAATAGTTACCACTATACAAGATATAATTCAACCTAATTTAAAATATCTTGTACATATACCTGATAGAAAATTAAAAGAAAAATTCCGAAACATCTTTGGAGCCAACTTTAATAAGAGCGTAAAATTAGCTTTTGCTGATATAGTTCTTAGAGATGTCACTGACAAAAATACACAAACTCAAATTATTAAAGATTATCACGCTCAAAATCACAATGGCATACTGGAAACATATAATCACTTGAAGCAAAAATATTATTGGCCACATCTCAAGGATCAGATAACTGCATTCATTAATAAATGCGAAATTTGCTTACAAGTCAAATACGAAAGAAGACCCTATATCACACCCTATTGTGGTCCCCTATTAGAAGATAAACCCTTCAAAACTATCCATATGGATGTGTTCACTTATAGAGCTACGAAATTTCTCACAATAATAGACTCCTTTTCTAAATACGCCCAAGCCTATACATTACCTGACCTGAACGCTGTTTCCATACTTAGTAAATTAAGACATTATCTTGCTCATCATAGTATACCCGAGAAAATCATCATGGATCAAGGTACAGAATTCAATAACAGCACCCTCAAGGAATTCTTAAAATTACTTCGTATCGAGAGTCACTATATCCCTTTAGCTACACCTCAATCAAACAGCCCTATTGAACGACTTCATTCCACATTATTAGAAAAACTTCGAGCAATTCATCTTAAAAATGACAACGACACACCCTCCGATCAAATGATAAACGCCATTTTAATATACAATCAAAGTATTCATTCAGTAACTAAACATTCACCTTTTTCAATACTCTACGGCCCCTATTATCATGAACCTTGTATCGACATGGACGTGACCATATACGAAGAATACAATAATCAACGAAAAAAAGAGTTATTACCGTATTTTAAACAAATATATTCAGCAACCCGTGAAAGACAAGAAAGCGCGAGTAAAAAACAAATAAAACACCCAGAACCTTTACCAACTTTAGAAAAAAATCAAGTCATATACTTGACAAAAGACAAACGACGTAAAGAGATTCCTCGTTTTGAAAAAGCCATTGTTACCAAGACAAAGGGCCCGCGAATTACCTGTACACAAGGAAGAAAAAATGTTATTACAACACATACCAGAAAATTAAAGAGATTAAGGAAGAAACCTTTGTTGCAGGATAAACCTCCTGATAACCCTCAGCCTGGCCCTTCAAATCGTCCCGATTAAGAATAACCAAGGCTACTACAAAGAGGACATAGGAAAATCATTAATCTTAGAAGACTACCATACGTTTTACCTACCCTTTAATCTTAGTAGTATTAAGTATACATTATCATTACTATGCGTTAACCAACTAGCCTTAGAACACATAATCAAACATCAAAATAATCACCTTTTAACCCAACTATTTAACCTTAGCACAGAAAGACTAAATAATACATACGACGAATACGAAAAATTGTATGGAAAGCCCTCTCGTAATAAACGCGGACTTATCAACTTTTTAGGATCTGGAATTAAATTTGTTACTGGAAACTTAGATAATGAAGATTTGAATAATATTGAATCTCAAATAGAAACTTTAAAGTTTAATCAACTAAAAGAAATCAAAAGAATCAATGCACTAAGTAGTTTCGCTGGAGGTATTACTGATAAATTTCAAAACATGGTCAATCTTATAAACGAAAATTCTAAGAAAGTCCAAGAGAAATTATCTCAACTTGAAGAAAGACTAGACACAAACCTCTTAGTTCAAAACCATCTTTTGCAAATAAATAAACTTAATGACCTTTTGAAGACATGGGAAAGAACAATTTCATTTGCACATTCAAATTCTTTGAATATAGAACTCTTTTCACTTGACGAAGTGCATAATATTTGGCAATATCTACATCTCAATCACTTTTCCAAAACAGTATTTCCCATCAGGCATTTATCCGACCTAGTTACACTATGCCCTACCGGATTCATGATCTATAATGAATTGGCAATCGTAATTGTTAAGGTACCTATTTTTAGTATTAATTATTGTAATCTCTCATTTATCTATCCAATACCCAACGAGGCGAATCAATTGCTTCTAGTACCTAGCCATTTCCATTGCAACCACACCTGGTACACAAACTGCAACCAGATGCTGTCCCATTGGATATGTAAGGACGCCATACCAAGCAACTGTACTCTACATAATAAATGCATGGCAGTGACGGCATCGAATAACTACCAAGCATATCAACTCACAGAAAAGAAAAACCTCCTGATCTGCACAAAAGAAGAAAAAGAAATTTTCGAAAATTGTCAGCAACTACTGCAAGAAAAGGCGCAAGGATGCAATTTACTACTCAGCCCCTGCGAATTAATAATTGATGGACGAAAATTTCACCCAAAAGATACTTGGCTGGAAACAAAACAGTTTTCCAACAACCTAACTATCATCAATAGCAGTCTCCACATTAACTTCAAAACTCTACATTTTTCACGACCTGAAGACGTAAACAGTGATCTATTCCAACCACTAAGCCCAGAACCACTGGACATTACAATGCATACAACATCTCATGCCCTTTTATGGACAGTTATCCTATGTATTGGAATATGCATCTTAATAGCCTGGAGAAAAAGAAAAATATTCCTCACCATGAAGAGACTACAAAATATCGTCAACGAGGACGTTTCTCACTAAGGATGGAGGAATTATATACCCATTAGGTACTTTTGATAAATCTGTCGCCACGATAAGCACCATTCTTATCGATGGACCCAGAACGCATAAATAGAGTTAGTTGTTAGTTTTAAGTATCATTTGTTTGTCAAAGTTCATACTGTTAACATCTGAATCATACTCATATTTCTATCTTAGTGAATAAAATTGTTTTTTAAAAAGTCTTTTGGTGTTTTGTGAATTATAATTCAGTTCTCTTTATTTCTCGCCCAGGTACTGACTGAAAAACTGAAAAGACTCAGGAAAGAGACAGGCATAGTCCGACAGCTGACCAGTGAACAAATTCATGCTTTCTATTTTCTATGCTCATGCTCATTGCTCATACCATAGAAATAATATAATACTACTTATTTCTATGGCTCATTCTATGCCAGTGGATAGTGGATAAAGTAAATTAACCAGCTTTCAGATCCCATCGGTTTTAATTTTGAGTCGTTTGAAATCAATTTTGATGTTACCTCAAATATAGGATTTGTTAATTCAAACTTTTCATACCTAGGTGTGGTTGATTTCTTTCCGATGTGATAATTTAATTATCTGACAGTTGTTTGGAATGTCTTCAGAACAGTGATTTGCTTAGAAACTTGAATTTGTTTTCAACCTGGGTTTTGCTGGTGAGTCGAGTTTATAATTGTTGTTGATGTAAATTAGACAAACACCTATTTTTTTTACCATAATAGTTGTACTATTATTGATAACTAGGTGATGTTCTCCATCATCAACTTAGTTAGAACTGCAATAGTCCTGGGGTTGGCGAAAAGGGCCTTTAAGGCCTACTCGCCGGGCAGTGGTTTTCCCCCACAGCCATACCAATACAAATGTATTGGTCGAAGCTCAGATTCTACCGGGGGTTCTACCTTTTCTCAAACAACGGGTTCTGGTTCTACAAAACAATCAAGAACTATTTTAAAATATTTGTCCAAATAGATTTATGCATGATAGCCAACGAGCATAATATTCTTGAGTCAATTTTGAGATTATTCTATTTGACAAGTTCTATGGTCCTGGTCCTGGGTCCTCGCACTCATAACACCTACAATATAATGGAAACTGCAATCTGCAATGATAAAGGTTGTTGGAGTGTTTTGACGTTATAAAGTGGCGCCCTACAAGGGTTGTCTGGATGACCACATTAAACCACATGACAGGGTATGGTAAAACAGAAATCTACATCACCATACAGCGCCATCTGCAGTTTTCTGTCGCAGTTATATTTCTGCGGCAATTTCAAATGCTTATAATTTTTTTGAGCTTTTGTTCCTGGTTTCAAATCATTTATGTTTATTTAACCCAAATTTTGAAATATAGATACGTTTTCAATCAAAACTTTCTAAACACTCTTTTAATGATGAATGGTTTGGACAAAGTTGTTTTATGGTGTTTTTACTTTTTTTGAAGAGTGGAAGTAAGTATCTGGAATATTCATTTCAAAATGTATTCACTATTGTTATTCTTACTCACCCAATGTTAGAATAGTACCTATTGGTGCCGACTGTTTCATTCGTCATTCGTTTTCAAATGATAAAATAACAAACATTATGAGATCAATTGGAATGTCCAACTTTATTTTTGCTACCTATTTCCTGAACGATGCCAAGATTTCCATTCAAAATATACGTGATTTTTATCTTCTTGAATTATTATTTTCTAAGACAACTAGGTTTCACAAAAATCAATTATATTTTTGTGTTTTCCACCTTCAAACGAATTAGCGGGCGGAGCGGCAAAGATAAAATTCCAACATCGGTTAAATAAGAATCACACCTTGGTAATCGTCACAAAATAACTTTCCCACAACTAAAAATATTCTAGAATTATGATAAGAGTTCAAAAAAATATCGATTCAAGTATTTATTTCGTAATAATTGGGTTGTAAATTATCATATTTTAAAACCAGGAGGATCCTGGATATCACACACCAAATAAGATCTATAGATTTGTTCATAGGTCTTATTCTGCAGTGATGGATTCCGCACTTCACAAATCCACTTTGCGAAAGGTACCGCATTATCCTTAGGGAATCTATGTCTCCTATACTTGCTAAATCATGACAATTAGGAATCACACAAAAGCTGTTATAACGACGCTTCTGATTACACTCCATTTTCAAAAAGTTTACTTCAACAAAGATGAAATTGAATAACTTATTATAAGAACTTTTGACAATGACAACTAGTTCTATGATGACAACGAACTTTGCTTATCAACCGATCAACCAATCAGGGACAAGGCAGCGAACAAATTCTAGCGCCGCGGTGGATGTTTGGCGAAATACCATTTTCATGTATCACTGGTTGCTGGTTAAAAACATGTCACAAGTTGCCATTTGACTTTCCTTTATATTGTAGGTGTTATGGACCCATCCTCGGTGCAATCTATTCCACAAAACAGTAAACCTTTTAGAACAGAAACAGCAATGTTAACGCCGGTTCATAAAAGATTAGTCCGAGGCTTAGAGATCTCATCACGGATCTGTGGCGCGGCAGTCGTTTTGGCAAAGGTTTCTAGATATTCCATTCCTTCACCATAAGCGTTTTCATGGAGTATGGTATCGTGAGACCACTTTGGTTTGGTCTGTCCTCGGGTCTGTCATTAGCCTAGTTTATACCGACAACTTGGTCCGCGGACCAAGTACCAAATTCGGACTATATCCGAACCAAATATTTGGTTCGAATGGTGTAAACAGTTGCAGACTAAGCTGGTCCGCTCTTGGTTCGGTACTCGCCAGCAAGTGTACCGAACTAAATTTGGTTCGATCTGGATCAAAATTTTGAGGTTATATTGATTGTTATTATTGTGAATTGTGTTGGTTCTGAGTTTCTAAGGCAATCTGAGCGTACTTACTCATGTTTTTTTTGGTTTCGAATTGTGTTGATGAATAATTTCGACTTGTTTTTGACATTTGACGAATTGCGGGCGTACACATTTAGTTCACGCGTTACAAGACGGTGTAAACGGGCAGGAAGCAAGCATTGGTCCTACCGTACTATCCCCACCAGCTTGGTACTATCGGACCGAACTAAACGAGTTATCGGTGTAAACTAGGCTATTAACGTCACTTGCATCTCGCCGATTGGCTGAAAGTGACGTTAATGACAGACCAAACTGGAATGGTCTCATGATACCATACTCCAAGAAGACGCTACATGTATTTTTCATTTCGAAACTTCAAGTTGAACCAATTCACAATTTTTTCCACATGCATTTATCGTCAACTTTGGCTACTTTGAGTTTCTTTGCTTCTGAGAAATTTGGTGATATTCGTAAACTGTTTATTAGTTAGGTTACTGAATAGATAAGATTGTTAATTTTGTCCCCTTTGGCTATATTCGGGGTGAAAGTTAAAAGTAGACGTGGTTGACGATAATTTCTAACCAACCAATTAAGCATGAAACGTGAAGTTGCGTGAGAAAAAAAATGTGATGAATTTTCAGGGTTTGAGGTCTGAGGTCGAATGAAACAAAGCATATTATGTATAACCTAAAAAATTAAGTATGTAGACACTTATTGAATTTACACAATACAGTTTTAGTTATAAAATAATTATAAATGTATTTCACAGAGCGTTTCGACAAAACCGACATAAAGCTTCGTTCGCGGGAGACTGAACATGTTCCGGATAGAAATGCATGCGCATCAAGATTTTGTCGTTCGCGGTCGCGGGACACAAAAATCCTCGTTTAGTGGTAAAAATCAGGCGTTCGCGGGACAAGGATATTGTGTTCAGATCTAATTCCGAACACGTTCGACACGTTTGACAGTGTTTAACATTTCAAAAATACAATAATGATTGTTCACACGCTAAATGCATTTGGTAAGTGTAATTCGTATATTTTTAATTGAACTTTTTAGTGAATTTAATAAATTTGACATGATTTTGATTATTTTTTAGTTTAAAGGAATTTTCAGATTTGATGAAATGTTGATGCATCTTTTGGGCTACAGTGATGAGGATTTGGAAGAACTACTTGAAAATCATGAGGTACCGAAAGTTAACAGTTATTTCGAGGAAACTGTTCTATTGCTTAGTGACGAGGAATAAGTGTCTCATTTTCGATTGAGCAGGGAAGAAAGAAGAAACCCAACAATTGTCAGAAAGATTTGAAGCCTCTGAATATTACCATCGTGAAGTTGGAGATTCTGAGAAAATAATTCCTTTGAAGTGTATCAATATATTTTTATGGTTTGCCAGCAATGAGGCGGCTAGTTTTAGAGTGGTAGCGGATCGATTTGGCATAACAAGAAGTTCCCTTCATAAGATAATACGAAGAGTTACATTATTTTTAAGCAATTTATCTCCAGAATACATAAAGTTACCAACTCCTGAGGAGCAGACACTGATTGAAAGAAACTTTGCGAAGAAATATTTTCCAGCAGTGATAGGTGCAATTGATGGCACACACATCAAAATTGACAAACCTGAAGAGGATCCAGATTCCTATTTAAATAGGAAACATTTTAACTCTATCCAGGTGAGTTTATGCTACATTTTTAAGTTGAGTTGTACTTGTATATCAGGGATGAGCCATTGGTTATGCTGGGTGGTGAAAATATGGGCCAAGAAGTTGAAGATGACAGGGATGGTATAAGAAAAAGAAATGATATTATGAATGCTCTGCCACTTAGAGTATAGAATGTTTTTTATTATTTGTTATATAAACATTTTTAAATATGTATTCTGGGTCTACATAGATATAATGAAAATAATAGTTTTGTTCAAAATAATAGTTATAAAGGTTGTATTTAGAAAAATATAATATGTGAAAATACAATCATCTCTCACTCCCAAGATTTCCAACTAAATATTAATTCTACCCTACTTCTCCCTTAATATTTTGTGCTTAACATTAAACTAAAAAAACGTGATTATTCATTGATCACTTCCGATAAAGGCAAAATTGATTGTTTTCCAATATATTCCTTCAACAGATCATTCGTTCTTCCAAAAGCTTATTCTTTTTAAATTTTTCTGACAATTTCTTTTCTTCTATCTCTATCATTTTTTGGTAAATTTTTTTTCTATCATTTCTTATTACTATTAACATGTCGCTTCTTAACTTTCTTGTCTTATAAATAGTTTTAAAGGTTGCTTTTGATGGTTTTTTGTTTGCTTCTTTTTGTCCGTTTTCGTTTGGCGTAACTGTAATTTCATCATCTACTTCATTTTCCTTTGGTACCGGCTCGTGGATGGTCGACGATGGAGGACCAGCGATAATTGAGTCTGACGAAAGGAGGATTGTAGGGTTTATATTTTTCTTCTTACCCAAGATTGATTCCACAATATCTGCATAGTCAAATGATTGTCTTCCTCTGCCAGTTTTGTTGTTGTTATCTATATATCTTTTATTCATCCTCTCTAAATGTTTTCGCCGATTTTCGAAGTGCGACGGCGTCATATTTTCCTTAATTTTTTCCCTCAATTCGTTTGCCAATTATTTCATAAATTCTTTTTAGGTTCTTTGATTCGAGGGACCCAACTTGATTGCGGTATTTTTTGTATAAATCCAAAAACATAAGGGTAACATTATATTTCCATTTAAATGTTTTTTCCTTCGAACAAGAAGGCATAATAAGAAACTCCGATAGCTCTGAAAATAAAGGGAAAACAGTTGATCATCCAACCCGGTATTTCCTGAACCAAGTCTCTTGAAGTTATGGACGCTTTTCTTGAATTTGATCATATGTTTTCAACTTTTTTCATGTCTAAATATTTTTTACGAAAACATAAGTAAATCCCTTTTAGATAGAAACAACCTAGCAATAAAAATTATTTTTAAATATCAGTATAATCTCTCATAGTATCCCAGTAGTTTAATTTTGTGAATAATATAGGAACATATCATATTTTTAATATTTTTACCTCCATTCATAGTCAAGGCCTTCGAAAATTTCACAAAATAGTCCTTAACTTATTTCAGTTCACCACAATATTGCTTTCTTGTCTTGGCGGAATTTACAATGGAAAAAAATGTTTTTGTTAACCTACCTACCTGAAACGTAAATAACGTGAATAAATGTGAATGTCCTCTAAAAGCGTTAGCGGGTTAACCAAATCGCGAATTAGTTCGGGAGGATTCATGCGCAATGTAGAAGTATGCTTACTTCATGATTTCTCCCGCGAACGAAGAAAGCAGCAGAGTAAAAAATATTGTGATTTGAAGTATCTTACCAATATATTATGTACTAAGTTGAACTTCTGGAGGATAGTCAAAAACTTTTTGTCATGTGTATATTTGCTGATTCGAGTTTAAAAAAATAAAATAATGATTTCTCAAGTTCCTTGATAATATGTATTATTATTACGGAATTTTCGCCAATCAAAATGAAACATATAACACAGTAATTATATGCATGATTTAATACTGTCAGAAAAAAATATACAATTTTAATTATTCAACAACAGTTAGAGAGAAAACAACATCTTAACATTATCTTATAGAGAGTTTCCAAAGTCTGGTAGCAATAATTAAGGGAAGGAATTTTCAATTGCAGCAAATTCATTTCACAATTTTGAAGATATGCACTTCAAAATGATAACTATAGACTCTCTAAATATTGTACAGTCAGCGGATGCACATTCTTAAGGTCTGGATTTTGGATCATATTGAGCCAGTTTTGTAATCTAGCTGGGTCCTGAGGAATGCGATGCATTGTACGTGAGTCAGGGCAACCTGGACTTTCGAAATTTTCAAATGCAAACCCACTAAATAGATGCCTCCATCATGTCATATGGACATTTTCCTAACACACTCATGAGGGTAATTTTTTTTATATCATTTGAAATGGAAGAGTTACGGAGACTTCATCAGGAATCCCTCGAGGAATACTTTTGAAACAGTCCCTGTAAATTTGAATGTGTCAGAGAGATAGGAGTGCTTTGCCAACGGTAGGGATTTTGAGCATTTGCACTAGTTTTTTCGTTTTTTTTTTAGTTAATTTCATTTTTTTTTTGAATATTTTTGGAATAAGGTGTTTACTGGGTCCACCGTATTATTTTTGGGGAGTGGTGCACTGTATTCTACTTGTCAGCTGCTCGTAGAAAAAAAAACGAAAAATAGTTGGCATTCTCATTCATAGGCTTTTCTTTTTAACATCAACTGAAAAAAATGTTAAACGCGAATCAAAAGAAATCTGATGTGTATCTTTTTGACTCAAAAGTATTCCTCGCGGGATTCCTGATGAAGTTTCCGTAACTCCTCTATTTCAAAAAATATAGAAAAATGATCTGTATGCGTGATAACAAATTATCCAAATAACACGATGGAGGCATCTATTTAGTGGGTTTACGTTTGAAAATTTCGAAAAAACCTCAAATACAGGTTTGACTTTTACAATTCATGTTGTGTGGTCGGGTACATGCACCAGAAAAAGCAGATTTTCTTTTTTAAAATGAGCTGAAGAACAGTCAAATCGGTTTAGGAATTTCGAAGTTATAGCCAATTTAGTGACATCAAGTTTGTCGGCTGTAGCTGTCTCATTTGACAACTTGGAGAGAAGTGTCGAGGGGCAATTTTGTAGAGAATATCGTCTAAAATCTGTTTTCATATATTTTTTTAGTAGTTCAAATGGAAAAATGTGTTGATTTTCTGTTTTCACAGTACCGTTACGACCCCTTGCGGCGATCCTAGAAGCTTGAAATATATTTTCATCATTTTCTCTTGGGCACATTACTCTACAGATTTCTGAGTCTCTATGATGAATAGTTTATGAGAACTGGCACCCTGTCGCTGAAGATGAATCACCCTGTACAAGACAATTTGTATCACACCATTGTTTTGTGACCTTGATGTTTTTGAAACAGTTGATTCTTAATTGGCGGAATCGCTAAGGCGCCATTCGCCAATGTATTCTTATGGCATCCGCAGATACAGAAAACTGTCCACTAAAATCGTTATTTGCCATGTCATTAATAAAATAAGAGAAAAGGCCCAGATGCTGCCCTGCAGAAAACCATAAGGATTCTCTTCCATCGACAATTTATCTTCTTGGTATTTTACAATTTGCTGTCTTCCTAAGATAGGATGCCTCCAGTCCAAAGCAATTCCCGTAAAGCCATATATTTATCAGGTTTAGTTCCAACGATAAACAAAAAACTTCCAACCAAAATTGATATTGGCTTCTATCTAGTGGTCCTAGTTGATGAAACATCAATAATTTAGGATTAATTGGTCACCGATATGAGCCGTATACGCCTGCTTTCTATATATTTTATTCATATTCCGATATTTGATCCGACACAATAATTAGAAATAACTTCATTAATCATACAGCGATAATTTGATTCGAATGCAAATTTCACGATTGGATATTTATTATTTAGAATATGCATTGTATAATTTGTCAACTGATGATCATACTTTACAATTTTCTAGTTTCACTCTGCCTAGTTAAGTGATTCGTATGAAGTGGTCAGGCTTTTTTGATTCATAGGCCTGATCCACGCGATAAAAAAAAACTCTCAAGAGCGGCTGAGTATTTCTCATAGCTACTCATATGTCTCAAAACTGTGTCCATCATTTTATAACAAAATATTAAAAAAATGGGATCAAATCGATCTTTTCAACCACTCTTTACACTTTGGAGCATAAGTTTTGCATAAATATTTTGACATATCTCTAGGTTGGTATAACATGAACTACACATTCGATGGTATTTGAGACCCTAGCTTATGCCGAGGGCTCAAAAATTAAGGTTTTGACACATTCTAATTTACAGGGGCTGCTTCAAAAGTATTTCTCGAGGGATTCCTGATGAAGTCTCCGTAACCTCTATTTCAAAAGATATAGAAAAATTACATCCATGAAAGTGATAGGAAATTATCGAAATGACACGATGGAGGCATCTATTTAGTGGGTTTGCTTTTGAAAATTTCGAAAAAACCTCAAATACAGGTTTGACTTTCACAATTCATGTTGTGTGGTCGGCAAAAGCGAATTAAATTGACGCCGAGTGAATGCACCAGAAAAAGCAGATTCTCCTCTTTAAAATGAGAACATTCAAATCGGTTGAGGAATTTCGGAGTTATAGGCAATTTAGTAACATCAAGTTTGACGGCCTGTAGCTGTCTAATTTGACAACTTAGAGAGAAGTGTCGGGGTGCAATTTTGTAGACAATATCGTGAAAAATCTCTTTCCATATTCTTATTTGGTAGTTCACCGGGAAAAATTTCGAAAATGTATGGATTTTCTGTTTTCACAGTACCGTTACGCTTCCTTGCGGCGATCATAGAAGCTTCAAATATATTTCCAGCATTTTGTCTTGGGCACATCACTAAACAGATTTTTTTTCCAGGGTCTCTATGATGAATAGTTCACGAGAACTGGCACCCTGTCGCTGAAAATGAATCACCCTGTACTGAATATGAATAAAACGGAAATTGTCTCCTGCAAGTGCAAGATATCAGGGTACCGATTCTGGGAACGATGAACGGTCATACGAGAGAGAAACGATCACCTACAAATAATTCTCCGTTTACTGTCTCTCTCTTTCTCTCGATATGACCGTTCATCGATCCCAGAATAGGCACCCTGGTGTTTCGTTGGGAGATGAAATGATTGAGGGTATAGATCGGCAATGAAGTTTTGTCACGTCAACTGGCTTCTGGATACTATGCCGTTGTAATTACACGGTATGATATTGGATATTCTTTTGCAAGAACTGTCTATTTTTCACTAGTTGAATTCAGTTTATAATATGGTCCAGCCGAGTAAATACCCAACCAATTTTTTTCATTGCCTTTTGGAAGAACCGTATCAGCGTTTTTCTTGTGGAAGTAGTATTCTATTTCCTTAATAACTTCAAGGCTATCAGCGATATTGCCAAGCCGACAAGCCACTCGATTCTACTTTTCCAACCGATTGTTCTGAAGTTAGTATCTTAATTTGTCTTAAAAATTGACTTCCATCGTTTTTGCCGTGTAGCCTTATGTTTTATAGGATTCTATTTTTTACAGGCGATGTACCTGACACTCAATATGGGGTTTTTAGGTTGGGATTGAGGTATGTGGCAATGTGTATAAAAATGATCACCTTATTTCTGACAAACTTATTTCTTACCTGAAAAAAACTTGATTTTGTTTCCTTACCCAAACAATTTAAAAATGAAATTTTATTGTTCAAGCCAACTTTTTTCGAAACGAAGCAGGTTCATGTGAACTTTTTGTTCCTCAAGCTGTGCACTTTTTTCTTCACTTACTCAGAAAATACCAATGGAAATATACAATGTACGTGTGTATGTATTTCTCTCAAGGTGTACTTAATGTGATCTCATGTTTTCAAAGATAAGATGTTGTTAACGAGTCTTGCTTGATACATTTATGATTATTGTCTTCCTTACTGCTTGCATCCAAAAACTGTGAAGTATCTGTTAAAAATATTTTGCTAAACATTATTTGATATCATACGTGTAAATAAAGAATATGTAGATGTATTGTACCAGGGCGTGGTTATCAACCCCATGCAAAGACTGTAGCCATTTTTTGCATTTATTGAAACTTTGAGGTACATATAAGTGACCAGAAGTAAGTCAAGTGTCCCTCTCAGGAGTTTCATCTAAAAGTTCTCCAGCGGAACACAAGAGAACGTATGAGGATGACTTGAAGTTTGCTCGAGCTAGAACTACATACCTATACCATGAATGTACAAAGCTTGATATAAAGGAGCCAATGATCATTGAATGGATTCTTCGGTTGTATAAGACCAGCAAATGATAATTACTCTATTCTTCTATACTTATTTATTGTGACGGAAGTTCTGGTGGGCAAGATGGCATTTGGAAATAATAATTGTATGTGATCCCCTCCCTGAAATATTTCTAAACCGCAAGGGAGATAGAAGGTTGTTCAATCATTTGAGCATGAAACGAAAAAAAAAGAGAGTACCAGAAGCCAGAAGTACTGATAAGACACTATAATAATCTATCCTATCCTATCGCCGCGCCGGCGTGTTTGAGTGACCGGCTCAATCGTTCCGCTTTGTTTGATCAACTGAAACAGGATAGACTATAGAAAAAATCTCAAGTATCTAGTCCGTTGCCGTTCGTCACTTCGTCAGTGACAAGAGAACATGGTTTGTTGACGATCATATAACCTACCAATGACCAAAGTGATCTACACGGTGTCTGGAAATAACATTCGAATATCTTGAGGGGTGATTCTACATAAGAAAATAAGAAGTTTTTTTTATATAAACAATGGTCCGGAAATGCATCTTGAAAACTGATACTGTGTCAGAATTAAATTTTAATTTTTGATTTTTTCAAATGTCTTTTTAAGTAATGAAGTTATTTTGATGAAATTCGGTATATAAGGGTGGTTTGACATGCACAATTCAAATATGGCCTTGATATAGATCTAACTTGTAGAGGGCGCCACCTACACACCTTATCACTCATTCAAATAGCCATAACTTTTTTGTATGCACTTGTACATTTTTTTTATTGAAAAATTGATTATATCATAAGACAGGTTTACTTTGTAGAAGTGCGTTAGAGTGACCCTTTTCAAGATAATTGCACTTGAAGTTATTCACGCAATGTGGTTTTAAATGGCAAATTTTGTAAATAAACATGAAGGGTTTTGAAAACGCCGGTAATTTTGACGAGTGTCTCAATGTTCAATGTTTATCACAAAAAAAAAATGATTAAAAAAAATATATAAAATAAGAATGATTTTTCATCAAGAAACATTGGACATTGAAACAACTCTCAACATTAACATGATAACGCCGTTTTCAATGCCCCCTATGTTTATTTTCAAAATTTGCCATTCAAAACCACATTGCATGGATTAGTTCAAATATCTACAAGGTCATATTTGAATTTTGCATGTCAAACCTCCTTTATATACCGAATATCATCAAAATATCGTTATTATTTCAAAAGTTATTTAATAAAATCAAAAATTTAAATTTAATTTTGATCACCTGTATCTGGAAAACTATGCGTTTCCGGTTAATTATTTAAATGAAAAAAAAGTCTTCTTTTCTCATGTAGAATCACCCCTTAAATTATTCGCATGCTATTTTCGGAGACCCTGTTTACACACTCTTCACTGAAGCTAATGACACGTGAATTGAATCACAAGGACTCAGCATTATCCAGGTAGATGCGTCTACGAAGGAAATAAAGGAAAAGTTTTCTTTGACAAATGTTTGATAAATTCCAGATATAAAGAGAAAGTAATTTTCTGTCTTGTCGGGGATATAAACCCTGGTAGCGAATGTATTCCTGAGACCTGTTTTCTTGATACCCCTTCAAATAAGGATCGAGAAGTCGTAAAAAAAAACTCAGTCTGATGATGAGAAAATAATGATATTCTTCAAGAAAAATCTAGTGATTACTGATTGCTACTAAGCATCTAAGTAGAACGTCAAACCGATAGGTTAAAATTCCAGATTTTTAGGTTGTCAGCCTGCACAGTTGATACAAAACCACAGATTTGAAAGTCGTTTTGGTTGTTTGTTTCATTGTTATTTATTCGTAGTTAGCACTAAAAAATACGCAAATCCTATTTTTCCTATTTGGAAAAGGCATCAATAATGTTCTAGGACAATACTAATCCAAGTGCCATGGCATACTAGGCGATAATTCGCACGCAGAATTTTCCGTTTTTCCGATCTTTATTTCTTTACGTTTTAATGGAGATACTTGGCGTTAGATCGCAAAATTCTGCGTTTTATCGCCTAGTATGTCATGGCACGAAATCAACTTGATCTGATTACCTACAAATTAATTTAATTTTTGCACCAACCAATTAATTCAAAACCAACAGTCATCGAAGTGAACAAACTTCACGTGATCAGACAAAGCGGAA
The DNA here is from genome assembly GCA_958502075.1 of Orchestes rusci. Taxonomy (NCBI): domain Eukaryota; kingdom Metazoa; phylum Arthropoda; class Insecta; order Coleoptera; family Curculionidae; genus Orchestes; species Orchestes rusci. The sequence continues at coordinate 87,162,023 of OY293303.1, forward strand.
CGATTGAAAGGTCACGTGAAATAGTCATGTGACTTATCCAATCGTTCGCTATATCTGATCACATGTAGTGATTTACTTGTGATGACGCTTGGTTTTGAACGGAGAGTAGGTACCTAATATCGAGGGTAATAATATACAGACATTACTGGATTCTCTTAACAATTGCATGATCATATTATTATCATGATCAAGTCTAAGATCATAAATATGATCAACATAAACGACTTCATCTACGAAACTGAATGAGAATCACTACGAATAATATCCACCTATTATTCCTTTGAAACCTCCAATGTTATAAAAGTTTACAACTATTTGCCTTCATTGTAATCATTGTACCTCAGTAATGAGCATTTATTATTGTATTTTATATTGGTACAGATAAACTAATGATATGACTAGTCACAATGTTAACAATCCTTGAAACAGAAGAATGAGATATATTGAAATGATCTCTCAAATTTATTGTGAAAAAGGCAGCGGCAATCGAAATTTGGAGGTCTTCTGGTATTGGCTGGTCTCTATTATCGAGGAGATGTGGAGGGTTGAGTAGTTTGCCATAAAAAAATCCGTTCGATAAATCCATTTCAATGGATAAAACCCACTTTGTATTTTTGCAAAAATATCCGAACTAGTAACTACATATCTTCACTTTCAAAATTATTGAGACACTTTTTTCTAAAAGGTCAAATTAAAAAGTTTGAGGAGGGGGGGGCATTCATAATCAATAACGCTGTACATATTATGACATTAAAACTTTTGGAGTAGTCGGCCATAAACGCTCGAAAAATAATTCGGCCGAGAACGCTTCCACTGAGACCATAGCCATTTTATTTACAAAAAAAGCAAATTTTTCGCCAAATATCTCTGTCATGTAGATTTCTATGTTGTCATTCATAAAGATGTCTTTTCATTAACTGAACTGATTAAAAATTCACAGTCTACCATTTTGGCAAATAACTATAAATAATTGTAACTAAGCCTTATCAAGAAAAACGCCAGGCTCGCCTGAAAAAAACAAAGACATTTTTTTCTGGCCGATGTTCGAGAAAATCGACCAGTGATCAAATGAATAAAATATTATAAAATCAACACTCTCGGAGTGATCGTCCGTAAACGCCTGAAAAATAATTCGGCCAAAAACGGCCACAGCGTAACGACCCGATAACTTGGCAAATACTACAGTTTTCTGTAGTCTTTGGTCGTGGTGAGGCATGGTGAATAATCAATATATCAATAAAATAAGCGTTATTGTCACAAAGTTATCACACTATTGGACAAATTATAAAATACTAAAATAATAAAAAAATACATCAAGATATAAATGTCAGCATTCAACTACTTACTTCCATATTATGACTTTTATACCTATATACATCAACAGGTATAAAAGTCATAATATGCAAGTGGTGAAATGCGGACTTGCAAAATTGTTAATTTTTTCAAAATTTTCATAGATTCTTCAGTAAGTTCGGAATAAGAGTTTTGACTAAATTTGGAGCATGTTTTTTATTCATCACTTTACGTTAAAAGGCCAAATAGGACTGTTTTTTGTTTTTACATTTTTCAGACGCCCTGAATAATTAAAATCAATTTTTCTCATCGAGGCTCCTATTTTTTTGGCAAGCAGACTTTTTTTATCAAGAATGACTTTTTGTCGTATCTTTCAATTTTTGGTCCATTTCACTTCTTGTTAACCGCATCCGCGGACATACTGTATGGGGTGTCCCATTTTGGTTGCAATTGCGGGTTATAATAATATAAGTATCTTTATTTCAATGGCAAGGGTACGTACACAAAAAAAATGAAAAAAATAAATTGAAACATAATGAAAAGAAACTAACAATACATTATTCATTCTTACTTGCTATGGAAAAACGAGCTACTACTAGTACTTGAGAGTACTACTGAAGTTCCAGTCTTTCATATAGTCCTAAGTCTTCCATATAGTCCTATCTTGATTATCACTGAATATAGAACCTTGCGGTTTTGACAAACCTGAGCTACTGGATCGTGAACAAAAGATGCCATAAACAAAATTGTGATTGTCCATTCAGTTTTTGTGCTACTGGGTGGTTTTCAAAAAGTTGCATTTTTGAACACCCCTCGTATCTTAGCTGTTTGGTAGTTTATTGAAAATCTAAAAACGGGTTCTGCTGATAGAACTTTTTGCGTAATCTAGATATTATCGTTTTCGAAATATTGACCAAAGTTGGGTTTTTTTTTAAATGGGACACTTTATATATTTATCAAAAAATTGATTTGTCTTCTTATAAGCTTTTAAAAAATGTAATATTGTATGGGTCTATTTTGATAAACTTTGACAATAATCCACGGACTTAAATATAAAATGGACTGCTAATACCATGTTAAGAAATGTACAACACACTGGGGGCTGCCATATTAAGCGGGTTCGGTATCGCAATCAGACTTCTCCGATTGCTCTGAATCGTCCGTTTATGACATCTAGATGTGTCAGAGGTAAATCGGAATCGTTCGATAAAAACATCTGACAGATCGGATGACGATCTTTTTGCTCGACGTATTGGGACCGACGAAAGCGATTGATCTGTCAGATTTGTGTTTATGAGGTTATAATTCAACTGTTTTGTTTGTTATAAGTCAATAGTTAATGACAAATTTGATATTAAAATGAAGATTATTCACTTGCAAGACGAAGATTTGAAAAAAACTTATTCTATCATGGTTACAGACGATCAATCTAAAGATTGTGGGAAATGGAAGTGATAAGGTTAGGTAAACAAGTCCGAATCGTTCTTGTATTCCACCTTGCTCTGTTCCGTCGGATGTCCGTGACCAAAATCTGCTCGGATCTGAGACGACAATGCCGAACTTGCTTATTGCTTTTTTCTTGGAGGTTGGAGGTATATTTATGTTGGTAGCATTGAAAAAGCGGCAAATTTAATTTGATCATGTTTGTTTTGAAATAACTTTTGTTTTAAACAAAATGAGTATTATAAAACATTGATAAATTGATACGGTTACAGACGATCAATCTAAAGATTGTGGGAAATGGAAGTGATGAGGTTAGGTAAACAAGTCCGAATCGTTCTTGTATTCCACCTTGCTCTGTTCCGTCGGATGTCACGTGACCAAAATCTGCTCGGATCTGAGACGACAATGCCGAACTTGCTTATTGCTTTTTTCTTGGAGGTTGGAGGTATATTTATGTTGGTAGCATTGAAAAAGCGGCAAATTTAATTTGATCATGTTTGTTTTGAAATAACTTTTGTTTTAAACAAAATGAGTATTATAAAACATTGATAAATTGATACGGTTACAGACGATCAATCTAAAGATTGTGGGAAATGGAAGTGATGAGGTTAGGTAAACAAGTCCGAATCGTTCTTGTATTCCACCTTGCTCTGTTCCGTCGGATGTCACGTGACCAAAATCTGCTCGGATCTGAGACGACAATGCCGAACTTGCTTATTGCTTTTTTCTTGGAGGTTGGAGGTATATTTATGTTGGTAGCATTGAAAAAGCGGCCAATTTAATTTGATCATGTTTGTTTTGAAATAACTTCTGTTTTAAACAAAATGAGTATTATAAAACATTGATAAATTGATACAAACTAGTTAGGACTCGCTCATACAAGTCTATTTTAATGTTCAAACCTAGTAATTATCGTTACTTTTGCATAACATGGTCATATCGCTATTAGTTGATGTTGTGTGATGGATTGTAACTTGATTCGTTTTTGAATGATTTTTATTCAAAAATGGCTCACAGGCGTAATGAATTCAATCAATCAACTCATTCCATTAGGGCCCCACACACGGAGCGACATTTTGAGCGACAGTGGCCTAGTTTACACCGATAACTTGTTTATTTCGGTCCGATAGGACCAAGTGAGTCGGGATAGTACGGTAGGACCAATGCTTGCTTCTCGCCCGTTTACACCGTCTTGAAACGCGTGAACTAAATGATTACGCGCCAAATGTCACAAACAAGTCGAAATTATTTATCAAAACTGTTCGTGAACAAACAACACATATGTAAGAACGCTCAGATTGCCTTGAGAAACTCAGAATCAACACAATTCACAAAAATAACAATCAACATAACCTCATAATTTTTATCCAGATCGAACCAAGTTTAGTTCGTGACACCAGCTAGCGAGTACCGAACCAAGAGCGGACCAGCTTAGTCCGCAACTGTTTACACCATTCGAACCAAATATTTAGTTCTGATATGGTTCGAATTTAGTACTTGGTCGGCGGACCAAGTTGTCGGTGTAAACTGGGCTAGTGTCTGTCTAATTTTGCATACTTCGACCGCCCGTAAGTGCGGAACGACGGACCCGGTCGGTGAAATAAGTCGTCGGTGAAAGACCTTGTCACAACACTCTACAGTAAAATTTTCATCAACAACTAACGTAAAGACCAAACCGTTACGCTGGTTGTTTGATCGAGATTCAAATTTTGTTCATGTGGGGCTCTATTAAGGGGTTGTGTCCGTGCAAGAACAGATCGTTTGATAAATTGTGGACCAGGTATGCCCGTGTGTGGACACGACATATCAGATCGCTCACAGACCAAGTCGTCGGATTTGGTATAGCAGACCTGGTCGGCCGACCCGGTCGGCCAATCTCGACCGACCTTGTCGCTCCGTGTGTGAGGCCCTATTTATATTATTTTATCGTCTTCCAGCGACGACTGACAATAGCTGGTGTTGGACGTGTTCCGTAATCACTTCGCCCGGTTTTAGTCCGGACCCGTAGAATGCTTCAACAGTTCAAACCAACCAACTTTTTAATAGGATCTTTATTTCTTATGGATAGATTGATACCTAGGTATACCTATTTTTTGGAATAAAGCCACTACCCAGTAAACACATCTGTTACATTAACCTAAATATTACATAAATCTGGGGTCACATCATTTATGTGTAAAAATACTATATCAATTCGATGTAAATTTTATATAATTTCAAGATTTGTAAATTATAGAATGTAATTTTTACATAAAAAAGTACCCATAGTATTCGGGTAACAAGGAAAATATATATTTTACATACATTGTAACACTCTGTTTTTACGTAAAATATGTTACATCAATTTGACATAATTCTGACGTCAGGTTTCTATATGGATATTTAAGTACGCTCTTGAACGTTACGTTTATATAAATCTCACAATATAAGATTTATATGTCACAGTTTCAATAAAATGTTCACATAATTCCGATAATGAGACTTTTACATAAAAAAGTGAACATCACAATTACATGTACCAGCGCAGTGAGATAAAAATGAAGTCACACTTTCAACTATTAGCTTACATTATTCAAATCTCGCGCCTTTTCCGTTTCCGCTTGACATGACATTTTGTGTATTGCGTCTGCTTTGTCCCTCTCCAGCCAAGCCGTTATATTCGTTTTTCTTGCTTAATGGCGTCGTTCGTCCTAAGTTGAATCATAAACTATTGCTGATTTCGCATTATATTAAAACGTTGTTTGCGTATATTACCATCAACTGACCTTGGTTTGAGTATAGTTATTTGGTGTCTGTGTATAAGTGTATATATGGTGTGAGTGAATATTCGGAATGTATATCATTCATGCATGATTCGAAGTGATCATTGTCAAAGTACAGTTTAGTTCGACTTTCAAGTGTATATAGGTTCACGGTTTACAAGGCTAGAACTATCTAGGAATAGGAATTAAGAATCATTGTAAGTCTATTTATATTTATAGTTATAATATGCCGCGAGATTTTGCCAATCTTTCCAAGAAACAACAAAACATCAGGATTCTCAAATCCTCCCTTTTTTCGTCCAAAAGAATTAAGTTGAGCCTAGAAGCAGAAACTCGCTTAGAATCAAATGAAAACGAGGTGCATACCTCAGTTTCTTGTAACTGACCTAGAAAATGAATCCATTACAAAAACTTCACGAACATTGGAATCTATTGAGAATATTGACGTAGATTCGATTATTATTAAAGATATAAGTGAAAAAAATATTCCAGTGGTTGATTATCCAGGTCATTAATGTTGTGTTACATTTTATCAGAAATATATGTTTATGTTTATTACTTTGGTCTATTTTATTTGTAATTTAGATGACCAAAAAGACCTGCCCTATTAACGTTATTGTTGGTCAAGTAGCATGCATGCAATTACTCAGGTAAGTACCTACGTGGAAATATCATGTGAATACAAAAGTTTTTAAGGAAAAGAAGAAATTATAAATTCAATTTATCTATTTTTCTGGCAGCTATGTACTTGATAATGTTCAACTTTTCTATTCTACTTTTGAATTATGAGGATAATTAGAATTGAAAATGTTTGATGATTGAGTCGAACTTATTCAATGTTTGTGATTTTTTATATAATCTTTCTATACAGCGTGTCCGGAAAATACGTGTACAACGTTTGATAGCCGACAAAAAAGGTCTATTCAGACCAACTTACCAATATCCATAATTGCTTCGTTAGTTACACAGAGGACGTCAAAGATTCAAAAAAAAAAGATTTTCCAAAATTTTTTAAAAACGTGCAAATCGATTTTGATGAGTTTTTGGTATCTAGTCGTAGACCGAGTCGTAGACCATAAAATTATGTTTTTTGTTGGTATAGCGACCGGCTGTAATTAACCGGAAGTGTTATAAAAGTTACGTCAAATATAGTTATTTCTTTTGATTTTTTTTTGACATTGACTTTTTGATAATTCAGATGCTTAATGTATTCGGGAGTTTTTCTGGTTATTGAAAAATTTTGCTGGGATAAGTGGTTGTGTCAATCAATACCAAAAAAGATAAAAAAAACTGAATATGACGTCACTTTAACTCTTTCGGTCAATCACACGCGGTCGCTATAGAAACAAAAAAGGTAATTTAATGGTCCTAGACTAGGTACCAAAAATTATCAAAATCGACACGTTTTTGAAAAATGTAGGAAAAATCTTTTTTTTTGCATGGCAATCTTTGAAGCCGTCTGTAGTCTTGAAGAAGCAATTTTGGATATAGGTTAGTTGGCCTAAATCGACCTATTTGACGGGCTGGATTCTACCATCAAACGTTGTACACGTACTATCCGGACACCCTGTGATATTGAAAATATTATCAGATATCAAGTTAAGTATTATTTAAATGTTACATTACATTTACAAGTCACTGTCACATTGAGTTTACTTGCGCTTTACTTTCCGGTTAAGTAAACTTTGCTTTCCGGTTACGTAAACTTCACTTTCCAGTTACGTAAACTTTATATATCCGATTGATGTAAGGTTTACATTATTGATTAATTTCACATTGACGTAAAAATGTGACATAATAATTACATAATGGAGAAGTGCACTTGAGTTGGACATTATGCGTTAACTGTAGGTTCAATTTTACTTCCTTGTGATGTTATTCAGGCAGTCTTGTTATATAACGATGTAACCTTGTTATGTAAAATTTCACTTAAATGTAACATACTGTGTTTGCTGGGATACCGTTCATTAACCATGCGACGATCTAAATGATAACAAAATATATATAAATATAACACCTATTACCTACGATAAAACAAAAACTTTGACAAAAACCATAATTTTTTTATAATATGTAGTTCAAAACGAATCATACGGATTACTCCGTCACAATTTAAAAACTACCAAATCTCACCCTCCCGCATAGGTAGTTGCACTGCTTGTTAAATCAAATTTGTGATCCAAATTCAAAAACTAAATACATATCCCACAGAAGTTACATTGAATTTCACTTAGAAGTGGAAGTGACAGATTTTTGCTTGCCAAACGGAAATATTATGCCACCATCCACATTGAATTTGGCTTATAACTATTGCCAACATAAAAATACCTCCACGGAAATCCAATATGGCCGCCCCCATGATGTTGTACAAAATATGAAGCTTAGCCATTAGTATTGGCAGGGTGTGCAATAATCCTAATTTTCATAATTCGCTATCAAAATTCTGCAGTAGGCCATGAAAACCAACGATGTTTGTTATTGTTTACTTGGTTGCAGTTACAGAGGTCTCAACTTTTATATGTATGATCTAAATTTGCGATTATGGCAGGAAACCTGACTATCGAAAACTTTTGATACGAAAAGTGCCAGAGAATAACGATCAAAGTCAATTTTTACAAGAAATGTGCCATCATGTAGCTAGATCCAAACATATTACGATCGTCATTTACTTCGTCAAATAAAGTTCATAGTCCTGGATAAAAAGCTCTTGAAACCCGTAGTATAATTAATATTTTGTATGTTATGTCGAATATTACCAATCGAATATTCGACGTCAAACTTAAAGTTGTGAACACTGACAAAATATTATATCAACTGGACTTTGATCGTTATTCGCCGCGACACTTCCTATGTTACCTAAGTTGTTTTGTATTAGGTAGGTAATGAGAATGTCCAAGCAGCATCTGAGATGTATTTCAATAGGTAGGTACCTGACTAAATAATAAAAAAAATAAAATAAAATTTAAAATGTTGGAAAGTCCGGTTCTCTGTCACAATCGCAAATATACATCATATACATGAAAGTTAAGAAACGTTAGCAAGTAAACAATAACAATTATCGTTCCATCGTTGGTTTTCATAGCCTACTGCAAAATTTTGATTGCGAATTATGAAAATTGGGATTATCGTCGTGGTTTATCAAAATAGACCCATACTTTGTTATATTTTTGAAAAGTTTGTAAAAAGTGAAATCAATTTTTTGATAAATATTTATAGTAGGTATAAATAAACCAACTGCTACAACAAAATAAACGAACAATATATTTCAACTCAGCAATTCAACAATGGTAGCTAGACTAGAATCTTCTCAAGTCAAAAATCAATAATCGTGTTCCACGCAACGCCGCATCGCGCCACCCTCATCGCTGCTGGTTCCACGTCAGCCTACGTCACCGCGGCGATGTTCTACATAAGATGGACAGACAGTACTCAGAATCGAGTTCCACGGGAAAAGTATATTCGATTTTGCCTTCGGAATTTGTATACAGGGTCAGGTCAAAAAGTTATAGGCTAAACATTTTTTTTTTTTAAGTGCATACTTTTATATATTTTTGAAAAGGTAAAGAAAAGACAAATCTTATGGAATATAAATATACAGGGTGTTCCATTTAGAAAAATTAAGTTGGGTCCGATAACTTTTTGACCTGACCCTGTATACTAATTCCGAAAGCAGAATCGAGTTCTACGGAAAATGTTATAAAAGAAACAGTTTTCACATTTTCCATAACTTATCTGATAGTTTAGATACGAGGGGTACCTTAAAATGCAACATTTTCAGTTTAGCCCTGTATCTTAAAAACTAAAAGGGCTATGAAAATTTTGTTAACAGCATTTTTAGTTTCACGAAAAAGTAGCACACTGTCGCGAAAACCGCAACTTTCTATCTATAAGAATAACGGAGATACCCCGCAAAAGTACCCAAAATGGGACACCCTGTACAATAGTCCCCAAACTGTTTGCTCGTGAATGGAGTTCCTCGGTCGCAAATTATCCTCCTTGGAACACCGAACATAACCACATACTATCCAGAAAGTGTATCACTGGCGTGGTTTTAGTATTTTGGACAGCTTTGAGAAACACAAACTTTGTGAATCCATCCACCACAACTTTTAAATAAGAATTCTACTTAGAACTTTTCTCAAAAGGCCCAAGGTGGTCGATATGTAACGTATCCATTGGAACCTCTTGCTTCTCTAGGGAATTTAGGCGTCCCCGTGTCTTTCCACTCGGGTTTTTATTATAAAGGCAACCCAAACATGAATTAATAAAATTTTTCACTTATAATCTTATCGATGGAAACCAATATCGGGACCTAGACTATAATCTACACACATTTTTCTTCCCCATTTTTCTTTCTCACAAGAAGGATTGAACTGGCATACGGAGAGTTAGATTCTTGGATAATTTCATTATCCAGTAATTCTTGGACAATGATGCGGACTTTTTCTCTTTGACCACATGGCACACGGTATGGACAATATGTGACTGGTTCATTATCAGACAATTTAATTGACATCCTCGTGAGATTTGTTCTGCCCACTTCTCGTAAAGAAATGGCGAAACAATCTCTATATTCGTTAAGTAGACACACCAGACTTGGAAGTTGATCGGCGTCAATATCCGTGTCAATTTGATGTTTGATGTCTTCAATCGTGAATTCTCTGACATCCTGGGCCTTCACTTTCATACAATAATTAGTAAAAGCGGCATCATTAACATTGTCGTAACATGTTAAACCTTGAACAACTACTTGATTCTTTTTATAACTAACCGGTCTATTAGACATATTAATAATGGGAAGAAGATTACTATGTCTCATATTCAGAATAAATGGTGGAATTACATGAAAATTATCATTCCATTGCCGTTGCTGTAAATCTACGAAAATATCGTCAAAGTATTTTCACTGTGACCCATATGTTGAGGAGGAATTCAATTGTAGTCGTTTCTACGACCGATAAATTGATTTTCTTGTTTAGCAGACATTCAATTCCATTTAAATTTACATTATTCTGATTGAAGAGGCGGATTTGATTCCCCTGACAATAACAGTAACCGTTTCATGATTAATAAAGGGTTGTCCGATGATAACGGAAACGTCCTGCACATAATCGGGGACAATAAGAGCGTGTACTACCGCAGTAGCCATATCAACTTCAAGATCAATCGATGTTTTAGATTTTGCCACCACAGAGCCACCTGCATAACCATATAAACGTATCATAGTCGGCTCCAAGTTTGATGCTAGTCTCTTTGCATCCGATTCCCTGATTGTAACAGCGGCGCAACCCGAATCTACGTAACCACGCAATGCTTCGCCATTTATTATACAGTCAATAAAGTAGCATGTGCCAGATGTGACATTTTTAGAAAGTAATAAAAGCTGTGTTATTACTTGACTCACCATGATTTTGACGTTTTACTGACGTAACTCGACATCGATCAGCAGTATGTCCCAACATATTGCATTTGGAACAGACGATTCTTGGCTTTGGGCAGTTAGATTGTATGTGTCCTCGCGACTTGCAATTGAATCACAGGATTTGTGTGTAGTTTGGGTTGTCAAAATGATGGCGGCGTTTTACTATAACATTGCGCAAGTCCTTTCCTCGATGCTTCGACGTTTCGTGGGAATTGGACTTGGTCACATGTTCTGGTGTCACACTTTGTCGGACATTCGATAGATATTCCCCAAATATGGCCTCTGGTGTTCCATAATGACCTGCGTGAGCAGCATTTTGAATTGTCATATCAGGGACTTCATCAATGATACAGGAGACTGCGTTCTTGTCCACAATTTGTAGAGTACGTATTAATTCCATTTTGCTAAAGTAATAAGCAGCCATACTTTCATCAGTTCTCTTTTGTCGGTCCAGCATTTTTCTTAAAGTTTTTGCAGAGTCGCCAAGTGTAATTCAACGAGGAAAAACTGTGATACCACGTCCTTGCTATTCCAGATAAACGTGTCTGCATAATAATATGGTATATAGTGGTGATGTCATCTCAACCATTCATGCTTTTCAGTTGTTCCATCTTTTGAAGCCAAATTGTTGCTGACATACCTTTCCCTTCCCGATTAAATTCAGGAATACAATCTATTTGGATAGGCAATCGGGGTTGAACTGCATTTGAACTATTAGTCATATTTCTTATCACGTTCTTTGAAAGGTCAATTCTTTTTTCATAGGAAGCTCTCGCTTCCTCAACGTTGGATGTAGGTTTAATATTGTCATTTGGAATATGTACTAATATTTTCTCATACTTTTCATGAGGACCACTGTGGTGGGATAAATCAGAACGTCGTGAAATTGGAGGTGACGCTTCATTGCATTGCCTCAGAATTTTTGAGGGTACTTTTTTAATTTGTTTACTCTTCTTATTTAAATTGCGTTCAGATTCTGTTCGTCGATATCTAGCATGTTTTGATGATTCAGAAGAAGAGCTACTAGAAGTACTCGTACTTCTTGAACGGCATCTTTTTGACTTACCCATTTTGGCAAATGAAACTCTTCAACAATAAATATCGTAAAAGCACAAAACTAATTATACTGAACACAAAATATTAACTGTATTCTTCGTAAAAGATCACCAAAGTGACGTAACCACTTTAATAATAACAAAAACAGTCTCGTAAAAGCTATCGGTTAGAGTTGGTATGTATACTCACAAAAGTCCCAAATAAACATATACAACAACAATCATTTCGTGAAAATGATATTTCACGTGACACTACAGTCTTATTCATCAACGAGCACTGTATGCAAAAACGATAAATATGCACACACAAAAAGCCATGCAGAAACGTAACAACAAAACAACTTCGTTGAAGCTGTATCTAACGTAACAGTCAAACACAATTTCACTATAAACTATAACACTATGGGAGGATGAATAACTCCACACCTGTACTATAAATAAACCAACTGGTACAACAAAATAAACGAACAATATATTAATTTCAACTCAGCAATTCAACAATGGCAGCTAGACTAGAATCTTCCCAAGCTCAAAATCAATAATTGTGTTCCACGCAACGCCGCGCCGGCCGCAACGAGCCACCCTCATCGCTGCTGGTTCCACGTCAGCCTACGTCACCGCGGCGGTGTTTCATCTAAGTCTATATATTCCAATAAGTCCGGTCACTCCTTTGTTCTTTTCGAAAACGCCGTCGTTTTTTGCGTGAGGCCATAAATCATAGTCATTGCTGGTTCACGAGCAAATACGAGGGGTCGGGCGACGAACTTATTTCGAATGAGTTTACAGGGTGCACTCGAAATGAATAGAATAATGCAATAGCAAATGTATGTATTTTGGTTTTGAAAAAACATTTTTTTTAATTTGTTTCTTTTTTTTCCATTTATATTGTCAAACATAAAATAATCCTAACATTCTATATTCAATATTTCATCTCATTTTATTTTGAATAATTTCACAATATGGAGGAAAATGTACTTGATAGAATTTTCTCGATGTCGAAAATTGAATTAAGTACAATCTATAAGTAATCTATTTAAATATTGCAAAAATTGCGAGCAACGATCTCGCCTATGAGCCAAAGTTGTTTTTTAAAATATGATTTCCGGAATAATTTGATTGACAATATCATAATATAATCGTTTTTATAATTAAATGTTGACTTGAAAAAGAAATTGCTAAAATTTGGGATGAACGATTAGATTAGCTGAGTTACCTTTACGAAAATGAAAGAAGGGAAAATTGGGAATCAAATGAAAAATACAAATAGTGTTTATTTACATACAAATTTAATTCTAAATAATAATAATTAGGTACTACATATTTTGCAAAATTTTCAGTTTTGGATTTTGCTTATCCCTTTTTTGGGTCCTTAATGAATGAATTATGCGTTGTTTATTACTTACGTTTTATGATTAATAAGAAGTCCAATTATTGAAAAATACCTTTTGTCGTCAATAAATAATAGAAATTTTACCTTCAAAATTGACTGGATCTGTTTGAGTATGATGATCGATTGGGAACCTGGAAAGGCTGGCAGGTTCTTTGGAAGAGACAGTCTCATGTGTTTGTTGAACGTCTTCTATAAAATAGTTATATGAAAATATAGACAAATAACATAAATCAAAAATAATAATTTTAATATACATATTAGGTATACAATGCGAAACACGCAATCTCTGCCGGCAATAAAAAATGCGAACTCTAAAATAGTCTTGAAGGAAATTAATTAAGTATTATAAAAAATATGTATATCTATACGTATTATATACAATATAATGAAAACATCATACCTTCATGTCGTAGAAGTAACTTTGTAGGAACGGCAGTACTCAATAAACGTTTCCCAGACAAAGTGAATGAATTTTCATCAAAATGAATGCTACATAATCTGATGTTGAAAGCTTCTTTAGGTGTTACGTTTGCATACTTATGCTCTTCAACAAATCCTAGGACGTCTTTCCATTGCTGACACCTTAAAATAACGAAGATTTCAATAAATGTCACAATTTATCCAGCAATTTATACATTTAATACTTGAACAAAAAATAATTTTGAGTTTCAGATTCTCATAGGCTTTAATCAAGTTTATAGCTTACCTGACAGGATCCTTGGGAAAACGAAAAAACGAAAATTGTCTATTAATCACACTATGATTGTTACATGAATCCACACAACAATAACTTCCATGAGGAGCCATCGCACACAAATAAAAACACCACAAATAAGTTCCACAAAATAAAATTTAGAGACACTATTTTTTGACGCACTCGATACAACGCTTGGCTGAGCCACCGTGTAACAGCCAACTGATAAAATGACTCGGCTGGGAGAACGCCGGGCGAGACCAGGTGGGAAGGCAGGGGGCCGAATTTCGGGCTGGTCGAGAGAGTAAGCAGACTTATTGGAATATATAGACTTTGATTCTATCATAAGATTGACAGACAGTACTCAAATCGGCTTGGCAGGCAACTCGTTGTCAGGCAAGAAAATATCGCTTACAATAGGGTGTCCCATTTCAAAAAACCCAACTTTGGTCAATATTTCGAAAACGATAATATCAAGAGAAAAACTGATTACGCCAATGAATTTAACGTAAAAAGTTCTATCAGAGCCCGTTTTTACATTTCCGATAAGTTATCTGTTAGCTGAGATACGAGGGTTGTCCAAAAATGCAACTTTTCCAAAATCACCCTGTAGCTCAAAACCTGAAAGGCCTATGACATTTTTGTTCATGACATCTTTCGTTTCACAAAAATGTAGCTCAGGCTCGTCAAAACTCAAACTAACCCCAAGGTTCTATCTTCAGTGATAACCGCGATAACCCGGAATTGCCACCAAAATGAGACACCCTGTATATCATTAAATATTTAAAAAGGCATTTTTTTTTCTGATCACGAAAATATAGCACACATCTCTTTCTATTCACTTAGCGCAAATTTGTATAAATATGATTGAAATTGTAATTTTTTAGCATGAAGATACACGAGTTTGTTAATTTTTTGTTTCCAATTATTTCCATGGTTGCACTCGATTTGTCAAATGTTATACGTGGATACTGATCCTTTACAGTAAGTTGGTTAAAATTACAGTGACTATATACAAGAATATAGTCACTGTATTTAAAATAAATAAATGTGTTTACTTCTTGATTTGAGTAATTCATTAAAATGCTGTATTTACAAACCAGAAAATCTTCTTTATCTTGTATTTACCAAGATAAAGAAGATTTTCTGGTTTGTAAATCCTAAACAAGAACTATAACAATTATTGAAAACCAAAAAAAAAAACGCCTGTTAATTCCAATTTTAATCAGATTCATACCAATTTTCTCTAAACTATTGAATATAAAGTATAAAGGGCATGCGTGCTTTATTTTCGTGATCAGAAAAAATGCGCCACTCTAAATATGTAATGATATACCGGGTTTTTCACTTAAAACTCCGCACGCCAATAATTCGAAAACGAATAAATAATAAATATTCAATTTCTGTGAAAAGTGTTTGATGTATGGGGTCAAGTAGATATTTTTCGATGTTTGACAAAATCGACGCCTATCGGGAGCTAAGCGCCGCGACGCGTCAAAAATGTAAATAGATTTCAGGGACTTTGAAATTACACGCATGCTAAGGTACTGCTGGTTCGAAAAAAAAATGGTATAACTCATAGAAATGTTTAAAAAAATTGAGCAGTGTAATATTTGTTTTGACAAATCAAAAAAGTATGACGTCATATTTTTACCAGGTTGATACTTTTGAATATCTTTTTCAAATGGCTCCTCACATGAGTACATGAACTAAGTGAATTGATCGATTATGTGTATCAAAATTTTCAAAACTACCTGATTCAAATCAATTATTTCATACATACATCATAACATACACAAACTTTTCACTTGAATGACATGTCACTGTCGTATAGTTCGGTCAAAACAAATATTACACTGCTCAATTTTTCAAACATTTCTATGAGTAATACCAGTTTTTTTTCGAACCAGCTGTACATGTTATTTATAAACTTTCCTGTTATTTATCCTCCTCATTTCTGAGTTATACCGGTTTATAGTTAACATGTCTTGGTTGACAAAAAATTCGATTACGGATGATTTTCACAAGACTAGTATTCTTAGTTTCTGTAAAAAGTATTCAGTCTATGGGGAGAAGTGAATATCTTTCAAAGTTTAAAATATTCGACGTCTACAGGAGCTAAGCGTCAGAAATATAAATCGGTTTCAGGAATTTAAAATTACGCGCATGAGATAGTCAATGTTTTCAATAATTTTTATTGTCATTTACTCGAACTCATTTATTCTACTTATCCCTGAGTTATACCGGTTTAGAGTCAACATTTCTTGATTGACAAAAAATGTGATGTGAAAAAAATGATTACTAAACCGGTTCAACTCAGGAATGATCAAAGATAAATGAGTTCGAGTAAATAACAAAAAAGTTTAAAATAAACTTGTACTTCCGCATGCGCGTAATTCCAGAGTCCCTGCAATCGATTGATATTTTTGACGCGTCGCAACGCTCAGCTTTTTGCAGGCGTCGAATTTTTTAAACCTTGAAAATATCTACTTGACGCCATACATTGAACACTTTTTACAGAAATTGAGACTAGCATTCTTGTAAAAATCATCCGTAATCACATTTTTTGTCAAAAAAAAAAGAATGTTTACTATAAACTGGTATAACTCAGAAATGGGTGAGATACTTAAATGGTTTCGAGTAATTTACAACAAAGTTTAAAGATAACATGTACTTTCGTATGCGCGTGATTTCAAAGTTCTTGCAATCGATTTTTACTTTCGAAGCGTCGCAACGTTTAGCTCTAAGTAGACGTCGATTTTTTTTAACTTTGGAAAATATCCGCTTGACCCGATATATTGACTTTTATTACAAAAATGCAGACTAGCTTTCTTGTAAAGATCATCCGTTATCGCATTTTCTGTCAATCATGAAATGTTCACTATAAACCGTTATATTTCAGAACTGAGTAAGATAAATGACTTCGACTAAATTACAAAGGAGTTTATAAATAACACGTATAGTATCGCATGCGCGTAAGTCCCTGCAATCGATTAATATTTTCGACGCGTCGCGACGCCCAAAACTTGATAGGTGTCGAATTTTTGAAACTGTGAAAAATAACTACTTGACCCCATACATTGACTACATTTTACAGAAATCATTTTTTTTTTTCGTTTTCGAAATATTGGCGTGCGGAGTTTTGAGTGAAAAGCCCTGCTAGAGGGTGAGTAATTGAAAAAAAAGTAAGTTATGTCAATAATTTTGACATTTGACTCAATGGCACTTCACGAAAAACCCTATAATTTATTTTTTTTGGTCGACATTTTAGCTCAAAAAATGAATACTCTACAGCCTTTTGAAAGTGTGACAAATTAAATTGAAAGCACTGTACCTAACTAAATAATATTTCAAAAATGTTCGAAAGTCTGGTTTTCTGTCATAATCGCAAATATATGAAAGTTGAGAACCGTTATGATTTATCAAAATAGGCCCATACCATGAATATGGTATTTTTGAAAATCCTGTAAAAGGACAAATGAATTTTTTGATAAATATATTGGGTGTCCCTTTAAAAAAACAACATTGTTCAATATGATTAAATATTTAGCGTCCTTTGCCGATCAATAAAGAAGTGGTGGTTATTCGGAAATTATTCCCCTTCAATTTTAAGTACACAATTTTATCATATTGAGTGTTTTGATGCCACTTATATAGAGAAACATGTTCTTGATGTTTTAATTGCCATAAATTATCAGTTTAAAAAAAAATTGTAAGATGTCTGTGTAATGCGCGACAAAACTGAAACGAATTCGAACTTGTCTTTGGTTTGCCATGTTGTTGTCCTGTTTTAGAACTATTAAGCTCTCTGGATATTGGTAGATGTACTCATATTTTTTGACATGTCTTCATATTGATCTATAACTTCTCGGAAAAAAAATCATCGTTATCTTAAACCAAATTTTTAAGAAAACCTAGTATTGCACGGTTTCAATTATAAATTTCTGTTTTTTGTCTTTTTTTCTCTCTTGATTTCAAGTTAAAGCTCAACACATAAAAACAAATTATTGTAGATAAGTATAACATTTATTTTCAATAGGTCTATACAGGGTGTCCGGAAATGATGAGCAAAACCTTCAGGAGAACATTCTAGACAGAAAATGAGCACTACCTTTTCCATAACATTTTTTCGAAAATTGATTATTAACGGAGTTACAGAGTCTTAAACTTGAATTTTATTGTCAGTTTTTTGAGAATGCCTTTCGCCACGATCATAATATATTGTCGAAATCAAGTATCTGGGGCTTGAGTGAGATGAGGAATTCAAATTTGCCCACCGTTTTTTCGTATTATTTAGAGGGCGCCACATACGAACCTATACTTTGATTTGAATGATACCAACTTTTTTGTGCTTCACTGTATGCGACTTTTGAATCAATATTTTTATTCCCCTAACCTTTTGACATGGGAAAGGTATTCTACTTTTGTTTTGATAAATCCAACCGTTTTCGAGAAAAATGCTAAAATAACTTTCCTTGCATGTGATCAATACGAAATTTTTAATTTATCTTCAACCTTGAAAATAGCATCCTTTGGAATCATGCGCTTTAAGTTGACGTAAAAACAAATCTGGAGAGAATTAGTTTGGACAGTTGGTAATTTTGTAAGTTTTTTTCAATTTTTTTTTCCAATTTCAGTATTTTTGTGGTTACGAACCATTGGCGTAACAAATTTTCAAAAAATTACCAACTTTCAAAACCAATTTTTCCCAAATTTGTTTCTACTGCAACTATATCAGATGTTTCCAAAGCATGCAATGTTTAAGGTTGAAAATAAATTGAAATGAATTTGTATTCATTACATGCGAGCAGAGTTATTTCAGCGTTGTTCTCGAAAACGGTTAGATTTATCAGAACAAAAGTAGAATCACTTTTTTATGTCAAAAGGTTGTGAGAATAAAAACATTGAGTCAAAAGTCGCATACAGTGTAGCACAAAAAAGTTGAGAACATATTCAAATCAAAGTATAAGCTCGTATGTGGCGCCCTCTACGAAATGCGAAAAAACAGTGGGCAAATTTGAATTCCTTATTCCGATAAAGCCCCAAATACGAGAATACTTCAAAGTATTATGAGCATTGCAAAAGTTATTGCAAAAAAACTGCAAATAAAGAGGAACTTCAACACCCTCTGTAACTCCGTCAAAAAAAATTTTCGAATAAATATTATGGAAAGAGGTAGCATTTATTTTTTGTCTAGAATTCTCCATTGAATTTTTTGCCCATCATTTCCGAACACCCTGTATAATAATGGAGAATGGAGATGAAACTTAAACATTATTCAGTCAATAAAAATAATGGAAAGACTCACTCAACTAGGTAATACTTTCGCCAAAAGCAACACAAGAACGGCATAAAAACAACACAAATCAAAATTTAACGAATTCGCAAAATAAAGTTTTTTTCTGCACACAACAAATAGAATAACAAAATTACACAATAAAAAATTACAGATGAACAACGTCTGAGTTACTCATCGACATCACTGTCCTCACTTACTAATTCCGAATTCTTGTTTTTGAACCGTCCAGCGACAAAATCGTGTGCTTGTCATTGGTTCAATTCAAGGACATCTTGAAATGATTTTTCATTTTTATGGAGCAACAAATGAGAATTTGGAGCAGTACTGAGACAACTTACAACACAAAGTTATGTTTAAATACATTGTTTCATTTGTTGTGAAATACCAAGATATCTTTGACAGTTTAATACTAGGATAACTTGAAAAACTAGGACATCTTCAAATATCCTACTATTTCACCAACAAATAAATAGAATACTTGAGAATTCCTGTCGAAGAAAAAAGATATAGCAAAGTTGTTAAACATGTCCTTATATTAACCCACAAATTAGTTGGAATATACAGTGCGGCTCTAAAAGGGAACCCCCTTCTTTTTAATGTGCGTGCACCAAAAATTTTGAAACTTGGCATACTTCAATTGCTGTCGAAATACTACTTTTTGATGTAACTGACGTACTTTTAGTATTCAAGATGGCGGCTGGGCGCCATTTTGAAACATTTTTTTAAATGGAAAAGGGGGTCGTGTGACACATCATTCGAAAGGTCTTATCGAGTAGATTATTGTGTGAATTTCATAGGATTAAACGCATCCGTGCGGATATGACAGCCTGCCAAACTTTTAGTTTTTAAAAATGTCGTTTACATTAAGTTTCAATTTTTTAACGAGCTACGAGCTGACACATCAGATTCCGGAAAAATGATGGTGAACCTGAGCAAAACAGTACAGGTTAACAAATAGGAATGCTGATACAAAGCGGATAAAGAATTTCAAGATGATAAAAAAATTTTGGAAAGCATTTATTAGCATTATAATACTAAAATCTAAATTAAGATGGAGATACAGTCTCCACACTACCTCGCCACAGCACTAAAGTTCAACCAAATGTGAAAATCTTGAAACGACTGGCTCATACAGTTGTTTGATCATTGTGTTAATTATGAAGTGTTACAAAAATGCCTAATTCGCGTCCCCTCGCAGAAAAACTTGAAGCAATTTTTATTTATGGCGGAAATCGTAATTTCCATGAAACGGGAAGAATCTTCAATGTGCGCTTCCCGGACCGTCCGATATGCAGGAAATATCTTCGCGAATTAGTGCGGAAATTTATCGAGACTGGTAGTGTTCAGAGCTTGAGGAATCAAGGGTGACCATCTATTTCGGAAGATAAACAAATTGCAATCATTGGTAAGAATGCTGAGAAGGTGGTAAATCCTGAACAGTCGACTTCTCAGGTTGCAGACATCTGTGATTCTTCGTCTGCTTCTGTAAAACGATTGCTGAAAAAACAGAAACTTTATCCTTATAAATTTCAAATGGTGCACCAGTTGACTGAAGATGATCCTGACAGACGTGTGGAATTTTGCGAAATTATGAACGATAGAATAGGCCGAGAACCAAGATACGTTCAAAATATTTGTTTTAGTGACGAGTGTATTTTTTTTTTAAATGGCCGTGTACACAGGCAAAATGTTCGTTATTGGAGTGACGTAAATCCGCATGTTTTTAGGAAAACCCACACGCAATATTTCGAAAAGGTTAACGTATGGGCTGGCATATTGGGGAACCATTTTGTTGGTCCTGTTTTCATTCATGAAAATTTGACAGGGGACCTGTATTTCAACCTGTTAGAAACTACAATAGAGCCTTTGATTGTACAAATACGTCAGAATAATCCAAACGACTTTGGCATGGCACCAATTTTTCAACAGGATGGTGCGCCTTCTCATTTCAGCAGAAATGTAAGGCAGTATTTGGACATAACTTACCCCAATCGTTGGATTGGTCGTCGGGGTCCTACCGAATGGCCTGCCAGGTCGCCCGATTTAACACCATTGGACTTTTTTTTATGGGGACATTTAAAACAGAGAGTATATGCAACACAGCCAGACTCTCTTTTAGATTTACAGCAAAGAATTACTACTTTTTGTCAGAATATTCATGTCGATACTTTCAAAATAGTCCGCCAGGAGTTCTGAGACAGATTATTTCATTGTTTGGGGGTCAACGGAGGACATTTTCAACATTTTTTACAAAAAAAATTGAAGTATGTTTTCTTTGTTCTTATTTCACGAATTTCTTTATCTTGTTAGTTTGACAGTCTGTCATATCCACACGGATGCGTTTAATCCTATGAAATTTTCACACAATAATCTACTCGATAAGACCTTTCGAATGATGTATCACACGACCCCCTTTTCCATTTAAAAAAATGTTTCAAAATGGCGCCCAGCCGTCATCTTGAATACTAAAAGTACGTCAGTAACATCAAAAAGTAGTATTTCGACAGCAATTAAAGTATGCCAAGTTTCAAAATTTTTGGTGCACACATTAAAAAAAAGGGGGGGACCTTTTAGAGGCGCACTGTACATATTGAAATAGAAAGACATATTCGATATTGAGCTTATGGGGATGAATACAATAAAACCGACTATAGCACCAGCATGAGCACGTTTCTTACATTATAGTGATTGGAATAACTCAAAATCGACATTTTGCAAGATGTCCTAGTAATGTTCTAGTACAGCGATATGGTCCTATTACTGCCAAAAGTGATTCAGCTACATCCCAGAAAAACGCGTCTCAACATGAAAGGCAGAGGACAAATTGATAGTTTCGTCAATAATTTTATTGTCTTTACCAAAGTTTACTTATTAAATAGAAGTTGGGTCACTCGCGCGAATCGTCAAAACACCCATATCCTTACCCCGCCTTGCCATTTCACTGAAACCAGTGAAACGGAGCCAATCGACAGGAACGTAGTGGAGTGTGGAGTTAACTTGATTTTATTTATATTTATTAATTTGAAAGACACTGAAGTTTTTTAGTGTTGCGTAACGTTGTTTGTTCAGGGGACGATTTCGAAAGTCGTATTGAAGGTGGTTGTTTTTTAGATGCCCAAAAGATCTCAGCTATACTGATGTAATATTTTTCGCTATAGAAAACACTTGTCCAGATTTAATTGATTTATTCAAAGTCACTACAGCACAACCACAAATATTTACGTTCACAATCGCAGCCTATTCATGTTTTACGATTTATATTTCGCGACCAATCAATAACTGAACTGAAATGGCGGCACCACAGTCTTATATATCCCATATGCTCCCTCGCCGAAAATGCAAGAATACCCCAGATCTTTCGATAACTCTTTATAAGCTTCCACCGCCTTCGCGCGCCAACACAGTGTAGGGCAAATATCGGCGACAAAATGATGTCTCGTCACATTACCCCCTACCTAAAACATTTCGTCCCCAAATGTCTTCATGTCATTATCGACATTTGTCCCCAAACTTGCAGTGCGATGTACGATGAAAATAGCAGTCCAATGTCCTTTGGTTCATCCCTGGAAGGATAGCAGCATACCAGGATGTCGATGCCACTTCCCTTGAAGATCACTTCCAGCATGCTTCTCACCACACGCCAGTCCACTTGGTCATTGGTCATCTTTGGAATAGCCAAATGAGTCAGGACATCATCGAGTTTCGAAAGTGATTGATGGCGCTCCAGACATCACTGTAGGTGGTTAGATATTGTGGAAGCTTCTTCGTTACAAGGTACAACAGGTGTCGTATCCCTTCCCTGATTTGTAGCACCTTCCCCAACTCTGGCCTTTGTCGTCGCAGATGGTCGAATTGTCCGAATTTCGGTTTAAAAGCAGCAGCAAGTCCACTCTTCATGCTGCGTTCTTCAGTGACCCAGTGAGCCAACGAGTATTCGGCCGGTGCTCCAAACAAATCCAGCTGCCTCTCCTGAACAATGTCATTCTCGACTTTCTGGCCATTGGAGTGAAGGGACATGAAGGTTTCCAGTGACATGTTTTCCTTGGGTGACCTGACCTGCCTTACTTCAGCCTCCTGATCATCATGATTCCCAGCATACCTGGACAACGGTTGAAATGAACAACCCTAGGTTTTTTATGTGTTGGCTTCCTGATCCTGTAGACGTCATTGATTCGCTCCTGGATCTCATACGGGCCCTTCCTAGAACTTTGCAGTTTTGGGAAAAAGCCGCGTCGCATCAGTGGGTTGTGTAGCCAAACCAGATCCCTAACATGGAACCCGCCATCCACGGCATTCACGTCCTAGGCCTCCTTCATCTTGTTGCTGGCACTTTGGATGTTCAGACGGACATGCTGGTGTATATCGTCCATTTTGCTGCGAAGATTGCTTGCGTAGTCTTCCCCACCGACATCTGCACCAGGCGGACAGCCAAACTTCATATCGCAGGGCAGCCGGTGTTCGCTACCCGTGATTTTCGCCTGTCGATTCGTGCGATGCAGATCGGTATGCCAAGAGGAACAGGTGGAGGTGTTCGTCCCAGTCCCTTTGACGGTCGGTGATAACTTTGGCCAGGTGTCGGTTGATGATCCTGTTCATTCGCTCCACCATGCCATCCGATTGTGGAAGCAGCGCTGTCGATCTTGTCTTCTTGATCTTCAAGACTTCACAAACATTCTGGAACAACGCGGATTCGAAGTTTTTGTCCTGGTCCGAATGCAGCTCCAATGGAACACCAAAACGGCAGATCCATTTCTTAACCAGTACAACAGCTACTGTTGCCGCTTCTTGGTTTGGAAAGAAATACGCTTCGGCCCACTTGCTGGAGTAGTCCATCACGACCAGGATGTATTTATTTAACTGTTTTTCATATAACTTTTCCCGTAGAACTCGATTCTGCCTTCGGAAAAAGTGTACAGGGTCAGTTCAAAAAGTTATCGGAACCAAATTTTCATTTTTTAAAGCGCATACTGTTATATATTTTTGAAAAGGCAAAAAAAACAAATCTTATGGACTTTAGATATACAGGGTGTTCCTCCGAATGTCACTTCTGGATGTTTCATAATCACTGTTACTTTTTTGCTCTATTTCTTCTTCCAGAGTCTTCACTGTATCTTCTAGCTGTTTCCCGATTTCTTCTGCTACCTGATCCTTCAAGTGGTTGTAGCTGTCCGCCAGCTGTTCCTTGATTTTCTCCTCTATAGCTATAGAAGTTTCTTCGAGCTTCTCTTCCAATCTATTTTCCATAGCTCTATAGGATTCTTTGGACTTTTCTTCCAAAGCTCTGGAAGATTCTTCCAACTTCTCCAATTTCCTCGAGTTCTCTTCCATAGCTCGTGAAGATTCTTCGAGCTTCTCCTCCATTTTCCTCGAGTTCTCTTTCATAGCTCTAGAAGATTCTTCGAGCTTCTCCTCCATTTTTCTAACAACTGCATTGGGATCAGAAATATTGAATTGAAACGTATCGGTATCAATGTCTTCTTCTATCAAAGCCTCACGAAGCCGTTGTTGTGGATCTGCCTTCTTCCCACTTGTATCCAACTCGCGCTCCTCAAGCTGCCTCCTCTACTTGGCTACCTTTAAACCGGTCAAAAGCACTAGTTTCGTGGTCATTATAGCGAATAATATACAGGGTGTCCCAGCAAGGGTGGCCACCGGCCATATCTCGGAAACTACTGGACCTAAAAGTTCAGGAAAAAAAAATATGATCACTCAAGTGGCCACGAGAAAATGCTGGAAAATATTTTTAACTTCGAAATTTTTCCGCTAGGGGGAGCAATCAAAGCTTAAATATTAAAATTCGAAATTTCTCCGGAAATTCTCAGATTGAGGTATATCTTTATCAACATGGTTAGAAAACCTAGACAATTTCACGTCTTTTTGGTACAGGGCTCATTGGCGTACCGATCTTCGTGTGAGTAGGGGAAGGAAGTGAAAGTGTAATTGTTCAAGTGGCTGTAACTTATAAACGACTTGTCCGATTTTGTTGCGTATAGGCTTGTTTGGAAAATAAATGTGAGTATTTCCGTATATCGTATCCAGTGATACGTGATTGTCTCCAGAAAAGTTGCTAGAAGGGGTAACTTGAATTAAAAACAGTCTTTTTCATTATACCGCAAAAATTTAAATGGTATGGTATAATTCTGATAATAATAACTAGTCCAAATTATGTAAAATTTAATGTTTTAAGGTTTTTAAGTTTTTTTTTTTTTTTCAAGGTTTTTTCTTGTAAATTTAATCTTCATTTCGATTCTGTTATCAGAATTATACCGTACCATTTAAATTTTTGCTATTTATGTTTTACGATTCATATTTCGCGATCAATCAATAACTGAACTGAAATGGCGGAACCGCAGTCATATACATCCCAGGCTCCTTCGCCGAAAATGCAAGAATGCCACATGTCTTTCGAGAATCATCTATAAACTTCCACCGCGTTCGCGCACCAACACAGTGGCTTTGCAGGGCAAATATCGGCGACAAAATGATGTCTCGTCACACTAATATTTTGTGCTTCATCATCCTTGCTTCCCCTGCTATTTTTTTGCGACGACGGCACGCCTTTGATCTGGGGTTTTCAAATGGCCGACAACGAGTGACCCAACTTCTATTATATCCAGTAAACTTTGTCTATACCAAGAAGAAGCTTATGGTGTTGGGTATCAATTCATTGAATAGATCCCTACAAAATCCAAAAATTTTGGTTAGTAACTTTTTGCAGTAACAGGACGATATGCGAGATATGCTTTTCATGTATGCTCAAAAATGTTAGTGGGCGACTATAGGAAAACAATTATTTCCAAGAAAATGTTAAGTGAAAATATTTAGATCGTAAAGTTAAAATCAGCATTTTCCTTGATAAACATTACATCGTCTAACAGCAGTAGCATCTGATGATGATAATCCCACGTGACGAATTGTGAACGCAACGAACCCGGTCGAAACAAGAAACTGTAGCAGCATGTGTTTTTAGTCAACTCCATTCAAATCCGGGCTGCCGAAGATGTAAACAAACTTCATGTGACCAGACAAAGCAAATCGATCGAATAGGTCACATGTGTTGTTTATATCACGAGACATATTCGATCGCTTTGCTTTGTCTGATCACATGTAGTTTGTTTACATCTTCGGCAGCTCGGATTTGAACGAAGAATAGTTACCATGGGCAACTGGGGTAAAAATGTTTCTAAAAAGCGATGGTTGGATTTAGCGTCTTTTCATAATTTTTGTGATATTTGGAGTTTATTAATTTCCAAATTTTTCGCATCATCTTGCAGTGAAAGATATAATTTTCATAATGTTCGTAGGAACAAAGAATACCGAGGAAAATACCAACTATGACTAGTTTTTTATTTATTTCTTGGTTGCGGGAAAAATCATAATAAGTTTTTCGTATCCCAAAACTTCTAACAGTTATAATCTTTGAAAATATATGGAATGAGTGTACCAAAAAAACGTAAAGAATGAGTTTTTCCTCTTTTAATCATCAACTGTGATTATTCTATAGACCTTTTCAAGACTAGTAGCAAGAGATTATTACTGCCGGTAAAGAATATACCTAATAAATGCTCATTGATTAGTCCAAGCTTTATATGTATATATATATATTATATAATAACAAACAGTCTCAATATAGTGCGGATGCAGTCAGAAATTGGCCAGGGGAAGTAAAAACAACCCTGTAATGCTAAATCAAGCTTTCGAGAACTTTATTTTCTCTTCATCAGGATTTTCTATAAAGTAAAAATGACAACGTGTTACAAATACAATTGACATTTTTTCGTACAAAAACTCACCATTGCGGGTTTGAACTAAAGAAGGTTATTGTTGCTAGTTTCGTGACTGGAGCGGAACAGAGTTATGTGACAGGAACTCGTGGGAGGCGAGTTCCTGTCACATAAAGAAGGTTAACATAAATGAGAAAATACCGAAATTCATCATCGATCACAGCTTACAATTTCACACATCATATTGCAGGATTTATTTATTTACTACATTACGACCAAACTCTGGAAACGTGCAGGATGAAATGAACAATGAACAAACGAACATGGTGGTCAGAGATGTTTTTTTGTAAATGAAGGGATTTTAGTCGTTGGTAGGCGAAAATGCGCAGGACTCCACCGGAAATGCGGCTGCTTTATCAAATATTAGTTTGTTCATCCGTACCTTTCCATACCTTGACATACCAGGGCTCACCTGAACGTTACAATTATATGGTGTATGAGAGTTCAACAATAACAGGATGATATCAATTAGATATTATACAGTATTATTACAGGTTTAAGATTATAAGTTTATTGAATGACCAACAATAAGAGCAAAGAGAGACAAACATATTACTGGTTCAACTTATTGTGAAGAGATAATAAAGCCGAAAAATAAATATAAATGTTATGTGTTTGACTGGTTTAAGGAGACATATCTGTCCGTCTGCAGTTTGAGAATATAACTATAAATACTAAATAGTGCTAAGATTCTGGGTGTCGGTCTTCCTATTTAACGTGTTTGACTCTTTATTAATGTGGATCATTTCCAGGAAAATCCTCCTGTAATATGAGTTTACTTTGTCCAAAATTTCAGCACTATCCCAGTTCATACCGTGGCCACTTTCAATAATATGATCTGCTAGAGCACAACTGTTTACATTTCTTTTACAGTCACTCTTGTGAGAAGCAATCCGACCTTTTAAGTTTCTTGAAGTTTGACCTACATAACACTGTTGACAGTCATTACAAGAGATCTTATATGATGTGATGTGGGTCAAACTTCAAGAAACTTAAAAGGTCGGATTGCTTCTCACAAGCGAGTGACTGTAAAAGAAAAGTAAACAGTTGTGCTCTAGCAGATCATATTATTGAAAGTGGCCACGGTATGAACTGGGATAGTGCTGAAATTTTGGACACAGTAAACTCAAATTACAGGAGGATTTTCCTGGAAATGATCCACATTAATAAAGAGTCAAACACGTTAAATAGGAAGACCGACACCCAGAATCTTAGCACTATTCAAAGTTATATTCTCAAACTGCAGACGGACAGATATGTCTCCTTAAACCAGTCAAACACATAACATTTATATTTATTTCTCGGCTTTATTATCTCTTCACAATAAGTTGAACCAGTAATATGTTTGTCTCTCTTTGCTCTTATTGTTGGTCATTCAATAAACTTGTAATCTTAAACCTGTAATAATACTGTATAATAATTGATATCATCCTGTTCTTGTTGAACTCTCATACACCATATAATTGTAGCGTTCAGGTGAGCCCTGGTATGTCAAGGTATGGAAAGGTACGGATGAACAAACTAATATTTGATATATGTCAAAAGCAGCCGGATTTCCGGTGGAGCCCTGCGCATTTTCGCCTACCAACGACTGAAATCCTTTATTTTACAAAAAAACATCTCACAACGATTATTTATTTTCAGTGGTTAAAATCCCAGCGACAAGGAAATCAATCAGCAAAATATGTTATTATCTGACGGTCTACAGGGTGTTTCCTAAAGATTGGTAAAAAATTCGTTGTGTGATTCCTGGGGTATTTTCATGAAAAAAAGTTCCTATAAACATTTGCCGAAAAATGCTTCCTAAGGGAGCTACGCCCCTTTAAATAGGGCACCCCGAAGACGGTTTTTCCTCAATATTTCCGAAACCTTACATACAAAAATCATGAAATTTGGTACATCATACAAACTTTTAATGCTGAATGAGAATTTGAGCTCAGAATTTCAAAATTTTAATCAGGGGCGTACCATACTGGCGGGGTTAAAGGTTAAATTCTTTGAACCTTTAACCCCGCCAGTATGGTACGCCCCTGATTAAAATCAACCAGTGGGTGAGCCACATATATATATATATATATATATAAGCAGAAGGGTAGCACGACTGGCTAGTTAAGAGAGAACTAGAGGTTAGTGGGGATGCAGTCTAGACTAGAGTTTGGGTTAGGGATTGATCATATAAGATCTCTTGTAATGACTGTCAACAGTGTTATGTAGGTCAAACTTCAAGAAACTTAAAAGGTCGGATTGCTTCTCACAAGAGTGACTGTAAAAGAAATGTAAACAGTTGTGCTCTAGCAGATCATATTATTGAAAGTGGCCACGGTATGAACTGGGATAGTGCTGAAATTTTGGACAAAGTAAACTCATATTACAGGAGGATTTTCCTGGAAATGATCCACATTAATAAAGAGTCAAACACGTTAAATAGGAAGACCGACACCCAGAATCTTAGCACTATTTAGTATTTATAGTTATATTCTCAAACTGCAGACGGACAGATATGTCTCCTTAAACCAGTCAAACACATAACATTTATATTTATTTTTCGGCTTTATTATCTCTTCACAATAAGTTGAACCAGTAATATGTTTGTCTCTCTTTGCTCTTATTGTTGGTCATTCAATAAACTTGTAATCTTAAACCTGTAATAATACTGTATAATAATTGATATCATCCTGTTCTTGTTGAACTCTCATACACCATATAATTGTAGCGTTCAGGTGAGCCCTGGTATGTCAAGGTATGGAAAGGTACGGATGAACAAACTAATATTTGATATATGTCAAAAGCAGCCGGATTTCCGGTGGAGCCCTGCGCATTTTCGCCTACCAACGACTGAAATCCTTTCTTTTACAAAAAAACATCTCACAACGAACATGGTGGTGTTCGTTTGTTCATTATTGTTCATTTCATCCTGCACGTTTCCAGAGTTTGGTCGTAATGTAGTAAATTAATAAATCCTGCATTATGATATGTGAAAAAGTAAGCTGTGATCGATGATGAATTTCGGTATTTTCTCATTTATGTTAACCTTCTTTAGTTCAAACCCGCAATGGTGAGTTTTTGTACAAAAAAATGTCAATTGTATTTGTAACACGTTGTCATTTTTACTTTATAGAAAATCCTGATGAAGAGAAAATAAAGTTCTCGAAAGCTTGATTTAGCATTAAAGGGTTGTTTTTACTTCCCCTGGCCAATTTCTGACTGTATCCCCACTATATTGAGACTGTTTGTTCTTAACTAGTCAGTCAAAACTACCCATCCACTCTAGAGTATAATATATATATAATTTTCGAAAAAGCGTACAGGAGTTTTGATTTCTTATGCTGAAGACTACCTGTAGCTTCAGTTAAGCGATTTGGGGTGACAGCTGAAATCGCGGCGTAGGCGATCAATACTTCTATCCGCATGTTTGAGGATATCCAGAGAGGTAATAGCCAGTTTTTATATCGGTCACGAGAGGATAGAAAGTGAAGCTTTATTTTGAATCTAGACACTGAAAACTGCTGTTGGTGTCAAATGAGGCTTCACATTTTAAATCAATGTGTATTTTAAAAAATTTTTGCGCGTTAAAGAAATATATGGATATCAGCAATTTCTCCTACATCCTAATTATTATCCAAATGTTAAAGTTCGATCATCAAAGTCAAACTGAATTGCTTTTTCCCCTCCCAGTGAGTTGGTATGAGCGTTCAGTAGAGTTATAGGTACGGGTTTTCATTGGTTTTTTCTGCATGGTGCAGCAACGATTTTTTGAATGTGATTGTCGTGATCATTTACAGAATAGTAGTCACATTAAGGAACTCAAACCCCCGGCTGGCACACAGAAGTTATTTTTCGAGTGTACCTAGGTTCTTCGGCTTT